>LR738712.1:282063811-282246892 GCA_902687465.1 Secale cereale
GGCCGCTGGCGCAGCCGTTACCTGGCGACGTGGGAGGGCCGGTCGACGAGCGCATGAGCTCTGGCCCCCGCTTCCGTGCCCGAGGGTGCCTGCGTGCTCGCTTGAGGCGGCCTACAGCGCCGCCACCATACACGGCTGCGGCGGCCACATAGCTCTAGTGAGGTCTTGCTGGGGAGGATCCTGGGCTAGGAGGAGGACGGAGGCGTCCTGGAGATCTCGTGGGGAGGGCGCAAACGTGGAATGGGGGCAGGGGAGAGCCATGGTGTTCGAATTTGAACGGCGTACGACGACAAGGCTCCGACCATGGCGGTGCAGGGTGTAACACCCCATATGTGATACTTTCGTATAATGGCAATAAAGCATTCTCATTTTGATCCTTGTCCTTATCCTTGGGGGTTCTTGTCTTTTGAGCTCATTTTTTATTTTTTGCATTGCCATGTCATTTATTTTATTTTGCATCCATGCATTGCTTTCATCATCATGGCATCTTAGTTTACGTCTTGTTGATGTGATGTTTGTGAGGCACCTTGTGTATATGTGAGCGTGGTTCTAGCCATGCCTTGCTAAACCCTAGACCCCTCCTTTGTTTCCCTCTTCTTCTTCTTCGTTTTACTTTTCTTTCCTTTCTTTACTCTATTTTGCAAGTCTCCTAGCCAAGTCCTTTAATGTTCCTTCTTTTCCTAAAAATCTTGCACCATGTCTACACCCTCTCTGTCAAATATCACCCTATTTGGAATTGATTTGGTTGGGGTTCAAAAATGACAAGAGTTTGTAGCATATTCAAACTCCTTTTATTTTTCTGCCTCTAAAAATGTCCAAACCAATTTTCTTAAATAGGGCATAAATCAAGGAGCATGGGTATATTTTCTTTTTCCCCTAACTCTTTTCTTTTAAGCCTGTGCTTTTCTTTTTCTTTTCTGTCTGAAGATAAATGAAAAAAGAAAAGAAGACAGCAGCTACAACAGTGGCCTGGGCCTCCTCCTCCCCCAGGCCCACTCTCTCCCGCGGCCCAGCTAACACCCACAGGCCCGACCGAGCCGCTCGCAGTCGCGCCGTCCGTTTTCCCCCTGGCCCACATGTCAGCCTCACAGCCCCGCGTCGCCGTCTACCTCCGTCACGCATTTGCGAAGCCAGAGCGCGCGCTCGCCGTCGCGCCGTGATCACGGACGTCGAGGTCTCGTGATCCGAGCCCTCCTTTTAAACCCGCAGCGTGTCCTCCCCCTTTCCCTAGGGTTCATCTTCCTCCTCCCGCTGCCTGGAGAGCCAAGCTCCACCAGATCCGCCGCTCGATTGAAGTCCTGCACGCATCTGGGAGCGCCAGCTCATCGCCGGTGTGCCTCCCGTCGACCTCAGCCTCGCCAAGCGTGTCCAGCTGCTTCCTCATCGTCGACTACGTCGACTACGTCCTCTACGCGGAGCCGATCGCCTCGCCACCGACGTCTTCTTCCTCTTCTTCCACTCTGGCGCCCGCAGCTGTTCGAGACTCGCCGTCGTCGACTCCGACCACCTCCGGGCCAGCCGAACACACCTCCGTGTTCGTGGTGAGCGCCTCCACCTCCTCGCGCTCTTTTCCCCCTCCTTAGCTGTAATGCCCCGGATGTAATACTTTCCCTTTTGGGTATATAATATATCTCCGGCTTCATCTATTTCCATTCCGGGTTCTTTGTCTTTCGGGTTTTCGTCGTTTTGTTGTGTGAGTGTGTGGCATTCATTCATATCATGTAGTCATGTGCATTGCGTTGCTTTTGTGTTGTCGGTTGCTTCCGGTTCGTCGTGTTTCTTCCCGTTGTCCGTTTCGCGTTCCGGAGCTCCCTCACGTGTCCGTGACGTCCCGTAGGCCTACTTTGTTGTTCGGGCGTTTAACGTTACCGATGTGCCGCGAGGTTGTTGTGTGTGTTGTTGTTTTGTTGTGTGCAACCCGCCTCTCAAATCTCGTCTCGTTTGGACTCCGTTGACTTTTTCATCCGTTGTCCGTGTGGGTCCGAAGTGCCTTCACTTCGTGTCCCGGAAACACCCCTACTGCAGTCTCTTATCTCCTCCTAGGCCTTTTAAATCAACCCCCGCGATCGGATCCGTCGGATCGCGATCGGAGGGCTCCTAGCGCCCCTAAACTCCCTCCTAACCCTAAAAACTGCTATATATAGACCCCCCTAGGTCTATTTTGGCATGTCCCCTTCTTCTTCCCCTTCCCCTCTTTTTTTTCCTTTTCTTTCAGATCAGACCAGATCCTAAATTTCCTCCCTCTGTTCTTCCCGGATCCCGAGGATCCATCGAAGCAGCCGCCGCCAGCCGCAGCTAGCAGCATCGCCGACTGGATCGCCTCGTTCGGATCTGGGCCAGGTCAGCGCGCAGCGCCTGCGCCGCATCGATCCAGCGCGCCAGGCCTCGTCGACCCGCACCGCAGCGCCTTCTCCCCCCGATCGATCGATCGATCGATCGCTCCAGGCCCGTACCGCCAGCCGAGGCCCAGGGGACCACTTCAACCGCCCCGCGCCAAGTCTCCTCTCCGCGTCGCCACTTTTGTCGCCGCCTGGGCCGTACTCCGCCAGCCGCGCCGCCAGCCGAGCCGGCCGGCCCGTTCGCTAGCCAGGCCAGCGCCTCCGGCTGGGCCGGCCTCGCCTCCCCGAGGCCCGTACACCGCGGGGCCTTCCGCGCCAGCACCGCACGCCGCCTGGGCCTCCAGCCCCGTAGGCCGGCCAGGCCAGCTCCCGCCTCGCCTCCCAGGTGCCAGGCGCCAGGCCGCCGCCGGCTGGGCCTCCCGCTCCTCCGCGGGCCTTCCCTCGCCGAGGCCCACCGCGGGTCGACCGCGTCCCGCCAGGCCGCCGCCTCCACCGCTCGGCCCAGTTCCTCCGCCGGGCCAGATCCGCGACGCCGGCCCCTCGCCGTTTTTTTCCCAGATCTGAATCTGACTAAGGTTGTTTTCCCCACTCCTAAGTCCCTGAGATCTAATCTGTGATGCTATGTTTGACTGTGCATAACTTTTACTGTGTTGCTCCGTTTTGCACGTGTAATATGTCCAGACGTTCGTGGAGATGTGCTCTGCGTTTCACCTGTTGTTGTCATGCATGTTAGATGTCATCTAGGTGCTTGTTTTGCTGTTGCAAGAGTGCATCATGATATAAACTGCTGTTATGTGTTATTTTCATGCCACCTTTGCCATGTGACATCTTTTAGCTCGTTTGTCCAAATGATGCAAATGACATGTCCACGTGTTCGTCTCGTCACGAACTACGTGTTGTATGTGATAGGTTGCATGGTAGATTTATTATTGCCTTGTTATCATCGTTGCAAAGTGCCATGTTCATATGATGTGTTTTCACTTGTTATGAAATGCCATCTTGTTGAGCTCGCTGCAATCGTTGTGTTCACCTCTATGATGCATGCTTGTGTGTTTCGGGATCACCATCATGTGCACTTTGATGAGGTGGTTACCCTTTGCCATGTTTAGTTTCGAGGTGACTTAAACATGCTCTTTTGTATGCTATGATGATATTGCTGTTTTAGGACTTAGTGATTTTTCACTAAGTCTGAAATCTGTAACGTTCCGATGCCATGTTCGTGTGATGTTCTAGGACAAAGCATGATAGTTTTGGAGTGGTTTTTGATTGTTCCTTGTAGTATATATTGTTGTCTTTCCATTCATGTCCTCACATGTCCATTTAAGTGGCTGTAGCATGTTTATCTTTTGCTCTAAAGTTTCAATAAAATTCTGCTGCCAGAATTTTATTGTAAAGTTCAATATGTCCAAGATCATTGCTATTGATCCGTGACTCCGTTGGGGGTGCACTTTGGACTTAGTTGCTGTACTATATGTCTAGTTTGTGTTCAAGTCCTTTGCCATGCTTCTTGGGTGCTGTAGCTTAATTATTTTGAGCTCCGAAGTTGCTATGTTGCTGTAATTTTCAGCTTTCCCTCAAATCTTGTTTCGGGCATAACTTTTAGCCCGTAACTCCGATTTCAGCGAATCTTATATCAAACTTGATTGTTTTTTCTGTGTAGATTATTAATATCAGCTTGTTATCTTGTTTTGAGGTGTTTTGCTTGAGTGATATTTTCCGTGCTCCATGTGCATCCTTAGTGCATCCTTCATGCATTCATGTTTTTCGAGTGCGCATTGCATCTTGTTGATTGGTGCTTGGTGTGATTGTTTTGTTTAGAGCTGGAAGCTGAGACTGAGTACGAAGTTGAGCATGAGGTTTCCAACGAGGTTGAGCACGAGGACCCTTCTTACGATCCTAACGACTTCTCTTCAGGCAAGATGACCGAACCCCGATAACATTACTATCTTTGCCTATTGCTAGTAGTCTCGATCTATAGTTTTGCCTCGATGCCCATGTTCTTCTTGTCAGCCTCCTACTTGTAACCAATTGCCATGTTTAACCAACCCACCTATGCAAACCGTTGCTTGGCTAAGTACGCTTCGCTCAGCCCTTCTTATAGCGTTGCTAGTTGCAGGTGAAGTGAAGATGCTTGCTCCATGTTGAAGTTTGGTTGGGTTATATCACACTATATAAATGCTTAAAATGAAATCATCTATATACTGGCAAGGGTGGAAGGCTAAGCCTTTTGCTTGGTGATTGTTCCACTCATGCCGTTAGGATCCGTATAAGCCGGTATTATGTTCCTTGATTATGCGTTCCTAACACGGTTGGGGTGTATGGGACCCCCTCGATAAACCGCTAAGTGCTAAGTCTTTTCCAGCAAGTCCCAACATTGGTACTATTTTGCCTAATAACAAACTAAACATGCATAGGGAGTAATTAACCCTCTTTCTTAATCAACAACCCCGGGCCAGTGCTCCACATGAGTGTTGGTCCGAAACGGGGAGCCTGCTGGGCCACCTCGAGGAAACTCAAGGTCTGGTAAAAACCCGTAGCTTCACCCATCCGGTCGTGGCCTGAGACGAGATACGCGCGGCTACTATCAGGGTGTCGGCACGCCGGGAGGATTTGCTGGATTAGCCTTACCTTAGTTCGGTATATCTTGAGCACGGGATTCCGAGGATACTCGGGTCTTCCCACCTTGGAGTTGCGACTCCGCGGATCGTGGGCTTGTAATGGGTCAAGTTGGAACACCCCTGCAGGGTTTGAACTTTCGAAAGCCGTGCCCGCGGTTATGTGGCAGATGGGAGCTTGTTAATTCCGGTTGTAGATAACTTGACACAATGTTTCTAATACACTACCAGCGTGTGTTCAGTGACTGTCAATTTCCGAATAGGGATTCGGGAGTTGAACACGGAGGGGTTATGATTGTGGAGTTTGTAGCTAGGATCACTTCGTGATCACTTCTCGCCGAGGCCTTCTCTTCTCGCTCTCACTTACGTAAGCTAGATGCTAGTTGCTGCTGCAGACTTATTCTTTTCTTCAGCCTTTCCCTCACCTAAAGGCTTAAATAGTTATGTTACCCGGGAACGGGATTGCTGAGTCCTCTGTGGCTCACAGTTACTTCACACACCAGATGCAGGTCCAGCTGTGAGCTATCCAGGTGATGGCACCGAGCTGGATTGGGAGTACGACGAGGAGCGTAGTCGGTACTACGTGCGCTACCCGGACGATCAGTAGTGGAGACTCTTACTAGGATTCGATCCGCCTGTGGTTTATTTATCTGAGTTTGGTACTTTGTCATTTGGCTTTTGCCCTTAGAGGGTTGTAGTGTTCTTAATGTATGATGTTTGAGACTTGTACTGTAATTCTGTGACGTGGCGAGTGTAAGCCAACTATTTCTGTTTACTATCCCCTCTTTTACATGAGTTGTGCAAAGATTACCAAACTTGAGATCATTCTAGGATGGAATTATGCCTTTAAGTCGTACCTCGACACGTATGAGGTATAACTCCATCCTGGGCATTACAAGTTGGTATTCAGAGCCTTCTCCGACCTAGGAGCCCCCACTGTTTGATCGAACCGTTGACGGTCGAGTCTAGGCACACACTGAAAAACTTTTTGAGTCCTATATTATATCGGAGAGTAGGATTTCTTTGCTTCTCATCCCCTTTCTCTCTGGTGAGGACTCCTGACGTCTACTCTTGTCTCTCCTATCTTCAAAATTTGCACAATTTTTTTTTAGGAATCCCGCGAGTATTCTGGGATTGTTTCGATGTTCTTGTGACAAGGATATTGTTCCCGATGCCTCCTGTTACCGAGGAGTTGAGCTTCGGGGTATCATTGTAACAAGCATATCGCGGCAGTACTAAATACTTAAGACGGCCGACATCGAAAATCTCCCCTATACGGCCAGTGGCAAGATAACCCCGACATCACCCAGTACTGGGGAGGTAGTTCGGGAGTATTGCCATAGCTTGTTATAGTGGATGCTTTTCGAAGGTCCGAGGTACACAGTTTCCGAGAAAGACTGGTTATGTGTTGAAGGATGGATACACCTGGATGTAGGTTAGAGTTGATTGCGCGGTGCTTCCCGTGTATCCCCAACACCTGATTGCATAACTGGAACCTTTCGGAAAACTATAGGTGGGTTTTATCCAGTAGATCGTAGGCATTCTTCCAACGAATGCAGGTTAGCGAGTTCGGGGTTCGACATTGAGTGAAGGGGTTATATGACCGAGGTTACTATCAGGAGTTGCATCTTAAAGGGTCCTTGGCTATGCTGATCCGGGGATTGCAAAACCTTTTCGTAACGCGTTCATATGCTTTCAGCACAAAGATGTTAGAACGAAACTCCTCTCTTGTGTTTGATCCCGTCTGTACCTTGTTGTTTTTCTTATTTTATCCTTTTTGACCCCTATGTGGCTTCTCGTGAAGACTGATGTTATCATTTAACTGAGAAATGCATTCGTTCCTCTTGTTCGGATGATTTCATTCGTTCTTATTGTTCGAATGATTATTGTGAAGACTTGCTGCAATTCATTCCATTGATTCAGCTTATTCCTTTTGTCAATCAATTGCTGATTCGTGGTCATCTCTTACAGGATGGCTCCGAAAAGGGTTCCCAACGCTAACCCAGAGGGTGAAGAGGTTCCAAAACGTCCTCCTTCACCTCCTCCTCCGCCTGAGGCTTGGAGAGCAATTATGCAGACTACAGCTCAGAACACTCAGTTGATGATGCAGATGATGCAGCTGATGCAAGCTAATCAAGCTAATCAAGCTAATCAGGGTGTTCCAGGGAATCAAGGCAACTTCTTCCAGCAGCACCATGCTACTCTCAACCAGTTCCTGGCTAACAATCCTAAAGCTTTCAGTTACTGTGTCGACCCTCTTGATGCTGAGGATTGGTTGACCGACATAAAGAAGCATTTTGAGTGCAGTAACGTGAAAGAAGATGACTATGTGAAGTTTGCAGCCTTCCAACTGAAAGATCAAGCAGCTGACTGGTGGCAGCAGTACAAAGACTCCAGGCCGGGTCAAGTGATCTCTTGGGAGAATTTCTGCAAGGATTTCCGCTCGCACCACATTCCTACAAGTGTCATCGAGGGTATGCGTGAGAAATTCCGCAACCTCAAGCAGGGCTCCATGACAGTCTATCAGTATAATGCCAAGTTCCAAAACCTCGCTCGCTATGCAAAGCAAGACATTCCTGATGCCAAGAGTAAAATCTATCAGTTCCGTGGAGGTCTCAAAGATGAACTTCAGCTTGCTCTCACTTTGTTCGAGCCAGATGAATTCGACAAGTTCTATAACATGGCTTTGAAACAAGAAGCAGCTCAGCTTAAGATGGAGGCTTCTAAGAAGAGAATTCGAGATGCTGTTCACTCTTCCTCATCGTCTCAGATGGTCTCGAAACAACAGAAATTCTGGCTTCCTCCTCCTCCAGTGATTCGAGCTCCTTACAACAACTCCAACAACTTCAACAACTCCAACAACAAGAACTCTAGTGGTCGTGGTTTCTCCCACCCACCCAACCCAAGCAACCAGTCGAAGAAGCAGTTTCAGTCTCAAGGCTCCAAGTCAAGTGGCTCTCTTTTCCGTCCTCTCTCAGAAGTGACTTGCAACAAATGCACTCAGAAGGGTCACTATGCCAACAGATGTCCGAATCCGAAGCGTCTTCCTCCTCCTCCACCTGTGAGTTCAGCTATTGTCAGGCATGATCCAAAGGCTGCAAGGGTCAATCTGATGAATGCAGCACAAGCGGAGGCTTCTTCTGATGTCATTTTGGGTAACCTTCCAGTGAACTCTATCCCTACTAAAGTGTTATTTGATTCGGGTGCATCATGCTCTTTCATGTCTCAACCTTTTGCATCCAAGAATAATGTTGACATCCAAAGTCTGCCTCAGAAGTTGCAAGTTATTTCTCCGGGGAGACGTATGTCTTCCAACATATATGCTCCGGATGTGTCTATTCGCACGGGTGACTATCGTTTTATGGCTAAACCGGTGATTCTTGGTAATTCTGACATCGACCTCATTCTCGGAATGGATTGGCTTTCTCAGCACGATGCTCACATTGATTGCGCTCAAAAGGAAGTCAAATTGACTCATTCTGATGAAGATGTGATTATCTTCACCTCCAGGGATAATACTATTCGTCTTTTCTCTCTTAATGTTAAGGGCGAAATTAATGCCATAGAGCAAATTCCAGTGGTGAACGAATATCAAGACGTCTTTCCAGAAGATCTTCCAGGCATGCCTCCACACCGTCAGGTGGAGTTTGTCATTGAACTCGAGCCGGGCACTGAGCCTGCTTGCCGGCGTCCATACAAGCTCTCTCCGGATGAATTGAAGGAATTGAAGAAGCAGCTTGATAAGCAGGAGAGTATGGGTCTCATCAGACCGAGTACATCTCCGTGGGGCTGTGGTGTCTTATTTGTCAAGAAGAAAGATGGCACGGAGCATCTCTGTGTTGACTACCGGCCATTGAACAAGAAGACGATTAAGAACAAGTATCCGCTCCCCAACATCAACGAACTCTTTGAACAGCTCAAAGGAGCTAAAGTGTTCTCTAAGCTTGACCTCCGAATGGGCTATCATCAAATTCGCATTCGCGAGGAAGACATTCCCAAGACGGCCTTCAGAACGAGCTACGGTTCATACGAGTATACCGTCATGTCCTTCGGTCTCGCCAATGCTCCTCCTACCTTTTCAAGGATGATGCATTACATCTTCAACCCCTATACGGGCGAGTTCGTGCTTGTGTATCTGGATGATATTCTGGTGTTTTCCAAGAATGAAGAAGATCACGAAAAGCACTTGCGTCTGGTTCTTGATCGACTCCGAGAGCATAAATTCTATGCCAAGTTCTCCAAGTGCGAGTTCTGGCTCGATAAGGTTTTGTACCTGGGCCACATCATCTCAGCTGACGGTATTGCGGTTAATCCCGAGAAAGTTGAAGCAATTGTCAACTGGGAAGCTCCTCAGAACGTCAAGCAGCTCCGCAGTTTTCTGGGTCTTGCCAGCTATTGCAGAAGGTTTGTGGAGAACTTCTCCAAGATTGCCAAGCCTCTTTCTAACCTGCTTCAGAAGAATGTCAAATACTTTTGGTCTCCAGAGTGTGAAGTGGCATTCAAAACCCTCAAAGAGAAGCTTGTCTCTGCTCCAGTTCTGACTCCTCCGGATGAAACCAAGCCCTATGAAGTATTCTGTGATGCTTCTCTTCAAGGTCTTGGTGGTGTGCTTATGCAAGATAAGAGAATTGTGGCTTACACTTCTCGTCAGCTCAAGCCAAGTGAGAAGAACTATCCCACACATGATCTCGAGCTAGCAGCTGTGGTACATGCTCTGATTACATGGAGACATCTGTTGTTGGGCAGAAAGGTCGACATCTTCACTGATCACAAGAGCTTGAAGTACATCTTCACACAGCCGCATCTGAACCTCCGCCAGACTCGTTGGGTTGAAATGATTCAAGAGTACAACCCCAGCATTGAATACACTCCAGGCAAGGCGAATGTGATTGCAGATGCTTTGAGCAGAAAGGCATATTGCAACAGCCTTCTTATCAAGCCGTACCAGCCTGAGCTTTGTGAAGCTTTCAGGAAGCTCAACCTCCAAGTTGTTCCGCAGGGTTTTCTTGCAAATCTCCAAATTGCTCCTACCTTGGAAGATCAAGTCCGCGAGGCCCAGCTCAGTGATACCATGGTGAAGAAGGTGAAACATGGGATTGCTAAGGGCACTCCAAAATACAAGTGCTTCCGTGTTGATGAGAGAGATACCTTGTTCTTCGAGGACAGACTCGTTGTTCCCAAAGGTGATCTCAGGAAGCTCATAATGGAAGAAGCTCATGATTCTCTCCTTTCCATTCATCCTGGCAGTTCCAAGATGTATCAAGACCTCAAACAATCTTACTGGTGGACACACATGAAAAGGGAGATTGCCCAATTCGTGAACGAATGTGATGTATGCAGAAGAGTGAAAGCAGAACATCAACGTCCAGCCGGTCTTCTCCAACCTCTTCCTATCCCCGAGTGGAAGTTCGACCACATTGAAATGGACTTCGTCACTGGTTTTCCTAAATCCAAGCGAGGCAATGTTGCGATCTTTATGGTGATTGACAAGCTTACCAAAGTCGCTCACTTTCTTCCAGTCAAAGAATCAATCAATGCAGCTCAACTTGCAGAGCTGTACACTTCCAGAATTGTGTCCCTACATGGCATTCCTCAAGTGATATCCTCAGACCATGGCAGCTTGTTCACATCAAGGTTCTGGGACTCCTTTCAGTCCGCCATGGGCACTAAGATCAGGTTCAGCACTGCCTTTCACCCTCAGACTAGTGGTCAAGTCGAGCGTGTGAATCAGATTCTAGAAGACATGCTCAGAGCCTGTGTCATCTCCTTCGGCATGAAATGGGAAGACTGCCTTCCATTTGCCGAGTTTTCTTACAACAACAGCTTTCAAGCAAGTGCAGGCAAAGCACCGTTTGAAATTCTCTATGGCAGAAAGTGCCGTACCCCTCTCAACTGGTCTGAAACAGGCGAACGCCAACTTCTTGGCAATGACTTGATCTCAGAAGCCGAAGAAATGTGCAAAGTCATACGTGAGAATCTCAAGGCCGCTCAGTCGCGTCAGAAGAGCTACTATGACGGAAAGCATCGTGATTTGGCTTTCGACATCGGTGATCATGTCTATCTCCGAGTTTCTCCGATGAAAGGAACCCAAAGATTCGGTATCAAAGGAAAACTTGCTCCTAGATACGTCGGGCCTTTCAAGATTCTTGGCAAAAGAGGCGATCTAGCCTATCAGCTCGAGCTCCCTTCCAACTTTGCAAATGTTCATGATGTCTTCCATGTGTCTCAACTCCGCAAATGCTTCAAGGCACCTGAGGGCATGATTCCGTTTGAGGAGATTGATCTTCAACAAGACCTTTCCTACAGAGAGCATCCAGTTGCAATTCTCGAAGAAACCGAACGCAAGACTCGCAACAAGTCCATCAAATTTCTGAAAGTCAAGTGGTCACATCACACAGACCGAGAAGCTACCTGGGAACGAGAAGATCATCTTCGTTCCGAGTACCCTTCCTTTTTCCAGTCCTAGATCTCGGGACGAGATCTTTTTGTAGTAGAGGAGAGTTTGTAATGCCCCGGATGTAATACTTTCCCTTTTGGGTATATAATATATCTCCGGCTTCATCTATTTCCATTCCGGGTTCTTTGTCTTTCGGGTTTTCGTCGTTTTGTTGTGTGAGTGTGTGGCATTCATTCATATCATGTAGTCATGTGCATTGCATTGCTTTTGTGTTGTCGGTTGCTTCCGGTTCGTCGTGTTTCTTCCCGTTGTCCGTTTCGCGTTCCGGAGCTCCCTCACGTGTCCGTGACGTCCCGTAGGCCTACTTTGTTGTTCGGGCGTTTAACGTTACCGGTGTGCCGCGAGGTTGTTGTGTGTGTTGTTGTTTTGTTGTGTGCAACCCGCCTCTCAAATCTCGTCTCGTTTGGACTCCGTTGACTTTTTCATCCGTTGTCCGTGTGGGTCCGAAGTGCCTTCACTTCGTGTCCCGGAAACACCCCCTACTGCAGTCTCTTATCTCCTCCTAGGCCTTTTAAATCAACCCCCGCGATCGGATCCGTCGGATCGCGATCGGAGGGCTCCTAGCGCCCCTAAACTCCCTCCTAACCCTAAAAACTGCTATATATAGACCCCCCTAGGTCTATTTTGGCATGTCCCCTTCTTCCCCTTCCCCTCTTTTTTTTCCTTTTCTTTCAGATCAGACCAGATCCTAAATTTCCTCCCTCTGTTCTTCCCGGATCCCGAGGATCCATCGAAGCAGCCGCCGCCAGCCGCAGCTAGCAGCATCGCCGACTGGATCGCCTCGTTCGGATCTGGGCCAGGTCAGCGCGCAGCGCCTGCGCCGCATCGATCCAGCGCGCCAGGCCTCGTCGACCCGCACCGCACCGCCTTCTCCCCCCGATCGATCGATCGATCGATCGCTCCAGGCCCGTACCGCCAGCCGAGGCCCAGGGGACCACTTCAACCGCCCCGCGCCAAGTCTCCTCTCCGCGTCGCCACTTTTGTCGCCGCCTGGGCCGTACTCCGCCAGCCGTGCCGCCAGCCGAGCCGGCCGGCCCGTTCGCCAGCCAGGCCAGCGCCTCCGGCTGGGCCGGCCTCGCCTCCCCGAGGCCCGTACACCGCGGGGCCTTCCGCGCCAGCACCGCACGCCGCCTGGGCCTCCAGCCCCGCAGGCCGGCCAGGCCAGCTCCCGCCTCGCCTCCCAGGTGCCAGGCGCCAGGCCGCCGCCGGCTGGGCCTCCCGCTCCTCCGCGGGCCTTCCCTCGCCGAGGCCCACCGCGGGTCGACCGCGTCCCGCCAGGCCGCCGCCTCCACCGCTCGGCCCAGTTCCTCCGCGGGGCCAGATCCACGCCGCCGGCCCGTCGCCGTTTTTTTCCCAGATCTGAATCTGACTAAGGTTGTTTTCCCCACTCCTAAGTCCCTGAGATCTAATCTGTGATGCTATGTTTGACTGTGCATAACTTTTACTGTGTTGCTCCGTTTTGCGCGTGTAATATGTCCAGACGTTCGTGGAGATGTGCTCTGCGTTTCACCTGTTGTTGTCATGCATGTTAGATGTCATCTAGGTGCTTGTTTTGCTGTTGCAAGAGTGCATCATGATATAAACTGCTGTTATGTGTTATTTTCATGCCACCTTTGCCATGTGATATCTTTTAGCTCGTTTGTCCAAATGATGCAAATGACATGTCCACGTGTTCGTCTCGTCACGAACTACGTGTTGTATGTGATATGTTGCATGGTAGATTTATTATTGCCTTGTTATCATCGTTGCAAAGTGCCATGTTCATATGCTGTGTTTTCACTTGTTATGAAATGCCATCTTGTTGAGCTCGTTGCAATCGTTGTGTTCACCTCTATGATGCATGCTTGTGTGTTTCGGGATCACCATCATGTGCACTTTGATGAGGTGGTTACCCTTTGCCATGTTTAGTTTCGAGGTGACTTAAACATGCTCTTTTGTATGCTATGATGATATTGCTGTTTTAGGACTTAGTGATTTTTCACTAAGTCTGAAATCTGTAACGTTCCGATGCCATGTTCGTGTGATGTTCTAGGACAAAGCATGATAGTTTTGGAGTGGTTTTTGATTGTTCCTTGTAGTATATATTGTTGTCTTTCCATTCATGTCCTCACATGTCCATTTAAGTGGCTGTAGCATGTTTATCTTTTGCTCTAAAGTTTCAATAAAATTCTGCTGCCAGAATTTTATTGTAAAGTTCAATATGTCCAAGATCATTGATATTGATCCGTGACTCCGTTGGGGGTGCACTTTGGACTTAGTTGCTGTACTATATGTCTAGTTTGTGTTCAAGTCCTTTGCCATGCTTCTTGGGTGCTGTAGCTTAATTATTTTGAGCTCCGAAGTTGCTATGTTGCTGTAATTTTTAGCTTTCGCTCAAATCTTGTTTCGGGCATAACTTTTAGCCCGTAACTCCGATTTCAGCGAATCTTATATCAAACTTGATTGTTTTTCTGTGTAGATTATTAATATCAGCTTGTTATCTTGTTTTGAGGTGTTTTGCTTGAGTGATATTTTCCGTGCTCCATGTGCATCCTTAGTGCATCCTTCATGCATTCATGTTTTTCGAGTGCGCATTGCATCTTGTTGATTGGTGCTTGGTGTGATTGTTTTGTTTAGAGCCGGAAGCTGAGACTGAGTACGAAGTTGAGCACCTGGTTTCCAACGAGGTTGAGCACGAGGACCCTTCTTACGATCCTAACGACTTCTCTTCAGGCAAGATGACCGAACCCCGATAACATTACTATCTTTGCCTATTGCTAGTAGTCTCGATCTATAGTTTTGCCTCGATGCCCATGTTCTTCTTGTCAGCCTCCTACTTGTAACCAATTGCCATGTTTAACCAACCCACCTATGCAAACCGTTGCTTGGCTAAGTACGCTTCGCTCAGCCCTTCTTATAGCGTTGCTAGTTGCAGGTGAAGTGAAGATGCTTGCTCCATGTTGAAGTTTGGTTGGGTTATATCACACTATATAAATGCTTAAAATGAAATCATCTATATACTGGCAAGGGTGGAAGGCTAAGCCTTTTGCTTGGTGATTGTTCCACTCATGCCGTTAGGATCCGTATAAGCCGGTATTATGTTCCTTGATTATGCGTTCCTAACACGGTTGGGGTGTATGGGACCCCCTCGATAAACCGCTAAGTGCTAAGTCTTTTCCAGCAAGTCCCAACATTGGTACTATTTTGCCTAATAACAAACTAAATATGCATAGGGAGTAATTAACCCTCTTTCTTAATCAACAACCCCGGGCCAGTGCTCCACATGAGTGTTGGTCTGAAACGGGGAGCCTGCGGGGCCACCTCGAGGAAACTCAAGGTCTGGTAAAAACCCGTAGCTTCACCCATCCGGTCGTGGCCTGAGACGAGATACGCGCGGCTACTATCAGGGTGTCGGCACGCCGGGAGGATTTGCTGGATTAGCCTTACCTTAGTTCGGTATATCTTGAGCACGGGATTCCGAGGATACTCGGGTCTTCCCACCTTGGAGTTGCGACTCCGCGGATCGTGGGCTTGTAATGGGTCAAGTTGGAACACTTTGCAGGGTTTGAACTTTCGAAAGCCGTGCCCGCGGTTATGTAGCAGATGGGAGCTTGTTAATTCCGGTTGTAGATAACTTGTCACAATGTTTCTAATACACTACCAGCGTGTGTTCAGTGACTGTCAATTTCCGAATAGGGATTCGGGAGTTGAACACGGAGGGGTTATGATTGTGGAGTTTGTAGCTAGGATCACTTCGTGATCACTTCTCGTCGAGGCCTTCTCTTCTCGCTCTCACTTACATAAGCTAGATGCTAGTTGCTGCTGCAGACTTATTCTTTTCTTCAGCCTTTCCCTCACCTAAAGGCTTAAATAGTTCTGTTACCCGGGAACGGGATTGCTGAGTCCTCTGTGGCTCACAGTTACTTCACACACCAGATGCAGGTCCAGCTGTGAGCTATCCAGGTGATGGCACCGAGCTGGATTGGGAGTACGACGAGGAGCGTAGTCGGTACTACGTGCGCTACCCGGACGATCAGTAGTGGAGACTCTTACTAGGATTCGATCCGCCTGTGGTTTATTTATCTGAGTTTGGTACTTTGTCATTTGGCTTTTGCCCTTAGAGGGTTGTAGTGTTCTTAATGTATGATGTTTGAGACTTGTACTGTAATTCTGTGACGTGGCGAGTGTAAGCCAACTATTTCTGTTTACTATCCCCTCTTTTACATGAGTTGTGCAAAGATTACCAAACTTGAGATCATTCTAGGATGGAATTATGCCTTTAAGTCGTGCCTCGACACGTAGGAGGTATAACTCCATCCTGGGCATTACATTAGCACCCTCTAGCTCCGAGTTCATCGAGCACCCGAGCTCGTCGCCGTCGGGCCTCGTCTCCGGTGAGTGTCCCGACCACCGTAGGTCGTCTATTGCTGCCCGTTCGCTTCAGCTCGTCGCGTAGAAGCTGCCTGTGCAGTCGCCGCTCCGCCTAGGCCGTTGCATCATCTCGTCATTGCCCGTCGCCGCCGTTCTGTCAAGTCCTCGCCGCCGGCGCTGTAGTTCATGTTAGGTGTTGCACATGCTTCGAGTGGGTGCGGAACTCCCCCAGGAGCGCACCGCACAACTCCGCCGTCTCTTTTGGTCGCCGGAGCAGCTCCGACGAGCCCTGCTTTTCCCCTGTTTCCGCATCTTAAGATATGTCTTCAGGGTTAGCACCTGTATTCTGTCAAGATTCGTTCGCTAGCGCAGTGGCTTGTGTCTCCGTCAGTTAAGCAACAGGTTGTGGGTTCGAATCTGTGCGGGGCAGTGGGTATTTCGCCCCTCCTTTTTGTTTTCGCGTCTGGCTGACAGGCGGGCCCCACCTGCCAGCCACTCAGCCGCCTCCAGCCCCCTCGCGCACCCGCGACAGCCACCTTAGCGCTGCAGGGCCCCCTTGTTAGTGTTTCTGGCTAGTTAGGCGTGGGTCAACTTTGCCTCTGCGCCTGTATTTTATTTTCTGTTTTTCTTTTTCTTTTATTTTTCTGCCTTTTCCTTTGTCTAATTAATATTTGCTGATATATTCATCTGATGGAAATAAGTTGTATATGAAAAGTGCTTAGAATTTCATATAGATTATGAATATGCTGTTTGTTGACATGTTTAAAAACATTTAAAATGTTGTTTGAATTTATTCTTATTTTAAATATGCTAAAACCTGGAAATCATAACTAAATATCTACAACTCCAAATTTAACAAACTTTATATGCATTTGGGGTGGAAAAATGTGTAGAATATTTTGGTGCTGTTGTTTTGCATGTTTAACAACTTTATAACATAAGTTTTTCAGATATGTCCCAAATGCAATTAAATTAATATGGGAGTTTCTGGAAAATGTTGTTTGTTATCTCTAGCCCATTTAAATGTGCTAGCATGTTGCTGTAATATTAGTTGCACCCTTGCCATGTTAACCAACCCCCTTTAGACTTGTTGGATGCTCGTTTGAATAACCTACATAAACTTGCTAGTTATTCTTTTGCTTGTTTCTTCATGTGAGTGTTCTTGTTTGTGATGTTGATGTTGCAATCTTGTGACCCTAGGCCAGGCATCATATCTACTCTTGTCCTTGTTCATCATGTTCATGCATCATGTGTTTGAGCATTGCATGATGATTGATTGTGTCCCGGTGTTGCTTGTTGTGTTGGTTAGAGCCCGGTGACGATACAGAGTACGAGGTTCCTACCGAGGTTGAGTTTGAGGAGCAAGGTTACGATCCCTCCGTGGAATCAACAGGCAAGATGACCTTACCCAGATATCACTACTATCTTTGCCTATGCTAGATGTCTCGCTCTTTAGATATTGCTTCGATGCCTATGTTTGTTTGTCGGCCCTCCTATTGTTGCCATGAAACTATCTGACCACCCACCTAGCAAACCGTTGTTTGGCTACGTAAGCATCGCTCAGCCCCTCTTATAGCGTTGTTAGTTGCAGGTGAAGACTTGAAGATTCTTGCTTCATGATGAAGTTATTGTTGGGATATCACAATATATAATCTGTTAAACTAAATCATCTATATATTGGTAATGGGTGGAAGGCTAAGCCTCTTGCTTGGTGTTTTGTTCCACTCATGCCACCCTAGGAACCGTTAAACCGGTGTTATGTTCCTTGATTTTTGCATCCCTAACACAGTTGAGGTTTATGGCCCCCCCTCGATAACCCGCTTAGCGCTAAAGCTTTTCCAGCAAGGCCCAACATTGGTTTTACATTTTCCTAATAACTAAAACTTGCATAGGGCGTTGCAAACCCGAGTTCTTAATTAACAACCCTGGGCCAGTGCTCCTCATGAGTGTTGGTCCAAACTGGGCAACCTGCGGGGCCACCTCGGGGAAACTCAAGGGCTGGTATACACCCGTAGCTTGTCCCATCCGGTCGTGGCCTGAGATGAGATACACGCGGCTACTATCAGGGTGTCGGCACGCCGGAAGGTCTTGCTGGATTAGTTTTACCTATGTCGGTATATCTTGAGCACGGGATTCCGAGATTACTCAGGTCTTCCCACCTTGGAGTTGCGGCTCTGCATATCGTGAGCTTGTGATGGGCTAAGTTGGGACACCCCTACAGGGTTTGATCTTTCGAAAGCCGTGCCCGCGGTTATGTGGCAGATGAGAATTTGTTAATATCCGGTTGTAGATAACTTGACACCATGTTCATAATACACTACCTGCGTGAGTAACCGTGACGGTCTCTTTCCGAAAGGGGTTCGGGAAGTGAACACGTTGGGGTTATGTTTGACCGTGAGTAGTTAGGATCACTTCGTTATCACTTTGACGATCGTTGGCACTTGTTCTCTTCTCGCTCTAAACTCGTAAGCTAGTGCTAGTGCTGCTGCAACCTTGTTTTAAGCCTTTCCACACCTAAGGCTTTGATAGTATTGCTACCCGGGAATGGGATTGCCGAGTCCTTTGTGGCTCACAGATTCTACACAACACCAGATGCAGGTACCGTAGAGAACTACACAGGTGGTGGTTCAGAGCTGTATTGGGAGTTCGATGAAGAGCGTGGACGTTACTACGTGTCTTACCCCGAGGATCAGTAGGGCTCTTACTAGGATGATCGGGACCTTGTGTTGCTTTATTTATGGTATCTTTCATTTGGCTTTTCGTCCGTAGTCGGACTCTGATATTATTTGGATGATGTATGTTAATGTATTACATTGTGTGACGTGGCGAGTGTAAGCCAACTACTCTTTTACATTTTCATCCCCACTTTTACATGAGTCGTGCAAAGATACCCTACTTGAGATCATTCTAGTATGTGATTATGTCTTTAAGTCGTGCCTCGGCACGTGGGAGACATAGTCACATACTAGGCATTACAAGTTGGTATCAGAGCCTTCTCCGACCTATTAGCCCCCTGATTGATCGAATCGTTGAGGGTTGAGTCTAGACACACACATAAAAATGTTTTGAGTCCTATATATATATATATATATATATATATATATATATATATATATATATATATATATATATATATATATATATATATATATATATATATATATATATATATATATATATATATATATATATATATATATATATATATATATATCGGAGAGTAGGATTTCTTTTTACTCCTCATCCCTTCATCGCTCTGGCGTGGACTCCCGACATTGTTCTATCTCTTCTACTCTCAAAAATTCACTAATTTTTTTTAGGATCACGCGAGTATTGTTTGGATTGTTCCGATATCTTTGTGACGAGAACATTGTTCTCGACGCCTCCTGTCATTTAGGGGTTGTGGCAGTGTCCCGGGGAGTTGAGCTCCGAGGTGTTGTCGTCACAAATGTATCGCAGCGGTGATAGAATACTTAAGACGTCCGACATCGAAAATTCTTCTATGCGGTTAGTGGTGAGATAACCCCGACGTCACCCAGTACTGGTGGGATAGTTCGGGAGTATTGCCACAGCTTGTATAGCAGATGCGTTTTGAAGGTCCGAGGTAAACAATTTCGAGGATGACTGGTTATGTGTTGAATGATGGATACAGCTGGATGTAGGATTAGAGTTGAGTGCGCGGTGCTTCCCCTGTATCCCCAACACCCGATTGCATAACCGGAAACCTTCGGAGACTAATAGGTGGGTTCTTCTAGTAGCTCGTAGGCATTCTTCCAACGAATGCATGGTATGAAGTTCGGGGGTTCAACATTGAGTGAAGAGGTTTTATGGGCGTTGTTCCAATTGGGAGTTGCATCTTAAACGGTCCTTGGCTATGCTGATCCGGGGATTGCAACACCTTTTTGTAACACGTTCCATGAGCTTTTAGCACGAACATGTGGGACGAAGCTTCTATCATGTATTTGTTCTATCTGCTCCTTGTTGTTTTGATTTACCTTTTGTTCTCCCAAGTGGCTTCTCGAGAAGATTGTTGTACCATTAAACTGTGGAATACATTCGTTCATTTTGTTCGAATGTTCTTGTGAAGACTTATGTTGCAATTTCTAGCCGTTGATTCAGCTTATATATTTTCAATCAATGGCTAATAGTTGTCATCTCATTCAGAATGGCTCCTAAGAAGGTTCCCAACGCTAACCCAGAGGGTGAAGAAGAGCGTGTTCCTGAACGTCCTCCTTCCCCTCCTCCTCCGTCTGAGGCATGGAGAGCAATTATGCAAGCGACCAACCAGAACACCCAGATGCTTATGCAAATGATGCAGAACTTTCAAGCCAACCAAGCAAATCATGGCAATCATGGGAACCAAGGCTAAGACAATCGGTTCAATCAACCTCACTTTGCTACTCTCAACCAATTCCTGGCAAACCAACCGAAGTCGTTCAGTTACTGTGTGGATCCGGTAGATGCTGAGGACTGGATCACAGACATCAAAAAGCACTTTGAATGCAGTAACATGAGACCTGAGGATTATGTCAAGTTTGCCACTTTCCAACTCAAAGATCAAGCTGCTGATTGGTGGCAACAGTACAAAGATTCCAGAGGTGGACGTGAGATCTCGTGGACTGACTTTTGCAAGGATTTCCGCTCTCACCACATTCCAACCAGTGTCATTGAAGGCATGCGTGAGCAATTCCGCAACCTGAAGCAATGCACCATGTCCGTCTATCAATACAATGTCAAGTTCCAGAATCTTGCCCGCTATGCGGAGCAAGACATCCCAGATGCCAAGAGCAAGATTTATCAGTTCCGTGGTGGTCTGAAGGATGAACTCCAGCTAGCTCTCACCTTGTTCGAGCCGGATGAATTTGACCAATTCTACAATATGGCTCTTAAGCAAGAGGCGGCCCAACTCAAGATTGAAGCTTCCAAAAAGAGGACCAGAGATGCTGTTCACTCCTCCTCTTCTTCCCAAGTGGTTGCCAAGCAGTAGAAGTTCTAGCTACCGCCTCCTCCAGTGCTCTGTTCTCCAAACAACAACAAGCACTCAGGTGGCCGTGATTTCTCCCACCCACCCAACCCAAGCAATCAGTCCAAGCCTCAGTTTCAAGCTTCAAGATCAAGTGGTCCTTATCACCGGCCTCTCTTAGAAGTGGTTTGCAACAAGTGTACTCAGAAGGGTCACTATGCCAACAAGTGTCCCAACCCAAGGCGCCTTCCGCCTCCTCCACCTGTCAGCACTGCTATTGTCAAGCACAATCCCAAGGTTGCAAGAGTGAATCTGATGAATGCAGCTCAAGCAGAGAATTCTTCAGATGTGATACTTGGTAATCTTCCAGTCAACCTTAAAGCTGCTAAAGTTTTGTTTGATTCGGGTGCATCATGTTCCTTCATGTCATATCCTTTTGCTTCCAAGCATAATGTTCGGACCGAAGCTTTATCAAGAGCTTTGAGTGTTATATCTCCTGGCAAGAGATTGACTTCTAGTATGGTGGCTCCGGATATATCTATTCATATGAGTGATTACAGTTTTCTTGTTTCTCCGGTTATTCTCGGCAACTCCGACATTGATCTTATTCTTGGGATGGATTGGCTCTCCAAGCATGATGCAAACATTGATTGTGCAAATAAGGAAGTCAAGCTTACTCAACCTGACGAAGACGTGATTATCTTCGCCTCTCGAGATAACACAATTAGGCTATTCTCTCTCAATGACAAGGGCGAGATTAATGCCATTTCTCATATTCCGGTGGTCAATGAATATGAAGATGTTTTCCGTGAAGAGCTTCCAGGCATGCCTCGCCATCGTCAAGTTGAATTCGTCATTGAACTTGAGCCCGGTACCGAGCCATCATGTCGGCATCCGTACAAGCTCTCCCTTGATGAGTTGAAGGAGCTGAAGAAACAACTCGATGAGCAGGAACGTATGGGTCTAATCAGGCCTAATACTTCTCCTTGGGGCTGTGGTGTTCTATTTGTCAATAAGAAGGATGGCACGGAATGCCTTTGCGTTGATTACCGGCCATTGAACAAGAAGACAATAAAGAACAAGTATCCGCTCTCCAATATCAATGAATTTTTCGAGCAGCTCAAAGCAGCAAAGGTGTTCTCAAAGCTCGATCTCCGGATGGGTTACCATCAGATCCGTATCCGTGAAGAGGATATTCCCAAGACCGCATTCAGAACGAGTTTTGGCTCTTATGAATATACGGTCATGTCTTTCGGCCTTGCAAATGCTCCACCCACCTTCTCAAGGATGATGCACTTCATATTCAACCCCTACACCAATGAATTTGTTCTCGTCTATCTAGATGATATCTTGGTATTCTCCAAGAATGAAGAAGACCATGCCAAGCACATCCGTTTGGTCCTGGACAGGCTCCGTGAACACAAGTTCTATGCGAAGTTCTCCAAATGTGAATTCTGGCTGGACAAAGTCTTATATCTTGGCCATATTATCTCTGCCGAGGGCATTTCTGTGAACCCCGAGAAAGTTGAAGCTATTGTCAACTGGGAACCCCCGCAGAATGTCAAGCAGCTCCGAAGCTTCCTTGGTCGCACTAGCTATTGCAGAAGGTTTGTTGAGAACTTCTCAAAGATTTCCAAGCCTCTTTCCAACCTGTTGCAGAAGAATGTCAAGTACTCCTGGACTCCTGATTGTGATGTGGCATTCAAAACACTCAAAGAGAAGCTCATTTCTGCTCCAGTTCTTACTCCTCCGGATGAGTCCAAGACTTATGAAGTCTTTTGTGATGCTTCTTTGCAAGGTCTTGGTGGTGTTCTCATGCAAGACAAGAAGATTCTGGCATACACTTCTCGTCAGTTGAAACCAAATGAGAAGAATTACCCCACACATGATCTCGAGCTAGCAGCAGTTGTACATGCCTTGATCACGTGGAGACACCTTCTGTTGGGCAGAAAAGTGGACATCTTCACCGATCACAAGAGCTTGAAGTACATCTTCACACAGCCAAACCTTAACCTTCGCCAGACTCGTTGGGTTGAGATGATTCAAGAATATGATCCAAGCATTGAGTACACACCTGGCAAGGCCAATGTCATATCATATGCCTTGAGCAGAAAGGCATATTGCAATAGTCTCCTTCTCAAACCGTTCCAGCCTGAACTTTGTGAATCATTCAGGAAGCTCAACCTCCAAGTTGTTCCTCAAGGCTTTCTTGCAAACCTTCAAGTTGCTCCTACCTTGGAAGATCAGATCCGTGAGGCCCAACTCAGTGATGCTATGGTGCAGAAAGTGAAACATGGTATTGCAAAGGGTACTCCCAAATACAAGTGCTATCGCGTTGATGAGAAAGACACCTTGTTCTTTGAGGACAGAATTGTGGTTCCCAAGGGTGATCTCAAGAAGCTCATAATGAACAAAGCAAATGACTCCCTCCTCTCGATTCATCCCGAAAGTTCTAAGATGTACCAAGACCTCAAGCAATCATACTGGTGGACTCGCATGAAAAGGGAGATTGCCCAATTCGTGAATGAATGTGATGTCTGCAGAAGAGTGAAGGCAGAGCATCAACGTCCAGCCGGTCTCCTTCAACCTCTACCTATTCCTGAGTGGAAATTCGATCACATTGAAATGGATTTCGTCACTGGGTTTCCTAAGTCCAAGAAGGGGAATGATGCTATCTTTGTAGTGATTGACAAGCTAACTAAAGTAGCTCATTTCCTTCCAGTCAAAGAATCCATCAACGCAACTTAGCTGGCATAGCTGTACACCTCTAGAATTGTTTCCTTGCATGGCATTCCTCAAGTCATCTCCTCAGACCGTGGAAGTTTGTTCACATCCAAGTTCTGGGACTCCTTTCAGTCAGCCATGGGCACAAAAATTCACTTCAGCACTGCGTTTTACCTCAGACTAGTGGTCAAGTCGAAAGAGTGAACCAGATCCTCGAAGACATGCTGAGAGCTTGTGTCATCTCTTTCGGTATGAAGTGGGAAGATTGTCTCCCGTTTGCCGAATTCTCTTACAACAACAGTTTCCAAGCAAGTGCCGACAAAGCTCCTTTTGAAATCCTCTATGGCAGAAAGTGTCGTACCCCGCTCAACTGGTCCAAGACTGGTGAACGTCAACTTCTTGGTAATGATTTGATCTCAAAAGCCGAAGAAATGTGCAAAGTCATACGTGAGAATCTCAAAGCCGCTCAATCGCGTCAAAAGAGCTACTATGACGGCAAGCATCGTGATTTGGTTTTCAACATTGGAGATCATGTCTATCTCCGTGTTTCTCCTATGAAAGGAACCCAGAGATTCGGTATCAAAGGCAAGCTTGCTCCAAGATACGTGGGCCCTTTCAAGATTCTTGGAAAAAGAGGCGATCTAGCCTACCAACTCGAGCTTCCCTCCAACTTTGCAAATGTTCATGATGTGTTTCACGTGTCTCAACTTCGCAAGTGCTTCAAGACACCTGAACGAACAATTCCGTTCGAGGAGATTGATCTTCAACAAGACTTGTCTTATCGTGAGCACCCTGTTGCTATTCTTGAAGAAACTGAGCGCATAACCCGCAACAAGTCCATCAAGTTCTTGAAAGTGAAGTGGTCACACCATACCGACCGAGAAGCTACGTGGGAACGAGAAGATCACCTTCGTTCCGAGTATCCTTCCTTCTTCCAGTCCTAGATCTCGGGACGAGATCTTTTTGTAGTGTAGGAGAGTTTGTAACACCCCATATGTGATACTTTCCTATAATG
This sequence comes from Secale cereale, assembly GCA_902687465.1. Classification (NCBI taxonomy): domain Eukaryota; kingdom Viridiplantae; phylum Streptophyta; class Magnoliopsida; order Poales; family Poaceae; genus Secale; species Secale cereale. The sequence goes on from LR738712.1 coordinate 282,088,275, forward strand.
GCAATAATGCATTCTCATTTTGATCCTTGTCCTTATCCTTGGGGGTTCTTGTCTTTTGAGCTCATTTTTTATTTTTGCATTGCCATGTCATTTATTTTATTTTGCATCCATGCATTGCTTTCATCATCATGGCATCTTAGTTCACTTCTTGTTGATGTGATGTTTGTGAGGCACCTTGTGTATATGTTAGTGTGGTTCTAGCCATGCCTTCTAAACCCTAGACCCCTCCTTTGTTTCCATCTTCTTCTTCTTCCTTTTTCTTTTCTTTCCTTTCTTTACTCTATTTTGCAAGTCTCCTAGCCAAGTCCTTTAATGTTCCTTCTTTTCCTAAAAATCTTGCACCATGTCTACACCCTCTGTGTCAAATATCACCCTATTTGGAATTGATTTGGTTGAGTTCAAAAATGACAAGAGTTTGTAGCATATTCAAACTCCTTTTATTTTTCTGCCTCTAAAAATGTCCAAACCAATTTTCTTAAATAGGGCATAAATCAAGGAGCATGGGGATATTTTCTTTTCCCCTAACTCTTTTCCTTTAAGCCCGTGCTTTTATTTTTCTTTTCCGTCTGAAGATAAAAGAAAAAAAGAAAAGAAGACATCAGCTACAGCAGTGGCTTGGGCCTCCTCCTCCTCCCCCAGGCCAAGTCTCTCCCGCGGCCCAGCTAACACCTGCAGGCCCGACCGAGCCGCTCGCAGTTGCGCCGTCCATTTTTTCCCCTGGCCCCACATGTTAGCCTCATAGCCCCGCGTTGACGTCTACCTCCATCACGCGTTTGCGAAGCCAGAGCGCGCGCTCGCTGTCGCGCCGTGATCACGGACGTCGAGGTCTCGTGATCCGAGCCCTCCTTTTAAACCCACAACGTGTCCTCCCCCTTTCCCTAGGGTTCCTTTTACTCCTCCCGCCGCCTGGAGAGCCAAGCTCCACCAGATCCGCCGCTCCAGTGAAGTCCCGCACGCATCTGGGAGCGCCAGCTCGTCGCCGGCGTGCCTCCCGTCGACCTCAGCGTCGCCAAGCGTGTCCAGCTACTTACTCGTCGTCGACTACGTCGACTACGTCCTCTACGCGGAGCCGATCGTATCACCGCCGACGTCTTCTTCCTCTTCTTCCACTCCGGCGCCCGCAGCTGTTCGAGACACGCCGCCGTCGACTCTGACCACCTCCGGGCCAGCCGAACACACCTCCGTGTTCGTGGTGAGCGCCTCCACCTCCTCGTGCTCTTTTCCCCCTCCTTAGCACCCTCTACCTCCGAGTTCATCGAGCACCCGAGCTCGTCACCGTCGGGCCTCGTATCCGGCGAGTGTCCCGACCACCGTAGGTCGTCTATTGCTGCCCGTTTGCTTCAGCTCGTCGCGTAGAAGCTGCCTGTGCAGTTACCGCTCCGCCTAGGCCGTTGCATCATCTCGTCGTTGCCCGCTGCCGCCGTTCTGTCAAGTGCTCGCCGCCGGCGCTGTAGTGCATGTTAGGTGCTGGAAATGCTTCGAGTGGGTGCGGAACTCCCCCAGGAGCGCACCGCACAACTCCGCCGTCTCTTTTGGTCGCCGGAGCAGCTTCGACGAGCCCTGCTTTTCCCCTGTTTCCGCATCTTCAGATATGTCTTCAGGGTTAGCACCTGTATTATGTCAAGATTCGTTCGCTAGCGCAGTGGCTTGTGTCTCTGTCAGTTAAGCAACAAGTCATGGGTTCGAATCCGTGCGGGGCAGTGGGTATTTCGCCCCCCTTTTTGTTTTCATGTCTGACTGATAGGCAGGCCCCACCTGCCAGCCACTCAACCGCCTCCAGCCCCCTCGCGCACCCGCGACAGCCACGTCAGCGCTGCAGGGCCCCCTTGTCAGTGTCTCTGGCTAGTTAGGCGTGGGTCAACTTCGCCTCTGCGCCTGCATTTTATTTTCTATTTTTCTGTTTCTTTTCCTTTTCTGCCTTTTCCTTTGTTTAATTAATATCTGCTGATATATTCATCTGATGGAAATAAGTTGTATATGAAAAGTGCTTAGAATTTCATGTAGATTATGAATATGCTGTTTGTTGCCATGTTTAAAAACATTTAAAATGCTGTTTCAATTTATTCTTGTTTCAAATATGCTAAATCTTGGAAATCATAACTAAATATCTACAACTCCAAATTTAACAAACTTTATATGCATTTGGGGTGGAAAAATATGTAGAATATTTTGGTGCTGTTGTTTTGCATGGATAACAACTTTATAACAGAAGTTTTTCAGATCTGTCCCAAATGCAATTAAATTAATATGGGAGTTTCTGGAAAATGTTGTTTGTTATCTCCAGCCCATTTAAATGTGATAGCATGTTGCTGTAATATTAGTTGCACCCTTGCCATGTTAACCAACCCCCTTTAAACTTGTTGGATGCTTGTTTGAATAACCTACATAAACTTGCTAGATTTTCTTTTGCTTGTTTCTTCATGTGAGTGTTCTTGTTTGTGATGTTGATGTTGCACTCTTGTGACCCTAGGCCATGCATCATATCTACTCTTGTTCTTGTTCATCATTTTCATGCATCATGTGTTTGAGCATTGCATGATGATTGATTGTGTCCCGGTGTTGCTTGTTGTGTTGGTTAGAGCCCAGTGACGATACGGAGTACGAGGTTCCTACCGAGGTTGAGTTTGAGGAGCAAGGTTACGATCCCTCTGTGGAATCAACATGCAAGAGGACCTTACCCAGATATCACTGCTATCTTTTCCTATGCTAGATGTCTCGCTCTTTAGATATTGCCTCGATGCCTATGTCTGTTTGTCAGCCCTCCTATTGTTGCCATGAAACTCTCTAACCACCCACCTAGCAAACCGCTATTTGGCTACGTAAGCATCGCTCAGCCCCTCTTATAGCGTTGTTAGTTCAGGTGAAGACTTGAAGATTCTTGCTTCATGATGAAGTTATTGTTGGGATATCACAATATATAATCTGTTAAACTAAATCATATATATATATATATTGGTAATGGGTGGAAGGCTAAGCCTCTTGCTTGGTGTTTTGTTCCACTCATGCCACCCTAGGAACCGTTAAACCGGTGTTATGTTCCTTGATTTTTGCGTCCCTAACACGGTTGGGGTTTATGGCCCCCCCCCCTCGATAACCCGCTTAGCGCTAAAGCTTTTCCAACAAGGCCCAACATTGGTTTTACATTAGCCTAATAACTAAAGCTTGCATAGGGCGTTGCAAACCCGAGTTCTTAATTAACAACCCTGGGCCAGTGCTCCTCATGAGTGTTGGTCCAAACTGGGCAACCTGCGGGGCCACCTCGGGGAAACTCAAGGGCTGGTATACACCCGTAGCTTGTCCCATCCGGTCGTGGCCTGAGATGAGATACGCGCGGCTACTATCAGGGTGTTGGCACACCGAGAGGTCTTGCTGGATTAGTTTTACCTATGTCGGTATATCTTGAGCACGGGATTCCGAGGTTACTCAGGTCTTCCCACCTTGGAGTTGCGGCTCCGCATATCATGAGCTTGTGATGGCTAACTTGGGACACCCCTGCAGGGTTTGATCTTTCGAAAGCCGTGCCCGCGGTTATGTGGCAGATGGGAATTTGTTAATATCCGATTGTAGATAACTTGACACCATGTTCATAATACACTACCTGCGTGAGTAACCGTGACGGTCTCTTACCGAAAGGGGTTCGGGAAGTGAACACGGTGGGGTTATGTTTGACCGTGATTAGTTAGGATCACTTCGTGATCACTTTGACGATCGTTGGCGCTTGTTCTCTTCTCTCTCTAAACTCGTAAACTAGAGCTAGTGCTGTTGCAACCTTGTTTTAAGCCTTTTCCACACCAAAGGCTTTGATAGTATTGCTACCCGGGAATGGGATTGCTGAGTCCTTTGTGGCTCACAGATTCTACACAACACGAGATGCAGGTACTGTAGAGAACTACACAGGTGGTGGTTCAGAGCTATATTGGGAGTTCGATGAAGAGCATGGACGTTACAACGTGTCTTACCCCGAGGATCAGTAGGGCTCTTACTAGGATCATCGGGACATTGTGTTGCTTTATTTATGGTATCTTTCATTTGGCTTTTCGTTCGTAGTCGGACTCTGATGTTATTTGGATGATGTATGTTAATGTATTACATTGTGTGACGTGGCGAGTGTAAGCCAACTACTCTTTTACATTTTCATCCCCTCTTTTACATGAGTCGTGCAAAGATACCATACTTGAGATCATTCTAGTATCTGATTATGTCTTTAAGTTGTGCCTCGACACGTGGGAGACATAGTCACATACTGGGCATTACACATGGAGGGCGCGGGGAGATGAGAGAGCTGGTCGGGGTGATGTACGGGAGGAAGAGAGAGCAATTGGAGCAGCGAGGAGGGCCTGGAGCGGCCTTAAGTAGCTGACCCGCGGCTCACCGTGGCCGGGGCGCACGGGTGGCCGCGGCTACGGCTTGGGCGGCCAGGAGAGAGAGCGATGAGTTGTCTGCGACGTTCGTGGGAGTGGAGTAGAGCTCCAGGGAGGGGAGGAGGAGCAGGGCGAGCTCGAGGAGGTCCCTCGTGAGTGCGACGACTGGTGAGCTCGGGCGGCGCTCGGGTGAGCTTGACAGGGGGCAAAGGAGGGCGATGGAGGAGGGGCCCGACAGCTAGGCGTGTCCCGAACGTTGAGGCAACCTCGGGAGACATCATCCCGATTCCCAAGGTTGTCGCACTCTCTCGAAATGGGTGAGCTACAGTGCGGGAGAGCACTATAGCGTGCTCTAGAGCGTGAACTCTGCATGCCATGGCATAAACTATGTGCCCTGGGCGTGTCCACTAGTGTCTAGAGGTGCTAGGGAGGAGCAAACAAAGTGGGTGTGGCATTGGATGCTCTGATGATCCAGTGGGAGAGGAGAGAGGTTGAGGGAGAGAGAGAAAGCTGCTGTCCAGAGGAGTAAAATGGGGTTTTACCCCCCTCAATAATTGAACTAAGGAGGAGAGGGAGTTGCTGGAGGTAGGTGATGACCAGGCTCACCTCTGGTAAAAAATTGAGGTAAAGGGGAATAGTGAAAGTGGTCCAAATGGTAGTTTTGGCAAAGTGCCAGAAGGTGTTTGGTGTTGTTTTGGGCGAGCAAATGGATTCTAATTGATATGAATATTAACAAAAATCAAAAGTAATAGGGAAATGTGGTTGTTCACCAAGTTTGAGCTTATTTGCAGAAAGTTAGCAACGTAACTTTGGCAAACCCTATAAATCAACAGAAATGAATTTTTCAAGATTTAGCCATGCAAATATCTTCTCACTGATGCACCACTTGGTGTAGTGTCACCATTTGAGGATTTGAGCATGTTCACAAACTTTGAGATCAAAAGGAGAAAGTTGGCAATGTAGAGTTGTTCAAATTTGGATCTGGACAGAGAGGGTTTTTGGGCACTTTGATCAAGTTATCTTCTCTCCAACTTGTGCAATTTGTGTAGATGCATAATTACACCATTTGAGCATGTGCACCAAGTTTGAGAGCATTTGGACAAGTTTGGCAATGTAAAGTTGCTCAAACTTCAAAATGGACGGAAATAGCTTTGAGGGGTTTTGGTGATGTTATGTTGTTCTCCAACACATTAGGATTGTCATGATCATCAAATATGTCATATTTGACATGATAGAATTTTCTTGGAATTTCCAAAGAATATTTCCTTTGTAAATACTTCAAAAGCTTGAAATATCCAGAAAGTGTTTTTGATGGATTTGACCAATATTTTGAACATGACCATGTGTTGAAACTCTTATATATGGACAATATATGTCCAATGAGCTTACCTAAATTTTCTCAAATATTTTTGTAACATTAAAATAATTTTAACCTATTAAAGACCATCTCTGGCCTAAACAAAAAGCCTTTAAATAAAATAGATAAGTAACTTTTAAAATAATATTTTTGTGGGTTTTTGGGAGTCGTATGTCTAGTAGGATTCAAGTATATTTTTTCAAAGTTTTTTCACACTCTTAATTAAGTACTTGCAGTTCAAGTCTCAATTTAGGGGGTTTTGGAAAACCTAATTTCAAAAAATACTTTTTGGCCAAATTATTTTTTGTAAGTAAATACTATTCTGTTCTATACTGTCACAACCCTAGTCAGTGCTTGCTTTAGGATTAGCCAGATTTTTGCATCATGTTTAAAATTGTTCTAAAACCTGAAATAGGGATGGCATAAACCCCAGCACCACTTAAACCAACTAGGGTTTGCTAAAATATTTTTCAATGTACCCAAAATGCCCTTCTAAAATGTTCATCATCTTCGCCTTGGTCCTAAACCTCTCACAAAAATGGTGCACAATTTTCTAGGAGATCCTAAGGTCACTGGATTAAATCATATGTTATTTCATTTGGACATTTAAATGCTATAAAATATTTTAAATGTCCAAATAATCATAAACCAAAATGTTTCCCGTTGGATATATTCTATTAAGTGGGCATGAGTAGTTTGATGATTTTTGAAAGTGCTTAGGCATTTTTAGAAAAGCGACAAAACAAATACCGAAAATAGAAAACAAAAAATAAATCAGAAAAAGGAGAGAGAGAGAAAGGCCAGAGGCCACTTACCTGGCGGCCCAGCACTGTGCTGGCCCGTGCCAGTCACGTGCTAGCTCCAGGCAGGCATGGAGCTGCGCGCCCGCGCGCGAGCTTGCCACGGCAGCAGCTGCTTGCCGCCCGTCTGGACGTCCTCCACGTCGTCGCCCTGACCGCCACGACACCGCACTTCCACCCAGCTCTCTCCCTCGCTCCCCTCTGCCATGGTCGACGGTGCTGCACCCGCACCGCCGTGAAACTCGCAGCCACCGCCGCTCCGCCGTCGCCCCGCTGAGTCCAGGAGCTCCGCCATCGTCCACTCCTTCGACCAGACCGAGCTCTGAGCGCTCGTTCGCCCCGGAGCCACCGCAACGAACTCGCCTTCGCCGCTCGCCGTCGGAGATCCCTTTGCCGTCTCGCTCAGCTCCGACCTCCTCCGAGCTCGCCAAGACCATCGTCGACTCCGCTGTGAGCTGCTGACCATCCCCATCCTCTCCGTTCTCGCTGCCGTCCTCTGCAGTGACTGCTTCGAGCTTGCCCTCACGCGCCGCCCCAGGTGCTCGCCGGCGACGCGGCTCCGCCCACGCCGCCGTGCCCAACACACTCACTGTGCCACGTAGATGCTGTAGGTGCCCTGCACGCGCGTCCACGAGCACTGTAGCAACGAATTCGGCCTCGCCCGAACTCCGGCAGCAGCAAGGCTCGTCGCCGACGTCGTTTCCGGCGACCCCGAGCTCTAACACCACCACCACTCGACGCGGCTCGCCTCTAGCTACACGTAGGTGGCCTCCGCCGCCCATTTGGTCGCCGAAGGACGAAACCCGCACCTCCGCCGCGTCTGGACGTCGCCGGCGGCTAAACGCAGGCGAGTCAGACTAGTTTGACGAGGGATTTGACCCCCTGGGTCACTGACATGTGGGCCCTGCCCCGTGGTCAAACCTAGATTAGCACTAAACTAACCCTAATTAGTTAGTTAACTAACTGTGTCACTGACCAGTGGGTCCCACTGGTCAGTTTTGACCTGGAAAGCCCCAGTTGACTCGCTGACGTCACCCTGACGTAGTGCTGACGCAGTAATTTTTTCTGGATTTATTCTTATTCAGGAAATTCGAGAAAAGGGGTGAAACTTCAAAAAATCATAATAAATCAACCGTAGCTCAGATGGAAAAGATTTATATATGAAAAATGATCAGAAAAATCCAATCTGTCCATTGGTACTGGTTTGATGCATGACAGAGCAAGTTAACCTTGATGTTTACATCAAAACATGATAATGCACTTTGAAAATTAATAACTTGGGCTTGGATTTGAACCTTTGGTTCAAATAGGCTCAAACCCTTCTGTTTGTAGTTGCATTACCTCAAACACATCCATATTGCCATGTCATGAGCATGCATCATATTGTTGCATATTGCCATGTATTGATTGTGTTACCGGTGTGATCTCCGTGGTAGGTTCTGCTCCCGGGGATATTCACGAGTATCCAGTTGAAGGGCAGTACCACTCGACCAATCTGCGAGGCAAGCAACCCCATTGAACATTTCGAAACAAATCCTTCTTCTTGCTTCTGCTCTCTTTTACTGCATTAAGACAATAATGATTCAACTGCTGTTTGCTGCGGTAGCTGAGCCCCATTCCTTTACATGACCTGTCATTGCCACAGTAAATAGTTGAAACCCACTAGCATGTGTAGGAGTTGACTGAGCCATGTTGATTTGTTCCTACCATGTTATGCCTACTATGCTTAGAGTTGTGTCAGGTCTGGTTCATCTGGGTGATGGATCGGAGTGAAATGATTATGTGTGGTAATGAGAGTGAAGTGTGGAATATGTTTTGGTAAAGGTATTGATGGAAGGCCGTGTAGGAGTACATGGTGGATTGTTTCATTGGAACCGTCCCTAAGAATTGAGATCTGTATGTGTGATTTAAGATCAGCTACTACCATGCATTGGGCCCTGAAATATGACTCCACCCGACTTATTGACCGCCCTTGTCCTCTGTCCAGGAGTTGCAATTAGTTTCTGGTGTTTGTATCATACTAGAGGCCGTGCACAGCGCTGTCATCGGGGTGGGCTGTGATGCGGCAGGTATGTGGCACGGTGTACCAAGTCGCCCGTTTGGTGGCTCGGGAGCCCTGTACACATCGTTTGGGGCCGCGAGCGACACCCTGGACGGATCTCCTTGCGGATGGAACCCAAATAGGCGATAAACCTGGACTAGAGACTTGAGTGGTTGGTTAGGTCGTGGTCTACACCCACATCGACTTTTGCTTGAAGTTTGCCCAGCACATGTCGTGTGCAGACGCTAAGTGGTGGAAACATGTGTGAAGAAGTACACCCCTGCAGGGTTATCAATCTATTCGAATAGCCGCGTCCGCGGTAAAAGACCACTTGGTTGCCCATACAGTTCATAGACAAGTTAATGGTTACTCATAAAAGACTCAAGACAAGTGTGAGTGCCGTGGATGGCCCTTCCGTAGGATGACGGGAGCGGATCCATGGTAGAGTATTGTTGTGGTGATTAGTGGACTCGTGTGCGCTGTCTCATCTTTTCAAACTGGTGATAGACGTAGTACATGTTAGCCAAGAGTCAAAGCTGGCTTGCTGCAATAAACTCCACTGCCCTTGTTGATAATGTTGCATGTATGATACATTCTGATGTAAGACTTGCTGAGTACCTTTGTACTCATGTTTGCTTAATAACTGTCGCAGAGGAGAACACCGCCCCTACCGATGGTTTCTACATAGACCTCGATGTCGACGAGTAGCTTGCAGCCTAGGTGGCAATCTCCTGTGAAGGGCCACTATAGATAGTCAGGCTACACCAAGCCTTCTTTCTTTCAAGTTGCCTGTACTCAGAAAAGTTTAGCTTCCGCACGTGCTTGTATGTTTGTATGACTTGAGTGTTGGGTCATGTGACCCCTACCTGTATGGATATGTTATGTATGGCTCTTCGTAGCCTCTTAAATAAAAGTACTTTGAGTCATAGAGTTTGGTTGTGATGCCATGTTGTATTTGCACATATCGAGCATATTGTGTGTATGTTATTGAAATGCTTGGTATGTGTGGGATCCGACACCTAGTTGTTTACCCTTGGTAGCCTATCTTATGGGGAAATGCCTCCTAGTGCTTCCACTGAGCCTTGGTAGCTTGCTACTGCTCCAGAACACTTAGGCTGGCCGGCATGTGTCCTTCTTCGTTCCTGTGTCTGTCCCTTAGGGGAAATGTCACGCGTTGTTCCTTTAAGTCCTTGTAGCTTGCAACGACTTGGGTTCATACGTTGATGACCGACACGTTCGTTGCTGGGTCATGTATTATGCCTGTCTTTGTAATTTAGCGGCACTTTTGGTTTATAACTAGTCATGTTGGCTCGGGTTCTCTGTCATATGGATGCTAGCGGTACTATCACATACGTGAGCCAAAATGCGCAAACGGTCCCGGGCCAGGTAAGGTGGCACCCATGGGGATACCGTGCGTGATGCCGCAAAGTGATATGATGTGTTACATGATAGATTGGTGTGACTTAGGATCGCGGTCTTGACAACGTTGGCATCAGAGCCGGACTGCCTATAGGTTCATCAAGCCAAACTGGGCGATGTTTAGTCTAGAAATTCATTAGTTATATGTAGGGGAATTGATTGTGGAAGGGAACATAAGGCTCTTTTTACTTCTTTACCTTATGCCCTTCTGATCTGAGTCAGCCTTTTCTTTCTACGGGGGTTAAGAACTAGGCTTCTCATCCTTTTATTAGGTTCATGTCTTACTAATCTGTAGACTCTTAGGATTGTTGGTTTCAAACCTCAGTTCAGTTTCTACCACCCCAGTATGTTGTTAGTTGGACCCGGAACCTTGATATGATGTTGTTGAGTGGCTATTCTATCATTTGTAAGATGTCTCAAAATCATTTTTGACCATTTATAGTTGTTATGCTACCCGATTTCTTCTAGAAATTCTAATGCCTTTGCATTATTTCGTGTTTCAGATGACTGACCGCACCCCGCATCAGGTGGTCCGTCTGACCCGGTGCATCGATGTGGCAGGTCACACGGCCATGTTGGTCCGCGTGATGACCAATACTGGCTATCGTTGGTATCCCGAGTATACTATGGAGGAGTAGTATCGTGATTTCAACCAGAGCCAGTACCTTTGCACAGTCCGGATATATCCTTCATATCCCGGAGCTACTGACCCATCCATTGGACGTATGGACTTGGGGTTACCATCGAGATGTCCGTGCAGGATGCTGCTTACTCGATGATGACTATTATCCGGGCTAGGCATGCCTTGCTAATGAACACTGAGTTCTGCTACATGCCAGCCTCACTTCCTGGAGAGGAGGGTTACTACACCAGTCTTTACACTGACGCCACTCATGAGGAGCCGCTACTTTGGACTACCACAGAGATGCTGGAGGATAGGGACCGTGAGTTCCGTGCCCTCCAGATGGAGCTCTATAACACTCGAGCTGACCACTGGGCCACTCTAACACGGCTTGCACCCGCTGTGCAGGCTGGGTATCTTGATATGCGAGATTTGTACCCCGTGCGGTCTTGTCTGCTAGACCGTATGGACTGGCGCGATGTTGGAGGCATTACACCTCCACGTGGGCGTCGTTTGCCACCAGTCGTGGGACCAAGGCCACATCCATGTCCTTATGGTCCACAAGCCCCAAACGACCGGGAGTTTCTAGATCCTCATGTTCCAATTCCAGGCTACGGGGGTAATCTTTACGAAGATTACTACGGAGACGTCTGAGCTAGATCGTGGCAGTAGTAGTATTGTAGTAGTTGTATCTCCACAGCCCTGCGTGTCTTGTGGAATATGACTTAGCGTGTGCCGAGTTCCGGAGGCATAGATAAATAATGTATAAGAGCTTGGAATGCCTCTGATGAGATGTATCGTCTTTCACCGCAGTTGTACTTTAGCCTGGGCTTGTACTAAACTATGTATGGTGTGTATGGCCAATGGTGTATATATGGCAGTTTCTATATTAGCATGTCGTACAGATGACCATCTCTGCATTCCGTGTCATCCATTACATTCCACACCTCTATGCCAGAGTTTTGCCATCCTTGTCTAAACTGTTGTTTTGTTTTCTTAGGATGGTCAACACCCGCAGCACCCCTGCTGTCCAGGAGCAGGGTGAAGCCAGTAGGGCTGGGCATGCGAATATGCCCCATCCACCTTCCTTGGTTGAAGTCATGTTGGAGGAAGAAAGGAATAAATGCGAGACCAATCGACTGCTGGAACGTATTGAGAAAAACACTGCTCATCACCAAAGGAATGACTTGGTGACTATCAACGACTTTATCAAGTTGTACCCACCAACCTTCGCAGTATCACCCATAAGCTACATTCTGCCCACGTAGCCGAAGCTGATAAGGTCACCTACGCTGCCTACCATCTTGAGGGCCCTGCTAGCCTTTGGTGGAAAAACTATGAGGCTATGCGTCCAGCTGGCCAGATTACCACTTGGGCAGACTTCAGCGAGGCTTTTTGTGAACACCATATTCCGGAAGGTCTTATGGATCGCAAGCGGGAGGAGTTTTGCAACTTCACCCAAGGCAGGCTAACCGTGGATGCCTATAGCCGCGAGTTTGGAAACCTGGCAAGCTATGCTCCTGAAGAAGTGTCCAGTGATGCCAAGAAGCAGGCAAGGTTCCGTAAGGGACTCAGCCCCGAGCTTCGCCGTGATCTCCGTCTTCACCTCTTTCCAGAAGCTAGTGAACAAGGCCATCAGTGCTGAGACATGCCAGACTGACTATGAAGCTACACGCAAGCATCCCCACAATTTTGGTTCTTCTTCCGGTTCTGGCTCTCAAAAGTGCCGGGTGTGGGTTCCAAACACAGCTCTGCCACCCAGGTGCACTTCGAGGCCATCCTATGAGGCGCCTCGTCCAACTCAGCAGTATGCACCACCCAAGACTTATAGTGGACCAGCTGCCAATGCTGCTCCGCGCACCGGCACTATGACATGCTTAAAGTGCGGAGAATCAGGCCACTATATGCGAGAGTGTCCTCAGAACCAGCTTGGAAAATCTGTTGGCCGTGGTAATCCAGCAGGAAAGGTGCTCTATGCCAAGCCAGCCACCACTGCACGTGGCCATGTCAACCATGTCTCCGCTGAGGAGGCTCATGATGATCCTAACATTTCCTTGGTACGCTCCTTGTTAACTGCCATCCGACATCTGTTCTTTTCGATACTGGAGCATCTCATTCGTTCATATCTGAGAGCTATGCTCGAATGCACAACCCGATTTTTTGTGACATGCCCACTTCCATGGTAATTCAAACTCCTGGTTCCAAATGTCAAACTTCTAGAGTAAGCCATGGAAATGAAATTCTTGTCGATAGACTTGTCTTTCTTGCATCCCTGATAGCTCTTAAGTCTTCAGATATAAACATCATCTTGGGTATGGACTGGATGACAGCTCATTACGCTAAGATTGATTGCTACACTAGAACTGTTCAACTTACACATCCATCGGGCAAGATAGTCAATGTTTTGACCTGAATGTCTGAGCGTCAGCTATACTCCCTTAATGCCAGCCCTCTTCCAGAACTCAAGGATATCCCAGTAGTCCATGACTTTCCGGATGTCTTTCCAGAAGAACTGCTAGGTGTTCCACCTAACAGAGATGTAGAGTTCATGATAGATCTTGTCCCAGGAACGGTTCCGATCTCTAGAAGACCCTATAAGATGGCACCCTTAGAACTAGCTGAGCTTAAGAAACAACTCGATGAGTCCTTGAAAAAGGGTTTCATCCATCCTAGTTCTTCTCCTTGGGCTTGTCCCGTCCTCTTCGTCAAGAAGGAGGATGGAATGGATCAGATGGTTGTAGATTATCGACCCGTTAACCTGGTCACTATAAAGAACAAGTATCCGCTCCCCAGGATCAACGACCTGTATGATCAGCTCGCTGGATCCTCAGTCTTTTCCAAAATGGATTTGAGGTTAGGCTACCATCAAATCAAAATCAAGAACGGGGACATTCCCAAAATGACCTTTGTTACTCGTTATGGCCAATACGAGTACACCGTCATGTCCTTCGGGTTAACCAATGCCCCAACCACCTTCTCTCGCCTAATGAATTCTATCTTTATGGAGTACTTGGATAAATCGTCGTGGTATACCTTGACGATATACTCATTTACTCAAAAAACAAGGAAGATCATGCCGAGCATCTAAGGCTGGTATTGACGAAACTTCGAGAGCACTGCCTTTATGCAAAATTCTCCAAGTGTGAATTCTAGTTGCCAGAAGTGACCTATCTAGGTCATGTAATATCTGGTAAGGGTATTGCTGTCAATCCTGAGCGAGTTCAGGCTGTCCTTGATTGGACCCCACCTGAATCGGTCAAGCAAGTTAGGAGTTTCCTTGGCTTAGCGATCTATTGCCATCGCTTCGTCGAGAATTTCTCCAAGGTTGCTAAACCTCTAACGGAACTCCTCAAGAAAGATAAAAAGTTCGATTGTACCCCACAATGCGAGTTCAACTTTTAGGAACTGAAAAGACGCCTGACATCTGCTCCCGTACGGGTACCACCATATTTTTCCAAGGACTTTATTATCTATTGCGACGCCTCTCGACAAGGACTAGGTTGCATACTCATGCAAGATCGTCAGGTGATTGCCTACGCATCTCGACAGTTGTGTCCACATGAGGACAACTACCCCACACATGATCTAGAGCTTGCAGCTGTAGTCCATGCACTCAAAACATGGCGACATTACCTTCTTGGTAATCGCTGTGAGATCTTCACTGACCACCAAAGTCCGAAATACATATTGAACCAACCAGATTTGAATCTTAGGCAAAGACGTTGGGTTGAGTTGCTCACAGATTATGACTTAGGAATAACTTACACCCCGGGAAAGGCCAATGTCATGGCTGATGCACTAAGTCGTAAGTCTTATTGTAACAACCTGATGTTACACCAAGGTCAACCACTTCTCACAAGGAATTTCGTGAGCTTAACCTTCACATTGTTCCTCGAGGATTCCTATCTACCTTGGTGGCAAAACCTACCCTTACGGATCAAATCATAGCTGCCCAGAAGCGTGATAAGGGTATATCCCGACTCCAAGAGAACATTGCTAGCAGAGCTGCTAAAAGTTTCTCTATGGATGATCGAGGTGTTGTCTTCTTTCAGAACCGCCTAGTGGTTCCCAAGAACCGACATCTACGGCAATTGATCCTTAAGGAGGCTCATGATTCTCCTCTCACGATTCATCCCAGTAGTACCAAAATGTATCAGGACCGATGCCAGAGGTTCTGCTGGACTAGGATGAAGAGAGAAATCGCTTAGTTCATTGCTGACTGCGACGTTTGTTGTCGCGTTAAAGCAGAGCATCAATGGCCTGCTGGCACCCTTCAACCTTTAGCTATTCCTGAATGGAAATGTGATAAAATTGGTACGGACTTCATCACCGGATTTCCCAGGACCAGGAAAGGGAATAATGCTATCTTTGTCGTCATCGACAGCCTCTCCAAAGTAGCCCATTTCCTGCCTGTTCGAGAGAGTATAACCGCTAGCCAGCTAGCAGACTTGCATATCTCTCGGATAGTATCTCTTCATGGTGTTCCATTGGAGATTTACTCGGACCGTGGAAGTCTCTTCACCTCTCGATTTTGGGAAGTTTACAAAATGCTATGGGAACTCGTCTCTCCTTTAGCACCGCTTTTCACCCTCAGTCAAGTGGTCAAGTAGAGCGAGTCAATCAAATTCTGGAAGATATGCTCCGAGCCTCTGTTATCTCATTTGGTATGGATTGGGAGAAGTGTCTTCCATTCGCCGAATTCACTTATAACAATAGCTATCAAGCTAGCTTGGGCAAGGCTCCTTTCAAAGTTCTTTATGGATGAATGTGTCGAACGCCTCTTAACTCGTCAGAAACCGGGGAAAGACAATTCTTTGGTCCGGACATGATCCAGGAAGCAGAAGAGCAAGTTCGCATCGTTCGTGAGAAATTGAAAATAGCCCAATCTCGTTAGAAGAGCCAATATGATCGCCATCATAAGGCTGTGATTTACGAAGTCGGCGATAAGGCTTACCTTCGGGTTACTCCTCTCAAGGGAACCCATCGCTTCGGTATCAAAGACAAATTGTTCCTCTCTACTTTGGTCCCTTTCGCATTCTTGCCAAACGAGGAGAAGTTGCCTACCAACTGGAACTACCTCCACATCTTTCTAGAGTTCATGATTGTAGGATCGAAAGTATGTCTAGAGGGGGGGTGATTAGACTACTTGACAATATAAAAATTCTGCCTTTTGATCATGAACAGTTTTTGGCAGTTTCACAATTATGATCAATTCAAGTATCACCCTACACATGCAATTCTAGAGTATAAGCAGCGGAAAGTAAATTGCACATGTAGTAAAGAGAGGTGGAGAAGATCAAACGCAATTTGGAGACACGGAGATTTTTCTCGTGGTTCCGATAGGTGGTGCTATCGTACATCCACGTTGATGGAGACTTCAACCCACGGAGGGTAACGGCTGCGCGAGTCCACGGAGGGCTCCACCCACGAAGGGTCCACGAAGAAGCAACCTTGTCTATTCCATCATGGCCTACGCCCACGGAGGACTAGCCTTACTCGGGGTAGATCTTCACGAAGTAGGCGATCTCCTTGCCCTTACAAACTTCTTGGTTCAACTCCACATCTCGAAGACGGAGGCTCCCAAGCGACACCTAACCAATCTAGGAGGCACCACCCTCCAAAAGGTAAAATATGTTGTTGATGATGATGAACTCCTTGCTCTTGTGCTTCAAATGATAATCTCCCCAACACTCAACTCTCCTCACTGATATGGCTGTGGTGGAAGAAAGGATTGAGTGGAAAGCAACTTGGGAAGGTTAGAAATCAGGTTTCATATGGTAGGAATGGAATAACTTGATCTCAACACAAGGGTAGGTGGTTCTCTTCTCAGAAAGTGTAAGATAGGAGTGGTAGACTTTCTGATGGCTCTCTCCACGAATGAAGAGGGGGTGGAGGGGTATATATAGCCTCCACACAAAATCCAACCGTTACACACATAATTGAGCAATCTCGGTGAGACCGAAGTGAAAACTCGGTCAGACCGAAAGTTCAAATATAGTGAACGTTGGGGTTTTCGGTGGGACCGAAAATACCATCTCGGTGTGTCCGATATGAGTCAAAGGTAGGAGCTTGCCATTCTTGGTGGGACCGAAATTAACAACTCGGATATTCCGATATGATGTCAAATGGTTACAGAAGGTTGGCAGTCCAGTTTCGGTGAGACCGAACTCAAAATCGGATGGACCGAAATTTCTAGGGTTTGGAAAATAACTGAGGTGGTTCATCTCGGTGGGACTGAGTTGGAAGAATCGGTTTGTCCGAGATTACTTATGAGTGTGTTAAGTAGTGAAAATTGCTGATAGTTGAAGGAGCTAAATCACTAAGCACTTGAGCAACCAGATCATCAACACAACCTCATCCCCTTTTAATAGTATTGGCTTTTCCTATGGACTCAATGTGATCTTGGATCACTAAACCAAAAATGGAGTCTTGAGCTTTTGCCAATGCTTGCCTTAGCATTTTGAGGGGTCCACTTCTTCAGACATTTCCATACCCATATCATCGAACTTCTCTGAAATGATTCTCAAGTAGCTATTAGTTCAATGATATATATGTTGTTATTAATTACCAAAACCACCCGGGGATTAGTTGCACTTTCAATCTCCCCCTTTTTGGTAATTGATGACAACATATAGATCAAAGCTTCGACAAAAGATATAATCAATGAATAATATCGTCGCTTTGAGAAGTATGTGATAAACAAGAGCTCCCCCTAAATTGTGCATTATTTAAAATTTGCGTTTGAATGCAAATGCACAATCGATTAGGATTATGGGTCACTCTTCCATGTCACATACATCTTGGTGGAGCGCACAAAATGATAAGAATGAATAACATGCACTCAATCACCAAGACATGAGTAAATAATCATACAAGAAGGAATAGCATATGATAAGCATTAAGCACACATTAAAGCATAGTATGACTAAGCACTCATTAAGGTAGCATCAAACGTAGTAGCAAGCACACTAAAAGTATCAAGAACCAAAGGAACCAAATGTATCTCAAAGAAAACCGGCAAAAGAACGAAAGAGCACTCTCTCTCTCGAAGCCCTATGATCTATACAATTTCTCCCCCTTTGGCAACAAGTTACCAAAAAGTTTGAAAAAGCATAGAGCTAAGCGTCACTGTGGGCTCTGCTGGCGGCTCCCGTCTGGGTAGATGTCGGAGTAGAAATGGCGGCATCGGCGAAGACTTCTGCTGATGTCTGCGCTGGAGGAGTGGATGCTGGAGCTGGAGCTGGAGTAAACGCTGGAGCTGTAGGAGGTGCTGAAGTGGTAGCCCTGGAGTCAGTCACTGGGATAGCTGCAGATCGGGATCCTCTGGGAACCTGAGCAGTCTGGCGATGAGAGTCCTGGACTAGATCATCCTGCATAAGCTCTGCTCTCTCCTGCCTTGCTTCCTCCATGTCCGCCTCAAGCTTGTTGACGGTCACCTGAATCTCTGTCAGCTTCACGTCCAGAGCGTGGATCTTGTCCTCAACAATCCTCTCTAGGCTTTCCTGAGATTGTTCAATGCTGGCCAGGCGTTGTTCAATCCTCTGGGTAGCTTCAAGAATCTGCTCTCCGAAGCTCTTTGGTTTAGCTGCTGCTGCTGCTGCCTCTTTGTCAGCTTTAGCTTTCTTAGCAGCCTCAATTTTGGCTTGACCTTCAACTGAGGTTGGATCCTCCTCATCCATCACAACAATGTTGTCTTCATACTCTGGCTGCAGTGGCAAGTGCTTCCTATCCAACATGAATTTGCCCATGCCAAACTTGGCATTGATGAGCATCTGAATTTGCGGGGCAAATCCACACGACCTCTTCTGGTCAGCTGCAGTCCTCTTAATGGTTTCTACCATCAAGTCCATCACCTTAAAAGGTGCCTTCTCATCGAGAATGTGCAGCATGTTGATAGAATAGCCTCGAATCATGCGGTGGTCTCCAGACTTGGGCATCAATGTATGCCTCAAAATAGTGTTTGTGGTAGTCAGACCTGCCTGGAGATAGTACACTGAGCCAAGCTTCCACCCTTCCAAATCAGCAGCGGGGATCTCCTTGTACATGTTCTTCATGGAATCATGGTTCTTCTTAGGAATCCCATAGACATCAATGTCGTCCTCTCTCTGTACTGGAGCATTCAGAAGTTCTGCCCATTCTTCAACAGACGAAGAAAACCTTTGACCTTCAGTCATCCAGGTGATCTTGCCATCAGGATAGAAGTGGGCTGTGGCGTAGAACTGCATGATCATCTCGTCATTCCAATCTGTCAGCTTCTGACCCACGAACTCATCAACTCCACATGCAGTGAAGCTCTCATGCACATGGGGAAAGAAGTCTTGGTGCTCTTCATTGTCAATGTATTTCCAGTCAACGTACCTGGTGTCAGCAACAATAGGCTTCTTATCCATCAGCACGGTCTCATAGAAGTCCTGCTGCTCTCTGGTGTGGAATCTGGGGTCCACAGCAGTCCTTCTCCTCACAGCATATGGATCAGACTGTCTCCATAGCCTGAGACCTCTATCCTTCCTTGCCTTCATATCCTCGGCTTGAGGATGAGCATCGTTGTGGAGTGGCAATTTAGGACGGAGCTTCAGCAACACATGTTCTTCATCTGACTCAGACGGTGGCACATCACCTTTGTTCTTCTCAGAAGCTGGGATGTTCCTGGTTGTCCTCTTGGGCTTGGCTGGAGCTGCCTTGGCTTGAGCAGGCTTCTTGGGCTTAGAAGCGGCTTGAACCCTAATAGCATCACCCATGAACTTAGCCTTCTGAGGAGGAGGCTGGGGTGCATCTTCTTCTTCTTCAGCAGCTGCATCAACATGAGGTTCATCATATACTACCCTCTTCCTCTTGGAAGTTTTCTTCACCTTACTTGGAGCTGGCTCTTCCAAGTTCAGCTTCTTTGCAACAGCTGACTGCTTGATCTTGCTTGTGCCTTTCTTCGACTGCTGCCCTTCGTGCTCTTTGGCAACAACTTTTCTCTTGGGCTTGGAGGTTACTTCCTCAGCAACGAAGTCAGAGTCCTCATCATCATAATTTCTCTTCTTTCTGGTTCTGGTGGCTGCAGGAGGCAAACCACTAGGGGTGCTCCTCTCACCATCATCACTAGGACTACTAGCCTCAGGACTAGTATCTGCCTCAGGGATCTCTGCAAAAGGTGACTCAGACCTGTTCTGGCTGTCACTGGCATCTGACATGGCTGACAACCTGTGAATAGATAAGGTATAGGCAGAGTAGAAGAGTTATCACAACTGCAGAGGTTTTTGCAAAAAAATGAGTTCAAATCTTAGTTTTGAGTTTTCACAGAATGCATTTCGGTCAAACCGAATTTCAGTTTCAGTGAATCCGAAGTGTATAACAGAAACCTACACACCACTTTCGGTCAGACCGAAATGGGTTTCGGTCCTACCGAAACACTAGGGTTTCACTGAGACTCTACATCGGTCACACCGATTTGCACGACTCGGTTAGACCGAACGGTGCAGTGCAATGGCCAGAGGCCAAATCGGTCATTCCGAGTTTTCAAAATCGGTTTCACCGAGATGTGTTCCGTGGAAACCTAAACCTAAGAATTTCGCTCGAAACTAAAACGATCTGATCTGATGTTAAGGAATATCTCAAACGTGGATAGATACATGGCAAACCAATCGTGCAAGAATCAGATGGGGAGCACGAGAGGGATCGGGACTCACCCTAACTTGGTGGAGTCCCACTACGGCGGCAACGGCGCGGAGAAGAATACCGTTGACGGCGGCGGAGACCTGCGGCGAGGGCGCACAGGCGACGACGGCGACGATCCGAAGACCAGGGCGACGGCAGCAGGGGACTTGGGGGCAAAACGGTTTGAAGAATTAATCGCGCGCAGCCCTCAGTATATATATCCCCATACTGTCGGTGGGACCGAGTTGAAAAACTCGGTGACACCGAAATGGCTAACTGCTGTGCAGTTACACATATCGGTCACGCCGAGATTTTCAATTCGGTTTCACCGAGATGAAACCTAGATCAGTCTAAGCGTTTCAGTTGGACCGAGATGGAAAAGTTGGTCAGACCGAAATGGACTTAGAAGGTTTTGGAAGTCAGCCTTAGACGGATCGGTGGCTCCGAGTGCTCCTCACTCGGAGGGTCCGAAAATGACTTGTTCAAAGTTGTGATATGAGCATGAATAGAATTTGAGACAAGAAAGCATAGATAGCTAGGGAAGGTGCTTAGGCATTCTTGTCCATCCATTTGGCCAGAAAAATCAAAACAATCAAAACAACAAATGGATGTCCTTGAATGGATAAAATCATGCATTCAACATGCTCACACAATAAAATAGCAAATGAAATATGTGTCAAACATGCACAACCAACACTCTAGCTATTACCACACAATTTGTCGATGACTAGGTCATCTATATATGAGTATTTTGACTTAGGAGTCAAATGAGAACATTTGATCATAGGTCATACTCATCGTTTAAGCACAAGTGGGGTTACCACTTTTACATAAAGCATTTATGTGTTCACATCATTTGAAGATGCTTTAGCTCAATTTTTAGAGCAAAGCTCCCCCTAGATGTGAGAACCCCTTTTAAAGGGTCAAACTAACCTTGGGTTGTCGTAGAAGACTTCATGTAGATGTTGAAGATGTGGATGCTCAAAGTTGATGTAGATCATCAAGAGTTGGGAGCTATCCTTTGGATTAGGGCACTTTCAATACCTACATGGGTTAGTCCCACAAGGAACAAACAAGGATATCCATAGACATAGATTGAAGTACACAAAAGATGATGTCCATGAAAGCAATGATTACCTTGTCCCTTGACTTACCAACAAGAGGGTTTGTGACTCCATGAACTAGTGCATGATGTGGAAGTTGATTGCACAAGTTCTTGCCAAAAAGAATGTGAGTGAAGAATGTTGGGGGAGTCACCCTCAAGAACCTTCTAGTTCTTCTTCTTTGGGATCCACATCATCTTGATGGGAATCCTTGGAGTTGTAGTTGAGCTTGATGAAGTAGAACTTGACGTGTCCTTGGGAACCCACTTGACCATGGCTTGAGGTGCTTCAATGAATGCATCAATCTCCTCTTGAAGCTTGTCCTTGGCCTTTAGCTTGTGGTCTTGTGGTGGAAGGTCATCTTGAGCTTGTTCCACATTGGAAGAAGTAGGATCATACTTCTCCTTTTGAGAAACAAACTGTGGAGTAGGGTATTGAACTTCTTCCCACTCAACTCCTTCGGCGTTGAACTTTCGCTCAAAACCAATCCCTTGATTCTTCCGGTGCCTTCCTTGTTTGCGAACAATTTCCTCAAAGTTCTTGCTTCCGGCAAGACTCTTGTAGACACCTTTCTCTATGATTTCCTTCAATAAGCTATTTTCTTGCTCAAGTGTAACTTGGCTTGAAACATTGTTAGTGGAATCAAGAGAACTACTAGAAGTAACAATATTGGATTTAACATTGTTATTGTTACTACTAGAGGAAGAACTTTTCTTATACTTGTCATGCTTAGTCTTAATAGGTGGCAAGAAATTAGACAAGAGAAGTCGTTTGGCAAGATATGAAGAACTCTTCTTTCGAAGATCGTCATTGATCGCTTTTAGAAACTCATGTTCTTGCTCTAGAGTGAGCTTCTCGAAGCGTAGCTTCTCATGAGATCTTAGGAGCTCTCTATGATCTTCTTGAGTTGTTTCATGAGCTAACTTAAGAGTGTTTAGTTCTTTAGTTAGACGCTCAATCTCCTTCATAGCATTGTCATTCGACTCTTCTCGACTATAAAGACTACTAGCATTTTCATCGTTACTAAGCTCACTAGATTTATCATGCAAGAGCTCATCTTCACAAAGCAAGTCATCCTCATCACTATTAAAGTCAATGAATTCAGGGTGTGTTACCTTGGGGCCTTTAGCCATGAAGCATCTTCCAATTCCCTCATTTGGTGAATCAAATAAGTCGTATGAGTTGGAGTTGGAGGATACGAGTGCAAGTCCGGCAACACCTTCATCCTGACTGTAGTCGGAGTCGGAGTGATAGCTTCCATCGGATTGATTGTCAGAGTCGGAGCCGGAGAACCATTCACCTACATGAGCTTGATGTCTTCTTCTTGTGTAGCTCCTTGATGACTTGTCTTTCCTCTCCGAATCCTTGCTTCTCCGAGAGGGTCTTCGTTCATAACGATCATCTCTACTCCTTCTCTCTCTCCGAGGTGACTCATCTCTTGCTCTTCTTCTTGGAGATTCTTCTCTTCTCTTGTGGGGAGCCGTACACTCATTTGAGAAGTGTCCGGGTCTTCCACAATTGTAGCAGTTTCGATCACGACTAGAAGATCTCTTTTCATCATATGATCTAGACTTTGAGCTTCTTTCTTTGCCTCTATTCTTGTAGAACTTGTTGAAGTTCTTAACCATTAGGCTTATCTCTTCATTGGAAATTAACTTGTCACTTGAGGTAGTGGGAGCATCACTTGTAGCTTTGTAAGCACCACTTGACTTGTTGTGAAGCTCTTCCTTATCCTTAAGTGTCATCTCATGAGCAACAATTCTTCCAATGACTTCAGTTGGCTTGAGAGTCTTGTAGTTTGGCATCATTTGGATCAAAGTGCACACGGTGTCATATTTTCCATCCAAAGCTCTTAGAATCTTCATGATGATGAAACGGTCGGTCATTTCTTCGCTTCCTAAGCCGGCAATCTCATTTGTGATGAGAGCAAGCCTAGAGTACATTTCAGCGACTCCTTCACCATCCTTCATCTTGAACTTGTCAAGTTGACCTTGAAGAATGTCTAGCTTTGATTCCTTCACAGATTCAGTACCTTCGTGCATTTCAACCAAAGTATCCCAAATCTCTTTAGCATTCTCAAGACGGCTGATTTTGTTGAACTCCTCGGGACACAAAGCATTGAAGAGAATGTCACAAGCTTGAGCATTGTTTTGCAACATCCGCAACTCTTCCGGTGTAGCTTCGCGATCCGGAACTTTTCCTTCCTCGAAGAAATCACCTTGCATACCAACACAAATAATGCCCCATGCGGCTGGGTTATGACCAAGAATATGCATTTTCATTTTATGCTTCCAACTAGCAAAATTTGTACCATCAAAATAAGGACCTCTACGATAATTACCCTCACTAGACGCCATACTCTCCTAGGTTGTGAAACCAAGCTTATGGAGTCCAATGCAATGGAAACCAAAACAATGGAGACCAAAGCTCTGATACCACTTGTAGGATCGAAAGTATGTCTAGAGGGGGGGTGATTAGACTACTTGACAATATAAAAATCTGCCTTTTGATCATGCAATGTTTTTGGCAGTTTCACAATTAAGATCAATTCAAGTATCACCCTACACATGCAATTCTAGAGTATAAGCAGCGGAAAGTAAATTGCACATGTAAAAAGAGAGGTGGAGAAGATCAAACGCAGTTTGGTGACACGAAGATTTTTGTCGTGGTTCCGATAGGTGGTGCTATCGTACATCCACGTTGATGGAGACTTCAACCCACGGAGGGTAACGGCTGCGCGAGTCCACGGAGGGCTCCACCCACGAAGGGTCCACGAAGAAGCAACCTTGTCTATTCCATCATGGCCTACGCCCACGGAGGACTAGCCTTACTCGGGGTAGATCTTCACGAAGTAGGCGATCTCCTTGCCCTTACAAACTTCTTGGTTCAACTCCACATCTCAAAGACGTAGGCTCCCAAGCGACACCTAACCAATCTAGGAGGCACCACCCTCCAAAAGGTAATAGATGTGGTTGATGATGATGAACTCCTTGCTCTTGTGCTTCAAATGATAATCTCCCCAACACTCAACTCTCCTCACTGATATGGCTGTGGTGGAAGAAAGGATTGAGTGGAAAGCAACTTGGGAAGGCTAGAAATCAAGTTTCATATGGTAGGAATGGAATAACTTGATCTCAACACAAGGGTAGGTGGTTCTCTTCTCAGAAAGTGTATGGTAGGAGTGGTAGTACTTTCTGATGGCTCTCTCCACGAATGAAGAGGGGGTGGAGGGGTATATATAGCCTCCACACAAAATCCAACCGTTACACACATAATTGAGCAATCTCGGTGAGACCGAAGTGAAAACTCGGTCAGACCGAAAGTTCAAATATAGTGAACGTTGGGGTTTTCGGTGGGACCGAAAATACCATCTCGGTGTGTCCGATATGAGTCAAAGGTAGGAACTTGTCAGAATCGGTGGGACCGAAATTATCAACTCGGATATTCCGAAATAATGACAAACGGTTACAGAAGGTTGGCAGTCCAGTTTCGGTGAGACCGAACTCAAAATCGGATGGACCGAAATTTCTAGGGTTTGGAAAATAACTGAGGTGGTTCATCTCGGTGGGACTGAGTTGGAAGAATCGGTTTGTCCGAGATTACTTATGAGTGTGTTAAGTAGTGAAGATTGCTGATAGTTGAAGGAGCTAAATCACTAAGCACTTGAGCAACCAGATCATCAACACAACCTCATCCCCTTTTAATAGTATTGGCTTTTCCTATGGACTCAATGTGATCTTGGATCACTAAACCAAAAATGGAGTCTTGAGCTTTTGCCAATGCTTGCCTTAGCATTTTGAGGGGTCCACTTCTTCAGACATTTCCATACCCATATCATCGAACTTCTCTGAAATGATTCTCAAGTAGCTATTAGTTCAATGATATATATGTTGTTATTAATTACCAAAACCACCCGGGGATTAGTTGCACTTTCAATGATGTCTTCCACGTTTCTCAACTCAGGCGTTGCTTCTCGGATCCTATCCGCGGAGTGGACCACGAAACGCTTGATCTCCAAGATAATCTCACATATCGAGAATACCCCGTTCATATTCTTGATCAAACCGAGTGTACCACTTGATGTCATAACATCAAGTTTCTCAAGGTTCAATGGTCACACCATTCCGAGAACGAAGCTACTTGGGAAAGGGAGGATCGTCTTCTACTTGAGTACCACACCCTCTTTCTGACGGATCCTGAATCTCGGGACGAGATTCTTTTGAGTGGGGGTGAGCTGTCACAAGCCTAGTCAGTGCTTGCTTTAGGACTAGCCAGATTTTTGCATCATGTTTAAACTTTTAC
This sequence comes from Secale cereale, assembly GCA_902687465.1. Lineage (NCBI taxonomy): Eukaryota > Viridiplantae > Streptophyta > Magnoliopsida > Poales > Poaceae > Secale > Secale cereale. Next base: position 282,113,922 of record LR738712.1, read on the forward strand.
TGAAACCTGAAATAGGGATGTCATAAACCCCCAACACCACCTAAACCAACTAGGGTTTGCTAAAATATTTTTCAATGTACCCAAAATGCCCTTCTAAAATGTTCATCATCTTTGCCTTGGTCCTAAACCTCTCACAAAAATGGTGCACAATTTTCTAGGGCATCCTAAGGTCACTCGATTAAATCATATGGTATTTGCATTTGGACATTTAAATGCTATAAAATATTATAAATCTCCAAATAATCATAAACCAAAATGTTTCAGTTGGATATATTCTGTACAGTGGGCATGAGTAGTTTGATGATTTTTGAAAGTGCTTAGGCATTTTTAGAAAATCCACAAAACTAATACAGAAAATAAAAAACAGAAAACAAATCAGAAAAAGGAGAGAGAGAGAAAAGCCAGAGGCCACTTACCTAGCGGCCCACCTGGCTGGCCCAGCACTGTGCTGGCCCGTGCCAGTCACCTGCTAGCTCCAGGCAGGCAGGGAGCTGCGCGCCCGCACGTGAGCTCACCATGGCAGCAGCTGCTTGCCGCCCGTCTCGACGCCACTTCTCCGCCTCGACGCCAGGATGTCCTCCACATCGTCGCCGTGACCGCCATGACACCGCACTCCCCCCCAGTTCTCTCCCTCGCTCTCCTCCGCCATGGCCGACGCTGCCGCACCCGCACCACCGTGAAACTCGAAGCCACCGCGGCTCCGCCATGTCCAGGAGCTCCGCCACCGTCCACTCCTTCGAGTAGACCGCGCCCCGAGCGCTCGTTCGCCCCGAAGCTACCACAATGACCTTGCCTTCGCCGCTCACCACCGGAGATCCCCTTTGTCGTCTCGCTTAGCTCCGACCTCCTCCGAGCTCGCCAAGACCACCGTCGACTCCGCTGTGAGCTGCTGACCATCCCCATCCTCTCCGTTCTCACTCCCGTCCTCTGCAGTGAATGCTTTGAGCTCGCCCGCACGCGCCGCCGCACGTGCTCGCCGTCGATGTGGCTCCGGCCACGCAACGGCCACGCCGCCGTGCCCAACACACTCTCCGCGCTACGTACATGCTGTAGGTGCCCTGCACGCGCCTCCAGAAGCACCGTAGCAACGAATTCGGCCTTGCCTGAACTCCGACAGCCGCAAGGCTCATCACCGGTGTCGTTTCCGGCGACCCCGAGCTCTAACACCACCACCACTTGACGCGGATCGCCTCCAGCTACACGTAGGTGGTCTCCGCCGCCCATTTGGTCGCCGGGGGCGAAACCCACTCCTCCGCCATGTCTGGATGTCGCCGGCGACTAAACGCCGGCGAGTCAGACCAGTTTGACCAGGGATTTGACCCCCCCTGGGTCACTGACATGTGGACCCTGCCCCATAGTCAAACCTAGATTAGCACTATACTAACCCTAATTAGTTAGTTAACTAACTGTGTCATTGACCAGTGGTTCCCACTGGTCAGGTTTGACCTGGACAACCCCAGTTGACTCGCTGACGTCACCATGACATAGTGCTGACTGCTACTTCTCGAGCTTGCGTTGTATTCCCTCGAAGAGGAAAGGGAGATGCAGCATAGTAGCGTAAGTATTTCCCTCCGTTTTTGAGAACCAAGGTATCAATCCAGTAGGAGACCACGCGCGAGTCCCTCGCACCTTCACAAACAAATAAGAACTTCGCAGCCAACACGATAAGGGGTTGTCAATCCCTTTACGGTCACTTACGAAAGTGAGATCTGATAGAGATGATAGTTTGATATTTTTGGTATTTTTGGTTATAAGAACAAAAAGTAAAAGCGGAAAAAGTAAAGTAGGTGTAGATTGATATGTTGAGAATAGACCCGGGGGCCATAGTGTTCTCTAGTCGCTTCTCTCATGATAGCGATATTCTACGACGGGTAAACAAATTACTATGAAGCAATTGATAGAAAAACGAATAATTATGAGACTATCTAGGCATGATCATTATATATAGGCATCACGTCCGAGACAAGTAGACCGAAACGATTCTGCATCTACTACTATTACTCCACACATCGACCACTATCCAGCATGCATCTAGTGTATTGAGTTCATAAGAACAGAGTAACGCCTTAAGCAAGATGACATGATGTAGAGGGATAAACTCAAGCAATATGATATAAACCCCATCTTTTTATCCTCGATGGCAACAATACAATACGTGCCTTGCTGCCCCTACTGTCACTGGGAAAGGACACCGCAAGATTGAACCCAAAGCCAATCACTTCTCCCATTGCAAGAACTATAGATCTAGTAGGACAAACCAAACCAATAATTCGAAGAGACTTGCAAGGATATTATAATCATACATAAAGAGTTTAGAGAAGAACCAAATATTTCTCAAAGATAATCTTGATTATAAACCCACAATTCATCGGATCTTGACAAACACACCACAAAAAGAGATTACATCGAATAGATCTCCTCGAAGACCGAGGAGAACTTTGTATTGAGATCCAAAGAGAGAGAAGAAGCCATCTAGATACTAGCTATGGACCCGAAGGTCTGTGGTAAACTAATCACAACTCATGGTGAGGCGATGATGATGATGTAGAAGCACTCCGTGGAAGATCCCCCCACCGGCGGAGCTCCGGAACAGGCCCCAAGATTGGTTCTCACGGGAACAGAAGGTTGCGACGGTGGAACTAGGGTTTTCTCTGTTCGTTTAATGGTTTCGGAGTACGTAGGTGTATATAGGAGGAAGGAGGGCACCGGGGGCCATACGTGGGACCCATGAGGCAGGGGGCGTGCCCTAGGGAGGGGGCGCCCCCCACCCTCGTGGGCACCACGTAGACCCTACTCCTTGGTTCTCAAGTCTCCCGTGCGTGATTTTCTCCAAAAATATCTCCCCCGAAGGTTTCATTCCGTTTGGATTCCGTTTGATATCCCTTTTCAGTAAAACCCTGAAACAGGCAAAAAACAGCAATCTGGACTGGGCCTTTGGGTTAGTAGGTTAGTCCCAAAAATAATATAAAAGTGTATGACAAAGCCCATTAATCATCCAAAACATCATAAATAATAGCATGGAACAATCAGAAATTAGAGATACGTTGGAGACGTATCAAGCATCCCCAAGCTTAATTCCTGCTCGTCCTCGTGTAGGTAAATGATAAAAACAGAATTTTTGATGTGGAATGCTAACCAACATAGCTTTTCAATGTAATTCTCTTAATTGTGGCATGGATATTCAGATCTGAAAGATTCAAGACAAAAGTCTATATTAACATAAGAAATAATAATACTTCAAACATACTAACAAAGCAATCATGTCTTCTCAAAATACTATGGCTAAAGAAAGTTTTCCCTACAAAATCATATAGTCGGGCTATGCTCCCTCTTCATCACACAAAATATTCATATCATACACAACCCCGATTTCAGCCAAGCACATGTTTTCACACTCTATTCTTTCAAACCTTCCAACTTTCACGCAATACATGAGCGTGAGCCATGGACATAGCACTATGGGTGGAATAGAGAGATGGTTGTGGAGAAGACAAAAAGGAGGGAGATAGTCTCACATCAACTAGGCGTATCAATGGGCTATGGAGATGCCCATCAATAGATATCAATGTGAGTGAGTAGAGATTGCCATGCAACAGATGCACTAGAGCAAAAAAATGTATGAAAGCTCAACAAAAGAAACTAGTGGGTGTGCATCCAACTTGCTTGCTCACGAAGACCTAGGGCATTTGAGGAAGCCCATCGTTGGAATATACAAGCCAAGTTCTATAATGAAAATTCCCACTAGTATATGAAAGTGACTAACCATGAGACTCTCTATCATGAAGAACATGCTGCTACTTTGGAGCACAAGTGTGGAAAAAGATAGTAGCAATTGTCCCTTTTTCTTTTCTTTTTTATTATTTCTATTATTTTTCTTTTTTTGGGCCTTTCTTTTTTTTCTTTGGCCTTTATTTTTCTTTTTCTTGGAGGGGCTTTATTGATTTAACCTTTCCTCACATGGGACAATGCTCTAATAATGAAGATCATCACACTTTCATTACAACTCGATATTACAACTCGATACTAGAACAAAGTATAACTCTATATGAATGCCTCCGGCGGTGTACCGGGATGTGCAATGAATCATGAGTGACATGTATAAAAAATTATGCATGGTGGCATTGCCACAAGTATGATGTCAACTACATGATCATGCATGTCAATATGACAATATGAAGCGTGTCATATGAACGGAACGGTGGAAATTTGTATGGCAATATGTCTCGGAATGGCTATGGAAATGCCATGATAGGTAGGTATGGTGGCTGTTTTGAGGAATATATATGGTGGCTGTTTTGAGGAAGGATATATAGTCGGTGTATGGTACCGGCGAAACTTGCGCGGTACAAGAGAGGCTAGCAATGGTGGAAGGGTGAGAGTGCGTATAATCCATGGACTCAACATTAGTCATAAGAACTCATATACTTATTGCAAAAATCTACGAGTCATCAAAACAAAGCAATCAACGCATGCTCCTAGGGGGGAGGTTGGTAGGAGTTAACCATCGCGCGCCCCCGAGCTCCACACAAAGTTTGACACTTTACAAATACCTCATGCTCTAACTTCGTCACATAGCGGTTCACCATACGTGCATACTACGGGAATCACTAACCTTAACACAAGAATTTCTCAATTTCATAATAACTCCACTAGCATGACTCTAATATCACTATCCTCATATCTCAAAAGAATTATCAAGCATCCAACTTCTCATCATATTCAATACACTTAGCGTGAAAGTTTTTACTACATTGATATTGGATGTCTATCATGTGAAGACTAGTTTTATAGCCTAAGCACATTACCATGCTGTTTTAATAGACTCTCAAATTTATATAAGTGAAGCATGAGAGATCAACAATTTCTTCAAAATATTATCACCACCGTGCTCTAAAAGATATAAGTGAAGCACTAGATCAAAAACTATTCAACTCAAAAGATATAAGTGAAGCACATAGAGTGTTCGAACAATTCCTAGGCCATATTTAACTCTCTCAAATAGGTGTGTCCAGCAAGGATAATTGTGTCAAACTAACAAGCAAAGACTCAAATTATACAAGACGCTCCAAGTAAAACACATATCATGTGGCGAATAAAAATATAGCTCCGAGTATAGTTACCGATAGATGAAGACTAAAGAGGGGATGCCTACCCGGGGCATCCCCAAGCTTAGGCTTTTGGTTGTCCTTGAATTTTACTTGGGGTGCCTTGGGAATCCCCAAGCTTAGGCCCTTTCTACTCTTTGTTCCATAGTCCATCAAAGCAATACTCAAAACTTGAAAACTTCACAACACAAAACTTAGACAAAAATCTCGTGAGCTCCGTTAGTATAAGAAAGCAAACCACTACTCAAAAGTACCGCAATGAATTCATTATTTGTTTATATTGGTGTTAAACCTACTATATTCCAACTTCTCTATGGTTCGTACTTCCTAATACTACTCATAGATGCATTGAAATAAGCAAACAACACACGAAAAACAGAATCTGTCAAAAACAGAACAGTCTGTAGTAATCTGCAGGTTTCACATACTTCTGTAACTCCAACAAATTCAAACTAAATTGGTAAACGTGAGGAATTTGTCTATTAATCATCTGCAACAAGAATAAACTAAATAGCACGCTCCAGTAAAATCTGATGACCATTCTAGCGAGCGCTAACGATTCTGTTTTTCACAGCAAGATCACATAAACTTCACACAAGTCTTCCCAAAGGTTCTACTTGGCACAAACACTAAACAAAACACAAAACCACATATAAACAGAAGCTAGATGCAATATTTATTCCTAAACAGAAGCAAAAACAATAAATATAAAATTGGGTTGCCTCCCAACAAGCGTTATCGTTTTACGCCCCTAGCTAGGCACGATACATGATAGGTCTAGGTATTCCCATCTTTGTAAGGCAAACCATAAGTGGCTCTCATAATAGATTCATATGGTAATTTGATTTTAATTCTAGGAAAGTGTTCCATGCCTTTCCTTAATGGAAATTGGAATCTAATATTTCCTTCCTTCATATCAATAATTGCACCAATTGTTCTAAGGAAAGGTCTACCAAGAATAATAGGACATGAAGGATTGCAATATATATCAAGAACAATGAAATCTACGGGCACATAATTCCTATTGGCAACAATAAGAACATCATTAATCCTTCCCATAGGTTTCTTAATAGTGGAATCCGCAAGATGCAAATTCAAAGAACAATCATAAAGCTCATGGAAACCTAGCAAATCACACAAAGTTTTTGGGATAGTGGAGACACTTGCACCCAAATCACACAAAGCATAGCATTCATGATCTTTAATTTTTATTTTGATAGTAGGTTCCCACTCATCATAAAGCTTTCTAGGGATAGAAACTTCTAACTCAAGTTTTTCTTCATAAGATTGCATCAAAGCATCAACTATGTGTTTGGTAAAAGCTTTATTTTGACTATAAGCATGCGGAGAGTTTAGTACAGATTGCAACAACGAAATACAATCAATCAAAGAGCAATTATCATAATTGAATCCCTTGAAATCCAAAGTAGTGGGTTCATCACTATGCAAAGTTTTATTCTCTTCACTCCCACTTTTAACAATTTTAGCATCAAGATCTAAAAACTCCGAATCATTGGGACATCTTAAAGTAGAATCATCTCCAATCCTATATTCATCAAGATTTATGCTAGAAAACAAGGATCTAACAGGAGACACATCAATAACTTTCAGATCTTCATCTTTATTTTCATGATAACTAGAAGAACACGCTTTTATATAATTCTCTCTTTTGGCAAGCGTCCTAGCAGTTCTTTCTTTGCATCCATCAATGGAAATTCTCATGGCTTTGAGAGACTCATTTATATCATGCTTAGGTGGGATAGATCTAAGTTTTAAAGAATCAACATCAAGAGTAATTCTATCCACACTTCTAGCCAATTCATAAATCTTAAGCAATTTTTCTTCAAGCATAGCATTGAAATTCTTTTGCGAGATCATAAACTCCTTAACACTAGTTTCAAATTAAGAAGGCATCTTTCCATAAGAGTCGTTGTAGGAATTACCATAATTATTAGAGGAATTCCTAGGAAAAGGCCTAGGATTAAAGTTCCCTCTATAAGCATTGTTACCAAAATTATTCCTACCAACAAAATTCACATCCAAAGATTCATTGTTGTTTTCAATCAAAGTGGACAAAGGCATATCATTGGGATCAGAAGAAGCACTCTTAGCAGCTAATAATTTCATACTTTCATCCATCTGTCCACTCAAAACACTAATTTCTTCAATAGCATGCACTTTTTACTAGTAGATCTTTCAGTGTGCCATTGAGAATAATTAACCATGATATTGTCTAGGAGTTTGGTATCTTCTCCTAAGGTAGTTTCCATGAAAGTGCCTCCTGCGGCCGAATCTAAAAGATTTCTAGAAGCAAAATTCAAGCCGGCATAAAAGTTCTAAATAATCATCCATAGATTCAAACCATGTGTAGGGCAATTACATATCATTAATTTCATTCTCTCCCAAGCTTGTGCAACATGCTCATGATCTAGTTGCTTAAAATTCATAATATCGTTTCTAAGAGAGATGATCTTACCAGGAGGGAAATACTTAGAGATAAAAGCATCTTTGCACTTATTCCAAGAATCAATACTATTTCTAGGCAAAGAGGAAAACCAAGTTTTAGCACGATCTCTAAGTGAAAATGGAAATAACTTCAATTTAACAATATCGTTGTCCGTATCCCTTTTCTTTTGCATATCACACAAATCAACAAAGTTGTTTTGATGGGTAGCGGCATCTTCACTAGGAAGGTTGGAGAATTGATCTTTCATGACAAGATTCAACAAAGCATCATTAATCTCACAAGATTCAGCATAGGTAATAGGAGCAATCGGAGTGCTAATAAAATCATTATTGTTGGTATTGGAGAAGTCACACAATTTGGTATTGTTTTGAGCCATAGTGACAAACAAGCAATCCAACACACACAAGCAAACAAGAAGCAAGCGAACGATAAACACACGACAAAAGAAGGGCAAATAAACGTCAAGGGTGAAGTGGGGGAGAGGAAAACGAGAGTCAAAAAATGTAATACGAAGGATAAGGGTTTGTGATGGGTACTTGGTATATGACTTTTGCGTAAGCCTCCCCGGCAACGGTGCCATAAATTCTTCTTGCTACTTCTCAAGCTTGCGTTGTATTCCCTCGAAGAGGAAAGGGAGATGCAGCACAGTAGCGTAAGTATTTCCCTTATTATTTGAGAACCAAGGTATCAATCCAGTAGGAGACCAAGCGCGAGTCCCTCGCACCTGCACAAACAAATAAGAACTTCGCAGCCAACGCGATAAGGGGTCGTCAATCCCTTTACGGTCACTTACGAAAGTGAGATCTGATAGAGATGATAGTTTGATATTTTTGGTATTTTTGGTTATAAGAACAGAAAGTAAAAGCAGAAAAAGTAAAGTAAGTGTAGATTGATATGCTGAGAATAGACCCGGGGGCCATAGTGTTCTCTAGTGGCTTCTCTCATGATAGCGACATTCTACGACGGGTAAACAAATTACTGTCAAGCAATTGATAGAAAAGTGAATAATTATGAGACTATCTAGGCATGATCATTATATATAGGCATCACGTCCGAGACAAGTAGACCGAAATGATTCTGCATCTACTACTATTACTCCACACATCAACCGCTATCCAGCATACATCTAGTGTATTGAGTTCATAAGAACAGAGTAACGCCTTAAGGAAGATGACATGATGTAGAGGGATAAACTCAAGCAATATGATATAAACCCCATCTTTGTATCCTCGATGGCAACAATACAATATGTGCCTTGCTGCCCCTACTGTCACTAGGAAAGGACACCGCAAAATTGAACCCAAAGGCAAGCACTTCTCCCATTGCAAGAACTATAGATCTAGTAGGCCAAACCAAACCAATAATTCGAAGAGACTTGCAAGGATATTATAATCATACATAAAGAGTTCAGAGAAGAACCAAATATTTCTCAAAGATAATCTTGATCATAAACCCACAATTCATCGGATCTCGACAAACACACCGCAAAAAGAGATTACATCGAATAGATCTCCTCGAAGATCGAGGAGAACTTTGTATTGAGATCCAAAGAGAGAGAAGAAGCCATCTAGATACTAGCTATGGACCCGAAGGTCTGTGGTAAACTACTCACAACTCATGGTGAGGCGATGATGATGATGTAGAAGCACTCCGTGGAAGATCCCCCCTCCGGCGGAGCTCCGGAACAGGACCCAAGATGGGATCTCACGGGAACAGAAGGTTACGGCGGTGGAACTAGGGTTTTCTCTGTTTGTCTGATGGTGTCGGGGTTCGTAGGTATATATAGGAGGAAGGAGGGCACCGGGGGCCATACGTGGGACCCATGAGGCAGGGGCGCGCCCTAGGGGGGCGCGCCCCCCCACCCTCGTGGGCACCACGTAGACCCAACTCCGTGGTTCTCAAGTCTCCCGTGCGTGATTTTCCCCAAAAATATCTCTCCCGTAGGTTTCATTCCCTTTGGACTCCGTTTGATATCCCTTTTCTGTAAAACCCTGAAACAGGCAAAAAACAGCAATCTGGACTGGGCCTTTGGGTTAGTAAGTTAGTCCCAAAAATAATATAAAAGTGTATGACAAAGCCCATTAATCATCCAAAACATCATAAATAATAGCGTGGAACAATAAAAAATTATAGATACGTTGGAGACGTATCACTGACCCAGTAATCTTTTTCTGGATTTATTCTTATTCAGGAAATTCCAATAAAGGGGCGAAACTTCAAAAAATCATAATAAATCAACTGTACCTCAGATGGAAAAGATTTATATATGAAAAATGATCAGAAAAATCCTATCTATCCATTGGTACTGGTTTCATGCATGAAAAAGCAACTTAACCTTGCTGCTTACATCAAAACATGATAATGCACTTTGAAAATTAATAACTTGGGCTTGGATTTGAACCTTTGGTTCAAATAGGCTCAAATCCTTCTGTTTGTAGTTGCATTAGCTTAAACACATCCATATTGCCATGTCATGAGCATGCATCATATTGTTGCATATTGCCATGTATTGATTGTGTTACCGGTATGATCTCCGTGGTAGGCTCTGCTCCCGAGGATATTCACGAGTATCTAGTTGAAGGGCAGTACCACTCGACCAATCTGCCAGGCAAGCAACCCCATTGAACATTCCGATACAAACCCATCTTCTCGCTTTTGCTCTCTTTTACTGCATTAAGACAACAACGTTGCTACTGCTGTTTGCTATGGTAGTTGAACCCCATTCCTTTGCATGACCTGTCATTTCCACAGTAAATAGTTGGAACCCACTAGCATGTGTAGGAGTTGATTGAGCCATGTTGATGTGTTCCTACCATGTTATGCCTGCTATGCTTAGAGTTGTGTCAGGTCTGGTTCATCTAGGTGATGGATAAGAGTGAAATGATTATGTCTGGTAATGAGAGTGAAGTGTGGAATATGTTTTGTTAAAGGTAACGATGGAAGGCCATGTAGGAGTACATGGTGGATTGTTTCACTGGAACCGTCCCTAAGAACTGAGATCTGTATGTGTGATTTAAGATCAACTACTACCACGCATTGGGCCCTGAAATATGACCCCGCTCGACTTATTGACCGCCCTTCTCCTCTGTCCAGGAGTTGCAATTAGTTTCTGGTGTTTGTAGCATACTGGAGGCCATGCGCAACGCTGACCCTCGGGGTGGGATGCGATGCGGAAGGTACGTGGCACGGTGTACCGAGTCACCCGTTTGGTGTCTCGGGAACCCTGTACACATCGTTTGGGGCCGTGAGCGACACCCCGGCCGGATCTCCTTGCGGATGGAACCCAAATAGGCGATAAACCTGGACTAGAGACTTGAGTGGTTAGTTAGGTCGTTGTCTACACCCACGGCGGCTTTCGCTTGAAGTCTGCCGAGCACATGTCGTGTGCAAACGCTATGTGGTGGAAACATGTGTGAAGAAGTACACCCCTGCAGGGTTATCGATCTATTCGAATAGCCGCGTCCACGGTAAAGGACCACTTGATTGCCTATACAGTTCATAGACAAGTTAATGGTTACTCATAAAAGACTCAAGACAAGTGTGAGTGCAGTGGATGGCCCTTCCGTAGGATGACGGGAGCGGATCCACGGTAGAGTATTGTTGTGGTGATTAGTGGACTCATGTGCGCTGTCTCATCTTTTCAAACTGGTGATAGACGTAGTACAGGTTAGCCAAGAGCCGAAGCTGGCTTGCTGCAATAAACTACACTACCCTTGTTGATAATGTTGCATGTATGATAGGTTCTGATGTAAGACTTGCTGAGTACCTTTGTACTAATGTTTTCTTAATAACTGTTGCAGAGGAGAACACCGCCCCTACCGATGGTTTCTACATAGACCTCGATGTCGACGAGTAGCTTGCGGCCTAGGTGGCAATCTCAAGCGTGTGAAGGGCCACTATAGATAGTCAGGCTACACCAAGCCTTCTTTCTTTCAAGTTGATTGTACTCAGACAAGTTTAGCTTCCGCATGTGCTTGTATGTTTGTATGACTTGAGTGTTGGGTCATGTGACCCCTACTTGTATGGATATGTTATATATGGCTCTTCGGAGCCTCTTAAATAAAAGTACTTTAAGTCGTAGAGTTTGGTTGTGATGCCATGTTGTATTTGCACATATCGAGCATATTGTGTGTATGTTATTGAAATGCTTGGTATGTGTGGGATCCAACACCTAGTTGTTTACCCTTGGTAGCCTATCTTATGGGGAAATGCCTCCTAGTGCTTCCACTGAGCCTTGGTAGCTTGCTGCTGCTCCGGAACACTTAGGCTGGCCGGCATGTGTCCTTCTTCGTTCATGTGTCTGTCCCTTAGGGGAAATGTCACTCGTTGTTCCTTTAAGTCCTTGTAGCTTGCTACGACTTGGGTTCATGCGTTGATGACCGACACGTTCATTGCTGGGTCATGTATGCCTGTCTCTGTAATTTAGCGCCACTTTTGGTTTATAACTAGTCATGTCGGCCCGGGTTCTCTCTCATATGGATGCTAGAAACACTATCATATATGTGAGCCAAATGCGCAAACGGTCCCGGGCCAGGTAAGGTGGCACCCGTGGGGATACCGTGCGTGAGGCCGCAAAGTGATATGATGTGTTACATGCTAGATCGATGTGACTTAGGATCGGGGTCTTGACATATACACATAGCATGATCATTGGGGAAAGTTTTGGATCAAGGCGAAGAAGTATAAGAGTTGGAGGATTTATTTTATTTCTAGAGCACTTGCAAATTGCAGGCAAGAATCCAATCAAGCGAAGTCTAAAACACTCAAAAGTTTTTTGTAAAACCACATTTTATAATGATTTATTAGCCCAAGTGTTACGGCATGAATATCAGGGTGTGATAGACCTACCCCCTTACAAGAATCTCGTCCCCAATATTCCCAAACTATGTGCAGAAAGGAATACAGAAACTTGGATCTGGGGTAGTCTTCACGTCCTCATGTTGCCTCTGCTTCTGAGTAGTGCTCCATTGAACCTTGAAGTACTCGATGGTGTAGCTTCATGTATAACATTCTTCTTGATCCAGGTTGCAAATGGGTCTCTCGCTGTAGGTCAGATCGGGCTGGGGGTCAATGGCTCGGTGATCGATGTCCTTGGATTGTGCTTGTCAGGAAGTTGAAATCACTCCCGGGGTTGTGTCGTGTGGAAAATGTTGTGCACATTGGGTAACTCAGATGTCAACTCCAGCTGGTAGCCGTCTACTCTTCACCTTGAAGTGATCTTGGAGAGGGCCAATAAATCTTGGTGTGGGTTTCCCTTGACGTGGAAATGCTTGGTTCCTTTGAGAGGACTGGCTTGCAAATACACATGGTCTTCGACGCGGAAGTATACCTCTTGACGTCGGTGGTTGGTGTAGTTCTTCCTCCTTGACATGGCGGTCTTCAGATGTTCTCTGACCAGCTGAAAGGCTCTTCTTCCGTCTTCGGGTAGACAAGTGCATTACCAAAATAAAGATGACAACTAACTTGTCTAAGTATTCTAGGAGGACTTATTCATGGGGTACATATAGTAGGCCGGGGTATTGGTGGTGGTTGAGTATTGGCCAAGGTCTTCTTGACCTAGAGCCAAAGCGCATGGTCATGGTCCGACCATGTTGTGGCTTGGTGGGGCTTGATGGTTTCAAGGATTATAGTGTGCGAGTGAACGTTTATCATCTTATCCTTGAGCACAGTTCCTGTGATGCCAATAGTTCTATCACATCATATTACCGAACAAATCACCTCATATAGGTCAACTCCAATCATCACTCATGCTATTCATATCCTCATGGCTCCCTAGAGGAGGTCTAACAAAATCATACCTGTCAACTATCCTCAAACTAATGTGCATGGTTATCCTTATGTAAAAATCCATGGGTAGAGCATACAACAGCTGAGCTTGTATTAAACGTGTCAATCCAAGTGCTCAGCCTATCCTTCCAAGGTCTAAGATAGTGCATCTCTATCCTAAGGAAACACGTCGTATATCACTCCAAGATCTTGTTTCCTTCCTATGAATCAACCCCAACAGCCCATTCACTTCCATCAACCACTACACAATCCATTAATTCTACAAATCCAATGTCTATGGTGTTCCACATGATCTCCTAAAGTCCCTATAATCCCCAAATAGTTGAAAGCGCTATCTTTACTATAGTTAGTCCACCAATTCACATTGTCGTGATCTGATAAACTCCAATCTCAAGCTTATTTAGATCCCTAAATCAACTCCGACAATTAATCCAATATCCTAGTTTATGACCCACCAAGAAACATGGTATCATGATCGAGATCATCCGTCTAAATCCAATTTACTCCGAACCATGTAGACTTACTCAACATCTATACTCCACTAGGATCACCTATTTAAATCCAAATTTACTCCAAGGTGATGAAAGCTATGCTACTCTATTAACACGATCCCACCAAGTTCATCTACCAATATGAAAGCCTCATAATCCACCAAAAAGTCTCAGGTAATTCCTCAAGGTCACTGATATAAACTCATCAAGTCATTTATCCTCTATTCCTATATCCTCAGTTTGGTTTCCCTATGGCGTCGTCAGTTCTTGTGCTATATTAGGATGACAATGTGCTCGTTCACTATGTCCACTAGTTCCATAATGAACCCAGTGTTGTGCAAGGTTACAAAGGCTTAACTGGTTCTCTTGCAATTTTGTGGGTTAAGCACATGGTTAAGGATTCGAGCTGGGGTATCTTGTGAAGTCTCGAAGGATCTAGGGATGGGTTTCCAGTCTTGAGGGGTAAACATAACTCCACGGGGTTGCACTTGGTCGAGGAGGCTGTAGTAAGAGTCGTCAGTGCTAATTGGTTGCCGAAGTAGAATCGTTGGTCTATCTTGTCTTGCCGGTCTTCAGTTCATGAGAGAGATGAGAGGGAAAAGTAGCATAGAGGAGGGGGAATGCCTAAATGGGGTTCTATAGTGCAGGTGCGAACAAACAAATGCCAAAAGAGCCAAACAGAAGCATTAAGATAAGAAGGTGATATAGTCGCGTATTTGTTGCCTAGGGCAAAAGGGCGACTGATATCAACACACAAACAAATAAAAACAAGCAACACACAATCATGGTTCTATTCGAACCATCATACGGACTCGATTGCGCATAGGGGATAGACGACTCATCCTACCCTAGGGGTTCTCGGACTCAGTAGTCGTGCTTGCTTCGTGTCTCGTCCAGTCTTCTGGTTTTTCCTCAGGTGTCGCTACGTCTCTTGAGGTTGTTCGATGAAACGATCCGGGTTGGGCCTGAAGAATCTTCAACAACTTCCCGCTTGATGAGGTGATAGGGTGAAAGTGGCTCCTTGTAGCTGGCATTGACTCGGTCTTCTGTTGTCTTCTTAATCTGTCGGCATTCTGGGAACCAGGGTACCCAGACTTGCCTGCCTGCGGCCCATGACGTGACTCCTTCACCGGCCTGGTACGACCCATCTTCAGCATCAGCACTCAAGATCTTTGTGAGGGTCCAAGCCTCGCGAGGCGGATGACACCAAGACCTCCGGAAGGAGCAGTCTCACTAGGATGGCTCCTCAGGAGTGGGGATCTCTATGCAAGCCCCCACCTCGCGAGGTTTAGATGACGCAAGCCATGACGACCAAGGCCAGGCGGGCGCCAGCGGGCGTAGGACAACAAGTTTCCTCTTTGGTGCTAAAGAGGCAAGCGCAGGCGCGGAGTCCCGAGGAATCAACCAAAGGTTTCCATTTCCATGCAACAAGACCAGGATCACCAGGACGATAGGACGGAGGTCATCACCGAGCCCACTGTGGCGTCAGGATCAGAAGCTTTGCAGGCAAAGACCACCTTTCGTCAGGATAAGATGTACTAGTTGTCTCCCTTCAAATTTGGCCGTTGTGGAATCCCTTACCACCTATGTTTTGGGGGAATAGGACCAAGGTGATGTAGGGTGGAACCCTAAGTGGAGATCTTGTCACACTTGGAGGGGGAAAAGAGGATGAACACCAAGAACACAAAGAGGAATTCACTCCAACAAAACCCAATTACACATCCACTAGAATAGCAAACACATAGATCCACAAGAATACATGAACAATCCAAGGAAATAAGCACTACATAAAGGTTCTTCCCACTCCTAGAGGAGGTGAGGTCTTGACGATAGTCTTCTCCCTATGGAGGTCTTGAAATCCACAAGGATTCTTCCCTAGATGGGGTCTTGATCCACAAGAGGGAAGGAGAAAAGCTCACAATATCTCACATATACTTTGCTAACCCTAAACATAACCCTAGGTACAAAATATATAGGCTTGTGGTCAAAGTGGAGGAAGAGGGGATCCAAACATGCATCTCAGCCGCCCATCCTGTAGGGCCCGTGCGCACGGGGTAAGTTGGGCCCGTGTGCACGGGGGTCCCGTGGGCACGGTATAGGCCCGTGCGCACGGGGTAAGTTGGGTCCGTGCGCACGGGAGTCCTGTGGGCACGGTACAGGCCCGTGCGCACGAGGTTGCTCCAGCGTCGCCTCCTGTGTTGCCCGTTGGCACGAGGTCTTGGGGGCCCGTGTGCATGGGGCTGCCTTGGACTTTCTGTCCAACACTTGTTGGCCTTGTTCTTCCTCCTTGGTGACTTGGGGCACTTCTCCTTGGCCTTGGTGATGTTCCACAGCTGCTTGGGGAGGATCCTCTTCATACCTAATGAGGCATAGAGCATTTTGATGAGGTAGCAACCAAGCTCCACTTGTATTCATATGAAAATCAACTAGGAAGGAATTCACCTCGGTTTGTATTGCACGTGCTCTAGCTCTTGTCAATGGTCCAAGTGGGGCTTGAAGTGTTGAAGTAGAGTCCATGAAGATGGGTGCCAGGTACTCCGTATCATCTCCCCCCTCCCTTGGGAGAGATCCGTCAACGGATCATCATCTTCATCACCATGGTAGATGGCCAAGTCCTTGACGTGGAAGATGTCGCTTACGTTGTATTTGTCTCATGGGATGTCAATCTTGTAAGCGTTGTCGTTGTAGCGTGATAACACCTTGAATGGTCTGTCGGCTCGAGGTCGGAGTTTGGACTTGTGCTCGTTGGGGAAGCGGTCCTTGCGAAGATGAAGCCATACGAGGTCTCCCGGTTGGAACACCATTGGTGTCTTGTTGACGTTGAGCTTGGTGGCAAGGCGATGTACTTGACGCTCGATCGTTGCTCTTGTATCTTCGTGCATCTTCTTAAGATAAGTTGCTCGTGCACTTGCATCCATGTTGATGCGCTCTTGAAGAGGCAGAGGAAGAATGTCCAATGGTGACAATGGGTTGAAGCCGTAGACGACCTCGAAGGGGGACTTGCCAGTAGTTGAGTGTCGTGCGCGGTTGTAGGCGTACTCGGTGATGGGCAAGCATTGCTCCCATTCCTTGATGCTCTTCTTGATCAACACCTGAAGTAGAGTGGATAGCGTGCGGTTCGTCGCCTCCGTTTGGCCATCAGTTTGTGGGTGGTATGCCGAGGAGAATAGGAGCTTCATATCGAGCTTGGCACAAAGTGTCTTCCAAAAGTAGCTTAGGAACTTGACGTCGCGGTCCAAAATGATTGTCTTGGGTACTCCATGTAGGCGTAGGATTTCCCTACAAAAGATATTAGCAATATGTGAAGCATTGTCTATCTTGTTGCATGGAATGAAATGAGACATTTTTGAAAATCAGTCCACAACAACAAAGACGAAATCCTTTCCATTTTGTGTTCTAGGCAACCCAAGTACAAAGTCCATGCTAATGTCTTCCCAAGGTTGATATGGTCTAGGAAGAGGCATGTAAAGACCGTGAGAGTTTGCTTTTGACTTAGCTTTGCGGCATGTAGAGCACCGGTTGGTGAAGTGTGAAACGTCGCGGAACATCTTGGGCCAATAGTAATTCTTCAAGAGTGTCCCGAAAGTCTTGTCGCGTCCAAAATGTCCCATAAGTCCTCCATGAGATTCATGACCTTTGTCGATGAGTTCTTGTACTTGACGTTGTATCTCCTTGGTTTCCTCTGGGTTGACGTGGTAAGGAGCCTTGTTCGGAAGTGGTGTGCTAGGTACGAGGTCGATGCGGTGTTCGATGCCGCGAAGTGGAGGTAGACCCGGTGGTAGCTCGTTGGGGAAGACGTCCGAGAATTCCTGCAACAATTGAGACAACACTAAAGGTAATGGTGAGAGCTGTTAGTTCGAAACCGCTTCATCTTTGCACACGAGGACATAGTGAATGACACTAGTTGGGTTCTCAAAAACTTCTCTCATATCTCTTTTGGTGGCTAGTAGCACTAAGTCACTCTTATCTCTCAAGGTGGGTGTACTCGAATTTGGCTTGTGGCGCTCGCTCTCTTTATGGTGGTTCGCTCTCACTAGGCTCTCCATGATGTGTTGAAGTTTGCTTGTCGGCGATCACTTGGCTTGGTGTCATAGGACGAAGCACATATTCCTTGCCCTTCATCTTGAAGCTGTATTGATTTGTCCGTCCGTTGTGTAGGACACCTCGATCGTATTGCCATGGTCGTTCCAAGAGAAGGTGGCACACGGACATAGGGACAACATCACACTCCAAAGTATCTTCGTAGGTGCTGATCTTGAAGGAAACTTGAACCATGTGCTCGACTTGGATCGTGCCGGAGTCACTAAGCCATTGAATCTTGTATGGACGCGGATGCTTCATCTTCACGAGTTGCAACTTGGAGCATAGTTCTTCACTTGCCAAAATATGACAACTTCCTCCATCGATGGTAACCTTGACGGAACGTCCATTGATGCCGGCCTTGGTGTGGAAGATGTGACGCCGTTGGTCTTCGTCTTGTTGCTGTTGAAGTGTCAAGGCCTTGGAGACGACGAGAGCGGGGCTTGAGTCATTGTCATAAAAGACTTGATTGTCTTCATTGTCATTCACTTGGCGTTGCATTGCCACATGGTCGATGGCTTCCATCTCATCTCCACTCATGGAGTCGTACGTGCCATCATCATTGAAGATCATCGTTCTCTTGTTGGTGCATTGGAAAGACTTGTGTCCACGACCACCACATGTGAAGCACTTCATAGAACTTGTCTTGACGCGATCGTCCGGTGGTGCCGAAGAAGAGGTCTTGTTCTTGTAGATGCTTGCTGGAGGACGAGTCGAGGAAGGCGTCGTTTGCTTGAAGCTTGACTTGTCACCAGTGCTTGGGGATGCTCTAGTTGAGGTAGGAGGTGCCGAAGTCGTTGGCGCTTGAGTGTAAGAGCCGTAGTTCTTGGATGAGTACTTGGCGTACTTGAAGTATTCTTGTACTGGCCGTTATGCTTTGGTTGCTTGATGAACTAGCTTGAGGAGGTTTGAGTATGGTTGGAAATCTGCAATCTTCCGTATTGGGTGGGAGAGGCCGTTCAAGAAGCGTGCCATAGTTTGCTCATCATTTTCCTTGACATTGGTTCGTATCATGGCAATCTCCATCTCTTGATAGTATTCTTCCACCGTCTTTGTGCCTTGCTTGAGGAGTTGGAGCTTCTTGAAGAGATCTCGGGTGTAGTATGTAGGCACAAAGCGGGCTCGCATGATATCTTTCATTTGTGTCCAAGTCTTGATAGGAGGCTCATCCTTCTCACGTCTCCTTTTCACCACTTGCTCCCACCAAATGAGGACGTAGTCTTGAAACTCAAGAGATGCCATGAAAATCTTCTTTTGCTCTTCATAGTTGTGGCGATGGAATATCTTGTCCACTTTCAACGCCCATGAGAGATACTCCTCGGGGTCGTTGCTTCCTGAGAACTTGGGCATGTTGAACTCGAACTTGCCGTAGCGTAGTTCTTCATCATAGTGCCGGTGGTGATGTCGCTCTTGGCGTGGAACATGTTCTTCGTCATGATGATGGTCTTAGCGAGGATAAGGGCACGACATGTGTGCCCAATTGCGCCGTTCTTGATGTTCTTCGAGACGTGCCATTTCTTCTTGACGAGCTTGGTGAAATGCTTCCTCTTGTTCATGGACTTGTCGGTTGCGTGCGACAACGACTCTTGAGGCTTCGCGGAGTGCGTCTTGTGCCGCTTTAGCTTGAGCTTCATGGCTTTGTTGCTCTTGCCGGTTCATGTCACCGTCTCGAGAGGCTTGAGGTGGACGATGTGGTAGATGATGATCATGGTCCCTTGCTTCTCGATCTTGGCATCGCGCTTGCTCACATGCTCGAACTCGGTCTTGTAGTCAATTGCCATGGAACGGGTTTTCTTGTGCTAGGCGGTCTTGATTGTCGTCACGTCAAGGAGAACTTGAGTTGGAAAACAAGTGTGACGATGAAGGGCGACTTGAGTGGCGCCGTCTTGGTGCAGAGGTTGATGAAGACGAGCGGCGCGTGGTCAAGTGGCGGAAGTCGTCCATTTGTTTGCAGAGCTTGTCGTCCAAGTAGTCTTGTTGTCTTGCCTCAGATTGACGTAGGTCGTTGGCGAGTTGTTCGATGCGATCGCCCAAATCTTCACTCTCTTGATGTAGGGCTCGTTGGGCGATGAAGAAATGATTCTTGGTGATGTAGTCACGGTCGACATCTTGATCTTCAAAGAGAGGGTTCGCCGAAGAATAAGGCCTATCCATCATGTGGAGGTGGTGGTGAGTAGGAAAATGAGAAGAACAATACCAAAGTTACCTTTTCCGAAGATTGTGGATGTATCAAGTACGATCCCACGTGATGCTATAATAGTAGAATTGGTACCGGGTTTTGTTGTCTCACACCTAGACACAAAAGGATTATCGAGGATCTCGGTTAGGATGTGACGCAAATAATTCAAGCAAATGATTGTCAAGATGTTGAAAATGTTGAAAAGATGCACAAATCGCAAGTAAGACAAATAGATCAAACCCAAGGATATCACTAGGAAAACACACACGGAAGATAGATGGGATCCGCACAACCAAGGGGTGAGTTCAATATAGAACCACGGGAAAGCTCTTGTTGCACGGATACAAGAGAAACTATAGCTAGATTGCACTAATGGGCTAGATACGCTAGGGCACCAACCTAATAGAGAAATGAGTCGTCTCACTATCCCAAATATGCTTATGTAGATATGAACCTTGATGATGAACTAGGTGAATGATATGCAAAAGGCTCAATGCTTTGCGTACAAGCTCTTGCTTCTTTTCTCTTTTGCTTAAAAGCTTCTTTTTCTTTTTTTCTTTTTTTGACTATGCTATAATGCTTGATATACGAGCCACAATATGAGGTAACAAGTAGTATATGCACAGGAGAGACGTAACACTAAATGGTGCACTAAGGCGTGGCCCGGCAATACTCAACAAGCTAGTCTCAATGGGTAAGATACGCAAAAGATGCTCAAGGCTATCAAGGTAAGGCAAGTGTAGCACAAAGGCGTCGTCGAGGTTACCATCCTTGCTTACGGTTGGTATGAAGATGATGTTGTCGAATCCAAGTTGATGATTGAGTGGCGGTGATGATGACGTCCAAATCGCGCCTAAGTAGCCAAAACACCTTAGGACACGAGGGAAACCGCAACCCAAAACTCAAACAACCATGATAAATATTGCGGAAGAACACGAGTGGCGGTGGGGTGAAAAAATGGGACAAAATAGGATGGCCGAAACTTTCTGTGAGGGCCGTGCGCACGGGGTCTGTGAGGCCCGTGTGCATGGGGCCCCGATGGCCCGTGTGCATGGGGAGTGCGGGTGGCGGCTGATCTTGCCCGAATTCGTGGGTAAAACCCAAAATTCGCTGAGATTATGCCGTGGGCTGGTTGTGGGATGTAGTGGAGGGGTAGATCCAAATGCCAAACAAGAATTTTGTGGACCAAATATCACAAGATCAAACAAATTGCAAGAAAATTTTTGGGGCTATTTTTGGTGGGGATTTTCGGATTAGGACGAAAAAACAACAAAAACATGCTAGAAATGGGGGGTAGGGACTCCAAGATGTGAATCAATCTTGCTCATGATACCAAGATGATGTAGGGTGGAACCCTAAGTGGAGATCTTTTCACACTTGGAGGGGAAAAATAGGATGAACACCAAGAACACAAAGAGGAATTCACTCCAACAAAACCCAATTACACATCCACTAGAATAGCAAACACATAGATCCACAAGAATACATGAATAGTCCAAGGAAATAAGCACTAGATAAAGGTTCTTCCCACTCCTAGAGGAGGTGAGGTCTTGATGATAGTCTTCTCCCTATGGAGGTCTTGAAATCCATAAGGATTCTTCCCTAGATGGGTTCTTGATCCATAAGAGGGAAGGAGCAAAGCTCACAATATCTCACATATACTTTGCTAACCCTAAACATAACCCTAGGTACGAAATATATAGGCTTGTGGTCGAAGTGGAGGAAGAGGGGATCCAAACATGCATCTCAGCCGCCCATCCTGTAGGGCCCGTGCGCACGGTGTAAGTTGGGTCCGTGCGGACAGGGGTCCCGTGGGCACGGTACAGGCCTGTGCGCACGAGGTCGCTCCAGCGTTGCCTCTTGTGTAGCCCGTCGGCATGGGGTCTTGGTGGCCCGTGCGCACAGGGCTGCCTGGGACTTTCTGTCCAACACTTGTTGGCCTTGTTCTTCCTCCTTGGTGACTTGGGGCACTTCTCCTTGGCCTTGGTGATGTTCCACAACTGCTTGGGAAGGATCCTCTTCATACCTAATGAGGCATAGAGCATTTTGATGAGGTAGCAACCAAGCTCCACTTGTATTCGTATGCAAATCAACTAGGAAGGAGTTCACCTTGGTTTGTATTGCACTTGCTCTAGCTCTTGTCAATGGTCCAAGTGGGGCTTGAAGTGTTGAAGTAGAGTCCATGGGGATGAGTGCTGGATACTCCGTATCACAAGGCCACTATAAATATAGCTTAGCCACCACCATAGGTGGGAGATCCGGGAGACAGATTGATCAAATCAACCAGCACCCTCACATTCAAGAACACACCTCCTGAGGTTGTTCTACCACTGTACTAGTTCATCCTCAGCCTACCTCGAGGCAATCCACCACAAAGCAGGAGTAGGGTATTTGTCGGGACCCTGATCCTAAGTCACACCGGTCTAGCAAGTAACACATCAAATCACTTTGCGGCCTCACGCACGGTATCCCCACGGGTGCCACCTTACCTAGCCTGGGACCGTTTGCGCATTTTGGCTCACGTATATGATAGTGTCGTTAGCATCCATATGACAGAGAACCCGGGCCGACATGACTAGTTATAAACCAAAAGTGGCGCTAAATTACACGTACATGCATACATGACCCAACAATGCACGTGACGGTCAGCAGCAAGTGTTGCCGGGCTTTAGCAAACTAACGGGACTCCGGTATACACCACGTGGCATTTCCCTAGAGGGGACACACATAGGAGCAAGGAAAGACACATGCCGGTCAATCCATGTGTTCCGGAGCAGTAGCAAGCTACCAAGGCTTAGTGGAAGAACAAGGAGGCATTTCCCCATAATATAGGCTACCAAGGGTATACAACTAGGTGTCGGATCCCATACAAACAAATCATTTCAATAACATACACACAATATGCTCGATATGTGCAAATACAACATGGCATCACAACCAAACTCTATGAATCAAAGGAATTATTCATTAGGCTCCAAGGAGCAAGATATTACAAACATGGGTCTGATGACCCAACATACAGAGCATACAAGCAACGAAAGCATAACATGTCTGGGTATAGACAACTACAAATGAAAAAGGCTGAGAAGCCTGACTATCTACAAGACCCTCCCAAGGGTACAAGATCATAGCTAAGGTAACAAGCTAAACGTCGAAGTCCACGCGGAACCACTAGTGAGACTGAAGTCTCTCTACAAAACATAAATTAAGCAAACGTGAGTACAAATGTAATCAACAAGACTTACATCAAAACTAGCTACATATGCATCAGCATCACAAAGGGGTGGTGGAGTTTAACTGCAGCAAGCCAGCTTTGACTCAGTGGCTATCCTGTACTACGACTGCTGGTAACTCTTTTGAGGGAGCGCACACGAGTCCACATATTCACCATATCAATACACCACTATGGATCCGCTCCCGTCTCCCTATGAGAAGGCCATCCATAGCACTCACGCTTATCTTGCGCATTTTAGAGTATCCACTTTCACTTGTCTATGAACTGTATAGGAAACCCATAAGTCCTTTACCACAGGCGCGACTATTTGAATAGATGATGTTAACCCTGTAGGGGTGTACTTCTTCACACACGCTCTCGCCACTTACCACCATGTACACGTCGTGTATCTTGGCAACCTTCAAGCGGAAGCCTGGCGAGGGAGTCAGCCACGACCTGACAAACCACACAAATCTCTAGTCCAGGTTTATCACCTATTCGGGTTCCATCCGCAAGGAGATCCGGCCGGGGTGTCGCTCACGACCCAAAACGATGTGTACAAGGTTCCCAAGCCCACCTCGCCAGATGGATCTACGCTTGGTACACCGTGCCACGATGCCTAGTCTGTCCCAAGCCCACCTGTACCGGGTGCCACTTGGTAGACTACTAACACTACCTACAAACATCAGAAACAAGTTGCAACTCCCTGGACATAGATCAGGTTGATTAAAAAGTCGAGAGGGGCACTTAAGCATTCCAATGTGTGGTAGTAACTGTTCATGGATCACAAAAACAGAACTCAGTTCCTGAGGACGGTTTCAATGAGACAACCCACCATGTACTCCTACATGGCCTCTCACCGCTACCTTTACCAAATCGTGTTCACACACTTAGCTCTCAACAATATGACATGTTCACCACATTCCGATTCATCCCCGATGAATCAGACCTGACTCAACTCTAAGCAGTAGCAGGCATGACAAACAAGCATGAATGAGTAGGCACATAATGGCTCAAACAACTCCTACTCATGCTAGTGGGTTTCAACTATTTACTTTGGCAATGACAGGTCATGCAGAGGAAAGGGGTTTAACTACCGCAGCATGTAACAGTTGAAATGTTGTTGTCCTAATGGAGTAAAAGAGAGCAGGAGCGAGAGAGTGGGATTGTATTGGAATGAACAAGGGGGTTATGCTTTCCTGGCACTTCTAAAGATATTATAGCTCTTCATCGATGTCATGGAACTCATCATCGGAACGAACGTCTACCGAGAAGGGACAAACACGGGCAAATAAGAGGGAACATAATCACTGCAATGCAACAATATGATGCATGATAATGAAATGGCAATATGCTGTTGATTGAGCTAATGCAACTAGCAACAAGTTAAATGAAGTTGGTTTGAACTCAAGGTTCAAATTCAAACTCCATATGAGACATGTAAAATGCAATTTATTCAAATTGTCATATACATCAACTTTAAGTTGCTCAAACATGCATGATAATGCCGTAAACAGATTCCTCATATTTTTCTAATAATTTTTCATATATAAATTATTTCATTCTGAGCTACGGTTGAATTTCTACGATTTTTAGAACTTTAAACAATTTTCTAAAATAAATAAATCATTTAAGATTTATTTAAATTCCAGAAATAGTTACTGTATCAGCATGACATCTTTGTGACATCAGCAAGTCAATAGGAGCAGGTCCAGGTCAAACCTGGCCTGTGGGACCCGCGTGTTAGCGGCTAACCTAACTAACAAAGTTAATTAACATTTAACTTAAGCCTAATATAAAATTAGTTAGGGCCAGGGCCCACACGTTAGTGTCACTAGATGTTAATTAACTGGGCTGTTTGCGGCTAAAGACTTTGCCACGGCAGCGTCACCGGAGTTACGCCGGCGGCGACCAAAAATGCGGCAGAGGCACCATGGAGCGGCTTGGGTTTCGCCTACAGGCCGCAGTTTGAGCTGCGGTTGGTCTCTACGGCAAGCTGAAGCTCGCGCGCATCTGATGGAGCAAGCAGGGGAAGCTGCGGTGGTCTGTGGTGATGGCAGCATCGAGCTAGGCGGCGTCCGGAGTTCAAGTGATGATACAAACTTCACTATGGTGCACGGCAGGAGAAACATGTGGCTTCTACGTGCTCCTGGAGCTGTACTGAGCACGGAAACACGCTCAGGTTCGAGCCTAAGTGGTTACGGTGATGGCAATGACATGGTCGGCGGCGGAAGCTTTTGGCTCCGGGGAAGAGCAGGGCTAGGGGATGCGTTCGACATCGAGAAGAGAGGGGAAAGACGACGGGGCTCACGTAGATCACGAAGCGACACTCGGGGTAGCCAGGGCGTACTGAGGACGACAAATCATCGAGGGCGATTGGTGGTGCCCGAGGTTGAAGACGACAGTGGTGACGGTGTTGCAGGCCCTCCCACGACGCGTGGCTCGACGGAGATGAAGTAGGCGTCGCATCGGACCTTTCTATCACAGCTGAGAGGCGAGGCGGTGGCTGTGGCTGCACGGGCGGTGAGCGGCGACGACGGCAGCGCTCGGGCGCGTGCGAGAGAGAGAGATCTAGGGAAGGGGGTGAGAACAAGGGAGAGTGAGTGCGGGTCGGGGACGTGGCGTGGCACTCGTGGAGGCCACCAGGCCCTCGACGACAAGCAGGAGCTGGCGAGGCGCGTGCTCGCGCGCGTCGGCCCCGCGCCGTGTCCACCTGGCGCGGTGGAGAAGACGACTGGCAGGCACCAGTGGGCTGGGCCGGCACAATGCCAGGCGAGGTAAGTGGCCCAGGTGAGTCGTTCTCTCTCTCTCTCTCTTATTTGTTATCTATTTTTCTATTTTTGTTCTGTTTGTTTTGATTTAGTTCCAACACTAAATCATTTTAGTTACTTCTGGAAATTCTTGTGGGTGTAAGATGAACAAATCCAAAGCCCCACATTATTTTTCAGAATTATTGGGCTTATAAATATATTTATAGGAATTTATATCCCCAATTCAAATATTTAGGAGTTAACTCAAAGTCCACAAATGCCATAAAAAATGTGCAATATTTGTGGAGGAGCTTTTCACCACTTCCCATAGATTATGAACATTTTGGAAGGGCACTTTGGAATCATTGAGAATTATTTTAGGCTGACCCTGTTTGAATTTCATTTGGTGCTAGGGTTTACCAATCACCATTTAAATTTTCCTTTGAATTTAAACATGATGCATGGATGCTTTAATGCAACTACTTACAAGCAATTCTAGGGTTGTGACAGTATTACACCGCGAGGTGGCCAGAACCTGGGTAAACTGCTTTGTGTCATTTCCTTCCTGTACATCGAGCTAGATCGTGGAGACAGCGAGTAGGCAGATAGGGGAAGTTGAGTTCTTCGCACACACCCCAGTGCTCGAATCTTACAAGGGTTTTGCGGAGCCCTGAATCCCACATTTGGCGTGCTAGGTAGGGGTGCGGCGGAGTCTCTCTTCTTCCAATCGGTTCGCCATCGCCTCGTAGTCCCCATTGCTGATGCTCGTCGAGTCCGTGCTGAGCACCGGGCTGCTCTCGCCACCCGCGTCGCCCATACAACATCTCCAGGCGACGGCATTCCCCGTCGTTCTCCATCACTGGCGGCAGACCCTGCCACCGGCCCAGTTGCCCGCGAGCAGCAAGATTCATCGCTCCCGCTCTCCGCGTGGAACGATGGCTGCACTACAACCCTGTCACTGGCTCCATCGGCTTCTTCGTCCTCTCACGCCCATCTAGGACCGACGAACTCGCAGGCCGCGCTGCTCATGGCGCGTGAGCTCCTGCGCTACCTCCCGGCCAACGACCTCTACGAGGACTGGCTGGTCCGCATTGCTGAGCTCGTCAGCGCCGTGGGAGAAGCTCCAGCATCGTCCCACTCGCTGCCTCCACCACCTCAAGCGGGCGACGTGGCCCACGATGCACCTCCTCCTCCTCTCCGGCATGACATCATCCCTGAGCCAAGGCGTGAGGCCCCCAGTGCGGCCAACCCCGTAGGGCGCCCGCGCGCGATGAAGAAAGCTTCCAGATGGTGCAGCGGCCCCAAGGCGAGGCGCGTGCGCTCCCAGCGCCACCTCGTCCAGGTCGCGCAACACCTCACGCAGCGGCACATGAACACCCTAATCAGGCTCCACCTCTGCGGCGGGCACCCGGAAGCACGGCGGGCTGCCGGGCGTTCACCTCGGAGTTGCGTCACGTCGTTTGCCCCGGCAAGTTCAAGCCAGACCTACCCCCATGCTACGGTGGAACACCTGACGCCGCTGAGTTCCTGCAGCTCTACGAGATGAGCATCGAGGCAGCCAGTGGCGACGAGAAGGTTATGGCCAATTGGTTCCCCATGGCTCTCAAGGACGGTGCACGTTCATGGCTCTTGAACCTCACGACAGAGTCGATTTCCTCCTGGGAGGAGCTGCGCGAATGGTTCATCTCCAACTTCAAAGGGACTCGTGACCACGCCCTTGCGGTAGGCAACCTGCGGCATATCAAGCACCAGCTAGGGGAACCCTTGCGCAAGTGCATCCAGCGTTTTACCAACGTCTACATCAAGATTCCCAAGGTGTCAGGTGAGGCCATCATCTCCGCGTTCACTGACGGCGTCTGGGACGTCAGGATGAAGGAGGAGCTCACCATTCACGAGGACATGTGCTCGGCTCTGTAGATGTTCAACATGGCAATCAAGTGTGCAAGGGTGGAAGAGGGTCGCCTCTCGCTCGTCGAGCTCCCCGAGCCTGACCCAGAAGACAAGAAGGCCAAGACTAAGGAAGCCAAGCGCAAGGGACTAGCCGTGCTCGTGGCTGAGCCTGAGATGAAGCACGAGTGCAACTACCCCGAGTCTTCCAAAGGCAGCCGCCCGTTCTGTGTCTTCCACAATGTGCACAGCCACAACACCAACGACTGCTAGGAGCTCAGGGCCATCCGTGATGGGCGCCTAGGTCGTCGCCCCGAGCGCAGCGACCAAGACTACGGCCACGGAGGTGGTCGTGGTGGAGGACACTGGGAGAACCGAGACTCTCTCCAAGGCTGGCGCGATTAGCCTCCCGAGGACCACTGGCAGGGCCAGCCTCATGAGGGCCCTCAGAGGGACCAGACTTGCGAGGGTCCCTGGTCCGCTGCCACCACCGCTAAGAAGGAACGACGGCCGCCTCCAAGATGATGGGGCTGGGGGCTTTCAAGAGCCTCGTGCCATCACTTGCAGCCTGGGTGGCGCTCATGCCCCAACATCTCATCGCGTCTTCAAGCAGTTTGCTCGTGAGGTCAACGCAGTCCTCCCCAAGCTCGAGGCAACGCGTCCCCTCAAGTGGTTCAAGTACGCCGTCACCTTCGACTCGGCTGACCAGCTCAAGTGTGCGGCTGTGGACGGCGCCCCCCGCCGCTCTGCTCACCTACCATCAGCAACGTGCTCGTCACCAAGGCAATCATCGATGGCGGCATGGGACTCAACATCCTCTCCGTCGAGACCTTCGACATGATCCAAGTGCCATATGACCAGCTTCAGCCTACCAGGCCCTTCTCAGGAGTGACCGACGGCTCCACCACCCCGATAGGGTAGATACGCCTTCCTGTCACCTTCGGCGATCGCAATAACTACCGCACCAAGCTCAACGACTTCGACGTCACCCACACCCGTCTCTCGTACAATGCCATCCTCGGCTATCCGGCCTTGGCCAAGTTCATGGCAGCAACCCACCACGGCAACAACGTCCTCAAGATGCCAGGAAGCGATGGCATCATCACAGTCACCTGCAATGAGAAGCATGCGGTGTGCTCCTCGAGCGTGCCTACTAAGTTGCAACGGTTGAGAACTCTGATGCCGAGGGCTTTGCCTACCCACCTGAGGTTCTCCCAAAGAAGAAACAGCAGCTGCTCACCATGGGGCCTCAAGAGGGAGGGACGCCTGACGGTCGTGCCTCAGGACCTGCACCCACGGACGGGGCGCCTTCCCCTCTCGCATAGGAAGGCGCGCTCGGTGCCCCTTCAGGCTGGACTCGGGGGCTCTCCTCTGGAGGGCCTCTGACCTGGCCAACGTCATGAGGGAGGCGCTCGGGCACGATGTGGAGGCGTGTTTTAGCGCGCGCTTCCGCGAGGAGAGCACAGGGCGCGAGGCGCCAGGTGCTCGGGAGTTCATCACCAAGGCGATCATGGATCTTGAGGAGTCAAGGGTGATGCAAGGCGAGCATCGCCCTGCGCCACCAAGCACTGCTCCCTCTACCGATGAGGGCAGGGGGCTGCGTGTCTACGTCAACATCCCGGGGATCAATAGAGCCGCGTCTCAGGAGCTCTTCTGGCCATCCCATGTGGGCCGGTGCGAGGGCCCCCCTCACAGCTACGTTCACATGCCTTTCGGCCTGCCGAACAGCGCTGCCCTGCACTAGCGCCACATGCGGAGCATCATGGCAGCTCACAAGGCCAAGCACCAGGAGATCCTGGCGAAGGAAGCACTAATCCTTCGCGAGACTCCAGGACCACATGAGCCTCGTGAGACCCAGGAGCCAGGCGGCTCATGAGGAGCGACTTCAGCGGCAGGCACCTTCAGCTACCCCAACACTTCTCCCGCAACGGTGCTAGGTGACACTTCTCGTTTTGATCAGTTGGGGGAGCCCCTCAGGCTGCATGATCCGCAAGCCATGTGGGTCTGTCCCTATGGTGTGTATCATCTTTTCGTTTTGTTCAGTTGGGGCTGCCCCTTGGGCTGCATCATCCCCAGGCTGTGTGGGTCCTTCCCTGCGGCATGTATCATTTTTGCATCTTGCAAAACTTGCTTTACCCTTGCCATGAGTTATTCTTTTGTTATCACCTGTCTGTCCGACGCTTCGTCGCCATGAACGTCGTGCGCCCTCGCGAACTCGCCCTCGACCGACTCATGATTAAGAACTGGCACGACGTCCGTGCTCGGGTTCGTCCCTGCAGCGTTGCTAAATCCAAGTGGCTGAGCTCTGGCTAACGGGCCAGCTCCTGTGTACGTCACCTCCCATGGCCCTTGGTGCCTTGTTCTCGCATGAGCTAATCAGGAGTGGATGAGTCAAGGCACATGACCCGGTGCCTCGCCACCTCAGGAGCCGCGCGCCGGTTGTCTTTCTTTAGGACCATTACATGAGAAGTCTTGGCACAACATCTGTGCTCGGGTCCGTCCCTGTAGCATTGATAAACCCAATGGCAGAGCTCTGTCTGGTGGGCCGGTCCCGTTTACGTCACCTCCTGGGTTCGTTGGTGTTTGGCCTTCTCATGCGATACCCGCAGGAGATTTACTCGGCGCAGGTTGCTTAACCATCTTGCAGGACCCTTCATAAGCATTCCAAGTCAAATTCAGGCGCAACCCGCCTTGAGGTAAGGCCTCATGAGCCCCCGCGTTGTCTCACGGGTGCCCATACACACCTCCTCTAGTCATGTCATAGACACGTGTTAGGATGGGGCTGTACACGCCCCGAGGGCTCCACCCAGAGGGAGCCCCCATTCACACACCAGTGGAAGCCCCATGCTCCGCGCTGGCGGACGACACTTTCGAGGAGTGGCTATGCCCATGCAAGAGCGGAAGCACCATGCTCCGCGCTGGTGAATAAACAACTAAGGGTGGCCTCATGGCCGCAACAACCTCAGGAGAGCCACCAGGCTCGCTGCTCAGCCTCACCGTGATGCTTTCCCTTGGGAGGGTAGCACGAGGGGGCTGGGCACGGAGGCTACGCTCAGGTCATACCTAGCGTACGCCACCTTGCCAGTTCCCTCAGACATGGTCTTCGTGCGCCCTCCCGAGCGAAAGCCCGGTGAGGAACAGGTATGGAGGTTTGTTCGTACGTCAAGGGGGACCCTCGGGCATTGCGACCCAGGGACCTAACTGGCCACGTAGCCCCTCACCCCTTGGTCTCGTCCTGGTGATCCGAACGCCCCAATGGCGGCTGAGGTATGCACGGGGTCGGGCATTGCCGACGCAAAACGCTAGAACCTACACCCGCATATCCTTCCTAAGGACTGTTCGAACATCAATGGGGACCCCTGTGCATCGCGACCCAGGGGCCTAACTGGCCACGTGCCCCCTTGACCCTTGGTCTTGTCCTGGTGATCCGGACGCCCCAATGTCGGCTGAGGTATGCGCGGGGCCTGGCCCTGCCGACACAGAACACTAAGGGAAGCTGAAAGTAAGACAGGGAAACCCTAGAAAATTATTACAAAACATATTGTCTCTCAAAGGTTCAAAGCGAAAGTTCTTATGCCTCCACAAGGCATGATAAATGTTGCAGGGACAAAACAGGAAGCAGTGGCGCCCCCGTCCTCCTCTTAAGCCCTGGATGCCACCATCGCCCGCCTGGGGTGACCCATCGTCAACAACATCACCACCATCTCCTCCACCGGCTCTCGCGGCCGCAGCTGCGGAGTCGACTGGATGGAACTGCTGCAGCAGAGCCTCCACCTGCTTTTTCATGACCTCGGCATCGGCACCTTGAGGCTCGGGAACCGTGGGCTTAAGCAGGGCGCCAAAGTCGAAGTTGGGGTGTCGGAGGTGGAGGTGGTTGTAGATGCGCGTCGTTATCGAGGTGGAAAAAGCACGAGCCTCCGCCTACACCAAGGGGCCCAACCTGGCGACGATGCCCTCGAGCACCATGGCGAGCCTGGGGAGCAGTCCGGCAGGGCCCTCTTTCGGTGTCGCCAGCGGCTTCTTATACCATGTCCCGTAAAGGGATCACAGGGAAGTGCGGAACCTCTTCTTGAGGGATACGAAGGCGTCGCGCTTCATGGTGGCCACCTTCTCAGCCTCGGCAAGGGACTTCCGTGCCGTTTCCACCTTCTTCCCCAGCTTCTCTAGGCGACTGCGCTCCGTAGCCTGTTCCTGGGCTGCCTGCTCCACTTCGGCGTTGCGGTCGTCAAGGGCCGCCTCCTGGGCCTTCAGCTCCTTCTCCCGCTTCTCAAGATGGCGTGCGTCACCAGCGTGCTTGTCGGTGAGGGCCTACATCCCGGCCTCCGCCGTGCGGCAGCGTTCCTCGGCAGCCTTTTCGTTGGCCCGCGCCACATCGCACTCAGCCATAGCCAAGCCAGCCACCTTCCAGCCCTCTTTAGCGGTGGCCTCAGCCTCGCTCCAAGCTGTCCCGACGGACGAGTCGGCCTGGAGCCACCCCGGGATCCGCCCTAGATGTCCCGTCATCATGTAGCGGTCACATCGCGAAGATCAACTCGGAGCTGGTTCAGTGCGGTGAAGGCATCCTCCAAGGCGTAGGGCATGGTGGAGGAGCCATGGCCCGCCGGTGTGATGGCTTGAGGAGAGGACGGCGTCGGTGCCTGGGTCGACGGAGAATCAGGAACATGTATGGCAGGGGGCTCTGGAGCCCTTGCACCTCCAGCAAGGTCACTGGGGGCTGGGGCCTCCGGAGTTAGCCTGGCTGCGGTTGTAGCCTTCTCCTGAGCCTGGGTCCTTGAGCCCCGAGAGGTGTGCCTAGGTGCGTGCAAGCGCAATGTGGCCCCTTCTTTCTGTGCCGGAATCACAGTAGCTGAAGCAAGGCGCAACTTCAGAAGGCTTGGCCTCCTCCATCCTCTTCTTCGCCGCTGGCGGTGGCGTGGCAATCAGGAGGAGGATACTTTGAGTACAGTACCCAAAGCGGAAGCATAAATAAGGTAAGATACTTACTGGTTGATAGCGATGTACGTCCTCTTCTTGGATAGGAGTGAGGCGGCCCCAAGCTTCCCAGCCACAAGACTCGCCGTGCCCTTGGGGCGGGTGAGTGCGTGGCAGCGCACCCTGCGACACCAGCGATCGGGGGCGAGACGGAAGCATCACCCCGGAGAGGTGGGACCGCCCCGCCCTTCTTCGGGGCCCCACGCGCCCGCCTCTTCAAGGGGGTGACCCGGACCTGGTGGTCACCCCAGTGCAGCTTGACGATCCCTCAACCAAGTGCTCACCGGCGTCATCATCATCGGAGAAGTCGCCGAGGAGCTCGCTCTGCCGCGGAGGAGAGGTCCCCGCCATCCCCTATAGGGTCGCCTGCGAGTCATCCCTTCCCTCCTCATTGGAGGCCTGGCCGGAGGACACCGGCACCGTATGAGGAGGGGTGTGGGGGCTCGGCGGCGGCATGAGCCCCCGCTTGTTGAAGAAAGGCATGGCGGCAGCTACGTCTGCCCCAACATCATGGTTGTACAGTGGGACGTAGCCGTCTAGAAGGTCACTACGGTCCTTCTCGAGCAGGACGCGCATGACCTTGCCCAGTTCCTCGCCAGTGAGGGCCTCCGGATGCAGCTGGAGTTTGTCATCCTCGCCCTTGAGGCTCCACAAGGGGCGCGGACACGCCTGGAGTGGAGCCACATGCTGCCTCATGAACTCCCTGACAAGCAAGGCCCCCATCACCTTCGCAGTCATCAGCTCCTTCGTCATCGTCTCCAACAACTGCTCCGACGGGGGGTCGGTGAGCTTCTCATGAGCCCATCGGGTTAACTTCTTCGGCGATACAGTTGGCAGCTCTAGCCAAACATGGGAACACTTGGCATCCATGAAGACCCACTTGTGCCAGAAGTCGTCCACCTTCTTCTTGGCCTTTGAGATCATGTTGCCAGGGTGGACCGCAACGAAGCAGAGGCTCCTGGAGCACTGGTCAGTGTTGCCCCAAGGTAGAAGAAGTGGTGGAACAACGCAATAGAGGGCATCACCCCGACGAATGCCTCGCAGTAGAAGGCGAAGATCGACAGGAGGAAGGTGGAGCTGGGATGGAGATGAAGGGCGTGGATCTGGTAGTGACTGAGAATCGCGAGGAAGAAACTGGAGAAAGGGGGGACGAGCCCAGTGAAGATGCTATTTAGGAAGAGGGGGTAGAAGGTCTTACCCAAAGATTCTGGCTTGGCGGAGCCAAACCAGACCACCGTCTCCCCTCGCTCATTGTGGATGGACGCCAGCAGCGGAGCACATCGGTGATATGCTTCTCCTTGGTTATGGCGGAGACGCTGATGGCTAGCTCAGGCTCGAGGGTCGGACCCGATGGAGAGACAGCGGGCTTTGCCTTCTCGGTGGCCATTAGCGACGAACTCCGGGGCATGACTCAACAGATCTGGAGGCGCTTGAGGCGAGAAGGGAAAGGGGATCTGGAGCAAGATGAAAGGAAGGCAACAAAGGTTTGGATGCAAGTGCCAACCTTTTTGTCAGCCCAGAACGGCTGCTGAGGCAACATGAGGAAGCGAAGACGCCCATGTCCCATCCAGGCGCCACGCATCAATCAGGTCCGCAGGCGGTTGGGGCCCGTGGCGCTACGGCCTTGAGTTTTGGCTTCGCCTCGAAGCGAAGTCCGAGTGCGCCTTGGGCCAGGGGGATACTTTTGGCATTCTGGGAACCAGGGTACCCAGACTTGCCTGCCTGCGGCCCATGACGTGGCTCCTTCACCGGCCTGGTACGACCGATCTTCAGCATCAACACTCAAGACCTTCACGAGGGGCCAAGCCTCGCGAGGCAGACGACACCAAGACCTCCGGAAGGAGCAGTCTCACTAGGCTGGCTCCTGAGGAGCGGAGATCTCTATGCAAGCCCCCACCTCGCGAGGTTTAGATGATGGAAGCCATGACGACCAAGGTCAGGCGGGCGCCAGCAGGCGCAGGACTGCAGGTTTCCTCTTTGGTGCTAAAGAGGCAAGCGCAGGCGCGGAGTCCCGAGAAATCAGCCAAAGGCTTCCATTTCCATGCAACAAGACCAGGATCGACAGGACGACAGGACGGAGGTCATCACCGAGGCCATCGTGCCGTCAGGATCAGAAGCTTTGCATGCGAAGACCATATTTCGTCAGGATAAGATGTACTAGTTGTCTCCCTTCAATTTTGGCCATTGTGGAATCCCTTCCTGCCTACGTTTTGGGGGAAGAGGACCAAGGCCACTATAAATATAGCTTAGCCACCACCATAGGGGGAGATCCGGGATACAGATCGATCGGATCAACTAGCACCCTCACATTCAAGAACACACCTCCTGAGGTTGTTCCACCAATGTACTATTTCATCCTCGGCCCACCTCGAGGAAATCCATCACAAAGCAGGAGTAGGGTATTACACCGCGAGGTGGCCCGAACCTGGGTAAACTACTTTGTGTCATTTCCTTCCTGCTCATCGAGCTAGATCGTGGAGACGACGAGTAGGCATATAGGGGAAGTTGTGTTCTTCGCACACACACCCTAGTGTTCGAATCTTATAAGGGTTTTGTGGAGCCCTGAATCGGACATAATCATGGCAATCCCTTTTGCCTTCTAAAGCATCAACGATATCAGGTAGGCAATCCTTTATGCAATGACATTAACAAGGCATAGTAGAGGTCCAACCTATCGGTTTCATTGATGACAACATCGACACCAAGAGCGGGGGATTAATAGAACCATTTTCCCGCTCACTATAGTGAGGCAGACCAAATGGCGAGGTTCTCATCCACCGGTGGTTGCCGATACAACAATGGTAAGGAGAAGGTTATTCTATTTGGGATGTATATTATGATCTTTCACATCCTATGCCCTGATCATCATAGGCTAAGGTTGCATCATCTTGGGGCGGTGTCGAGGGTGTCCCCATCTTCTTCGTCTTGATGGTATCTCCGGTTGGCATCGTCTTGTCGGAGTGTCGTCAAACTTGTGTTCAGAAGACGTTGTCGAATGTCTGACAAGGTGTATTCCTTCTAGGCTATCCACAAGGATTACGAGGTATCCAGTGGTCCGGGTCATAAGGGTACTAGCGACCATTGCAAAAGTTTTGAAGGGGAAGAGGTCAATAAGGAAAATATATCTTAGTTTTCGAAGAGCTCAGAAGGGAAGAGAAAAATTGTAATAGTTAAAGAAATAGTTTTATCCTAACTAACGATCGTGCTAACTAAGGCTTCCTACAGTCAGGATGGCTCTGATACCAACTCTGTGGGGACCCTGACACATAAGTCGTGACCACCGAATGCACGTGTACAATGATCCCAGAAATCAATTCTCACTGAACACACATAAGGTGAATAACAAGAGTCTTACATCCATACATACCGTATTATACAAGTAGGACCATTATGGTCAAGTCTTGAGTATAGCACCGCATCGGAAATCTTCGTCGACAACTTGGACCCATGCCATCTGCCTTAACCCTACATGCATTTTGACTAGGAAGCGTCCTAGCTCACATGTTCGTCACCAAAGAAATCTTCATCTTACACCTGTTCTTTCATGCCTAGCCAATAAAATAACCAGTGGCAAGCCAATGTGTACTTTGAATGTACTCGCAAGCAACCCAAGAGTGATAACAGAATAACTATGCAAGGCACTACTGCTAAATTGGTATTTTTGCGAAAAGCTAGTTTTCTCATGCAAGTATGATCAACATTTATCAAGGATATAAATGCG
Source organism: Secale cereale (assembly GCA_902687465.1). NCBI lineage: Eukaryota > Viridiplantae > Streptophyta > Magnoliopsida > Poales > Poaceae > Secale > Secale cereale. The sequence goes on from LR738712.1 coordinate 282,150,574, forward strand.
TCTGCAACAAGTAATTGGAGGATACAAACATCAACATCGAGAAAGGGGTTATGATCAACTCATGCTCAAGCTCATCATGACCCCATCACGAGCCGTATCAATAAAATCACCAAACCATATTATTTGCCTCAGACACACACCAGGTTTTGTAAAAAATGGACGTAACGCAAGAGAGGTTACCCAACTGTCTTTGACCGTGGACATGGCTATTTGAATAGGTTTACACTCTGCAGAGGTTGCACACTTTACCCACAAGATCTGGGAAGCTTTCGTGTCACCCACGATCCTGCAATACCACAAGTACTCGGGGGAAGCACCCAATTACTATCTTTCCCTAGGCGACACTAACATAGGGTTCACTTGTTCGTACACGACCCTCGTGTATAAGCATAAGATCTTGGGACTCTGCCCTTTTCATTATCACACATACACGAAGGGGCCAACGGTGTGTCCGGTGCCCTGTGAAAACAGTCAAGGCCACCTATCCAAGCATGACCCCATCCTGAGAGTGATCTCATGTCACCCCCGTCACTAGTAATGTGGGCACCATGCTAGTATCGGATTAGGTAATTAATAATGCCCCGTCCCATAAGGGCTATAGTGGTTGTACATGTAAGGTTGGAGTAACGGTCACAACTTAAACCAATTGGTTTTAAAAAACAACACACTCACTTGCCTCGGTACACCACTTCGCCATCAAGTGGTTACTTACCTCAATATCTTCCTCGGGCATTAGTGGCACCTGACGGGGTTTTCGAAAAGTCTTTTGAAAATGCTTTTGTCTCCATTACCATGCATATACCCGTCCCATTTGCATAGCAACTACTTTTGCATCCTATCTACTTCCACCCGCATCACCCTCATAGGAAGGTAGGGTCATGCACAATGCAAGTATCAACAAGGAAATAACAAAGGCATCCCGCCAAAGTGGTCACCATCTCATCATAATTCCGATGCAACAATAGTAAAGTGCTATATGGCATGCATAAAAAGGGTTTCATAGACATGGTCAAAGGGCTGCTTGCTTGGCTCAACCAAGTCTCCAAGGTCTTCAAATTCTTCTAGTCCAACTTCTTCGTCAACTAACATCGAAAACAACCACAATAAGCAACAGAACGGGGCAAACATAAAAGTGCTCTAAAAATGTGAGTTGGACTTTTCTAGGATACCTTTGGTCATGTGAAAAATGATCAAAGTGATTTTATTGGTATTGGATCTGTGGGGATTTTTGAACATTTCAATATGTTGGAAACAAGGGATTTAATGGATTTGCAAGTTGTTTATAGAATGCCTTTTTATAAAAATGAGTAAAAGTACCCATTAAATCAGACATGATTTTAGAAACATTTAGAAATTGGTTTCACTAGATTTGGTGTTGAAATGAATATAATATGGATTCTTGAAGTTGACATATGTGAATAAATTGCCTATTAAATAGATTCAGTGGAAAAAGGGCATAGTTAAAATGTTCCCTCTTTCCTATTAAATGGAGCATGATTTATGGAGTCATCAGAAATTTGAATCATCGATTTTGGGGTAGAAGTGAGCTCTGTGGAAAAGTTTGAATCTGCTAAAAAAGAAAAAGAACAGGAAGAGGCTATACCATACTACGCACTAAGCGGAACATAGTGCGGCAGTGCATTGGGCCGGTCCAGCGGCTCGGCCACGGGGGCGACGGGCGATGACGCTGAAGGCGCACTCTGGGTGGGCGTTTTTGCCGCAAAGAGGCGAAAAATGTTGGGGCGTTTCCACTTAAACCGCGGGGCCCTCGGCGCTGACTCGATGTCGAGCGAAGCCCGCCTGCAGGCCGTTCCCACCGCGCCGGTCATCGTCTTCCTTGCGATGCGAGCGGGAGGGGGGGGGGGCTCGACTGGCGGTGCAGCCGTCTCTTGGTGACATGGGAGGGCCGGTCGACGAGCGCATGAGCTCCACCTTTCGCTTCCACACCCGAGGGTGCCCGCGTGCTCGCCAGAGGCGGCCTATAGCGCCGCCACCATAAGCAGCTGCGGCGGCCACACAGCTCCGACGAGGTCTTGCTGGGGAGGATCCCGGGCTAGGAGGAGGACGGAGGCGGCCTAGAGATCTCCTTGGGAGGGTGCAAATGTGGAATGGTGGTAAGGGGAGAGCCATGGTGTTTGAATTTTGAACAGCCTCCGACGGCAAGGCTCCTGCCGTGGTGGTGCAGGGAGGGCGCGGGTAGATGAGAGAGCTGGTCGGGGTGATCTACATGAGGAAGATAGAGCAATTGGAGCAGCAAGGAGGGCGTAGAGCGGCCTTAAGTACCCGACCCGCGGCTCACCATGGACGTGGCGCACGGGTGGCCGCGACTACGGCTCGAGCGGCCATGAGAGAGAGCGATGAGTTGTCTGCGGCGTTCGTGGGAGTGGAGTAGAGCGGCAGGGAGGGGGAGGAGGAGCAGGGCGAGATCAAGGAGGTCCCGCATGAGTGCAACGACTGGTGAGCTCGGGCGACGCTTGGGTGAGCTCGACAAGGGGCAAAGGACGGCGAGGGAGGAGGGGCCCGACAGCTAGGCGTGTTCTGGACGTCGAGGCAACCTCGGGAGACATCATCCCGATGCCCAAGGTTGCCGCACTCCCTCGGAATGGGTGAGCTACAATGCGGGAGATCACTGTAGCGTGCTCCAGAGCGCGAAATCTGCATGCAATGGCATAAACTATGTGCCGTGGGCATGTCCACTTGTGTCTAGAGGTTCTACAGAGGAGTAAACAAGGTGGGTGTGGCATTGGATGCTCTGATTATCCACTAGGAGAGGAGAGAGGTTGCGGGAGAGAGAGAAAGCTGCTGTCCAGAGGAGTAAAATGGGTTTTTACCCCCCTCAATCATTGAACTAAGGATGAGAGGGAGTTGCTTGAGGTAGGTGATGACCAGGCTCACCTTTGGTAAAAATTTGAGGTAAAGGGGAACAGTGAAAGTGGTCCCAATGGTAGTTTTGGCAAAGTGCCAGAAGGTGTTTGGTGTTGTTTTGGGCAAGCAAGTGGATTCCAATTCACATAAAAATTGACAGAAACAAATTAATAGGGAAATGGGGTTGTTCACCAAGTTTGAGCTTATTTGAATAAAGTTGCCAATGTAACTTTGGCAAACCCTAGAAATCAACAGAAATGGATTTTCCAAAATTTCGTCATGCAAATATCCTATCCTTGATGCACCACTTGGTGTAGTGTCAACATTTGAGGATTTGAGCATGTCCACAAATTTTAAGATCAAAAGGAGAAAGTTGGCAATGTAGAGTTGTTCAAACTTGGATCTGGATAGAGAGAGTTTTCGGGCACTTTGATCAAGTTATCCTTCTATCCAACTCGTGCAATTTGGTCTAGATGCATAATTACACCATTTGAGCATGTGCACCAAGTTTGAGAGCATTTGAACAAGTTTGGCAATGTAAAGTTGCCCAAACTTCAAAACGGACATAAATAGTTTTGAGGGGTTTTGGTGATGTTATCTTGTTCTCCAAGACATGATGCTTGCCAAGATCATCAAATATGTCATATTTTACATGATAGAATTTTCTTGGAATTTCCAAGAGAATATTTCCTTTGTAAATACTTCAAAAGCTTGAAATATCCAAAAAGTGTTTTTGATAGATTTGACCAATATTTTGAACATGACCATGTGTTGAAACTCTTATATATGCACAATACATGTCCAATGAGCTTCCCTAAATGTTGTCAAATATTTTTGAAACATTAAAATAATTTTAACCTATTAAATACCATTTCTCGCCTAAAGAAAAAGCCTTTAAACAAAATAGATAAATAACTTTGAAAATAATATTTTTGTGGTTGTTTGGGAGTCCTATATCTAATAGGAGTCAAGTATAATTTTTGAAAGATTTTTCACACCCTTAATGAAGTACTTGCAGTTCAAGTCTCAATTTAGGGATTTTTGAAAAACCTAATTTAGAAAAGTACATTTTGGCCAAATTATTTTTTGTAAGTAAATACTATTCCGTTCTATACACATGGCATGATCATTGGGGAAAGTTTTGGATCAAAGAGAAAAGTATAAGAGTTGGAGTATTTATTTTATTTCTAGAGCACTTGCAAACAACAGATAAGAATCCAATCAAGCAAAGTCTAAAACACTCAAAAGTTTTTTTGTAAAACCACATTTTATCATGATTTATTAGCTCAAGTGTTGTGGCATGAAAATCAGGGTGTGACCGTATGAGAGGTCAATCAAGGATGGTCGTCCCGTTGCCGTTCTTTAAGTTTCAAAAAATCATAAGCAATCCATAGCCTCATGCAATCTAGTGCTGATGAGCAGCTATGGCAACACTTATGTCTAGAAGTTTGAAACAAGAGTGGAGAAGGTAGATGTGATAGTTGTGCATATTATTCTTTTACAGGTGGGGCGCTTTACAAAACATCTACCTACGTTTTTTAATTCCGAATTTATGGTAGGAGGTTGGCATCCATGTGCACATGAATGTGTGCGCATCGCTACACCCAAGAGAGTTCTCACAATGTTTTTTTCCTGCGGGGAGAGTTCTCACAATGTTGGTATGTATACCTCGAATTTTAGTGGGCAAAGTGGCATTTAATAAAATCACTACTTGGTCGATTTAAGTGGACGTGACATTTTGAGGTATGCATGATCATGACATCTCTAGCTGTGCCATCTTCACCAGGACATCCTATGATAGGTAAGAGAGAAGTCTAAGATTGCACCATCATCGATTAAAGGAGAGAATAGAGCATGCAAAAAAGATGTTCCGTTTTGGAATTGGACCACTATTGGGAGGTTCAAATTTTAAATTTTGCGAAAATCTAGGAGATCCAAATTTGAAACATTGCAAAAATCTTGGATTGAGAGAGGGACGTGGTGTACTGGAAGTGGACAGACAATCACCAATTTGGAACTTTGGAGGTAGTAAAGATTACATAGGAGTAGGATTGATTAAGAACTAACAAATGTCGGGATCCGTTTACCAATGATTTTCCAGTCCTCCCAGCGTTGGCCACCGTGAGCCCCCCTGTGGACACGGACGACTGGTGGACTTCCCTCTGATCTAAGAGTTCCCTCCCTGCATTGCTAGGGTTTCCCCAAGCCCTAGGTGGTGTCTTGGGTCGCTGAGATTAGAGGTTTTTTTGGGAGACAAACCAAGATTTTGAGCAAGATCTCAAACTCCATGGAAGGATTGGGGTCGAAAGGCCTAGTAGTGGAGGATCCAACCAAGCTTCTGTAGATATTGCACTTACAGGATGTAGAGATTGATGAATTGATCCAAGAAGAGGAGGTTGATGCGACAGAGGAGTAGCCCAAGTGGCTATCCTAGCAAAACTTTTGTCGAGCAAAAGTTTTAGTCAGAGTGCGCTAATTGATGACATGCGTGCGACATGGAACCCTCTCAGGAGGTAGCGTGGAGGAGGATAAGTTGAAACCTCTTTTCAATACAATTTTACTACCTGGCAAACTGGAACAAGGCCATGAATCAAGGACCATGGGATTTCAAAGGCCACATGCTATTGGATGAATATGATGGGTTTACAAACCCTGAAAGAGTCAAGTTGAATCCACTTGAGACATGGTGCTAGATCCATAAACCAGAAACAATGGAGTCTTGAAGAACACACCCTTTTTGGAAAACTTGTTGAAACGTATAGGGGAAGTGTAAGGACCTTCAGATTACACTCCCTGATGGATTCGTAGGCAGGTTCATCGTAATTGGAGTAAAACTTGATGTTAACAAGAAACTCACATGTTTTGTGGGTTCAAAGGGTGGGATTGAATTCTACCAGTTAAATTTGAGAAGCTCCTGGTGCTTTTTCACGCCTATGGGAAGATGGGACATTGTCATGAGGAGTGTGGCATGGGAGGACATGACGAATCAAAATTCAAATGGGTTCCCTTTATTCTTGCTCCAAGAAGGGCACGAGGCGGTGGTCGTGCTGCTAGTGGTGGTTGTTCATCGAGTGCTGGCCGTAGAGATATAAACATGAGAGGGGGTGGACGATTAGGTAGATGCATCGATGGAAGATTTGGTGAAAGAGCTTGCCAATGGATTATGAACCTGCGAAGAACCCATCTGATGTGGAGTGTATGGACCTGGATGGCTCTGGAAAGGATGGGGACAAACTGAATGATGGTACATCAATGGTGCTAAGATATGTACAAAAAATCAAACTGTGTTGGGCAAAAGGCAAGCTGATGGCAGTACAACTGTACGCCATCCACAGAAACACAGTGGGTGGGGTGGTGGCGCATATGTTAGTTAAATTTGAACCTCCCCTTACAGTGGTTGCTGCTGGAAAGATGGTGAGAGTACTCTGTATAAAGATAAGAATAAGAAGAAACTAAGGACATAGAAGAACAATGAATATTCTTCATCGGAGCAGGTGGGAGACTAATAGAAAAATCAAATGATATCAGCGGGCTCAGGTGTCGAGGTTGACCAAAAGCAATGAAAATCCTAAGCTGCAACCATCATGGCCTCATTGCGGCCGTGGCGGTTCGGTTGACTAAGCTTAATCCGATAGATCTCGGGTAGGGGGTCCTGAACTGGTGATCTTGGCTATATGGTAACAGTACAAAGAAAAGATGCATTATTTACCCAGGTTCAGGCCCTCTCGAAGAGGTAAAAACCTACGCCCAACTTGTATTTTATTGATGCTGGATGGGGTACAGAGTACATGTTGATCTACCCAGATGCGTGAATGTATCTACTTCTATAGTCTAGACCCCTCGGCCTATATAGACACCAGGGGTACCTATGGTTACACCTAGGTCGGTTACATCGAGGGAGGGATGGAAAATATGCCGAGGATTACATCGTGCCTTGGAGTGTGTGTGCCAAGTCTTCAAAAGATTCCATCCTGACTACACCGTGGGGCCTGTCAAACGTGGCCCACTTAGTTGATAGTTTGGCGGTCCTCGGTCGAGTCCATGCTTGGGGGACGATGTGCTTAGCACCCACTTATCCAGGACACTGTCAGTAGCCCCTGAACACGGTCTTCCAAGCCAAGTAAAATCATTAGATGATCTGCTCTCCTCATTGGTCTTCGGTCTTGGAAACTGGTTCAAATTCCTACAATGCAACCATGGCTTTGTGTTCGAGGAGTTATATACCTCGGACTTCTGAGGATCCCAAATGAGCTCTTCCCGAGAAGTATTTTTATCATTGTCGGATCCAAAGACCCTTAACTCGTCTAGTTAGCTTAACAATGAGGTCTTCCCGAGGAAAAGTGGGTGCACCGGTTGGGTTAAGTTCTGACAACTTTGTTGGAACTTGAAGCACCATGATATAGTGTAGACTGAAAGGTCCCATCTATAGTCATTTTGCCGTGTGTAGAGCACCTCGAGGCTGTTGCTATTGGCATGTCTCATCAGTAAAGAGGGCGTCCTCCGGATTTTTGGAGGCACCATCAGTAAAAACTCCTTGATTCATGCGCGCACATAACGCACGTCACGTTGAGACTTGCAAAATTACTGCTGTTCGATCCATCCGTTGGGTGTTTTTATTGTCTTATGAAAGGAAAACGATGGATTCAACCCATTTTCTTGCCTTAGCTCTCACTCTCTGCTCCTGCAATCCCCAAGCTCCAGTGCCCAGAGAACAGAGCCCAAGCACAGCCTTTCAATCCCCACTTTCTCCCTTCCCCATCTCCATCGATGCCCGGAAGGGAAAGCGTACCGTGGCGGCAGCGTGTGGCTCCCCTCGACTAGCTCTGCCAGCAACATTAACGAGCTCCAGGCGCTCGATTACCTTCCGCCATAGGATGAGGTTAAGTGTCGTCCCCCTCTTGTCGGGAAGACCATAGGCTCCGTCTCTCGGGTTGCAGAACCGTAGGAGGGTGATGTGTTGTATTCACCCCACCTCATCCGAGGTCTAGGTTTTTCGATCCACCCCTTCCTCCCGGACCTCTTATACTTCTACGACCTCCAATTCCACCATCTCACCCCCAATTCCATCCTCCATATCGCCTCCTACATCATCTCCTGCGAGGCCTTCCCTACATCGAGCCGCACTTTAGGTTCTGGCTCAAACTTTTCCACGTCAAGCCACACACAAATGGTGGCCATATCACTAAGCACGGAGGCGCCATGGTCAACAAGATCCATGGTGTCAAATGGCTGGAGGGCAAGTTCATTGACATGGCTAAGTAGTGGTCGGAAGAGTGGTTCGACATGGCCGATGTGCCATCTGGGGACAATGAAGGAGTCCCTGCCTTCTTGGCCGCACCACTAGATAGGCTCCACTCTTGGACGACCTAGAACCTCTGCTGGGAGAATACGAAGGAGGCCGAAGCCCTCCAATATCAGATGGCCTTTTGCTTCAACAGGGGTCACTCTTGTGGATGTGATCCACATCATGCTCTATCGTAGGGTTCAGCCCCTCCAATCCCGATTATCTCCTCTATGGAGGTTTGTCCCTAGCTACGTGCCCTTGGTCACCCAAGGCTTTCACATGGGAAAGGACATCGGCGGGATGCAGATGCTTCTCGTCAATACCAAGGGCCAGACCTTGCAGACCGGGTGAGATGACATCGGCTACTTTAGGACATGTTGAGCCTGTGAGGTTTGTTTTCCACTTTTCTGTATTAAGCTCCATTTTTGTCAACCTCGGCCCAACGACTGAACCCATGTTGTGTGTTACATGATTGACATACTTTTGCTACGTTGGTCAGATCACCGACTCCTCAATGCGGGAGACTATAAGTGCTGATTTGGAGAAACCACCGACCATGGACCCATATGAGGCCCCGGTCAAGCTGAAGAAGACCGAGGGGAGCAAGAAGACTAGAGCCTTGAAGAAGCTAGTCAGCCGAGATAGTGTCCCCGAACTCCCTATTGGGAGCCAACAGAGCTCGAGATTCGGCTCCAGTGCATGAGTGTAGCAAGAGTCCAGCGGCGCTCCACTGCTTTGAGGTGGGAAGAGGGCTCGGGTGGTCCTCTCGGAGGACATTGAGTTGCCCCCTCGAAGGGGGTTAGGCGCAAGAAGACACTCGATTTTGCGATGGCGGGCTAGTCCTCGGTACCAAGCATCCATGTTCTTAGCTCAGATGCATCCTCGGAGTCCTGGCCTGAGGGTCTTCCCCATCGTGTCTGTCCTTGTCTCGCCAAGTAAGTTCTTTTAACAAACTCATGCTTTATGGCCCTTTTCATGTTTGGGATTTCACCCTATTCTTCTCAGGATGCAACACAACAAGGTGGATGAGGAGGGCGAGATCACTGATGTTCTGTCGGAGACTTCACACAGGTAAGTGCGAGAGTTTCTTCGGCCTAGTTGGAGGTGATGCGCTAGTGCAGAATCGGTCTATAATCCCGGTTCGTAAGGGCCTTTAGTGCCGGGTCTGCAACCGACACAAAAAGGTGGGGACTAAAGGCCCCCCCTTAGTGCTGGTGATTCAACACGAACCGGGACCAAAGGCCCACCATGTGGCACGAGCCCGCGCGGGGGGCTGGGGGTCCTTTAGTCCCGGTTCGTGACATGAACCGGGACCAAAAGGTTTAGGGGTTTTTGGGTTTATGATTTATTTTTCCTTTTAGTTTTGTGTTTTTCATTTAATTCCCTTTTTATATTTTACGCCACTACATATTATACATGTTATGCATATGTATAAATCAAATTTCTCACATGACCATTCACATACGTACACATGTATATATATACAATTTGGTACATACAATTTCTCCTACAATTTGCAGATCATTACATGGAGGCATATTACAGCGGGTGATGGTATTCTCATTTGGGTTCTATGACCTGGTCGAGCAAAAATCCCGCTATTTCCTCTCGAATTGCTCGTACGGGAGCCATCGGTAGGAGCTCATCCCGCATCTCTGACAAATTTAAAGAAGGAGATCAATATGAACATACTAGTTGTGTGTATATATATTAGATCATGACAAAAACAATTGTGAATAGTGTTCTGGCAAACGTACCCATATTTGTCTATCACTTCTAGTCCTTTCGGACGTCATCATGCAAATGTTCTCGCAAACGTAGTATGCACATAACTTAGTCCCGGACGCCTGCCTCAATGCCTTCACGAGAATAGAATTCAATCAGATAATAATTAATCAAGCATGATAATGTTATTGAAACTAGAATTAAAGAGATGGTAGCTAGCTAGTACTACTTAATTAATTACCTTGGGTCGCACCCATTTCAGCTGTTGTTTCCATACGCCATCAACCTCTTTGATGAACTTTTGCCAAGCCTTGCCCGCCAGCAAAGAAAATGAATAAAGGAGTTATTAATTAGTTGTTATCAGGAAATGAACTGAAGGGGGCGACATAGTGCATTACCTGTTGGCCGTCCCCTTCATGGTTGAGTAGTCCTGAACGTCTTTAAGTAGTGAGTCCAGTACGTGAACTCTTCCCTCATCAACTTCAATGATTAGCATGATCCAGTGGAAACTGCATGCGGACACATTTGTATAATTAAGCGGGCATGTGCATAACTCATAAACTACACTTATTAACATCTAGTAAGCAAAAATAGAATTTGTAGTACAAGATATAGTAACCACTCACCCAAAGTTGTAAGGAAGTAGTATGTCTGGGTTGGTATTTAGTTTCTTTAATAACTCTAGCAAGAAATCCTCTGTGTCTTTTCTCGACCATGGTTGTGACCATGTCTCTTGATTAATGGTATTTGGGTCAATGAACGCAACGCCATAGCATCCAACTCTTTTCATTTCATAGATCTTCATTCTGCATAATACCATAAAAAGGAATATAATGAGGATAATTACCGGTAATGAACGGGCACTACAACTAGCTAGAGACTTAAATTACAGAAAGAAATCACTTATAGACAACAGCAACTGACGAGAGATTTGTCGAGTACGTCTTGATTGAATAACTGAAACATTTCTTGAAACTCAACCCACAGAGCTTTTTCACGGAAGTAACGCTCTGCCTGGATTCTCACCATGAGCGAGCCTCGATTGGTAGTCTTTGCTTTTCTCATGTACCAGTTATGCAATTCATACATTCTCGTTGATAGACACTGGAGCTCCTCAGGCTTGAGCATAGGTTCGCCGCGGACATATTTTTGTTTTAGTTCCGCCTGTGTAAACCTGGGGGTTTCTTCGATCTCTAGGAGTTGTTCAACAGAAATACCAGCCTCTTTAGCCTGCCTTATATGATCGTTGGTTATTACTAGCTGATCGACGGTACTCACATGTATTGGTACATTGAGTGGGGGACCGATTGCACCGCCTGTTCTCCGAACTGGGGAACAATTTTCCCTCTTTTTTTGGCAGCTGCTTGGCTAGAGCTCGAGCTCGACTCCTTCTTTTTTTGTTCTTGAAAAGACTTCCTAATTTGGCACTCATGGTCTGAGTCCCTCTACTTGGCAGATGGTGGTTGAGCCATATCAATAAAGTGCTTAATGACATGCTCAGGTACTTTCTCCTTTGGCGGCGGGGGCGGTTCCGGTGCAAAATGGGCCTCCACTTCGAATTTTATGATCTCTTTGGTTTCCTCCTCAGTCCTCTCATATGGTAACTTTGGAGGACTCCTAAGGCTTGGACCATATTTGTATTTCTTGCTAGCTCTTGTACCGCTAGCCCCCACCGTAGGAGCGAAGCCTCTCTTCCGCTGTTGCTCAGGCGGTGCCTGACTTGGAGGAGGAGGAGGAGTCGGCTGACATGGGACCGGACTTGGAGGATGTGGAGTCGGCTGACGCGATGTCAGACTTTGAGGAGGAGGAGTGCACTGACGCGATGGCGGACTTGGAGGAGCAGGAGTTGGCTGACATAGTGCCGAACTTGGAGGAGGAAGAATCGGCTAACGCGGTGGCGGAATTCTTGGAGCAGGAGTCAGTGGCCTTGGAAAGACGATGCAATCCTTTCTCCATAGAATGATATGATTTATGGCCTCTCCTAGTGTGCGCTCGTCATCACCTCCAGTAATGTCAAGATCTAGTCCCGAATATCCTGCCACCACTTCGTCAACCACGACACGAGCATAGCTAGCTGGAATCGGATTGCAATGGAAGGTTGCTTCAGGGTGATTTGTATAGGCATAACCGTCCGCCACTTTCATGGATATGTTCTTCAATTTAAAGTGTAGCTCACAAGTTGTCGTATCTATGATATCATCCATAGGGTATCTATCCATCGGTGCATCATCGCCCGGGGCGGAACCCATGCTGCTTCTCGGCATGGATGGGATGGTACTATCCAATGCTGGATCCACTAGCTGCTAATGAGACCCCCTTTCCTGGCTAAGTGAGTCGATCAACTGATGCTGCCGCTTGAAAGCTTCTTCCAACTTCGCATGCTTTGAATATAGGATGCAAAGGCGGTCTGCTTCCTGCTTCCTCTTCTCCTCCTCCAGCTTCCTCTTCTGCTCCTCCTGCATCTTATTTCTCGCACGGCTTCGGTAGTCGTCCTTCCACTCCTTAGAACCCTCAAACCACGGAACAATGCCTTTGCCTTGTGTTCTTCCCGCGTGTTCATGAGTTTTCAAGGCACGCGCAAGCTCATCGTTCTCTCTGTTGGGCGTGAACACCCCCATTCGAGCCTTTTCTATTGCGACAAGTATAGCGTCTGAGGCTTCTTTAAGACTTGCCCGCTCCAAAACCTCGCCTGTCTTTGGGTCCAACGCCCCCCATGCGCATAGAACCAAGTCATGCACCTGGGGGCCGGCTCAATGTATTAGAGTGACCCCTGCAGCCATCATCTCTTACTCAGCGAGATCACACTTAGGCCGGGCGACCTCGTAGCCACCTGGACCGAGCCGATGGCGCCACTTCTTTTTCGCGGCATTAATCTTGTTTATTCTCGACTTTACTGAGCTACTTCCGATTCCTTGAAGTTCACGAAAGCGTCCCACTTATCTCTTGCCTTCTCCAGTGTTCCCTTGAATTCTGGAGTCTACTTCTCTACTTTGATGTACGCGGCCCATATAGTTTTCTTGTGGTTGTTAAATGCTATCGCCATCTTCTTAAGAGCAAAGTTCTTGAGTTTCTCCAGATCCACATGATCTGGTAGGGTGAAATGTGACATGAGCGATTCCCAAAGCAGATCTTTTGCTCTTTGGTCGACAAAAGTAACATCTGGAGAGCCCTTTGCTGGCCTTTTCCATTCTTGAACGGAGATCGGGATTTGGTCCCTGACAATAACTCCGCATTGACGTTTGTACTTGTTCACATTCACCTTAGGTTCATCAGGTTCGCCAGTAGGTTTGATGGCATCGATGTTGTACTTTACGCCATCCTTCAACTTTTTGATCGGGCCTCGAACTTTTTGGCAACTAGAAGATTTGCTCGATCTGGAGGGCTAAAAGAAGAAAGATCCATTCATTAATACATATACAAATACATTAAAACATGTGATGATCACCAAATTCCTTATATAAATATACCTCGTCTGTCTTTGTTATTTGAAGAACAACATTTCCTTCGTCATCATAGTTCTGGACTTCATCTATTCATTCGTCTTCATCAAATATCGTACCCATGTTCAGATATTGCGAGCCGTCATCTTCTTCATTCTCATCTGGGCTCGGGGAGCGTATTATGTCGTACATAGCCTCTTCTCCTTCTCTGCCAGTATTGTCCATATATAGCTTTTATTTAACTAATCTAGAAGAAAGATAAAACAATTTAGTATTCAAATTAGAATGCATGCAATCAATAAGGAAAACCGAATGATATATAGATAATATCCAACTCGAATAATGCAGATAATTAATATGCATCATCGAATATAATCTTGAATACATCGTCTCTAATATTATTGAATACTATAATCTCAAATACATCTCAAGTATTATCACTAATACATCTTGAATATTATCATATACTATAGCTAATACAGATCGAATACTATCGAAGAATCTAGTTCACTCACGATTCCCGCAGCGCGGGTGGTGGACACCCAAAGAGAAGGAACGATAACATGATCATAGCTTGGGTGAGATCCCTGAAGAACCTGCCAGGTATTGGAGAACCTGATGTCCAACGCATCCATGTAGCAATAGACGTGCTCGTCCTCCTCCCTGACACGGCGACGTACGACCTCCGACGGGGCCGGCTTCCTCCGCACCGAAAGTGGCCCACGCGAACGCAACCAAAGGAGCTACAGGTCGACGACGGGACCCGGGGTCGGGTTCCTCACCAAGTTGCGCACCCCTAAAAATAGCACCTCCGAGTGCCAGCCCGGCGGAGCCCAGTCCCGGACATGGCATTTCTAAAGCAGGACGTCGTCGCGAACGAGTCAACGACGAGGATGTGGGATGGGCATCGTTGATGTCGAGAACAAATTCTATGCAAATTTAACATTTTTTAAATGCTTGATTTTTAAAATGCTTGATCTATACATCTAATCATCTCTAGTGAGTATATATACATGCCAAACTTTTAATACATGGTCAACTTTTTTCTATAAGTATAAAAAACTAAAAGACAAAAAATATATGCAAATTTCACCGTTCATCTATACATATATACATATACATATAAAAATAATCATCTAAAACATTTAAAACATCAAAACATATATATATATATATATATATATATATATATATATATATATAATATATATATATATATATGACTCCTCTTTTGTACTTCTAGGAGTATGTACTCCCATCCTCAATATACCTCATATACACATGAATTATACCTCTTTATCATTCTCAATATACTTCATTAAATATTTTAAGATACCCCAATACGAGTTTTGTTGAAAAAATATCATCTGCGACGTACTTTTTAAAACATACCTTTTTTCACGTACAAACACATCAGTATATACGTAAACATTTAAATTATGTAGACTCGCATGAATTTTTTCATGAAAATCATTTTGGGGTATCTAATAATTAGTAATGAAGTATATTAAAAATAATAAAGAGGTATAAAAAAATCATCTATATGGTATATGAGGAGCGGGAGTACGTACTCCCACGAGTACACAACCATTTACCCATATATATAGATCTAAACATCAAAAATTCCTACTCAATAAAACATCTAAAAGATCAAAACATACATATATACATAAAAAAAATCATATATACATACATACATACATAATAAACCTACACATAAAAAATCCTACTCAATCTACATATACATCTAACATTCATCTACATATATATCTAACGTTCCTACTCATCATCTATATATATATATATATATATATATATATATATATATATATATATATATATATATATATATATATATATATATATATATATATATATATATATATATATATATATATATATATAACCAAAAAAAATGGAAAAAAAATTGGCCACCGCCGAGCTCACCGCGGGCTCGTCGGCGGGGCGGGCGATCGGAGGAGCAGTGTGGGCTCCTCGGCGGGTCGGCATGGAGGAGCGGCGCGGGCTCGTCGGCCGGGCTGGCCGGGGATCGGAGTAGGCGCCGTCTCACGCGGGCTCTGATCGAGGATGACGACGGCGGCCTGTGGGAGGTGTCGACGGGGCACACATGGAGAGCGGCGCAGGCGGGCTCAGGAACTACGTGTGGAGTACGGCGGTGGAGGCGACGACGCTGTCGGGCAGCCTGACAGCGTCGTCGAGGCGGGCGGCGGCGTGGAGGAGCAAAGACAATGAATGGAGAGAACGTGGGGGAAATTTCGTAAGTCCTAGCTTATATAGTAAGACCTTTAGTCCCGGTTGGTGGCTCCAACCGCGACTAAAGGGGGCCTTCAGTCGCGGTTGGGGCCACCAACCTGGGCTAAAGGTGAAATTCACCCAGGCCAAGTGGCGGGAAGCGCAAGCCTTTAGTCCCGGTTGGTGGCTCCAACCGCGACTAAAGGGGGGCCTTTAGTCGTGGGTGGAGCCACCAACCGCGACTAAAGGCCTGTGCTTCCCGTGTCCAAAGTTTAGTCCCACCTCGCTAGGCGAGAGGAGCTCACAACGGTTTATAAGCCCCGGCGCAGCCATCTTCGAGCTCCTCTCTAATGCAGGCCTTCTAGGCCTAACACACTTGCGCTGCCATGCTCGGCCTACTGGACCTTAGGGGCCTGCATCCTGGCCCAACTAGAGGTTGGGTTTCTAGTCATATGCAGGCCGTGGTGGCCTAGTAGGTGGGCTTCCTTTTAATTTAATTAATTTAATTTATTTTTGTTTTCCGCTTTATTTATTTTACTTTGTTTCTGAGTTGTTTTTTGCTTTATTTAGAGTTTCTTTGTGATTCTTTTTGCTTTAGGTAAAAAAAATTATGAACTTTCTTTTAGTGCTTGTAGTTTTCAAATTTGTATAGTTTAAATTTGAATTATTTGAATTTTGTGTGAATCACTAGTTTGTGAATAACTTTACTTTAAAAATATACTTTTCAGTGATTATTTTTTCGCTGTTTAATATTAGTGTGTTTTATCATTATATTTAATTTGGTAATTCTTAGGTTATTTAAAAAATGAAATGCGTTTGTAACAGATGAGTTTTCGTTTGAAACCCTGATACTTCGAAAAAGATTGTCCATTTTGTACACAAAGTGCATGAAGTTTTTGCCGTAACCCTCTCAACTTTTTAGCACATGATATGTGGGTGAAATGATGATACCGTGCCAACTTTCAACCTTTTTAGACTTCATTTTGTAGTGCTTTTCAATTCAAGGGTCGTTTATCTCAAAACAACATCAATAAATGCATGAAAAATAACAAATGAAGTCAGAAAGGGTTGAAAATTGATCATGTGGCTTTGAATGGTGCATATTGAATGCACAAAAAGTCTGGAGTTGAAATAAGTAAATGAAATGAAATGCCTTTGTAACAGATGAGTTTTCGTTCGAAACTCTGATACTTCGAAAGAGATTGTCCATTTTGTATATGAAGTGCATCAAGTTTTTGTAATAACTCTCTCAACTTTTTAGCACATGCTATATGGGTGAAATGATGATACCATGCCAACTTTCAACCTTTTCAGAGTTCATTTTGTAGTGCTTTTCAATTTAAGGGTCGTTTAGCTAAAAAAATCAGTAAATGCATGAAAATAGCAAATGAAGTTAGAAAGGGTTGAACATTGATCTTGTGGCTTTGAATGGTGCATATTGAACACACAAAAAGTCTAGAGTTGAAATAAGTTATAAAAAATGAAATGCCTTTCTAACAGATGAGTTTTCGTCTGAAATCCTGATACTTCGAAAGAGATTGTCCATTTTGTGCAGGAAGTGCATCCAACTTTTTCCGTAACCCTCTCAACTTTTTAGCACATGTTATGTGGGTGAAATGATGATACCATGCCAACTTTCAACCTTTTCAAAGTTCATTTTGAAGTGCTTTTCAATTTAAGGGTCGTTTAGCTAAAAATATATATTAGTAAATGCATGAAAAATAGCAAATGAAGTTATAAAGGGTTGAAAATTGATCATGTGGCTTGAACGGTGTATGTTGAATTCACAAAGTATGGAGTTATAATAAGTTAAAAAAATGAAATGCCTTTGTAACAGATGAGTTTTCGTCCGAAAATCTGATACTCCGAAAGAGATTGCCCATTTTGTACACGAAGTGCATCCAGATTTTGCCGTAACCCTCTCAACCTTTGGCACATGCTATGTGGGTGAAATGATGATACCATGCCAACTTTCTACCTTTCCAGAGTTCATTTTGTAGTGCTTTTCAATTTAAGGGTCGTTTAGCTCAAAACAAATCAGTAAATGCATGAAAAATTAGTAGATGAAGTCAAAATTTTGTAGTACATAATAGTTCTTCATGTTTAAAATGCAAAAACAAATAAGTGCCCTAACTATTACAAAGATTCCCTCTGGTTTGTCCGAAGTGGGACTTTCCAGATATATCAGTCCGGAAACTCACTAGAGAAGAAAGTGATGACAGTGAAGCCAGTCACATGCCAGAGTGGGATCTTTGGGTGTAAAACTTCTTCTTCGAGTGTGTCCCTTTGCTTCATAACCATGGACAATCTTCATCATTTAACTAGATGCTCGGGTCAATATTCACTGTGGAGGGAGCAATTTCATGAAACTTTTCATAATCTTCTGACATGTCTGTCTTGTCCTCCACTCCCACAATGTTTCTTTTCCCTGTAAGAACTATGGCGCTTTGGCTGATTGTATGATGTATTCGCTTCCTTATGTTCTCTTTTTATCGGCTTGGTAGACATGTCCTTCCCATAGAAAACCTGTGCCACATCATTGTCAAGGACAAATGGTTCGTCTGCGTACGCAAGATTGTTGAGATCCATTGTTGTCATTCCGTACTACGGGTCTTCCGTTACCCCGCCACCTGTCAGATTGATCATTTGCATCGAAATAAAGGGACCTTCAAACCACGTCCATAGTCAAGTTCCCATATCTCCTCTATGTAACCATAATATGTGTCGACCTTTCCCCTCTTGGTTGCTGCATCAAAGCGGACGCCACTATTTTGGTTGGTGCTCTTTTTATCTTGGGCGATCGTGTAAAATGTATTCCCTTTTATCTCGTACCCTTTGAAAGTCATTATATTTGAAGATGGTAACTGGGACAGCAAGTACATGTCATCTTGAATAGCGTTGTCATGCATGGCACGTGTCTGCAACCAACCGGCGAAAGTCCCCGTCTGTTCACGTGGAATCCAGTCGTCAGACTGCTTCGGGTGTTTGGAGCGTAGAATATTCTGGTGTTCCTAGATATATGGAGCCACCAAGGTGGAATTTTGTAGAACTGTGTAGTGTGCTTCAGTGAAAGAATGCCCGTCCATATATATTATTGCTTTTGGTCCTAGCGTGCCATTTCCACGCAGTCTGCCCTCATGCTGCAATTCAGGAACACCAATCGGCTGAAGGTCGGGAATAAAGTCAACACAAAACTCAGTGACCTCCTCATTTTCATGGCCCTTGGAGATGCATCCTTCTGGCCTAGAACGGTTATGAACATATTTATTTAAGACTCCCACGAACCTCTCAAAGGGGAACATATTGTGTAGAAATACAGGACCCAGAATGGCAATCTCATCGACCAGGTGAACTAGGACGTGCTTCATGATATTGAAGAAGGATAGTGGGAACACCAACTCAAAATTGACAAGACATTGCACAAAATCTTTCTCTAACCTTGGTATGATTTCCGGATTGATTACCTTCTGAGAGATTACATTGAGGAATGAACATAGCTTCACAATGGCTAATCGAGCGTTTTCCGATAGAAGCCCCCTCAATGCAACCAGAAGCAGTTGCGTTGTAATCACGTGGCAGTCATGAGACTTTAGGTTCTAGAACTTTTTCTCTTTCATATTTATTATTCCCTTTGTATTCGACGAGAAGCCAGACGGGACCTTCATACTGAGTAGGCATTCAAAGAAGATTTCCTTCTCTTCTTTGCTAAGAGCGTAGCTGGCATGATCCTGATGTATGCTATCTTTTCCGTGCGTACGTTGCTGGTCCTCCGTTGCCTCCGGTGTATCTTTGGTCTTCCCATACATGCCCAAGAAGCCTAGCAGGTTCACACAAAGATTCTTCGTCACGTGCATCACGTTGATTGCAGAGCGGACCTCTAGGTCTTTCCAATAGGGTAGGTACCAAAATATAGATTTCTTCTTCCACATGGATGCGTGTCCGTTAGCGTCATTCATAATAGATTGTCCGCCATGACCCTTCCCAAAGATTACTTTTAAATCCTTGACAATATCAAATATATCATCACCAGTACGGTGGCGAGGCTTTTTCCGGTGATCTGCCTTACCATTGAAATGCTTGCCTTTCTTTCTTACAAGATGCTTGATCGGAAGAAATTGACGATGTCCCAGGTACACATTCTTCTTACAATTATCCAAATATATATACTGTCAGTATCATCTAAACAGTACATGCATGCCCGGTATCCCTTGTTTATATGTCCTGAAAGGTTACGGAGAGACGGTCAATCATTGATGGTCACAAACATCAATGCATGTAGGTCAAATTCCTCCTGATCGAGCTCATCCCACGCACGTACACCTTTTTCATTCCACATCTATAAGAGTTCTTCAACTAATGGCCTTAGGTACACATCAATGCCATTGCCGGGTTGGTTAGGTCCTTGGATGAGCACTGGCATCATAATGAACTCCCGCTTCATGCACAACCAAGGAGGAAGGTTATACATACATCGAGTCATGGGCCAGGTGCTATGATTGCTGCTCTGCTCCCCAAAAGGATTAATGCCATCTGCGCTTAGACCAAACCATAGCGTCACATGCAAAGTCCTCCTAGTACTTCCTCTTAATTTTTCTCCACTGCGACCCGTCAGCGGGTACTCTCAACTTCCCATCTTTCTTACGGTCTTCTCTGTGCCATCGCGTCAACTTGGCATGCTCTTTGTTTTGGAACAAAGGTTTCAACCGTGGTATTATAGGAGTATACCACATCACCTTGTCAGTAATCTTCTTCCTGGGGCGCTCACCCTCAACATCACCAGGGTCATCGCGGCTGACCTTATAGCACATTACACCGCATACCGGGCATACATTCGAATCGTCATACTCACCGCGATAGAGGATGCAGTCATTAGGGCATGCATGTATCTTCTGCACCTCTAATCCTAGAGGGAATACATCCTTCTTTGCTTCATACATATTATCGGCAATTCGTTGTCCTTTGGAAGCATCTTCTTTAACATTATCAGCAACTTTTAAAATCTCTTGTCAGATACACCGTTCTTTGCCTTCCATTGCAACAATTCCAGTGTGGTGCCCACCTTTTTCTTGTCAGCTTCGCAATTTGGGTACAACAATTTCTTGTGATCCTCTAACATGCACTGCAACTTCAGCCTCTCCTTTTTAGTTGCACAGTTTCTCTTTGCATCGGCAATGGCCCGATCAAGATCATCAGCGGGATCATCTGATGCCTCTTCTTCAGCTTCTTCCCGCATTGTCGGCTCAGCTTCTTCCCTCATTGTTGTTCTATCGTATTCAGGGAACCCATGGCCAGGATAGCTATCATCGCCCTCTTCTTCTTCATTCTCTTCCATTAGGACCCCTCTTTCTCCGTGCTTGGTCCAAACATTATAGTGGGGCATGAAACCGGACTCAAATAGGTGGACGTGAATGGTTCTTGACTTAGTGTAATTCCGACCATTCTTACAGACAACACATGGACAACACATAAAACCATCTGCCCGCTTGTTTGCCTCAGCCACAATCAGAAAAGTATGCACGCCTTTTACGATCTGGGGAGAGCATCGGTCATCGTTCATCTATTGCCGGCTAATCTTCATTACACAACATCGAAAAGACCAAATTAATACAAGTTCATACATAAAGTTCATACACACTTATTCTCATAAAACAACATTACACACACTCTCTAGCTAAAGCATTTAAATGCAACAACAAATGCGATCAAGATTGCAGCTAAGGTAACATTTGATTGAATAACATAATGATACCAAGCCTCACTATCAATGGCATATTTTCTTTCTAATCTTCAAGCGCATTTTCTCCATCTTGATCTTGTGATCATCGACGACATCGGCAACATGCAACTCCAAGTCCATCTTATCCTCCTCAATTCTTTTCAATTTTTCTTTCAAATACTCGTTTTCTACTAAATTTAACCTCTCAACAAGAGGGTCGGTTGGAATTTCTGGTTCACATACCTCCTAGATAAAAATATCCATGTCAACTTGATGGGCATAATTTTTCATAAACATGAAATGCAACAAATAGTTATAAAAGAGAATATACCACATCCGAATCATAAACCAGACGAGGGCCGACGGGGACGGATATCAAAACCATGACACTATGTATAACAAAGAACGTACGGGTAAGAAAATTATACAAGTAACTATCTAAATCACACAGACATGATATTTTTTTATAAAATAGATAAGAAACAAGAGCCTCACCAAGGTGGTGCCGGCACCAGGACGGTACGGGCGAGCGATGGTGGTTACGACGGGGATGGGAAGGCACTAAGTAAACCACACCTACGTATGCAAACTAAGAAGTTAATTTGAGATCAAATTGCATATAAATCAAATAAACTACCACATATACATACTCCCAAACTAAAACCCACAAATCACTATACTTATAGAGCATTGCATGAGCAAATCTAGCAATGAGAGATGAAAGGACAAAGTTGCTAACCTTTGTGAACACTTGGATGGATGGGATGCCTTCAAATCTTGACAATTTTTGGCAAAAATGGAGGATGAGCTCGAGGTAGAGGGGGAAAACAGAGAGGAGATGAAAGGGGAAGAACAGAGAGCTCGGGCTCGACGAAGGGTTTATATAGGAGCATCTTTAGTCGCGGTTGGTTATACCAACCGTGACTAAAGGTGAATCTATAGTACCAGTTCGTGACACGAACCAGTACTAAATGTTCTAGTGGGCCCAAAGCCTCACACCACCTGCCACCACGCCTTTAGTCCCGGTTCGTGTCACGAACCGGTACTATAGGTTTAACACGAACCCGGACTATTGATTCCCGCCCCCCTAGTCGTTGGAACCGGCACTAATGGGTCCATTAGTATCGGTTTGATTACAAACCGGGACTAATGAGCTGAACGTAAAGTAGTTTTTCTACTAGTGATGTTCAACCCCTCCAACCTTCAGGCTGAGGTGCCAGAGGCCTCGTCGCCTCCCCCACCTCCAGCGACCAATGTTGGGGGCGGGGATAATCCTTCTATGACGAATTGTGAACAAGGAGGGAGAAACACCCTGCTCTTAGAGAACAGGTGAGTGCCAGCCCGACACCCTCTAGCCACGTGGTTCCAGAACCACGGGGCCATCCGGAGACCGCTCCGCCTCCTGCTGCAAATAGTGAGGCACAAATGTTTTGGGCCTGAGAGTCAGGGCACCCTGAGGCCGAGCTGGTGGAGTGGCGGAGGAGGCTCTATCAAGCCCCTCTCTACTCCCCGACTAGCATGCTATCTTCGGCACCGCCACGTATCAGTTTCTATTCGTCGAGGCTGGCATCGTGGATGCATTTCTCAGTCTTGCAAAAGGCTTTGATGTATGTCTATCTTCTCCTCTTTTTTCCTTTTTAGTTTAATACCAAGAGCTTAAAACATGCCGAGTATCCCTCGTGGAGGATGTCAAAGCATTATCAGAGGACACCGTAAATGTTGCTTAGTACAACACTAAGGAGAACTGCAATTCCCAGTAGCCCCCGAGCCTCATGTTAGTTAACCCAACTGGCTTGATGGTCGAACTATAGCTTAATGCCGATCTTTTGCTCAAATTTTATGGACACAAATATCCATTATCCCCCGAAAATTGTGTTAGTTCTCAAGGGAACTAACATGAGGTTCGAATAAAGTTGGACATGGTGTCTGTATTTACATTTTTATTTTTGTCCAGGCCTCTACCTCTAGTGCCTGGGCCAGCTCCTCGGAGTTGAAAGAGGTGAAGCATAGGCTACATCAAGCCGCGGAGGAGACTTGTCGGCTGAGGCAGGAGGCCAAGAAGGCAAACGGTATTTTTTATATTACCTTTTAACCTTTTTTGTGAATGACCAAGTATGTATATGTCTTACATGTATTTCCGTGACTTGCAGCGGCGGACCAATGCGTGTCCGTTCTCCTGGCCGATCTTGAAAAAGCTCGGGCAAAAGCTGGGATACAGAAGTTGTCGGCACAGAAGAACACCGACCTGCTCGTCGAGTAGCAAAAAAAAACCATCAAGCCGCCCAGGCTCAGGTTTCAGAGGTGTAACACCCCCAGTGTCATGCTAAAGTGAACTCACACTAATGGTGCCATGTCATCAAGTTTCACTAAGCCAAATTGTCCCTTGATAAAAATCAAAGTCAAATTCAAAAATTGAAATTCAAAGTGAGAATTTAAATTCACAAACATGGTTACAAAATAGTTGACCATTTAGCAAAAATTCCATAACAATTATTTGTTAAGGAAAACAACATCACCACTAAGCTAAGATGGACTAAAGTAATTAAAATAGTGCTATTTCAGCATATTTAAATGCTATTCCAAATTATGAAAAATTCAAATATTTCAAATGCCTCCCAAACTTTTTGTGGCAGTGTCTTAAATTGCAACACCCATAATGGGCCAAGTTCCATATTTTAGAAAACCCAATAGCTTTTAAAAGTAATTACAAAATAGAAATAATAAAAGCAAACAAAAAAGAAATGAAAAAGAAATAAAAAAGAAAGGGCACATGCCACTTTGCATCGGGCCCAAGACGGCCCAGCCTAGTCCCCTGCCTCCTCCTTCTCCCTCCCCCACCTGGCGCACCCGATCGAATGCGCCCGCC
The DNA here is from genome assembly GCA_902687465.1 of Secale cereale. Lineage (NCBI taxonomy): Eukaryota > Viridiplantae > Streptophyta > Magnoliopsida > Poales > Poaceae > Secale > Secale cereale. Next base: position 282,174,723 of record LR738712.1, read on the forward strand.
CGTCTCCACCGGACCTGCTCGCCGCCCTGAGCTGTTATGCCGCCGAATGGATAAGGATGAGCCCCTCGGCCTCATCATCACCGCTAGATCCACTTTCCCCTCGCTCTGCATCATCGCTCCCCACCTCTCCTGAGCGTCATCGTCGCCGCTGTCTGCCAGCACCGAGGCTATCGGCGTCCCGACGTGCGGAGACCTTGTCTGGGAGGTATGTCGGCCACATATTCTCATAAAACAACATTACACACACTCTCTAGCTAAAGCATTTAAATGCAACAACAAATGCGATCAAGATTGCAGCTAAGGTAACATTTGATCGAATAACATAATGATACCAAGCCTCACTATCAATGGCATATTTTATTTCTAATCTTCAAGCGCATTTTCTCCATCTTGATCTTGTGATCATCGACGACATCGGCAACATGCAACTCCAAGTCTATCTTCTCCTCCTCAATTCTTTTCAATTTTTCTTTCAAATACTCGTTTTTTCTACTAAATTTAACCTCTCAACAAGAGGGTCGGTTGGAATTTCTGGTTCACATACCTCCTAGATAAAAATATCCATGTCAACTTGATGGGCATAATTTTTCATAAACATGAAATGCAACAAATAGTTATAAAAGATGAGCCCCTCGGCCTCATCATCACCGCCAGATCCACTTTCCCCGCGCTCTGCATCGCCGCTCCCCACCTCTCCTGAGCGTCGTCGTCGTCGTTGTCTGCCACCATCGAGGCTATCGGCGTCCCGACGCCCGGAGACTTTGTCTGGGAGCTATGTCGGCCATCGCCGCTTCCTCCTCGACCAGTGTTTGGAGTCAGGGTGCTCTGGAGCAATGGGAACAGGCTCGCCTTCATCCTCCGCCCCGCCGGTCGTCGCCGTCAAATTCATCATCTCCGATGCTTCCCCGAGCACGTTGTGCACCTCTACAGGGCCGCTGTGAGCCGCGCCTCCCCTCTAGCCCCCTCGAGCTTGGACTCGAGCTCTTGCGCGTGCCCCGTCGTAGCCGTAGCTCCATGCCACTGCACCTTGCTGCTGCCCTTGCGAGGGCTCACGCCCGTTGATCTGAGCATGGCAGCGCACTCCTGGTCCTCCAGGAGGCCAGTGAGCCCCTCAGCCAGCCCGCTAACACCAGGCCAGAGCTGCCACCAAACGCTACCGCCGCTCCACTCGTCGCTGTCGCCCCTGTGGACCACCTCTAGCCTCGTCGCGACCACCATTCGACGCAGGCGAGTCCCAGCTCTCAAACGAACCCACCCGCGCATCGAACGGCCCCTGTGCACCATGTCGAGCGAGGTCCCGCATCCCTGCCGCCCCGTAGCTCATCGCCAGCGCTAATCTGGTGATGTGGCGTCATTAGCCACTAACCAGACCTACTAATAGCCTATGCCATTGGGTCCCACCCAGTTTAACTTACGTTAATAAAACCGTTTGGGGTTAGTTAAATAAACCAAGGGGCCCAGTCGTTAGCGATTGTGTCCAGCTGACAGTGGACCCCACCAGATAATTAGGGTTTTTAAAATAATTAAAACCTGCTAATTTTAACCGAGTCTTCGATAGTGGGTCCCACTTGTTAGTTTGACCAGTCCATTGCCAGTGTTGACTGCTGACTGGGTTTTGACTGGCCCTGCATGTCATTGAGTATGGCTGGCTCTGCTTGAGTAATAAAAGCATTTTACTATTTAGTTACGAATTAAATAAAATTTCCAAAAATGTTTAAATCTTTGAAAAATCATATAACATAATATATAACTCAGTTGAAAATAATTTATACATGAAAGTTGCCCAGAAAAATAAGAGTAATCTGAATATGCTATCCACATACCTGTCACATGTCTCTAACACTTCAAACATGGGACCTTGCCTCCTTCTATAATGCTTAGCACTGCATTATGTCACTCCTAGCACAACATATTGCCATGTCATGCATCGTGATGCATTTGTGTGCTCTATATTTATTGTTCTTCCCCCTCTTCTCTCGGGTAGACCCAGAGACCGACGCTGCTCCCGAGTACGACTACACACCTGACAACCAGTCCCTTTCAGTAGAGCTTCCAAGCAAGCAAAACCCCCTTGATCATTCCTATAGGCCCCATTCTTTTTCTCTCATGCTTGCATTAGAATTTGCTACTGTTGTTCGATAGCTCCTATTCTGATACATAGCCTGCTTTTGTAACTTGCTGTTGTTACTTTACCTGATATCCTATATGCTTAGTATAGATTGGTTAGTGATCCATCAGTGACCCCTGACCCTTGTCCTTGTTGCCCTGCTTGGTTATCGGTTACTCTATCAACATGATCGATGTGCAGATACCGACACATCACCGCACCCCCTTAGTTGTACGACTGTGCAGAGCTACTGTCGAGTGTCGAGGGTGATACCTCCTACCTCACTCCTGATGATATCTTTGTAGCATAGCTAGTCGGTTGTGGGTTACCGAGGGTGATTCCTCTTTCACCACCTTCGATGGTGCCTCTGTCGTCCAGCCCCTCAAGTGTGAGCCTATGGAGGGTGATTCCTCCAAGGTCACCTTGGCAGTTACATCGAGTAGGAATCCTTCGAGGGTGATTCCTAAGATTCCCCCTTGATGTTATGGACCATCGAGTAGGAACTATTGAGGGTGATTCCTCGGATTCCCACTTGGTGTTATGGACATGGATACCTTGACTTTATCTCAATCCCTCGTTGAAGTCGGGTCGACCTCGAGGGGTACCCGTGAGAGTTACCGAAGTGGGTTGACCAGGAGGGTACCCATCAGATAATTACGAGGCATGACCCGGCCGGGAAACCGCCCTAAAGAGGGATGGGCCTGAACCTTGTCGTAAGTCCTCGAGACGGGGCGACAGGATCACAGATCATCTCCGCGCCCTCCTAAGACACTAACGGGTTTGGATATGTGATATGAGTAGGCCTCTGGCCTTTTTGCATTAACCACCATGCGGGAATAAGTATGGGCACTCGGCGTTGTACGATTCTTTCGAAAGCTCACTGACGTCAGCAGTTTAGCGGCGCGCTCCCGGTTGGATGGTAACCACCTATGCTTGTATAAGGGGGTGGGTCTGCTCTACACCATGTTCGGTACATGCAGGATTGCAAAGGACGTTTGGCCCACAACCCCTTCGCATTTAGGTTGTAGACCGCGCGCTGGCCTCTGTGTTGAGCCTAGGTAGGACTAAGGTGTGTCGATCAGCCGAGGCCGTGCATGACCTGAAAAGTTTGTCCTGCCGGAGTTAATCGAGTGTGTTGGGTAAGTTGGTGCACCACTGCAGGGAAGTATATCTATTAAAATAGCCATGTCCACGGTAATGGACGCTCGGAGTTGTCTCGATCTATTACAACTAGAACTGGATACTGGAGACACTAAATGGATATGATTGCTCCGAGATCGCTTGCTCGCAGGGAGTCGAGGCAGGATCTATAGGAGAGGCTAATATATACTTGTTACTATATGTTATGTTACTTTACTCTCTTCTATTGCTGCAAGATGCTAGTCTTCGATAGGCTATACTTAGCATATATCTGATGTAAGTCTTGCGAGTACCTCGGATGAGCACTCACAGTTGCTTTGCTACCTTTTCCCCTTCACCCAATTGATGCGACTAGATGACGGAGCCTAGGAGCCAGCTGATCATGCCGACGACTACAACTATGTGGAGGCCACCGACGGCCAGGAGTAGTCAGGAGGCCCAGGCAGGAGGCCCGCGCATTTCCGATCTAGATGTCGTTGTTTTGCTCAGTCGTTTTAAGGCAAACTTGTTTACTTATGTCTGTAGTCAGATATTGTTGCTTCCACTGACTTATGTATTCGAGCCTTCGTGGCCCTTCCTTATAATATAAAGATTTATGTTTGGATTTGTGTCTATAGTTGTGTTGTGGTCTCTTCCCGTGAGTCTTTGTGACACCCCGAAACCGATGTGCCAAGTGTCTTCCTCTTATTTCTCTGTTGTTGCCATGTCATCTTCTTGCGTGTGCACTTTGCCATGTCATCATGTTATGTTTCATCGGCATTGTTTTCAAAACTTGCATCCGTCCGTAGTTTCCGAGCCCCCTCGTCCTTTCCGTCATCCGTTCTGAGCCCATACACACTCACACGCGCCTGCGGCACCTCCGGATATTTATTTTATTAGTGGTCGGAAAATGTTCTCGGAATGGGTTGAAACTTGGCGTGTGGTCTTATTTTAGTGTAGACTAACCGCCTGCCAAATTTCATCACATTCAGAGTCCGTTTGATAGCCCAACCATTATTTGTAGCGGTACCGTTGCCGGTCCTGACGTCGGACGTTTTCGGCCTCCGAAAATTGTCGTCGGGCCTCTTTCTCTTCTCTCCCTGTAGCCCACACCATCTCCACACAGCCCACCAACACCTCCTAAGCGCACCTAACCCCCCTTGCGATCGGAGCCGCACGATCGCGATCCGATGATCCAAATCCATCCGAAAACCCCATAACCCTAGTTTTTTTGTCTATATATAGGCCCCCTGCCATTTTTGGCCTCCCCTACCTCTAGCCTACCCCTCCTCAGATTCCATGCCGCTCCAGCCCCTGTCCACCACTTGGCACCGCCTCCGCCGCCCCCTCCAATCCTAGCGCGCCACTTGTCCCCCTCCTCTCTCGAGCGCCTCCCACCATCGTGCCAGCCCGCCAAAGCCCGCTGCGGACCTGCGTCAGGCCAAATCGGGCCCGACCGGGCCCCGCATCGCCAGCCGCCGCCCATCGCCCCCGCCTTGCCCGCTCGAGCTTCCCGCTCACCCAGGCTCTCCTCCGCCCCGCCGCCAACACCATCGCGCGCCGCCCCGCGGCAGAGCGGCTCGCTCCACCGTTGCGGTCAGATCCGCCGCCCGCGGGACCCCGGACCCCGCCTGCCTCTCACACCGCAGCCGGCGAGCCTTGCCGCCGCCCCGCAAGGAGCTTCGCCACCGCCGACCTGGTAGCTGCCGCCGCCTCGAACTGGATCCAACAGGAGCCGCTGCCGCCTCGGATCGGGCCTCCTCCTCGCCGTCAGCCCTGCTCCGCCCTGTTCCCGTTGCCGGCCATCTCTGGCCCATCCCCGCCGGAGTACACGCTGCCTTGCAGGGCCCCCTCCTCGCCCTCCTGCATCGGGCGCGGCTGGAACTGCCTCGCCCGCTCCGCCCGGCCGCGTGTTCCACGGCCCAACCACCGGCCCAACCATCGGCCGTCGGCCTGCCTCGCCTCTCCTTTGTGATGGGCGGAAGCCCATGGTGAGCAGTCTCAAAACCCGCCCATTGCGCCGCTTAGCTATCTGTCGCTCATAACCCTTTTTCACAAAGTACCTGAGATTAAAAACATTATGTAGCATCTTTGACCTGCCATATCTTTGTGTATATTGCTTCGTTTGGCATGTGTGATATGTCAAAATGTTCGTCTCTGAATGCTCTACATGTTGGTTGCATTTGCATGCATGTTAGAGTAATTACTGCTATGTTAATATCTGTTGCAAAGTGCTAAGTGGCTGTTAAGTGCTGAAAACAGTTATAAGTTGCTGCTTTGTCTTTTCATATCTTTTTGTGTGATTTTTGTTTGAGCAACATGTCAACATGTTTTAGGAGCATAATCATGTCATCTTTGATGTGGTGCAATCCAATTTGCATTATATGCCTTGTGGTGAGTGGAACAGGCTTGCAAAGTGACCTACTCGTTCTTTTCTGTTTTCTTATACTTGTTAAAAACTACCAAGTCTGAAACTGTTATATTGTGATGCCATGTTTGCTTGATGCTACAGTCATATCCATGCATGTTTTGGAATGTCCAATGATCATGTCTTGAAGTCCATGTTATGCTCTATCCATCCATGCCCTTGTTTACAATTATAGGTTGCTGTAGCATGTATCTTTCTTGCTCTCAAGTTGCTTGATAATATATCTATCAGCCTGTCAACATCATGTTCAATTTGGCAAAGCTTGTTGTAATAAATCTACGCCTCCTATGGAGTTGTGCCAATGGAGTTCTTTGGAGTGTGCCATACCTACTACATGTTCATGATCTTTACATGCTTATTAGGATTGCCGTGCTTGCTATTATGTGCCTCCAAAGTTAGCATCTTAATATTGTTGTTGTGTTCCCAGATTTTCACTAAGTCTGAGAATATGTTATTTCATGTTTGCTTCTTGTTTTGATGAATGCCATGGACCTGTTGCTCCCATGTATATGCCATGTTGTGTTCCTTGAGCTCCATGTTATGTGAAAGAATGGCATGCCTTGGCTTTCCATGATCTTACACTATAGCTTAGTTATTTCTTGCCTCCAACATGCCAACATATTAACTCTGCTCATGAATATGCTCTGTTTTCCACTAAGTCATAATCTGTGATATAAAGTTTGCTTGTTGCATTCATCATGTTGGATTACTCTTGATGCCTATGGACCCGATCCTTGTTGATATTGGAAGCATGCTATCTGTACTTCAAGTTCATTCTATGCTTGTGTCAATCTGTTCTTGTAACTTGTTTGTTTGATGTTTGCAAGATGCCTAGTTGCTGTTTTGAACAGCTTGTCCTTTAATCTTGTTTCGCGTGTATGTGTTGAACCGTGGCTCCGTTTCGGGCATGCTATATATGAAACTTGCTTGGTTTTGCATGTATATGCATCATGTCATATTGCATCCATGTTTTGGAGTGTGGTCCTTGATGTTTGATTGCATTTTGCATCAATGCCATGCTTAACTTGTTTTGCTCATATCTTCTAGGTCGTAGCTCCGAATTAAATGAACTTTATATGTAACTTGACTAGAATTTCATGTAGATCATCATCATGCATGTTAACTTGCTTTTTAACAAATTTAACATAAGACTTGTGCATATCTGGACCAATTTCGAAATTTGCATATGAGGACTTACTGGAATCGTTATATGTTGTTTCCGGCCTCATTTAAACTTGCTTGTTGTGATGTTCTTGTATGCTCCATCTCTTGCCATGATTTGCATCTTGTAGCCTTGTCATGCATCATACTTGGTTGAGCATCTTGTCTTGTTTACATGTGGTGTGTTTACCATGTTGTTTGCTTCTTCTCGTTAGTTCTTGTTTTGTTACGATCGTGAGGATTCATTCGACTACGCTTGTTCGTCTTTGTGGCTTCGTCTTCTTCATGGACTCGTTCTTCTTCCTTGCGGGATTCCAGGCAAGATGACCATCACCTTGGATCTCATTAGTATCATTGCTATGCTAGTTGTCTCGATGCTATCGCTATATGTCGCGCTACATATCTATTCATTTGTCAGCCTGTCATTGTTGCCATGAAACCCCTAACCTTTGACACCATCCCAACAAACCATTGTATGGCTATGTTACCGCTTGCTCAGCCCCTCTTATAGTGTTGTTAGTTGCAGGTGAAGATGAAGATTGCTCCATGTCAGAACTTGGATTGTTGGAATATCATAATATATCTTATATTAAATTAATGCACCTATATACATGGAAATGAGTGGAAGGCTTGGCCTTTTGCTCGGTGTTTTGTTTCACTCATGCCTCCTTAAGAACCGATAAACCGGTGTTATGTTCCTTGAGTTGGCGTTCCTAACACGGTTAGGGTTTATGAGCCCCCCTTGCTTCTTTGCTTAAAGTAAAGCTTTCCCGAGGAGATGCAACTTTGGTTTTACCATTTTCCTAATAACTAAAACTTGCCGAGGGAGTTATAACCCCGAGGATTATTAATCAACCCCCGAGACAGTGCTCGTTTTGAGTGTTGGTCCACCTACCTAGCAGTCGGCGGTGCCACCTCGGGGCAACTCGAATAGTCTGGCTATCGTCCACTTCGCATAGACGGATGAGTCCGTAGATGTAGAGTGTGCGGCTTTGGACACGGGTCTGACTCACCGGGAGATCTCCTTGGGCTAGTTTTCCTTTCTTCGAAGAACTTTTGCACCGAGATTCCGGGGACGCTCGGGCCTTCCCTAAGATAAGAGGTTTTACATCTGCTGATCGTGAGAGCTTGTGATGGGCTAAGTTGGGACACCCCTACAGGGTTATGAACTTTTGATAGCCGTGCCCGCAGTTATGTGGCAGATTGGAATTTTTTAATGTACGGTTGTAGAAAACTTGAAAGAGGATCCGAAATAAAATACACGAACTGCGTGAGTAACTGTGACCGTCTCTTTTCATTTTGAGAAGAGAACACGATGGGGTTATGTTTGACTCACAGGTAGTTCAGGATCACTTAGCGATCATTCCTAGTTTGCGACCGCTTGCGTAGATGCTCATCTTATACTTGTACTCATAAGTTAGCCACCATACATATGCTTAGTCGTTGTTGCAACCTCGCCACTTATCCTTCCATACCCATTAGGCCTTGCTAGTCTTGATACCCATGGTTATGGGATTGCTGAGTCCTCGTGGCTCACAGATACTACAACAACAGTTGCAGGTGTAGGTTTCCGATGACTTCTTGTGAGAGCAATTTTTACTTGTGTTGGAGTTCTTTCTTCTTCTTCTTTGTTGATCTTGGGATAGGTTCCTGGTCGGCAACCTGGGATAGCAGGATGGATGTCGTTGTGCTTTCATGTGTTTTCACCCGTAGTCGGATCTCTTATCTATGATGTGTTGTATTTAGGTGGCAATTGTATGACTTGTATGTACCCCTTCTATTTATGTAATGGTACGATGCAATGATATCCATCTTGCTAAGCACCAGAAATGCGGTTGTGCCCCAGTCACAAAGTTATCACATGATCGGGATAGAATCGCATCTTGGGCGTGACAGTCTTTGATCTTAATCGTGCGCATTTGTGTGTATGATTAGTGCACGATTGAGTCAGGAGCGTCACAAGTTGGTATCAGAGCCGACTGCCTATAGGAAGCCCCTTTCCAACTCCTTGGCCGAAGTTGAGTCTGGTCTTTAAAAACTACTTTACTAACATCGTTGTGCGGCTTACGGGCCCACATCTCTGATGTATGGGATTAGAAACTTTTATTCCTCTCCTTTACCCTGGGATTCTGATCTCACTTATTTTCGGGTTAGAGATTTTGCTAACTTTACCTCTAGGTTCTGGTAACTACTTCCTCCTGGAGAGCCCCTCATTCCAGATGATCGCTTGATTCACCAGAAGATTCCGAAGATACTCTTCGATGTTTTCCGGAGACCCTTGGGCCCACCACCTTTGCAATTCCCTATCACTGATCAAATCCCTATGGATAACTACATACACCTGTTATTCATAAATTGATCCCTAGTTGCTCTTATTATTACAAGATACCCCGAGATACTCTCCGATATTCCAAAAACCCTTTGTGCCAACTACCTTGGAGCTCCTTTCCGCATGAATACACCTATGAATAATTTCTCACACTTATCAAGAATTTGTTTGTCCCTAGTTGTTCATGTGTTCCACAAGATACTTCGTAATGCCATCTGATCTTTTGAGGATCCTCTATAACTTACTACTTTTGGGATTCTTCTTGCCTGCCAGAATTATGATTAATTCCATATGTGTAGAAATATTCATTAACATCCTTTGTCTATACCATTCTAAGCCGTTTGGTTGAATATGTATCCGAATACTCACTATCATCAGTTAATTCCTAGAATTCATCCTTCTGGCTGAAACGTCATTTTGACATGAGTTGGTTCTCGACCAACCAAGTTGCAAGTGATTTTCCATCTAATTAGATTCAACTTACTCATCTTTAATCAAAGCATCTACTTTCGATCCTCCGTTTTGGGAATCATAATTCCCTTGTATTTAAGCGTTGAGTTATTTAGATGTTTCTATAATCAGATGCCTTTGCATTCTTCATTCTTATGGTTGAGTATCGATACTCACATCAAATCCCTTTTGGACCGCCATATCCTTTGTTGGATCATTATCCGACAGTGTCCTTCATATTCAATAATCTTATGACTTCTTCCCCTGATACATAATGCCTTTGATAAATTGTATCCTCTGGTTTTGTCAACCATGCTCTGCTATCGAGTTTGTGTTAATTACTCCTGAAGTTTGAGGTGTATGTTCCTAAGATGCCCCAATGGGTTGAACCAATGCCTTCCCTAATCTGTGCGAACCCGAAAACTTCTATGGGTCATACTCTACTGGTGTTACGCCGGGTAAAATTGCAACACTACAACTTCATCAAAAGCGAGAAGTAAATGCAAGTTTATGTGTTGAAGAAGTGGGAGTCGACCTGGAACTTTGTGTTCACGCCCATGGACATGATGTAGATCTTATCATGAAAGCTTCTCTTAAAATTAATTATGCCCTTGGTATAAGTTCATCTTATATATGGGATTTGGTCTTTTTCAATCGTGGTTTAGACCATATTGTTCTTCTTTGATCCCATTTCTCGGACAAGTTAAAGCAATTGTCTTCTACAGATCAATACACCTTTCCAACCTCTATCCTGATCTACCTTCGAGTATTGCCCCTGTTATCTCGGGGATATTGTGCCATTGCACTATCTCTTATGAATTCTTGTTGGATTAATACTCTCACCATTTTAGTAACTCCGCAAGTCTGCATTGTCCTTCACTCGAGAACTTTGACAAGTGACTTGATTATTCCACACTGTGATTCAGTATTCCTAGTGACTTGATTATTCCACACCAGGTGGCGAGGATTCAAGGCGTGGATCTTCAGAACCTCTAGGAACATGTGAACCATATCCAGAGGCGTCTCCATGATCAAGGAGCGTAAAATACTTCATTAACGCAGTTTGCAGGTATGATGAGGTGCCAATCTCCAAGTCATTGTACTCAACGTGAGTGCCTCAATGACATTATTCACCAACATGCCACCTAGAGCGGATGCATCCTAACGTGCCCCTACATTGGAACCAATGGTGAAGACATCAATATGGTGAGAGGAAGCCTCTAACCACACAATGGCGGCGGCCATGGGACTCTGCATGGAAAACACTTCCACCACGACTTACGTCCCGTCCTAGGCGGGGAGCTCTATCACAACTCTAGATGACATGCGGACATGCAACATCCACTCGGCACCATGTGCCACTCATCCTCTCCAGGCGAAGGGTCCTCAATGCATGTGCTAGCTAGGGATCGCACGAGGTGACATGGGACTCATCCAAGGCAGGGTACCATCCACACCATTGCCGACGTGGAGTGTCCCCCAGGCGGGGCATCGGCTACACCTCTCTCGGCATGGGTTCCCCAAGACGGGGCAACATCTACCTCAGCCGAGACGGAGCTTGACTAGGAGGGGCTCCTTTTTCACCTCTATCGACACATATATCGCCAATTATAGAGTATCATCTACACCGCCAATATGGAGTTTTCCCAAGGTGGGGCACCATCCACACCACTACCATAGTGGAGCCTTCCAAGGCGGGACTCCATCTACATCGCCATCGCCAACATGGTGCGCCCCCATGGCGGGGCGCCATCTACACCTTCTTTGACATGGAGTTTCCTCCAATTCAGGGTGCCATCTACTACACTCGCCATGGAGCTTAACTAGGAGGGGCTCCTTTTCACCTGTGTCAACATAGATATCGCCAAATAGGAGGTGTCATCTACACCACCGTGTTGGTGTATTAGACATGGGTGTATAATGCTTTGACTTATGCACATACGAGTAGTAGTTACCCCACCAAACCAATATTTCCATTTAAAGGATCCAAGCTTAGAGAAGCCGCTCTTCATGAGATCAAGGAATGCATTAAGAAGACCAAGACAAGCTATGGAATGAAGCACCATAAGTAGCTCCCTTGTTGGGGACGCAGACCTGGCAAGGCCAAAGCTCGGCAAGCTCTATGGCTAGCAAGCCTCTCCCTCACCAATTGCCATGCGCTCCACCTCACTGAGCAGCTAGTCAGTAATTAGTGATGTTGTCGGATTACGGGCTCCGCAAACCCAAGAAGTTCGAACACAGGGGCGTGAACGAAGATCTCTCCCACTCACGTCTACCTAGCATCTCGCCCATGTCTAGTGAAGATATTCAAGCGAACTACAAGTAAAGCACACAAGAGTTTACCCAGGTTCAGGCCACCTTGTGGTGTAAGACCCTACTTCCTGCTTTGGTGGATTGGCCTCAGGAGGGCTTAAATATGGAATAGTATAGTGGTTCCTGAGTTCAGGAAGAGAGCTCAGGAGGGTCAGGAGGCAAGATTTCTTGCTCCTATGTGCGAGGGAAGAGTGTATGGATCTGATCCTCTCCTCTCGATAGTGGGGATCCTAGCTACTTATATAGGCGGCCATGGTCCTCTTCCCCCGAAATGCTTAGGTGGGAAGGGATACCACAACGGCCATTTTGAGCGGGAACACAAGGACGTTCCTGTCCTGACAAAAGCAGTCTTCGCCTGCAAAGGATCAAGTGGTGACACGGTGGTGGGCTCAGCGGTGACATCCTCTTGGTCGTCCTTGCGGTCTTCGGTCTTGTTGCACCAATGGAGAAAACTTTGTCCTGCAACTCGGGAACCTACGCCTGCGCTGCCCCCCTTTGCACCAAAACGGCAACTGCACCGCTGGCATGCGCTGGCGTGGTGTGTCATTGTTTGCGTCACTGCCTCCTCCTGAGGCAGGCTTGGCCTTGGATTCTCCGCCCCTCCCGAGCAACCTAACTGAGGCCGCTCCCGAGGGGGTCTTGACGTCGTTTTCCTCACGAGGTCTAGCCCCCTCGCGAGGGTCTTGAGCAGCTGGTCGATCGGCCGAGCCGTACCAGGCCATGGCAGGTGCGCGCTGCGGCCCGCAGACAGGCAAGTCTGGGTACCCTGGTTCCCAGGACGCCGACAGTAGCCCCCGGGCCCAAGGTGTGCGCGGAGTTGGCTTCAAGGCGAAGCCTTAGTCGAGGACGAAGCGCCACGGGCCCCAAAAGGCTGCGGGCCAGGCTGGCGTGTGACGGTTGGATGGGACGTGGCGAATCCGCCCCCATGCAGTCTTGGTAATCGTGTGACTTGACACCTCCCTGGCGCAGACGACGGGGCCGTTATGGCTGCGATGCCAGTGACTGGCGGTTGGGCTCCTCCACCCTATAAATGAGACTAGGGGGAGCCCCCAAGCCATCTTCAAGCCAGCGCCGTCTGCCTCCTTGCTTGCTCTCCGCTCTCCCTCTTGCTACGACATCTCCATGGCGCTGCCGAGGAAGCCGTCTGCCGCGGAGAAGGGGAAGGCCCCAAAGGATTTGGCCTCGCCGCCGTCGAAGAGGGGCCGCGGGCGTTCCCGTAAGCATGCCGCCGCACCGGCAGCGACTCCTCGAGGGAGCGGGCGCGGCCTTCTAGGTCTCTCCACGGTTGCCAGTGAGAGGCGCGGTGCGTCTTCCCACGGTGAAGGTGGTCGCGACCGTGGTGGGAGAGGAGGCGCGAGGAGGCACATGGCGGTCGTGCGTCCCTCGCGCCCGCAGCTCCACTCCTTCGACGTGTTGTCGGAGTTCGTGGTGTGGGCGGAGAATCCTGGCGATGCTACCTCTTGAGCTTGCGTTGTATTCCCTCAAAGAGGAAAGGGAGATGCAACACAGTAGCATAAGTATTTCCCTCAGTTTTTGAGAACCAAGGTATCAATGCAGTAGGATACCACGCGCGAGTCCCTCGCACCTGCACAAACAAATAAGAACTTCGCAGCCAACGCGATAAGGGGTTGTCAATCCCTTTACGGTCACTTATGAAATTGAGATCTGATAGAGATGATAGTTTATATTTTTGGTATTTTTAGTTTAATAAAACAACAAATAAAAGCGGTAAAAGTAAATTGGATGTAGATAGATATGTTGAGAATAGACCCGGGGGCCATAGTTTTCTCTAGTGGCTTCTCTCATGATAGCGATATTCTACGGCGGGTAAACAAATTACTATCGAGCAACTGATAGAAAAGCGAATAATTATGAGACTATCTAGGCATGATCATTGTATATAGGCATCACGTCCGAGACAAGTAGACCAACTCCTTCCTGCATCTACCACTATTACTCCACACATCGACCGCTATCCAGCATGCATCTAGTGTATTGAGTTCATACGAACAGAGTAACGCCTTAAGCAAGATGACATGATGTAGAGGGATAAACTCAAGCAATATGATATAAACCCCATCTTTTTATCTTTGATGGCAACAATACAATACGTGCCTTACTACGCCTACTGTCAATGGGAAAGGACACCACAAGATTGAACCCAAAGCCAAGCACTTCTCGCATTGCAAGAACTATAGATCTAGTAGGCCAAACCAAACAAATAATTCGAAGAGACTTGCAAGGATATTATGAGCACACATAAACAGTTCAGAGAAGAACCAAATATCTTTCATAGATAACCTTGATCATAAACTCACAATTCATCGGATCTTGACAAACACACCGCAAAAAGAGATTACATTGAATAGATCTCCTCGAAGACGGAGGAGAAACTTTGTATTGAGATCCGGAGAGAGAGAAGAAGCCATCTAGATACTAGCTATGGACCCGAAGGTCTGTGGTAAACTACTCAGAACTCATGGTGAGGGCGATGATGATGATGATGAAGGCCTCCGTGATGGATCCCCCTCCGGTGGAGCTCCGGAACAGGCTCCAAGATGGGATCTCCACGTGAACAGAAGGTATGGCGGTGGAATTAGGGTTTTCTCTCTATTCTCGGAGTTTCTGGGGTACGTGGACTTATATAGGAAGAAGGAGGGCACCGGGGGCCACTTGAGGAGGCCTCGAGGTAGGGGGCGCACCCTGGGAAGGGGGGCGCGCCCCCACCCTTGAGGGCGGCTCCTTGATCCTCTGACGTGGTTCTCAAGCTTCCTATGCGTGATTTTCTCTAAAAATATCTCGCGCGAAGGTTTCATTCCGTTTGGACTCCGTTTGATATTCTTTTTCTGCAAAACCCTGAAATAGGCAAAAAAAAAACAGCAATCTGGACTGGGCCTTTGGGTTAGTAGGTTAGTCCCAAAAATGATATAAAAGTGAATGATAAAGCCCATTAAACATCCAAGACTTCATAAATAGTAGCATGGAACAATAAAAAATTATAGATACGTTGGAGACGTATCAAGCATCCCCAAGCTTAATTCCTGCTCGTCCTCGAGTAGGTAAATGATAAAGAAAGAGTTTTTGATGTGGAATGCTAACCAATATAGTTTTTCAATGTAATTATCTTAATTGTGGCATGAATGTTCAGATCTGAAAGATTCAAGATAAAAGTCTATATTAACATAAGAAATAACAATACTTCAAGCATACTAACAAAGCAATCATGTCTTCTCAAAATACTATGGCTAAAGAAAGTTATCCCTACAAAATCATATAGTCTGGCTATGCTCCCTCTTCATCACACAAAATATTCATACCATGCACAACCCCGATTTTAGCCAAGCATTTGTTTTCATACTCTATCTTTTCAAACCTTTCAACTTTCACGCAATACATGAGCGTGAGCCATGGATATAACACTATGGGTGGAATAGAGGTGGTTGTGGAGAAGACAAAAAGGAGGGAGATAGTCTCACATCGACTAGGCGTATCAACGGGCTATGGAGATGCCCATTAATAGATATCAATGTGAGTGAGTAGGGATTGCCATGCAACGGATGCGCTAGAGCTAAATATGAATGAAATCTCAACAAAAGAAACTAGTGGGTGTGCATCCAACTTGCTTGCTCACGAAGACCTAGGGTATTTGAGGAAGCCCATCGTTGGAATATACAAGCCAAGTTCTATAATGAAAATTCCCACTAGTATATGAAAGTGACTAAACACGAAACTCTCTACAATGAAGAACATGGTGCTACTTTGAAGCACAAGTGTGGAAAAAAGATAGTAGCAATTGTCCCTTCTCTCTTTTCTCTTTTTTTGGAGGGGCATTCTCTCCTCTATTTTTTATTAGCCCCTCCCTATTTTTTTGGGCCATCTCCTTTTTATTGGCCTTTCCTCACATGGGACAATGCTCTAATAATGATGGTCATCACACTTTTTATTACAACTCGATATTACAACAAGTATGACTCTACATGAATGCCTCCGGCAGTGTACCGGGATATGCAATGAATCAAGAGTGACATATATGAAAAATTATGCATGGTGGCTTTGCCACAACTACGACGTCAACTACATGATCATGCATGGCAATATGACAATATGATGTGTGTCATATAAATGGAGCGGTGGAAAGTTGCATGGCAATATATCTCGGAATGGCTATGGGAATGCCATGATAGGTAGGTATGGTGGCTGTTTTGAGGAACAATATGGTGGCTTTTTTGAGGAAGGATATATAGTGGGTTTTGGCACCGGCGAAAGTTGCGCGGTACAAGAGAGGCTAGCAATGGTGGAAGGATGAGAGTGCGTATAATCCATGGACTCAACATTAGTCATAAGAACTCATATACTTATTGCGAAAATCTACGAGTCATCAAAACAAAGCAATCAACGCATGCTACTAGGGAGGAGGTTGGTAGGAGTTGACCATCGCGCGCCCCCGACCTCCACACAAAGGTTGGCACTCTACAAATCCCTCATGCTCTAACTTCGTTACATAGCGGTTCACTATACGTGCATGATATAGGAATCACTAACCTTAACACAAGTATTTCTCAATTTCATAATAACTCCACTAGAATGACTCTAATATCACTATCCTCATGTCTCAAAACAATTATCAAGCATCCAACATCTCATTCTATTCAATGCACTTAGTGTGGAAATTTTTACTACATTGACATTGGATGTTTATCATGTGAAGACTAGTTTCTTTAGCCTAAACACATTACCATGCTGTTTTAATAGACTCTCAAATAGATATAAGTGAAACATGCGAGTTCAACAATTTCTACAAAATATTACCACCACCATGCTCTAAAAGATATAAGTGAAGCACTAGAGCAAAAACTATTCAACTCAAAAGATATAAGTGACGCATATAGAGTGTTCTAACAATTTCTAGCCATATTTAACTCTCTCAAATAGGTGTGTACAGAAAGGATGATTGTGGCAAACTAACAAGCAAAGACTCAAATCATACAAGACGCTCCAAGCAAAACACATAACATGTTGCGAATAAAAATATAGCTCCAAGTATAGTTACCGATGGATGAAGACGAAAGACGGGATGCCTTCCCGGGGCATCCCCAAGCTTAGGCTTTTGATTATCTTGAATTTACTTGGGGTGCCATGGGCATCCCCAAGCTTAGGCCTTTGCTACTCCTTATTCCATAGTCCATCAAAGCAATACTCAAAACTTGAAAATTTCACAACACAAAACTTAGACAAAAATTCTCGTGAGCTCCGTTAGTATAAGAAAGCAAACCACCACTCAAAGGTACAGAAATTAACTCATTCTTTGTTTATATTGGTGTTAAACCTACTGTACTCCAACTTATATATTGTTCATATCCTCCAATACTACTCATAGATGCATTGGAATAAGCAAACAACACACGAAAAACAGAATCTGTCAAAGACAGAACTGTCTGTAGTAATCTGCAGGATTCGCCTACTTCTGGAACTCCAAAAAATTTAAACTAAATTGGTAAATTTGCGGAATTTGTCTACCAATCATCTGCAAAAATAATCAACTAAAAAGCACGCTTCAGTAAAATCGCACGACTACTTTAGCAAGCACTAACGATTCTATTTTTCACAGCAAGATGATATAAACTTCACACAAGTCTTCCCAAAGGTTCTACTTGGCACAAACACTAAACAAAACATGAAACCACATCTAATCAGAGGCTAGATGCAATATTTATTGCCTAACAGCAACAAAACAAAAAAAACAAAAGAATGGGTTGCCTCCCAACAAGCGCTATCGTTTTACGCCCCTAGCTAGGCACGATACAAGATAGATCTAGGGATAGCCATAGTGGTACGATATGTCGCGAAAGCTCATCTCATATTCCCTACGTTCAGCAGCAAGCTTCCTTTGTGGCAAGCAAAAGTAATCAAAAAGGCTAAATTTAATGGGATAAAAGTCCCCTACATCAATCTCGGGAGGAACAGGTTCCTCCTTTGGCCCTTTGTAGTAGATGACCAATTCATCATTATAGGCATTCTTTTGGCAGAAGGCCATAATCCTTCGTTCAAGGGAGAAGCCCAACCCATTATTTTGTACAGCAAAGTCATCGTTTATCTCAGAAATTCTATCAATCAAGATCTCAACAGGAACCTTCTTTCTAAGGTTTTCATTAAAAGCAACATGATCAAGAGATTGCAACCGTTGATTGAACACGATAACCTCTATAGGAGGTCGACCGGTATCTACTCCATAATGAGCAAAGATTTCTCTGGCCTCTTTCATGATATATCTAAATTCATGAGCCAAAAATATAGTAGCTGCACGCTTAATGGAAGAATGCTCAATATTGGAGAACTCCAAAAATATTCTCTGAATACAGGGATGCATATGGATAAATTGCCTTTCAATTTATACTATGAGCATAGATACAACATCGGCAAGGCTACTAGTTATGTGATGAATAGATCCACCCATAGTGGGTAAAGTACCGGCACAAGTAAAGAAGTCTTGAAGAACCCCTTTTCCAAAAATATTACCACTACCAACCCAGAACTTCTTAATATGTAAAGTGGTAGCTTCATCCGGGGGGCCAACATGAACGTTACCCTCGGCTTTGCTACCCTTCTCGATAAAATTGTCCCCCATCTCAGACATGAGGGCAAGCAAGCAAGCAACACACACAAGCAAACAATAAGCAAGCGAACGATAAACACACGGTGGAAAAAGGGCAAATAAAACGACAAGGGTGAAGTGGGGGAGAGGAAAATGAGAGGCAAAAATGTTATGCGAAGGATAAGGGTTTGTGATAGGTACTTGGTATATGACTTTTGCGTAAGCCTCCCCGGCAATGGTGCCAGAAATTCTTCTTGCTATCTCTTAAGCTTGCGTTGTATTCCCTCGAATAGGAAATGGAGATGCAGCACAGTAGCGTAAGTATTTCCCTCAATTTTTGACAACCAAGGTATCAATCGAGTAGGAGACCACGCGCGAGTCCCTCGTACCTGCACAAACAAATAAGAACTTCGCAGCCAATGCGATAAGGGGTTGTCAATCCCTTTATAGTCACTTATGAAAGTGAGATCTGATAGAGATGATAGTTTATATTTTTGGTATTTTTAGTTTAATAAAACAACAAATAAAAGCGGTAAAAGTAAAGTAGATGTAGATTGATATGTTGAGAATAGACCCGAGGGCCATAGTTTTCTCTAGTGGCTTCTCTCATGATAGCAATATTCTACGGCGGGTAAACAAATTACTGTCGAGCAATTTATAGAAAAGAAAATAATTATGAGACTATCTAGGCATGATCATTGTATATAGGCATCACGTCCGAGACAAGTAGACCGACTCCTGCCTGCATCTACCACTATTACTCCACACATCGACCGCTATCCAGCATGCATCTAGTGTATTGAGTTCATAGGAACAGAGTAACGCCTTAAGCAATATGACATGATGTAGAGGGATAAACTCAAGCAATATGATATAAACCCCATCTTTTTATCCTCGATGACAACAATACAATACGTGCCTTGCTGCCCCTACTATCATTGGGAAAGGACACCGCAAGATTGAACCCATAGCCAAGCACTTCTCCCATTGCAAGAAATATAGATCTAGTAGGCCAAACCAAACTAATAATTCAAAGATACTTGCAAGGATATTATGAGCACACATAAAATGTTTAGAGAAGAACCAAATATCTTTCATAGATAACCTTGATCATAAACTCACAATTCATCGGATCTCGACAAACACATCGCAAAAAGAGATTACATCGAATAGATCTCCTCGAAGACCGAGGATAACTTTGTATTGAGATCCGGAGAGAGAGAAGAAGCCATCTAGATAATAGCTATGGACCCGAAGGTCTGTGGTAAACTACTCACAACTCATGGTGAGGACGATGATGATGATGATGAAGGCCTCCTTGATGGATCCCCCTCCGGTGGAGCTCCGGAACAGGCTTCAAGATGGGATCTCCACGGGAACAGAAGGTACATCGGTGGAATTAGGGTTTTCTCTCTGTTCTCGGAGTTTCTGGTGTACGTGGACTTATATAGGAAGAAGGAGGGCACCGGGGGCCACTTGAGGAGGCCTCGAGGCAGGGGGGCACGCCCTGGGAAGGGGGGCGCACCCCCACCCTCGAGGGCGGCTCCTCGATCCTCTGACGTGGTTCTCAAGCTTCCTGTGCGTGATTTTCTCCAAAAATATCTCTCGCGAAGGTTTCATTCCGTTTGGACTCCGTTTGATATTCTTTTTCTGCAAAACCCTGAAATAGGCAAAAAAAATGCAATCTGGACTAGGCCTTTGGGTTAGTAGGTTAGTCCCAAAAATGATATAAAAGTGAATGATAAAGCCCATTAAACATCCAAGACTTCATAAATAATAGCATGGAACAATAAAAAATTATAGATACGTTGGAGTCATATCAGGCGGCTCGTGGCTCCGGCTTCCCCGCTCGTTTGGCGACGTGCTACCGGCTGGAGGCCCCGGCGGTGTCTGGTTGCAGACCGACGGTTACTGCAGCGGTGCATCCTGGGTGGAGGTCGATGTGGCTCCCTCGGGCGACGTGTTCCTGGAGCGCGGCTGGCAATCGTTTGCACGCGCGCGCCGGCTGCAGGGGAGGTGTACGCTCCACTTCAGGTACGATGGCGCCTCCACGCTGTTCGTCAGGGTCTTCTCGGATGAAGGGAGGCGCCTTGGGTGCTGTCCTGAGGCTGATGATGAAGAGGGCGGCGGGGATGGCATCCGGAGGAGCAGCTCCTACTCCGGAGATGATCTTGGTCCTGGGGGGCGCCGTAGGTCCCCCCTCTGTGGCAGCAAGAGCTCCTCCAGCAGTGGCGGCTACAACGAGCCACCACGCCGCCGAGCTCGGCTCGGCGAGGGGAGGGGGTCGCTGCGCCGCTGTGGCTCAGTGAAGCCGGAGGAACCGGGAGACTCCGACTGAACGAGAGCGGCCTTTGCTTCTTATTCTCCCCCTTTTTTTCTTCATGTCCTTCCTGTGTCAAAACTTTAAGTTGCCTCGAGAAGCCGTGTAATGGACTGCAACATATGTATGAAGCGAGAAGTTGCTATCATGTTTTTGGTCTTGGTGAGATTACTTAGCTTACGCGTTGCGACGTATTGAGGCAAAATGCTCCTGACTCATTGGCGTCATGAGCCCCCATTAGGTCGTGAGGACGGCCGAATCCAGAGAGCTCACGCAGCCCCCGAGCATGGGTGAGCCGCTGAGAGCTGCTGAGAGCGCCGAGCGTGGGTTAAGGCGCCAAAGCCTGAGCCGGCTCGGTAGGATAGATTGCGCGGTCTGAGAAGCCCGACGCCAGAGCCTGAGCAGGCTTGGCCAGGCGAGGTCACGGGGCTGTGGCATACGGAAGCCGGTGACCCACCATGCCCCAGCCCCCACGCGCGGGGCACGCGAAGGAGAGCGAATGGCGCAGCCCGTGTTTAACAAGCTGAACTTAAAACCGGTGAGAAAGATCCCAAGCAAGACGTCCAACCAAATGCAAGAAACACGAGAAACACGAGAACTTCATAGCACGGGGTAGAGGAAGGGCCGATTGCCAAGGAAGTAGAAAAGGCTGACAGCCAAACACCAAGCCTAAAAGGAAAAATTTCGCGTCCGACCCCTACACTACGTCTTCTTCCCAGCGCGGAGCTAAGGACTGCCACTGGGACATGGGTGGGAGCCCCGTCTGAGGGCCCATAGGCAACACACAGGAGACTCCGAGGCGTGTACAACCCCAACTCATTATTACATGAGAGTGTCACGAGCGGAGACCTTCACGGGCATGGAGCCTTGATTATGGGTAGAACCTCCTGAGGTGTTCAATGTTCCAGGAATTCCGAATAGGTATCCCACCCTGCGTCTCCAGGCGCACAGCACGAGGCCTAGAGACACGGGCGATTCTGAACGGGCCCTCCCACATGGGCGAGAGCTTGTGTAATCCCTCCCTGGAGAGGACCCGCCTCAAGACCAAGTAACCAACTTCAAGTGTTCTTGCGCGGACGCTGCGACAGTGGTACCGCCGCAGCGCCTGCTGATATCGCGCCGCCCTGAGGGCAGCTCGGCGGCGGCCCTCCTCGCCAAGCACGAGCTCCATCCGCCAGGTGGCGTCCTCGTATTCCTCATTGAAAGCCAAGACCTGTGGGGAAAGATGCTTGACCTCGTGAGGGAGGACCGCCCCGCCCCATAGATGAGAAACAAAGGAGTTTCTCCCATGGGTTTGGTGGCAGTGGTTCGGATTGACCACATCACGGACTAGAGCTCGTCGATCCAGCCCCTGCCACAAGCCTCGAGCTTCTTCTTAAAGCTACACGTCTTGAGGCCGCGCAAGACTTCCGCGTTGGCGCGTTCGGCCTGACCGTTGCCCCTGGGGTGAGCCACCGAGGCGTAGCAGATCTGTGTTCCAAGGTTAGCACAACATGACCTGAAGTGATTGATTGTGAACAACGAACCGTTATCCGTGATGATGCGGCTGGGGACCCCGAATCGCCTCACAAGGCCCTGGATGAACTTGACGGCCGACCCGGCTAGGATCGCGCAAACATGCTCCACCTCTGCCCACTTGGTGAATTTGTCAACGGCGACGTAGAGGAAGCGATAGCCCCCCGCTGCCCGGGGAAACGGATCCAGGATGTCCAATCCCCAGACCGCAAAGGGCCAGGAGAGCGGGATCGTCTGGAGGCCCTGCGCTGGCTGGTGGGTCTGCTTGGCGTGAAACTGGCACGCCTCGCAAGCGCGCACAAGCTCCGTGGCGTTGTTGAGCGCTGTGGGCCAGTAGAAGCCGCTGCGGAAGGCCTTGCCCATGAGGGTGCGGGACGACGAGTGATGACCGCAGTCCCCACCGTGGATGTCGGCCAGCAGCTCGCGCCCCTGTTTCCTCGAGATGCATTTTAGTGAGACATCGTTGGGGCGCCTTCTGTAGAGTTCACCGTCTTGGATGCAGTAAGACGAGGCCTGTCGGACCACGCGCTCTGTGTCCTCCTCCTTGTCTGGCAGGGTGTCGTGTTGCAGGTACAACTTGAGCTCTTGGGTCCAGCAACCCTCCTCGGGCTTCGCGGCGAGTAGCAGGCGGGCTCCGGAGGCCGGTCCGCATGGCGGAGCACCGTCTGCAGGCGCTGCAAGTAGCCCCTGCTGAGTGGATGCCGGCTCAGGAACGAGCGGTGTTGCCGATGGTTTGAGCAGCCGCTCCTCGAAGACGCCCAGCCTCTGAGGCTCCCGCCTGGAGGCTCGTTTGGGGATGTCAGCCGCTTCCTTGTCGGTGCCTCTTGGTACGTGTCGCACCTCCAGTCCTCAGAATCGCTTCTCCATCTTGCGCACCTCCTCCAGATATGCCTCCATGTGCTCGTCCTTGGGCTTGTATTTCTTGTTGGAGAAGTTGACGAGGAGTTGCGAATCACCTCTGATGGTGAGACGCTTGACCCCCAGTGCAGCGGCGGCCTTGAGCCCAGCAATTAGGCCCTCGTACTCTGCGATGTTGTTGGAGACCTTCTCGCCTTGCTGGAAGCAAAGCTGCACAGCGTAGTACAACTTGTCCTGGGTGGGAGATACTAACACGACGCCAGCCCCCGCGCCAAGGCGCGGGAAGGCGCCATCGAAGTATACCACCCATCCGTCCGGGGCTTCATCACCGGGGGCCAGCAAGCGATCCTCGCCAGCCCCCTACTCCGGCGCGTCAGTCCATTCCGCCACAAAGTCTGCCAGAGCCGCTCCCTTGATCACTCGCATGGTGCTAAACTCCAACTTGAACGCCTAAAGCTCGATGTTCCACTCGGCGACCCTCCCGACAACGTTCGGGCCCCGAAGTACCTTCTCGAGAGGGTATGACGAGACAACCTTGATAGGGTGGCCTTGGAAGTAATGGCGCAGCTTCCTGGAGGCGACAAGGAGCGCCCGGAGCAGTTTCTGAGGCATCGGGTAGTGCGAGCGCGCGTCGCGCAGTACAGTGCTGACGAAGTACACTGGGTGCTCCATGAGGGTCGACGCAGCAGGATCCTCAGGCGCTTCAGGAATCTTGGGTGCCTCTTGCTGGATGGCGGGGCCGACAGTAACAGTGGTTGAATCTACCTCTGGAACTACGTCAGGGGGCGATGGGGGCCCTGGAGATGCCGAGTTGTCCGGTGGCCTCACATTTCGAGGCCTTTCCTCACGCTCCACCACTAGTGCTGCACTGGCGGAGTGAGGAGTCGCGGCAAGGTAGAGAGTCATAGGTTCCAGGGGTCGCAGCGCTACCATAACCGACGAGCTGGTGAGGTATTCCTTGAGATCACGGAAGGCGGCATCGGCCTCTAGAGTCCACTCAAAGGGCCCCTTGTTCTTCATGAGCTTGAAGAACGGGAGGGCGCGCTCACCAAGATTAGAGATGAAGCGTCCCAGGGACGTTACGCATCCCGCAAGTTTCTGCATCTCCTTCAGGTTTGTGGACAGCTTCATTCTTTCGATGGCCTTGATTTCTCCGGGTTAGCTTCGATGCCCCGGAGCGAAACCAGGAATCCTAGCAGCTTGCCGGAAGGTACACCAAACACACACTTCTCCGGGTTGAGGCACATCTTCACCTTGCGCAGGTTGGCGAACGTTTCTTCTAGGTCCTCGACGAGAGTCCTGGCCTCTCTGGTCTTGACCACGATGTTGTCGACATAGGCCTCTGCGTTCCTCCTGAGCTGAGGGCCGAGGGTGATGTGCATCAGGCGCTGGAAGGTGGCGCCCGCGTTCCTCAGCCCAAAAGGCATGCAGGTGTAACAGTAGACCACGCATGGGGTTAGGAACGCCGTCTTCTCCACATCATGCACCGCCATCTTAATTTGGTGGTAGCCCGAGAAGGCATCGAGGAAGCAGAGCAGGTCGCAGTCAGCTATTGAGTCCAGGATTTGGTCTATGCACGAGAGAGGGAATGGGTCCTGAGGGCAGAACTTGTTGAGGCTCGTGAAGTCGACTCACATGCGCTCCTTGCCTCCTTTCTTCGGGACTATGACGGGGTTGGCCAGCCACTCCGGGTGCCATACTTCCCGTACGATGCCTGCTTCCTCTAGCTTCCGAACCTCCTGAACGATGAAGGCCTGCTTCTCCGGGGCTTGTCTGCGTGCTTTCTGCTTGATAGGGCGCACGTTGGGGCACACCGTGAGGTGATGCTCGATGACATGCCTAGGCACCCAAACCAAGTCAGCGACTTTCCAGGCGAACACATCTTTGTTGGCCCTGAGGAAGCTGACTAGTGCTGCCTCTTGCTCAGGGTCCATGCCCGCGCCGATGGTGAAGGTGGCTCCTGAGCCCTCCTCATCAGCAGGCACCTGCTTCGTCTCAGCGGGGTCCTGAGAGAAGAGTTGCTTCTTCTTGGCAGGCGCGGCTTTCGGTGCCTCTGGAGCCCCCCTTGCTCCTGGATGAGCTGCAGAAGCAGCCCTATAAGCACGCCCGAGGACCTGAAGGGCGGCCTTGGGGTCCCCTTTGATGGTGATGACGCCGTTGCCCCCGGGCATCTTGATGGTGTTGTCGCCCGGGTGAGTCGCCGCCATGAATTTCACCAAGGCTGGGAAGCCGAGGACGGCGTTGTAGGGCAGGTGGATGGGCGCAATGTCGAAGGCGATGAGCTCGGTCTGGTAGTTGGTAGGTGTACCGAAGGTGACCGGGAGGCAGATCTAGCCGAGCGGGACGGCCGAGCCCGCGACCCCTAAGAAGGGCTTGGTGGGGAGGAGCTGCCTGTAGGACACGGGCAGATGACTGAAGGCCTCGGGGGAGAGGATGTTGAGCCCAGCGTCGCCGTTGATGAGGGTTCTTGTGATGGCCACCCCAAAGATGGTGGGCGTGCATACCGTGGGGAGAACGCTCGTGCCGGCCGCTTCCGTGGCGAGGTCGCCAGGGCCGAAGGAGATGACGTGCCCCTGTTCGCTCTGCGCGCGTGAGGCCTCCTGCGGCTAGGCGGCGGCCCCGACCTGCCGAAAGTTCGACTTGATGTGTCGAGCCGATGTCGGCGCTTGGGATCCTCCGAGGATACAGGCGACCCCCCGGCAGCGCAGCCCCCCACCGACAATGCTCCGTAGCCCGCCGCCGCGGGCCGTTCGAGCACCGAACTCTCCCATGGGTGGCCGGTGCCGGGGCAGCCGTCGTGCCACCAAGAGCGTCGCCGGGATGGCCACAGGGAGCGGGAGTGGCAAAGCAGGCCGCTCTCCGGTGGCCCGGCCGGCAAGAACGTCGTTGGGGAAGGAAGCGGAGCGCCCATGGGTGGCGCGGTCCGCTGATGCCGCTCGGGAGACAGGGAGAGTGCCAGCCTCCACGCGGGCATGGCGGGCCGCGGTCATCATGGCGGCGCAGAGCAAGAGAGGGGAGGCGAGGTCGTCGGAGAGGCGAGATTTCGACACGCCCTACCTGGCGCGCCAAATGTCAGATTACGGGCTCCGCAAACCCAAGAAGTTCGAACACAGGGGTGTGAACGAAGATCTCTCCCACTTACGTCTACCTAGCGTCTCGCCCTCATCCAGTGAAGAGATTCAAGCGAACAACAAGTAAAGTACACAAGAGTTTACCCAGGTTTAGGCCACCTTGTTGTGTCAGACCCTACTTCCTGCTTTGGTGGATTGGCCTCAGGAGGGCTTGAATATGGACTAGTACAGTGGTTCCTGATCTCAGGAGGAGAGCTCTGGAGGGTCAGGAGGCAAGAGTTCTTGCTCCTATGTGCGAGGGCAGAGTTTATGGATCTGTTCCTCTCCTCTCGATAGTGGGGATTCTAGCTACTTATATAGGCGGCCAGGGTCCTCTTCCCCCGAAATGTTTAGGCGGGAAGGGATCCCACAACGGCCATTTTGAGCGGGAACACAAGGACGATCCTATCCTGACAAAAGCAGCCTTCGCTTGCAAAGGATCAGGCGGTGACGCGGTGGTGGGCTCGGCGGTGACATCCTCCTGGTCGTCCTTGCGGTCTTCGGTCTTGTTGCACCAATGGAGAAACCTTTGTCCTGCTCCTCGGGAACCTGCGCCTGCGCTGTCCCCCTTTGCACCAAAACGGCAACTGCACCGCTTGCACGCGTTGGCACCCGCTGGCGTGGTGTGTCATTGCTTGCGTCACTGCCTCCTACAGAGGCAGGCTTGGCCTTGGATTCTCCGCCCCTCCTTAGCAAACTAACCTAGGCCGCTCCTGAGGGGGTCTTGACGTCGTTCTCCTTGCGAGGTCTAGCACCCTCGCGAGGGTCTTGAGCAGCTGGTCGATCAGCCGGGCCGTACAAGGCCGTGGCAGGAGCGCGCTGCGGCCCGCAGACAGGCAAGTCTGGGTACCCTGGTTCCCAGGACGCCGACAGACGTGTCGAGCCCGCAGGTAGTTAGGTGGAGCTTGCCTGACATGTGGTGGCGCATTAGGGCGATTTTCATCTTTATCGACACCCATTTGGGTGGTGTGTCAAGATTACAGAGAGGTGGTTCGCCAAGTGGTGCAACAGCCTTGCCGGGAGTCCCCCTCCTCGTGACACCTAGTTGTGCATTCAATGCACTTTGTCTTAACTAGAAGAGTTAGGTATGATAGCACTCTTTGCTGTCTAATCACTAGATAAAGACAGTTTTGCCATAGTGGTAACCCCTTAATCTATAAAAGGATGGCCATGGCAACCTTTACAAGGGTTCGAACCCATTCAAACCCCACGCAAACGTACCTGTGTAGCAGCCCTCTCCTCGCACTTGCTGGGAAGAGCGCTCCATGTATTTGTGTTCACAACCACCCAATACACAAAAGGTAGGAGTAGGGTTTTACACCTCCATGGGGGGCCGTACCTGGGTAAAGATCCTTGTTTCCTTCGTCATTCCCTCTCTTTGCGTTGCGTGCCAACCCTCGCCAAACCAGCAAAGGGGCTCATCGGCCCCATTGATCGTCGACCCACATTGACATCTTTGGCACGCCAGCTAGGGGGTTCACCAGCGTGAACCCGGATTGGCGAACAACGAGCAGTTTTGTCAAGCTTTGTCATCACCTTCATCATTCATGCGGCCCAACAAAAGGGCTCCATGAAGACGAAGCCTTCCATGTCCAAGCTTCCTTCACCCTTCTCCGTGGGTAGTGCACGCGGCGCCATCGCCGCGGACGCCGCGAACGCTGCGGCAGGCATGACCGGCACAGGCGGCGCGATCATCATGCCTGTTGCGGCAGGAGTGGTCGGTGCAGATTCTAGAGGCGGTCAACTTCCATGACCCTCCGGCCATAACAAAAACAATGGCGCCGGTGGCACGGGCACGCAACTTCTGCCCCCTCAGCACGATGGTGAATGCGGCCACCGGAGCAACACCATCTGATCTGGCACGAGCCGAGATCCTCTTCCATCGGTGGTTGCAGTGGCAGTGGGGGCAACATCGGGGTGTCAGGCAGTTCTTGCAGAGCCGTGCTGCCCTCGTGGGCGAGGCCTCTTCAAGCGGTGTGGGCCACCGAGCTTTCGCCCATGAGTTGCGTCAGGTGGTGTGGCCTGCCAGGTTCAAGTCGGAGCTGCCCCCGCGCTACGCCGGCATCTCCAGCTCTATGGTGTTCCTTTAGCTCTACGTGCTAAGCACCTTGGCAGAGGGCGATGACAACAAGGTCATGGCAAACTTGTTCCCCATGGAACTTGAGTACGGCCTGCGCTCCTGGCTTATGAATCAGTCTGAGGGGTCGATCTCCTCTTGGGATGAGCTCTGCGACCAGTTCATCGGCCACTTCGACCAGACCGAGGAGGGCGCTGGAGGCCCCCAGGGGCCTCGCGCAGGGGCCTGCATGATTGGCGGAGCCCAGGCCCTAGCATACGGCCGCTACCTCAAACATCTCTCCCGCAAGGTAAATGCTGCCCACTCGAGGCTAGAGGTCGAGCAAATCCCAAGTGGCCACAACATGTGATCACCTTCGACTCTGAGGACCACCCATGTCCACGGTCACTTCAGGCACACTCCCCATGCTGTGCACCCCCACCATCAACAACATCGCTGTCACCAAAACCCTCGTTGACGGTGGCACCGGCCTCAATGCAATCTCCATCAAGACCTTCAAGATGCTCCAAGTACCCACTAACTAGTTGATGCCGACTAGGCCCTTCTCTCGGGTGACCGATGGGTCGACCATCCCCCTTGGGCGAGTGCCCCTCCCTGTCACCTTTGACACTCATGAGACCTATCGCACCGAGCTCGTCGACTTCGACGTGGCGCGCATCGGCCTGCCATACAACGCCATCCTGGGGTACCCGGCGCTTGCCAAATTCATGGCCGCAACCCACCCTGCCTACAACGTCATCAAGATGCCAGGATACAGTGATGTTATCACCATCACTTGCGATAAGAAGGACGTTGTTCGCGCCCTCCAGAGTGCTTACAAAACTGCGGCACCCAAGTGCCCGGCCACCAAGGGTGAGGCCCAACCCGTTGAGGCTGCGCTAGCAAAGAAGAAGCAGTTGTTCTCCCAAGATTGCGTAGGAGGGAAGAAGGTATCGGTCGACGGTAGCAACTTAGGCCCCACTTTCACCATTGGTGCCTGCCTTCCCCCTGGCACAGGAGGACACACTCGTTGCCTTTGTCCGAGCAAACTCGGATTTGTTCGCCTAGAAGGCGTCCGATTTGTCAGGGGTCGCAAGGGAGGTGATTGAGCATCACTTGACAGTGTGCCCCAACGCCCGCCCCATCAAGGAGAAGGCGCGGTGCTAGGCACCAGAGAAGCATGAATTCATTGTTCAAGAAGTGCGCAAGCTTCAGGAGGCCGGAGTCATCCGAGAGGTGCGCCACCCCTAGTGGCTGGCCAACCCGATCGTCGTCCCCAAGAACGGTGTCAAGGAGTGTATGTTCGTCGACTTCATGAGCCTTAACGAGGCTTGCCCACAGGACCCCTTTCCACTGCCGCGTATTGACAAGATCGTGGACTCCACCGCCGGGTGGGATCTCTTGTGTTTCTTGGATGCCTTCTTGGGCTACCACCAGGTCTAGATGGCGGTGGAGGACATGGAGAGGATGGCCTTCATCTCCACGTACGGCGTGTTCTTCTACGTCTGCATGCCCTTTAGTTGGAGAAGCGCCTGTGCCACCTTCCTGCGACAGATGCACATCACTCTAAGGCC
This sequence comes from Secale cereale, assembly GCA_902687465.1. Taxonomy (NCBI): domain Eukaryota; kingdom Viridiplantae; phylum Streptophyta; class Magnoliopsida; order Poales; family Poaceae; genus Secale; species Secale cereale. Next base: position 282,204,655 of record LR738712.1, read on the forward strand.
TCAGCTGGGAAGGAACATGGAGGCCTACATCAACGACATCATGGTCAAGACACGCGAGGCCAGGATGCTCATCGAGGATCTTGAGGAAACATTCGCCAACTTGTGCAAGGTCAACTTAAATCTCAACCCAAAAAAGTGCGTCTGTGGAGTCCCCTCCGGCAACCTCCTCGACTTCCTCGTCTCCCACCAGGGAATCAAAGCTAATATGGAAAATATCAAGGCCATTGAGAAGATGCGCCCGCCCCGTACCCTCAAGCAAATGCAGTGGCTGGCGGAGTGTATGGCCTCCCTGGGGCGCTTCATGTCCAAGTTCGGTGTACGAGCCTTGCCATTCTTCAAGCTCTTGAAGAGGTCCGGCCCCTTTGAGGCGAACTTGGGCTTTGAATACCTCAAGAGGTACCTCACGAGCCCACCCATCATGGTCGCGCCACACCCTCGCGAGCCATTGCTCCTTTACCTAGCACACCAAAATGGCTAGCGTAGTGCTCGTGGTGGTACGGGAGGGGGTCAGCGCCAAGGATAAGTCCACCGAGCCTCGCGAGCCCTCAGAGCCTCGTGAGCTCACTAAAGCTTGTGAGCGTCATGAGTCGCCCGAGTCTCGCTGGCCTCCTGAGCTGCCCGGATCCCGTGAGCCACCCGCAGAGCTATCCACAACCGCAGCCTTGGGCCTTGTCGAGCACCCTGTATACTTCGTCAACACAGTGCCAAGGGATGCAGGCGAGCGTTACCCCATGCAGCAGAAGCTACTTCTCGCGCTCCTCGCCATCTCCAGGAAGCTGCGCCATTCCTTCCAAGGCTACCCCACCATGGTCATCTCCTCGTACCCCTTGGAGAAGGTCCTACGCAACCCCAAGCGATGGGCCGAGTCGACGAGTGGAACATCGAGCTGCATGCCTTCTAACTGGAGTTCTGTACCACCAGTTTTATCAAAGGCGCAGCTCCCGCTAACTTCGTGGTGGAATGGGCAGATCCATACGAGAAAGAGCCTCAAGAGAGAGGGTCGCTCCTGCCTAGGGATGAGGCACCCAACGGCTGGGTCATGTACTTTGACAGCGCCTTCTCCAGGCAGGGCGCGGGGGCTGGGGTCGTACTCACCTCACCAACCGAGGATAAGCTCTACTACTCTATCCAATTGTGCTTCCAAGGCAATGATAAGGTCTCCAACAACATCGCAGAATATGAGGGCCTCATAGCTGGCCTCATGGCTGACTCTACCCTGAGTGTCAAGCGCCTTACTATCAAGGGCGATTCTTAGCTCCTCGTCAACTTCTCCAACAAAAAATACAAGCCCAAGGATGAGCACATGGCAACCTACCTGGAGGAGGTACACAAGCTCGAGAAGCATTTCCTTGGCTTGGAGCTATAGAACATTTCACGTGGCTTCAACAAGGAGGATGACGACATTGCCAAACATGTGTCTTGTTGAGAGCCCTTGAGCCCTCGTGTCTTCGAAGAGCGGCTCCTTTGGCCGTCAGCCGCACTAGTTGCTGTCGGCACAATGTGGCTTTGTGAGGAGCTCCCTCCCGCGCCGCCCATGGGCGCATCATACTATGGCCCGTCCTTAGGAGCCTGCCTGCTGTTGGCATTGGAGCCTCAGGCAGGTAGCTGGGCTGCAGAGCTTAGGTCTTATCTGCTCCATGGCACTCTCACGTCGGAGGACTCAGAGGCAGAGCGCGTCGTCCGGAAATCCATCGCCTACTGCCTACGAGAAGGCGAGCTGTACCACAGACACCCTAATGTCGTCTCATTGCGGTGCATCTCAGAAGAGCAGTGGCGCGAATTTCTCATCGACATCCATGGAGGGGAATGCGGGACCACTCCTCGTCACACACCCTCGCCGGCAAGTTGTTTCAGAGCGGCTTCTATTGGCCCACCATGCTTCACGACGCCGCAGTGCTGGTCCAATCCTACAAGGCCTGTATGTTGCACGCAAAGCAGATTATCCAGCAAGGGCAACGGCTCCAGACAATTCCTCTCTCATGACCCTTCGCGGTATAGGGCTGGATATATTGGGCGCCTTACCTCACGCGGCTTGTGGCTATCACTACATCTACGTTGCTATCGAAAAGTTCACCTAGTGGACAGAGGTCGAGCCCAAGCGCACCATCCCGGCAGCTTCAACTATCAAGTTCATCAATGGCCTCGTGAGCCGACTTGGTGTCGCCAATCACATCACAACCAACAATGGCATCCATTTCGCAAGTGGCCTCTTCAAGTCCTACCGCGTCAATCTCGGCACGCAGATCTACTACACCTATGTAGCGCACCTGTGAAGCAACAGCCAAGCTGAACGTGCCAACGCAGAGGTACTCAAGGGCCTCAAGACAAGGAGATTCAAGAAGAATCTTGAAGCCTGGGGCAGAGGCTGGCTGGATGAACTGCAGTCTGTGCTGTGGTCCATCTGAACAATGGCAACCAAGCCCACGGCCGAGACTCCTTTCTTCGTCGTGTACGGGGCTTAGGCAGTCCTTCCTTCGGAGCTTAGGCACGGCTCCCTGCGAGTCTTGGCATATGACCAAGTGCGCTAGGATGACTCGCGAGAGGCCAACTTACTGCTCCCCGAGGAGGGACGGTGGTAGGCCACCCTCTGTGCTGCAAGGTACCAGCAGGCCTTATACCATTCCCAAATCCGTGACATTCACCCTCGTACCCTCGAGGTCGGGGACCTCGTCCTACGGTGGATCCTCTCTAGAGAAGGGCCCACAAATTCTAACCCATGTGGGAAGGCCCTTTCAGGGTGGCTCGCATTTCTAGGTCAGGCGCTGCCTGCTTGGAGACGGAGGACGGAGTTCTTGTGCCTAACGGCTCGAACATCCAACACCTCCAAGTTCTGCTCGTGACCATCATGGGTATGAGCGGCAGGGGGCTGTACACGCCCCGGAGACTCTCACTACATTGGCCTCACGAGCATGAGAGAGCTCCACCCACGCCCAACTGGAAGGCCCATGCTCCGTGCTAGCGGACGGAATGAACATCGATCATCCCCACGCCTAAGTGGAAGCCCCATGCTCCGCGTTTGCAGAACGATTGAACAACGATCATGCGCATGCCCAAGTGGAAGCCCCATGCTCCACGCTGGTGGAACGATCGAACCGTAATCATATCCACACCCCGGTGGAAGCCCCATACTCCGCGCTGGCGGAACAACGAACATAGGGCACCCCACGAGCCACACCAACCTCAAGCTGAACCGTGCCGGCACGGCCGCTAAATCTTTTTGCCTTGTAATGGATGTTAATTATGCCCTAGTAAATTTATATTGCTTCCATAATTGTCTCCTTGGTGCTCTACCACCTCGAGAGCACCGTGCACTCGCAACTCCACTACTGACCATCCCGTGAGTGGGGGCTAGGCACGACGTCTGTGCTCGGGTCCGTCCCTACAACATCGATAAATCCAAGTGATCAAGCTCTGGCTCACGGGTCCACCCTCGCGCATGCCACCTCACTAGGTCTTTGGTCCCTGATCTCCTCACGTAATGGCCACGAACAAGTCGGAGAATGCGTGCCACCCCCATGCCTCGAAATTGGTCAACATGTAGCTACCCCAGGATTCAAGCGCTCTGGAGACGTGCAAGTGATGCCTCGTGAGCGATAACTTCAAGGAGTTGTACCTCAGGAGGCATGTGCCAAAAGCCACGTGTACCCCCTGTGAACCAGGGGTCGCCCAACTTTGCTCCTTCGCAAAAGCGTCTAACTACCTCACGGGGCACATCTATCATTACTAGAATTCTCTCCTCCCGCAGCCTTGGCGAAGGTTGTTGCCTCTTTTTCCGTGAGCCGCTTGCATGTTAAAGAGGGGCTCTGAGAGCATGGCGCCTCGGGAGTCCTTACTAGTTCTCGGTGCCCCTCACCTCCTGGCCTTGTCCAGGCATCACGACCTGACATACCAGCAGCGGCTAAGGCTCCCTTGGGGGCTAGGTCCGGACGACGTAGAGCTTTTGGGAGAACATGAAAAAGAGGAGCAACCTCGCGAGAAAACTTAGGAGGGAACACATGATTCAAACCACCAAAGGATCAAATTAAAAGCACATAGGCTCCAACATTTCACATGCCCCACCCGGGGCTTACATGGATCCAATGCAGATATAAAAAATAGGAAATGAAGGGGAGGCCTCAAGCAGGCGCGACCGCCCCCAAGTCTCCGGCCCGGGCACCGGCCGCACCCTAATCTGAGTCCTCGTCTTCACTCTTGTTGTGGGGGATCCATTGTTGCTTTCACTTCCGCTGGATAAGGACGCGTCGCTGTCACCATCATCCTCGTCAGAGGGGTTACTGTCCTCGCTCTCCATGCAGTACCCCAGCGGGTCGCTAGTGCCCCTAAGATCTTCATGAAAAGCGTGATGGCCCCTTCATACTTGAAGTGGAGGACATGCCCCCTCTTCAGGCCACGGTCGAGCGTGAAAGACTTCCACCCCCTGCTTCAAGAATAAGAAGCCGGTGGGGGTGAACTCCGTCACCACCCATGTGGCGTCATTGCAACAACCATCCACCTGCACACAGAACCCCAGCCGCGCACGGTCCGCCACCTCTCCCGTGAAGGAGTCTGGGAGCTGAAGCCATGTGCAGGGTCGGCGGTACATGCCCACAATGAACTTGCGGCCCGCATCAGCGGAGTGGATCCTCGCCTGGGGAGGTAGGGAGAGCGCGCCACCGTGGGAACCTCGTCCTCGAACACCTTTTCCTCCGCATCCGCGCCCACTGGCGGCGCCTCTCCCGTAGCGACTGGGCCCATCAGCGATGGCGGTAGGAGGGCACACGCGCCCCCGTGGCAGCACATTGGGCATTGAAATAGATGCGTCAGTATGGCCTCTCCCCCTCGCCATCGTCGCAGAGGTCGGCTCGGATCATGGAGTGTTGACCCAAAAGTATAGGGGATCAATCATAGTCATTTTGATAAGTAAGAGTGTCGAACCCAACAAGGAGCAGAAGGAAAGGACAAGTGGTTTTCAGCAAGGTAATGTCTGCAAGCACTGAAATTATCGGTAACAGCTAGTTTGATAGCAGGATAATTCGCAACGAGCAAGTATCAGTAACGGTAAATAGTATGTGGCAAGTTAGCCCAATCCTTTGGTGGCAATGGACAGGCCAAAACGGTTTCTTATAGTAAGCAAAGCATTCTTGAGGAGACACATGAATTTCATCCAGTCACTTTCACCATGTTGATTTGATTTGTGTTCGCTACTTTGATAATTTGAAATGTGGGTGGATCGGTGCTTAGGTGTTGTTTTTACTTGAACAAACCTCCTACTTATGATTAACCCCCTCGCAATCATCCGCAACTATGAGAAAAGTATTAAGATAAAATCTAACGATATCACTACACATTTGGATCCAAATCAGTCCCTTACGAAGTAGCGCGTAAACTAGGGTTTAAGCTTCTGTAACTCTAGCAACCGATCATATAATAACTACTCCACAATGCATTCCCCTAGGCCCAAATATGGTGAAGTGTCATGTAGTCGACGTGCACATGACACCACTAAGGGAATCACAACATACATATCATCAAAATATCGAACACATATCAAGTTCACATGATTACTTGCAACAAGATTTCTCCCGTGACCTCAAGAACAGAAGTAACTACTCACAAATGATAAACATGCTCAAGATAAGAGGGGTATTAAATAACATAATGGAACTGAAGATATAATCTTACACCAAATAAACCATATTGTAATCAACTACAAGATGTAATCAACACTACTAGTCACCCACAGGTACCAATCTGAGGTTCCGATACAAATATTGAATACAAGAGATGAACTAGGGTTTGAGAGGAGATGATGTTGTTGAAGATATTGATGAAGACTGGCCTCCCAAAAATGAGAGGGTTGTTGGTGATGACGATGAGCTCGATTTCGCCCTTCGAGAGGGAAGTTCCCCCAGTGGAATCACTCCGCTAGAGGGCAAAAGTGCTCCTGCCAAGTTTCTCGTCGAGACAGCGGCGCTCCATCCCGAAAGTCCTCCCTTTATTTTTTCCATGTCAAAATGACTTATATACTAGAAGAGGGGAACTGGAGGTGGGCCGAGGAGGGCACAACCCATCAGGGTGCACCTGGGGGGCCTAGCGCGCCAGGTGGGTTGTCCACCTGGTGGGCCTCCTCCGGTAGTTACTTGCTTCATTATTCTTCATATATTCCAAATGAATTATCCATATATTTTTAGCTCGTTTGGATTTGTGCAGAATAGGTGGGCTGACGTAACTTTTCCAGGTCCAGAATCCCAGCTGCCGGTATTCTCCCTCTTTGTGTAAACCTTGCATATTGTGAGAGAAAATGCATTATAATTAATCCATAAATCATTATTATGTATAAATAATTTATAAATAACAGTAGGAAAAGATGATGCAAAATGGGTGTATCATGGAGCGAGAAGGAGGAGTTGGAGAAAGAAGACGGACCGGGCGGTCTACCCCCCATCTTTATAGCGTCCAAAGGAGCTGGCTTGCGCCTCTTCGCCTTCAACCAGACAAGTAAGGCAATGATGGTCGTGCGCCGCACGAGGGCAGTCTTTATGTCAGCCCGAGCAGTTGCCGAGGCATCATGGGAGAAGTGAGGGCGCCCCCCCCCCGCTCCATCATGCGCCACACATCACGCCTGGCCCGCAGGCGGTCAGGTCCCACCATAGTTTGGTTCCCCCTTAGCAGGCGAAGACTTGTGCGCTGTGGGCCCGAGGGCTACTATCGAGCCAGTGGGACCAAGGGTACCAAGGCCTGTCTGCCTTCGTGCCAGGGAGCGGCACATACCTGAGGACCGGCAGGTGGCCCATCAGCAGGCATCGCTCGCGGAGGCCTACTCCAGGACCATGACTCAAGGTAGGCGTCGCCGGGCTCAGCCACGCGGTTCCGAGCCCCATCATGTGGGTCACGCGCACGGCGACAGATGGCACCAGAGGCCGGGCAAGCAGCCGCATATGAGGAGGATTGCCTCTTTTGAGCTAAGAGAGCAAGGCCAGCTCATTGGTTCCGAAAGCAAGCCCTAAAGGTTTCCCGTTCGGTGAAGGAATACCAGGACGGTGGGTGCGCAGGGCATAGGTCATCACCGAGCCCACTGGCATGTTATGGACGGAGGCTTTGCAGGCGAATACTGTCGGATCTCGGGTTCCGGCAAAACCCTTAAGGTTCGAACTCTGGGGTGCGCACGAAGATCTCTCCTTCCACCCTAGCTCGTCTACCCATCAACGCTAGGCCTAGCTCGTCAGATCCAAGGAACAAGGGACACAAAGTTTATACTGGTTCGGGCCACCGTTGTGGTGTAATACCCCAATCCAGTGTGTGTGGTGGATTGCCTTGTAGGCTGATGAAGAACTAGTACATGGATGAACTGCCTCCTGAGGAGAGGGGTTCTTGTGCTCGGGTGAGCTGGTGGTGTGTGGCCTTCTATCTGATTAGCTCTAGATGAGATGATCCCAATGGTGGTGGCTAGTCCTATTTATAGTGGCCCGGGTCCTCTTCCCAAATATTGAGCAGGAAGGGATCCCACAACGACCAAATTTGAAGGGGGGCAACTAGTACAAGCTATCCTAGTAAAAGGTGGTCTCCGCCTGCCAAAGGCTCTGGTGGTGACGCCGCTGTGGCCTCCGTGATGACCTCCGTTCTGCCGTCCTACTGGTCTTGGTCTTGTTGCACCGATATGGAAACCTTTGCCTGATGCCTCTGGTCTCTTCGCCTACACCTACTCCTTTAGCACCAAACAGGAAACTGGCGCTCTGCGCCCGCTGGCGCCCGCCTAGCCTTGGTCGTCACTACTCACGTCACGAGGACCTCGCGAGGTGTCCCTCGCCTCGATATCGCCGATCCTCACAAGCCGGCCTAGTGAGGCCGCCTCAAGGGATGCCTTGTGTCGTCCGCCTCGCGAGGCTTGGCCCCTCGCGAGGGTCTTGAGTGGTCGCGGTAGATGTCGAGCCGTACCAGGCCGCCTGCTGAGCCACGCCCTGGGCCGCAGGCAGGCAAGTCTAGGTACCCCAGTTCCCAGGACGCCGACAGTAGCCCCCAGGCCCAAGGAGCACTCGGGCTTGGCTTCGTGTCGAAGCCAAGGGCCAAGTGTGGAGCGTCGCGGGCCCCAAAAGCCTGCGGCCTAGATTGACGCGTGGCAATTGATGGGACGTGGGGTCTCCACTTCCCCACACGGCCTTGGCGACTGCGCGACTTGACAAGTCCCTGCATGCGCAAATGACCATCATTGCCTGTAATTATGGGGGCTGGTGGTTGGCCTTCTTCTGGCTATAAATAAGGAGGCACGCGGAGTCCTTGCTGCCCATCTTCTTCCTTTGTTCCTCTTGCCTCTTCTTCTCCCTTGCCCTTCGCATGACCGAGCCGCTCATGGCGCCGACCAGGAAGTTCTCGTCCGTGGAGAAGGGGAAGGCCCGGCAGGAGAGGCCTGGCTCACCGCCGAACAAGAGGGGGCGAGGCCGTCCCCGCAAGTGTGCCGCGACTCCCGTCGGGGCTGCTAGCGGGCGTGGCAGCCCCCCACAGCGCCCGTAGCCGCCCTTGGTAACCGCGGCGGCGGTTCTTCGACCGACAGGGGTTGCCATGGTGTTGGCGGTCCTGTGAATGAGGGGAAGCACTCTGGGGTCGTCAGGCCTCCCCAGCCGCGCTCCCACTTGGTGGAGGTGACATTGGAGTTTGTCGTGTGGTCGGAGAGCCCAGCCGGCACCCGACTTCAGCTTCAGTGCTCCCTAGCCGGTGAACTTCTCGCCGCGAGCTCTGGAGGCTTTTGGCTGCAAGCGGATGGTTGTTGTAGTAGGGGTTCATGGGTCGTGGTGGAGGTCTCCACCTCAGGCGTCGTGACCTTGGCTCGTGGCTGGCAGACGTTTGCCCGCGCGCGCGACTAGGGCGGACTGTGCGCCCTTCATTTCAGATATGGCGACGACTCGACCCTCTTCGTGAGGGTGTTTGGGGAAGACGGGCACCGCGTTGAGTGCTGCCCCTAGGACAACGACGGAAGCGAGGTGACTGGCATGGGCGACGGACGCAACTCGTCCAGCAGCGACAGCTCCTCCTTCAGCGGCAGCTCCAGCAGCGGCGGCTAGGACCAGCCGCCCCGCCTTCGTGCCTTCTTGGAAGGTGGTGTTGGGTCGTCCCGCCGTCACGCTTAGGTGAAGCGTGAGGAGAACTCCGGCTGAGCTCGGGGTGCAGGTCCTCGGGAGCAGTTACGCCTCAAGGGTCGCCGCCTGCCGTTCTTGGTTTTTCTTTCCCCCTGCATTACTCGAACAAACAAGTATGAGCCCTGGAAGGGCATGTAATGAACCGTGGCATTATGATATTCAGCACCATGCTTAGTGTCTCTGTCCATTGTTGCGCAATCTATGTGTTACGCGCTTCTAGGGCGAGGAGACCTATCTTGACGCACTTGAGATTGCCTTCATCCTGTGACGTTTGACCCCTCGCTAGGCTGCAAAAACTCGTTAGGTGGTTATTAGCCTTTACTGCCCGAGGCCCTTGACGTGGGCTGAGCATGTTCGGCCGCCCCTAGTCGCTGTACCCGCGGGGCACAGACATGAGGATGGGGTGCGTGCCAATCACAAGCCCTGGTTTGGGCGCCTTGTGAAGGCTCAAAAAGGGGGAAAGCGCTGGGGAGAGCACCGTGCAACTGCCGCTCCTCGAAAAATGAGGGAAGGATCACAGAGGGAAATCAAAACCAAACAATCGACGAACGCCAGAACCTTTCAGAATCCATTAAAAAAGAAGAGAAGACAGGGGCAAGCCAACTCCAGAAAGCAAATGAACGGCCGCGTCCGGCACGTAATCTAGTCTTCTCACCAGCGCGGAGCTAAGTGCTGCCACTAGGACGTGGGAGGGAGCCCCCGAGGCCCGAGGGTGGCTCTCCGGAGACTCCGGGGTGTGTACATGTGACAACCTGGATTTTGCCCTTTCATTTTTCTTTTAATTTTCTTGGATTTCTTGATTTTATTTGGTTTTCAGTGGCTATGTGGTTCTGAAACTTGGGAAGATCATGTGCTCCTAGGTTTTATAGTGGCTTGCCATCCTCCTCATCATCGCAAGACCTTGCCATTTCCATCCTTGACCTAACTTAATATTCTTTTTCCAAGGAATATTCATTTTCTATTGAAGGAATATTCTTTTTACCCTAGGTTGTGAAGCAACCTATATCTCTATCATTCTAAAAATTCCCAAACAATTCTCATAAATTGTTTGGGTCATATCTTGCTCAAATATGGCAAAACATTTCATTGCCATGTTAAAAAATAATCCTCCAATAATCATTTTCCTATTCTGCCCTAAATGGCACTTTGTGAAGCAAGTGCTATTTATATTTTCCCAATTGCCTCCAAACTTTGTCGACATCTTTTCCTGTCCATATCATTGCCCTGTGCGAAATTTCATACTCATTTGCCTAGTAAATATGTTTCAGAGGTTTTCCAAAGTTTCTGTCTAGAAATGAACTTTGTGAAGGAAGTATATTCTAGGCATGTCCAAATGAGATGAAACTTAGTCACATCCTTCATTTGACTGATAACCCACAAGTGTAGGGGATCACAACAGTTTTCGAGGGTAAAGTATTAAACCCAAATTTGTTGATTCGACACAAGGGGAGCCAAAGAATACTCTTAAGTATTAGCAGTTGAGTTGTCAATTCAACCACACCTGGAAACTTAGTATCTGTAGCAAGATAGTTTAGTAGCACAGTAATATGATAGTGGTGGTAGTAGCAATAAAAGTAAAGATAGTATTTTTGTAGTTTTTGTGATAATAGCAACGGAAAAGTAAATAAACGGCTAGCAATATAGGTAAAGCTCATAGGCATTGGATCGGTGATGGGAAATTATGTCGGATGCAATTCATCATGTAGAAGTTATAACCTAGGGTGACACAGAACTAGCTCCAGTTCATCAATGCAATGTAGGCATGTATTCCGAATATAGTCATACATGCTTATGGAAAATAACTTGCATGACATCTTTTGTCCTACCCTCCCATACCAGCGGGGTCCTATTGGAAACTACGTGATATTAAGGCCTCCTTTTAATAGAGTACCGGACCAAATTAACACATAGTGAATACATGAACTCCTCAAACTACGGTCATCACCGGGAGTGGTCCCGATTATTGTCACTTCGGGGTTGCCGGATCATAACACATAGTAGGTGACTATAGACTTGCAAGATAGGATGAAGAACACACATATATTCATGGAAACATAATAGGTTCAGATCTGAAATCATGGCACTCGGGCCCTAGTGACGAGCATTAAGCATAGCAAAGTCATAGCAACATCAATCTCAGAACATAGTGGATACTAGGGATCAAACCCTAACAAAACTAACTCGATTACATGATAGATCCCATCCAACCTATCACTGTCCAGCAAGCCTACGATGGAATTACTCACACACGGCGGTGAGCATCATGGAATTGGTGATGGAGGAAGGTTGATGATGACGATGGCGACGATCTCCACTCTCCGGAGCCCCGGACGGACTCCAGATCAGCCCTCCAGAGAGAGATTAGGGCTTGGCGGTGGCTCCGTCTCGTAAAACACGATAATTCTTTCTCCTTGATTTTTCTCTCCACGAAACATAATATATAGGACCTGGGCCCCCAGGTGTGGATCTTCTTGCAGGTATGTTTTATATTTTCTGAAATAATTCTCCGTTGAATTTCACACGATTCCGAGAACTTTTTATTTCTGCACAAAAACAACACCATGGCAGTTCTGCTGAAAACAGCGTCAGTCCGGGTTAGTTCCATTCAAATCATGCAAGTTAGAGTCCAAAACAAGGGCAAAAGTGTTTGGAAAAGTAGATACGTTGAAGACGTATCAACTCCCCCAAGCTTAAACCTTTGCTTGTCCTCAAGCAATTCAATTGATAAACTGAAAGTGATAAAGAAAAACTTTGACAAACTCTGTTTGCTCTTGTTGTTGTAAATATGTAATCTCGCATTTAGGTTTTCAAGAAGATCATGAACTAACCACATTCACAATAACTTTTAGGTCTCAAGACTACTCACATCAATGGCATAATCAACTAGCGACCAATAATAATAAACCTCGGATGACAACACTTCTCAAAACAATCATGATATGATATAACAGGATGGTATCTCGCTAGCCCTTTCTGAAACCGCAAAACATAAATGCAGAGCACCTTTAAAGATCAAGGACTGACTAGACATTGTAATTCATGGTAAAAGAGATCCAGTCATGATCATACTCAATGCAAATTAATAGTAAGACATGCAACGACATAGGTGGTCTCCTACTGGTGCTTTTTGATACGAGGGTGATGACTCTGCATAAAAGTAAATAGATAGGCCCTCCGCAGAGGGAAGCAGGGATTTGTAGAGGTGCCAGAGCTCGATTTTTAAATAGAGATTGAATAACATTTTGAGCGGTATAATTTCATTGTCAACATAACAACCAAGAATCTCGATATCTCCCATGCTACGCACATTATAGGCGGTTCCCAAACAGAATGGTAAAGTTTATACTCCCCCAACCACCAACAAGCACACTCACGGCCAGCCGAATCCACGGGTTACCATCCAAACAAGCAACAACCCTGGGGGAGTTTTGTTTAATTATTATATTTTGAGCATGGGACTCGGCATCCCGGTTACCAGCCATTTTCTCGTGAATGATGAGCGGAATCCACTCATCGTGAGAATAACCCACCTAACATGGAAGATATAGACAGCCCTAGTTGATACATGAGCTGTTCGAGCATACAAAACATAATTTCATTTGAAGGTTTAGAGTTTGGCACATACAAATTTACTTGGAACGACAGGTAAATACCGCATATAGGAAGGTATGGTGGACTCATGTGGAATAACTTTGGGGTTTATGGAAGTGGATGCACAAGAAGTATTCCCGCTTAGTACAGGTGAAGGCTAGAAAGAGACTGGGAAGCGACCAGCTAGAGAGCAACAACGGTCATGAACATGCATTAAAATTAATAAACAATGAATGCAAGCATGAGTAGGATATAAATCACCATGAACATAAATATCGTGAAGGCTATGTTGATTTGTTTCAACTACATGCGTGAACATGTGCCAAGTCAAGTCAAAATCGTTCAGAGGAGGATACCACCCATCATACAACATCACAACCATTTTAATATCATGTTGGCACGCAAGATAGACCATTATAAACTCTCAGCTAATTAAGCATAGCATAAGCATCTATGATCTCTAATTGTCATTGCAAACATGTTTCATTCATAACAAGCTGAATCAAGAACGACGAGCAATCATATTTACAAAAACAAAAGAGGTCGAGTTCATACCAGCTTTTCTCATCTCAATTAGTTCATCATATATCATCCTTATTGCCTTTCACTCGCATGACCGAACGGTGTGGAAAATAATAATAGTGCACGTGCATTGGACTAAGCTGGAATCTGCAGGCATTCAATACAAGAGAGAAGACAAGGTAATATGGCTCAAGGTTAAATCAACAACAAAGCATATGAGAGCCACTAAGCATTTTTAATCATGGTCTTCTACTCTTAACCCCTAAAGAAAAGAAAAGAAACTATTTACACGGGAAAGCTCCCAACAAGCAAAAGAAGAATGGGAAATCTTTTTGGGTTTTCATTTTTAGTTTACTACTACAAGCAAGGAAAGTAAACTAGATAGAAGCTACAACTAATATTTTTTTGTTTTTCTGGGTTTTTCTAGCACACAAGAAAAAGACTAAGAAAAAGAAATCTAACTAAGCATGGATGGTACAATGAAAGAGTGTGAGCACTGACAACTAGAATAAGTGTGAACATGAAAGTAAGTCGGTGAGAAACACATACTCCCCCAAGCTTAGGCTTTTGGCCAAAGTTGGTCTATGGACAGTATTGGCCTGACGGATATCCAAAGTGGGTCGTACTGAGATGCAGAAGATGCTGCCTACTGAGCTGCAGCTCGAAGGCGGGCTGCCTCCGTCATGTTGTAATGGGCATTCGCCTCCTCCATGGTTATAGTGTGTCTTCCTTTTTCCTGAAAGTTAAACAAAGTAGGGGCAGGAAGAACAATAGGGATGGCATTCTGTCGGTTGAAGATTAGTCGATATTTGAGAGTTTTATTATCCCACTCTATAAACCGATGACTAGCCATAGCATTACAATCTAAATAAGCATAAGGTAAAGGGTCATCATATTGGTGCACAGACACACCAAGATAGCGGGCTATGCGAGTAGCATAGATCCCACCAAATAAATCTCCATTCGAGCCATTATGGTGTAGCCTACGTGCAATAATAGCTCCCAGATTATATTGCCTATCACCTAATACAACACTCCTGAGAATGCTAAGATCAGGGACACACATGTGACAAGCCTCATCTTTACCATTTATGCATCTACCGATAAAGAGAGCAAAGTAATGAATAGCAGGAAAATGTATGCTCCCAGTGATGGCTTGTGTGATGTCTCTGGATTCCCCTACTGTAATACTAGCTAGGAATCCTCTAAATTCAGATTTACGAGGATCACTCATAGTGCCCCACTATGAGAGCTTGCAGGCTTCATTAAAATCCTCTAAGTCCATGGTATAAGATTTATCATATAGATCCAACAAGACAGTGTGAGAATTACGTGAAGATGAAAATTTAAACCTTCTCACAAAGCTATCAGCCCAGCCACGGTATTGGATGCACTTATCTTGCATGAAGTCCTCGAGGTCAGCGTTACGCACATATGCGTAAAATTCATCTTTGATGCCTGCTTGACTCATAAATTCATCCGACGACCATTCACAAGGCCGTACATCAGCACCCCTCGGTGGTTCATCATTCGGCTCACGGAACGCGAGCCTTGGTCCTTGCTTCCTTGAAGGACCACCTTGGAAGTTTTTCCTAGACATTTTTCTGAAATTTTCTGAAATTTTTAGTAAATCACAATAAAAGTTAACCAAAGTCAACAAGAATGATAGCAATAACTCCTATAAGTGCCTAGAAGCTATATCATGCATTAGAACTACTTGGGACCAAGAAAAATTGACATGCAAGCTCAAGAACGAGGTCACCACAGCAGCACAAATTTTCAACAAATACAACACTAGAACAAAAACTAATTGGACCAATGGAGGAGTCACATACCAAGGAGCAATATCCCCAAACAGTTTGGTGATTGGTGCTTTGAGCAAGGAGATCGAAAATGGCAGCAAAACGAGCTAGAACTCGGATTTGAGCTGGTTGGGGATTTTTTTTGGGAGGAAGAAGAAGAGTATGGGTGAAAGGATAAGTGGAGGGGGGCCACGTGGGGCCCTCGAGGCAGGGGGCGCGCCCTGTGAAGGGGGCGCACCCTATGCCCTCGAGGCCACGTGCTGGCTCCCCTCGCTGTGTGTTCAGTGCCATATTTTCTTAAATATTCGGGAAAAAAAATCATATTTCATTTTCATGGCATTTGCAGAACTTTTATTTTTGGGATATTTTTTTATTGCACGGTTACGTGTGGAAATAGACAAATAATGCTATTTTTCTTTTATTTATCCTAATTAACAGAAAGTAAAAGGGGGGGTACAAAAGGTTTGTGCTATGTAGATTCACAACAAGGTTGATCAGGTCTTGTTAATAAACTCTTTCCGAGTAACATGAAACCGGAGAATTTTCGAATAACACTATGTTACCTCAATGGGGATATCTATGTCCCCAACAATAAGTATGTCATAAGCCTTCTTGATAGCAGGAATAGGAAACTCAAAACCTCCAATAGTAATAGTTGAAGTTTTCCCAATATAATTGATACTATAGACCTGAGGTTGTTTCCTCGGAAAGTGTACCGTATGCTCATTACCATTGACATGAAAAGTGACATTGCCTTTGTTGCAATCAATAACATCCCCTGCAGTATTCAAAAACGGTCTTCCAAGAATAATAGACATACTATCATCCTCGGGAATATCAAGTATAACAAAGTCTGTTAGAATAGTAACATTTGCAACTACAATAGGCACATCCTCACAAATACTGACAGGTATAGCAGTTGATTTATCGGCCATTTGCAAAGATATTTCAGTAGGTGTCAACTTACTCAAGTCAAGTCTACGATATAAAGAGAGAGGCATAACACTAACACCGGCTCCAAGATTACACGAAGCAGTTTAAACATAGTTTCTCTTAATGGAGCAAGGTATAGTAGGTACTCCTGGATCTCCTATTTCTTAGGCATTCCACCCTCAAAAGTGTAACTGGCAAGCATGGTGGAAATTTCTACTTCAGGTATCTTTCTTTTGTTGGTAATAATATCTTCCATATACTTGGCATAAGGATTTGTTTTAAGCACATCCGTCAAACGCATACGCAAAAAGATAGGTCTAATCATTTCAGCCAAGCGCTCAAAATCCTCATCATCCTTTTTCTTGGATGGTTTCAGAGGAAAAAGCATGGGTTTCTGAACCCATGGTTCTCTTTCCCTACCGTGCTTCCTAGCAACAAAGTCTCTCTTATCATAATGTTGATTCTTTGATTGTGGGTTATCAAGATAAACAGCAGGTTCAATCTCTACATCATTATCATTGCTAGGTTGAGCATCGACATGAACATCATCATTAATATTATCACTAGGTTCATGTTCATTACCAGATTGTGTCTTAGCATCAGAAACAGATATATCATTGGGATTCTCAGGTGGGTCAGATACAGGTTCACTAGAAGCATGCAAAGTCCTACCATTTTTCTTTTTCTTCTTCTTAGAAGAACTAGGTGCATCTAAATTAGCTCTCGAAGAATCTTGTTCAATTCTCTTAGGGTGGCCTTCAGGATACAGAGGTTCCTGAGTCATTCTACCACCTCTAGTTACAACTCTAACAACATTATCCTTATTCTTACTATTTAATTCATTGAGCAAATCATTCTGAGCCTTAAGTACTTGTTCTACTTGAGTGGTGACCATAGAAGCATGTATACTAATGAGTTTCAATTCATCCTTTGCATTAGATAGATAATCACTCAAGCGTTTGATCATATAAGCATTGTGTTGTAGTTGTCTACCAACATAAGCATTGAAGTTTTCTTGTTTCACAATAAAATTGTCAAACTCATCTAAGCATTGGCTAGCAGACTTATAACGAGGAATATCACCTTCATCAAATCTATAAAGAGAATTTACCTTTACTACCTGTGTCGGGTTATCAAGACTATGTATTTCTTCAATAGGAGGTAAATTCTTAACATCTTCAGCTTTAATACCTTTTTCTTTCATGGATTTCTTTGCCTCTTGCATGTCTTCGGGACTGAGAAATAGAACACCTCTTTTCTTCGGAGTTGGCTTAGGGGCTGGTTCGGGGAATGTCCAATTATTTTCATTGGCCAGCATATTATTCAATAATAGTTCAGCTTGTTGAACAGTTCTTTCCCTGAAAACACAACCAACACAACTATCCAGGTGGTCTCTGGAAGCATCGGTTAGTCCATTATAAAAGACATCAAGTATATCATGCATCTCAAGAGGATGATCAGGAAAAGCATTAATTAACTGGAGAAGCCTCCCCCAAGCTTGTGGGAGACTCTCTTCTTCAGTTTGAGCAAAGTTATAAATTTCCCGTAAGGTAGCTTGTTTCTTATGAGCGGGAAAATATTTAGCAGAAAAGTAATACATCATATCCTGGGGACTACGCACACAACCAGGATCAAGAGAATTAAACCAAGTATTAGCATCACCCTTTAACGAGAACGGAAATAGCTTAAGGATATAGTAGTAGCGAATCTTTTCATCATTGGTAAACAGGGTGGCTATATCATTCAACTTGGTAAGATGTGCCACAACAGTTTCAGACTCATAGCCATGGAAAGGATCAGATTCAACCAAAGTAATTAACTCGGGATCATCAGAGAATTCATAATCCTTATCAGTAACACATATAGGTGAAGTAGCAAAAGCAGGGTCATGTTTCATTCTAGCATTCAAAGACTTTTCTTTTAGCTTAGCTAATAACTTCTTAAGATCATATCTATCATTGCAAGCAAGAAAGTCTCTAGAAGTTTCTTCATCCATAACATAACCCTCGGGCACAACAGGCAATTCATATCTATTGGGAGTAGTTTCATCATCACTTTCATAAATATCATCAACATTTGCACTCTCCCTAACTTTAGCAATTTGTTCATCTAGAAATTCACCTAGTGGCACAATATCAGGCATAGAGGTCGTTTCATCATACATAGCAGAAGTAGCATCATCAAGAACATACGACATATCAGATTCAATAGCAGGAGTAGGTGTCCCAAGTTAACTCATAACAGAAGGAGAATCTAGTGCAGATCTAGATGTCAGTTCCTTACCTCCCCTCGTAGTTGAGGGTAAGATCTTGGTTTTTGAGTCCTTCAAATTCTTCATAGTGATAAGCAGATATAAATCCCAAGTGACTTAAAGAATAGAGCTATTCTCCCTGGCAACGGCGCCAGAAAATAGTCTTGATAACCCACAAGTATAGGGGATCGCAACAGTTTTCGAGGGTAAAGTATTAAACCAAAATTTGTTGATTCGACACAAGGGGAGCCAAAGAATACTCTTAAGTATTCGCAGCTGAGTTGTCAATTCAACCACACCTGGAAACTTAGTATCAGCAGCAAGATAGTTTAGTAGCACAATAATATGATAGTGCTGGTAGCAGCAATAAAAGTAAAGATATTGTTTTTGTAGTTTTTGTGATAATAGCAACGGAAAAGTAAATAATCGGCTAGCAATATAGGTAAAGCTCGTAGGCATTGGATCGGTGATGGGAAATTACGTCGGATGCAAATCATCATGTAGAAGTTATAACCTAGGGTGACACAGAACTAGCTCCAGTTCATCAATGCAATGTAGGCATGTATTCCGAATATAGTCATACGTGCTTATGGAAAAGAACTTGCATGACATCTTTTGTCCTACCCTCCCGTGGCAGTGGGGTCCTATTGGAAACTAAGGGATATTAAGGCCTCCTTTTAATAGAGTGCCGGACCAAAGCATTAACACATAGTGAATACATGAACTCCTCAAACTGGTCATCACCGGGAGTGGTCCCGATTATTGTCACTTCGGGGTTGCTGGCTCATAACACATAGTAGGTGACTATAGAATTGCAAGATAGGATCAAGAACACACATATATTCATGGAAACATAATAGGTTTAGATCTGAAATCATGGCACTCAGGCCCTAGTGACAAACATTAAACATACCAAAGTCATAGCAACATTAATCTCAGATCATAGTGGATACTAGGGATCGAACCCTAACAAAACTAACTCGATTACATGATAGATCCCATCCAACCCATCACCGTCCAGCTAGCCTATGATGGAATTACTCACAAACGGCGGTGAGCATCATGGAATTGGTGATGGAGGAAGGTTGATGATGACGATGGCGACGATCTCCACTCTCCGGAGCCCCGAACGGACTCCAGATCAGCCCTCCCGAGAGAGATTAGGGCTTGGCGGCGGCTCCGTCTCGTAAAACGCGATAATTCTTTTTCCTTGATTTTCTCCATGAAACGGAATATATAGGACCTGGGGATACGTCGGTGGGGCATCGGGGTGCCCTCGAGGTAGTGGGGGCGCGCCCCCACCCTCAAGGATAGCCCGTAGGCCCCCAGGTGTGGATCTTCCTGCACGTATTTTTCATATTTTCTGAAATCATTCTCCGTTGATTTTCAGGCGATTCTGAGAAATTTTTATTTCTGCACAAAAACAACACCATGGCAGTTCTGCTAAAAACAGCGTCAGTTCAGGTTAGTTCCATTCAAATCATGCAAGTTAGTGTCCCAAACAAGGGCAAAAGTGTTTGGAAAAGTAGATACGTTGGAGACGTATCATTGACCAAATCATGCATCCCCACCAAATTTGAGCTTATGGAAATCATCTATGAGAGCTCAGATCCAAATCTTGGATTCCGGTAAAATTTTCACTTTGTGAAGCAACCCTATTTTACCTTGCTTCATTTGGGACGAAAATTTACCCGAACATTCTTACATCCACAGCTACTCCCTCCACCGAGTTTTGGCTCAATCTACCTAGCCATTTACCCTTAGTAAATTCTTCTAGCTTTTGGTCAGAATGGAGCTTTGTGAAGGAAGTGCCACTTTGGTAACTCCAAATGGCATAAGATTTTTACAGCAGCTCCATATGACCATATAATCCCACTCCACCAAATTTCAACTCATGCCACTTAAGTATGTGAGTGCAACATCATGGCTCCTTAATCTGGCCAGTTTTGCACTTTCCACAACAAGTGTCATCTAAACTCCTCCTCTTAGTGTGATTTTTGGTGATCAACATCACCTTAGTGTGAGATCATCACCAGATGAACTATTTACCACGTTACCAAGCTGGTTTAACCACAGGAAGTTACAAGCACCTTCCTGTTGATTTAATTTGGAGCTAAGTGCAAATCTCTTCTTTGCCCCTGGACCAATTTCTTTCTCCATCTTTACTAAGGGCACTAAGGTCCATCTACTAGACATGGTTGGCCACGCCAAAGCGCGCCTCTCGCACCAGTGCGCGTGGTGATCACACTTGCGTCATGCACAGCGCACGCTCTGGATCGATCCGGCCACCGTTCCCGTCGCCTCCCACCTCGTCTCGACCTCCATCCTTGTCCAGAAGCTTCCCCATGCTCGACTGCATCGCTTGCATCGATGCCTCGTCGTGGTTCGCCCGCATTGCGCCGTCACAACAGTGCCCCTACGATGCCCAGCCTCTGAACTCGATTAGAGCACTGCTCAAGCTCGCTTGTGAGCTCCAGAGCCCTCCCCTCACCTATATAAGGACCCCTCGACCCCTCCCACAGCTCACCAGCTCCTCCCTCGTCTGATTTGACCACCAGAGCACCTCTCCCTCGCTTCTGCCCATCGCCGGTCACCATGGCCGCCTTAGTCTCCGCATGGTTCCAGTGTGCCTAGCCCTTCCCGCGCCCCCTCTCCACGTCCATCGTGTTCCCCTCATCCCTCTGAGATGCCCCAGCTACTTTCCCTTCGCCGGAGACGGCCGCAGTGCCGAGAACCACTGCCATCAGAAGCTCTTTGTAACCTCCCGACGCCATGGACTCCCCTCCATCCCGCTCCTCCCCGACGACCTCTTTGCCTCTAAACGGGACCGCGGCACCGCCCCGCACCCATCGGTGCGATCCGCTCATCCGGAGACGGCCGGAGCCGTGAGCCCCATCGTCGGTCGCCCACTCTCTGTCCTCCTTGTCGCCTCCTTTCGTCGCTGTTCCGCGCCTCCCCAGCGCCCCCTCTGGCTTGGAGTAGGTGCGGCCGGCCGAGCCGCGCCCGTCGGTGGCCTCACCCTGGCCGGGGGTGGCCGGAGCCGGCCGACCCCTTGGCCGCGGCCCTCCCTGCCTCTGCTCTATTCCACGAGTGGAACAAAAGCGCGAGGAGGAAGATGGCAACGAACGCCTGGCCCCCCTGCACGTGGGACCCCCTGTTGGTGCCCCAGACGTTGACTTGGCCCTGGGCCCGCGCAGAGTAAGTGGAGACGTCTTCTTGAAAGATGTTTTTGCTATCCGAAGGCATATTTTCTTTCTTCTTCATCCCAAAGTGTGTTTTCCCATTCTGAAAGTGTATTTTCTTATATGCGCTTCTGCCTTATCCACTCAAGGACCTGTTTGATGAAGAAATATTCACAGATTAGTCTCTCTCCTTCAACACCTCATATCTTCGCGACCGTAACTCCGAATCAGGTGAAACCAGCGCTCACTTCTTCGTATCGACGAGACCTTTCTGTTGGTACCATTTTCACTAAGTATTCACACTGTGAAAATGACCTTTATGCCCTTGCCTCTTTCTAGCCCCTACCGAGAGAGAACGGTCCGGTGTTTCGTTCCACGGCTTCACCGCACTTCTTCCCGTAGTCTCCCTCACCCCCAGGCAAGCCGCAACAACCACTTGCATGATAGCCATGCAGTAGCCATGGTTTTCAACTTGAATATTTAATAAAAGTTTGTTGTTATCAATCTGCTTGTTTACTATTGATGTCGTTGTTTCGGTTATGCTCGTGGTTTCATGTTCACTGTCATGTTATGATCTGATGCTTCTTGTTATCTTGGACTACTTGTTAGTATCATGTTCACATGTTATGCGTGGTCATAGAAGTACTTGCTAGTAGTAGACTTGATGCATGCTTGTTGTCTGTCAAGTACCGTGATATGCATGTTCCGTTGCAACTAGTCAGTTACATGCTCACTTGATAGTGTTCTTGTTATGTTCTTGCATGGTATTTATTTATGATGTTAGTAGTCATGTATGCCATGAGTAGCATTATACTTGTGATGTTTATGCTAGTCAGTATGCCATGCTCATTTGGATATATGCTTCACTGTGGTTATGCTCGATGATTATGTTGCACCTCCATGCTTATGTTGATATCATGCTCATGCATTGTAGTAGCATCATGTTATTTTATTATGACTCAGCTTTTTGCATTCAAGTTTAACCGGACTTAAAATGAACTTGAACAACTGTTGGCTGAGTCATGGTGCCATCAAATCAAGCTGACCAGTGCAGCCACACTTGCCTTTATGGGAAGGCCCTAACTGGGTCTATTGTCATGCCTCTCACTGGTGCCTCCAATGAGGGAAGGTTATGGGCGCGCGCTACCCTGATCAGGTAGGCGGACATAAGCCTTGTGTGCCCGTTGTTGTTGTTTTGCGCTTGGGTCCCCGTTTGGGACCGTTTGGCCATGATGGTGGTCGTTGTGTCTTTGGTAGACACGGGGCCAACCAGGACTAGCCCAGTGGGGAGTGAGTTGGAGTGGCCGGGAGAGTGTCATGGCAGTAGGACGGTTTTGTCGGAACGCCGTTGGTCCACCCGAATGGGAGTGCGAGGCCATGGGTTCTGTGGTGTGGGTACAGTGTGCTACCTCTGCAGAGTGTGTGTGTTTAATCTATCGATAGCCACACCCGCGGATAAGGGCCCAGTTCGTGTCGGTCACACTGTGAGTCAACAGTAATAATAATAACTTGATTAATAACAACCCCTGTTCGATGATGAGAAAGATGTTGGATGTAATCGTGAGATGATCACGGTGGTATCGAGGATACCGAGTTGTTGGATGTGATCGTGAGATGATCACGATGGTATCAAGGATACCGAGTAGTGGATGTGTGGGATGTTATGCGAGAGTCAATGGTAAAGGTCAAGCTCCTTGTGGTCAGTTAATGATTACTATGGTATTGTTTATACCAAGCTTGATTTGATCCTGAGATGATCGTGTGACGTCCGTAGTGGTAAGTTTGTGCATGTGATGGTTACGAGGTAACCTGAGCAGAGTAAGTTGGTGCATGTTAGTATCATCATGTTGCATGTAGCATCATCATGTTCACAAGTTCATGCTATGCTTGTTCTAGTTGTATCATTTTCAGTTGTGCATGACATGTTGTTCTGTTAGTATCATGTTCATGATTGTATTAACCTACTAATGCCATGCTATTGTTTGTCTTGATTGCTTTTGGTTTATTGTGAGCTTGAAAGTACATTCAATGTACTGACCTGGCGTGTCATGCCAGTTTGCAGGTTGTGCCTGGATTGCTTGCTTGTTTTAGTGTGGTTCCTGTGTTCGCGAGCTAGGATAAACGTTACAGCCAGAGTCCCTGCGGATTGGAGTCCATCATCGCCGTCCGCTACCAGTAGAGGTTCCGCTGCCTCGAGTTGTTATGCTGCTTGCATAGAGCAACTGTGGTTGGCGTAGCGTCACCGTGCCGGTGTTATTCATTGTAATATTAGAGACCTTGTATCCATATTCGTGTTGTAATAGAAAGCTGGTTTGTTCTATGCTAAGCAGTTTCGTATTCTAGAAGACTTCACCTCGATCTCTGGGCTGGAATGCGGGGCGTTCCGGTTCTCCGAGCCGAGGTGCCACATGCTTGGTATCAGAGCAGGTCTGGCTGTAGTGCGTCCTAGTCCGCTGGAACGTTAGAGAACGTTAGTATAGGGTCTGGTTGTTGCCCTTGCTTGCTGCATTTGGTTGTTGCATTTGTTTGCTGCATATAGTCCTATTCGGTTACGTCTAACCCCTATTTAGTGCGTAGATGGCGGTCAACTTCCATGATTTCAGTGCCATCCCCAGAGCTTCCGGTGCTATTCCTATTGAGTTCAGTCCCACTCCTTCACCACTTAGCTTTGCCACCCTCCTTGGAGACATGTGGCGTAGCATTTATCCCCTCGGAGATCCACCCCACTACCAAGTATTCCAGTATTCTGCCGGAGGGAGAATCCTGGAGTATGTTGCGCATGTCCATCTGTCAGCCCCGATTCCTGTCGGTAAGCGCACCTATAGTTTCCACGATGGTTATGGCGCTGCTCCCGAGCGTGCCATTCAGCTTGCCGCAATGGCAGGAATCACCGGTCTTCATCATAAGGAGAGCATGGTGCAAGAGAACTGCGGTTATCAATATTATCCCACCATCATCGAGAATCCTAGGTGGATCCAGTTTCCCTCAGTCAACCCTCAAGATGACCCGGCTATCCTCGCCATGTCTCGTTACATGACAGCCGAGTGTCTTGTATTTCTGAGTTAGTCTGAGACGCCATTCGAGCCAGGAGATTGCTTGGTGCCGCTTTACCTCAGTCTCCGCCAACCTCTCAAACACCTCCGCCTTGTCCATCTGGAGTTTCAGAGTCAGCCGTCCCGCTAGCTACTTTGTCAGCTCCCGAGCGTTTTCTCAAGCGTAGGGTGTAGTCATTCGTGTAGTGCATGTGCATCTGTTGTAGTATCATTGCCTGTTTATGCTTGTGTGTGCTTGTGTGTGCCTGTGTGAAACAGTTTTGTAGCTTGTTTGCTGTGTGCTTTATTTAGCTTGTTTGCTATGTGGTTTGTGCAATCGCTAGTTTTTCTCGTGCTTCTTTGTTTTGAATCTTCGCTGTTACCCCCTTATGGAAATTGCTCATCAACACACCAGATCATACGAAGTAGTGAGAAGTAAAAATATACAACAAGGCACTCAGCTAGAAGCAATGAGATTTTCAGCAGACAACATTGTATTGCAAACATCTGGTCTGGATATAGATTATATTCTGCTCAGACTTTCAGTGACAAGTACCTGTCAGAGATCCATCTTTATTGAAGCAATAATTAAACTAGAAGGAGAACAAAATTGGATCCAAGTCCAACCGTGCATTTCAAGTCAGAGGTATGGTTAGTACACAATGATTAATTCTGCTATGAGTCAGTTTTAAAACATGCGACACCCCGCAATCAGTCCAAATATGCAATGAATTCAGCAAGGACAGTTAGACAATTTTTGTCATACAAGTAATCAGCAGCCGGAGTGACAAGAATATATGTTATTCATTCACAAAGAAAATCAGGCCAGTCCTTCTCCACAAATTATCTGTGAAGCGTACAAGGCAAGATTCCTCAATCTACATCAGTAAGGTATGAATAGATTTCCGTGCAAGATATTCAGACTTCTTAAATAAGATTTTGCACAAGCTTCTGGCATAAGATACCAAATCTTTGCTAGTAAGTATTTAAGGGGGGAAGCTTCTGAGGTACGGTATCCAGTCGTCCTCAGCAAGGTATCTGCCAAAAACTATGAGCACAAGCCATCCAGTATTCCTCAGCAAGATATCCCGGTGGTTTCCAGTGCAAGCTGCCCAGTCTTCTTCAGTATGACATTCGTACAAGAGATTAAACAATAAATTGTCAGCATAGGGCGATTTATTTCAAGTGTTAGATCTGCAACGGTTAAGTCAGAAATGAGAATCAGTCGGAACAAAGGTATGATGGCAGAATATTTGTATATGACAACACTAAGGGTCGCGAAAATAATCAAGGATATGAAATGCCCAGTCTTTCCGTTAAAGATCCAGACACAGAAAATAATAATGAAGGATCAAGACCGATAATACAGAAAGGGTCTCGCATCAGGACAACTTGCTCAGCCCACAGTATGCTCAGAACTGACAAGCATTGAATACCCGAGTCTATCACGTCCTCCCTCAGGATAGCTCAATATATTGACCTCAGTGAAGCATCGCACTCACAGTCATCCCCATGGATATACCAACAAAACAAAGAATCAGTGAGCTGGTGTATTTTTCTATTCTGACACATTAAGCAACAATCAAACTTTTGGATACTCGAGGCTATGAAGCAAATCAATATAAGTCAGAAACTCCTACAAGACGTCATAATCCATCAAAAGAACATGTATGGTTCACATCACAGTTTTGAACCCAGAAGGTATGCATATATATATATTCGAGCGACACGATGCCTGGATAAAAGAGAATTCTTTGTTCCACGGGAAGGTATTCCCAACTCCGTGGAATATTCTCGGTACTCGATGCGAGAATAGCATTCCATGGATCAATATCGAGAAGGACACATATGTCAGAATGATAATCTTTCGGACCTCAGCTAAGTCAACAATATGAAATAAAAATTTGAGACAGTATGAACATGAGCATATCAGGCAAGCCCGGTCAAAATTTCAGGTACGGTAAAACAAACCACCCCAGATCAAGGCAGTCATTCAGATCAACTTTAGTGGAAATATTATATGGGAACATAATGTGAGAGTGAATAAAAGAAACCTGAGATGGAAATGGTTTCTTCAAGTCAACATATTTAATTGTTCCCTAAACACACAAATCTCGAGGATGAGATTTCTTTAAGGGGGGAAGGTTTGTGACAGCCTGGATTTTGCCCTTTTCTTTTTCTTTTAATTTTCTTGGTTTCTTGATGTTATTTGCTTTTCAGTGGCTATGTGGTTTTGAAACTTGGGAAGATCATGTGTTCCTAGGTTTTATAGTGGCTTGCCATCCTCCTCATCATCCCAAGACCCTGCCATTTCCATCCTTGACCTAACCCAATATTCTTTTTCCAAGGAATATTCATTTTCTATTAAAGGAATAATTCTTTTTTCCCTAGGTTGTGAAGCAACCTATATCTCTATCATTCTAAAAATCCCCAAATAATTCTCATAAATTGTTTGGGGTCATATCTTGCTCAAATATGGCAAAACATTTCATTGCCATGTTCAAAAATAATCCTCCAATAAGCATTTTCATATTCTGCCCTAAATGGCACTTTGTGAAGCAAGTGCTATTTATCTTTGCCCAACTGCCTCCAAACTTTGTGGACATATTTTCCTGTCCATATCATTCCCATGTGCCAAATTTCATACTCACTTGCCTAGTAAATATGTTTCAGAGGTTTTCCAAAGTTTCTGTCCAAAAAAGAAATTTGTGAAGGAAGTATATTCTAGGCATGTCCAAATGAGATGAAACTTGGTCACATCCTTCATTTGACCAAATCATGCATCTCCACAAAATTTGAGCTTATGGAAATCATCTATGAGAGCTCATCTCCAAATCTTGGATTCTTGTAAAAAAATTCACTTTGTGAAGCAACCCTATTTTACCTTGCTTCATTTCAGCTGAAAATTTACCAGGACATTCTTACATCCACATCTACTCCCTCCACCAAGTTTTGGATCAATCCACCTAGCCATTTACCCTCAGTAAATTCTTCTAGCTTCTGGTCAGAATGGAGCTTTATGAAGAAAGTGCCACTTTGGTAACTTGAAATGGCATGAGATTTTTACAGCAGCTCCATATGGTCATATAATACATCTCCACCAAATTTAAGCTCATGACACTTAGTAGTATGTGAGTGCAACATCATGGTTCCTTAATATGGCCAGTTTTGCACTTTCTACATCAAGTGTGATGTAAACTCCTCCTCTTAGTCTGATTTTTGGTGATCAACATCACCTTAGTGTGAGATCATCACCAGACAAATTATTTACCACGTTACCAAGCTGGTTTAACCACAGGAAGTTACAAGCACCTTCCTATTGATTGACTTTGGAGCTAAGTGCAAATCTCTTCTTTGCCCCTGGACCAATTTCTTTCTTCATCTTTACTAAGGGCACTAAGGTCCATCTACTGGACATGGTTGGCCACGCCAAAGCGCGCAGCTTGCACTAGTGCGCGTGGTGATCACGCTTGCGTCATGCACATCGCGCGCTCTGGATAGATCCAAGCACTGTTCCCGTCGCCTTCCTCCTCATCTCGACCTCCATCCTTGTTCAGCAGCTCCCCCGTGCTCGACTGCATCGCCTGCATCGATGCCTCGTCGTGGTTCGCCAGCATTGCGCCGTCACAACAGTGCCCCTGCGATGCCCAACCTCTGACCTCCATTAGAGCACTGCTCAAGCTCGCTTGTGAGCTCCAGAGCCCTCCCCGCGCCTTTATAAGGACGCCTCGACCCCTCCCGCAGCTCACCAGCTCCTCCCTCACCTCATTTGACCACCAGAGCACCTCTCCCTCGCTTCTGCCCGTCGCTGTTCATACGTACAAAATGCATCACTATTTTATATCGTAATTCATCCTTATTCATTGATATATTTCACATTATGATGATGTTCTTATGTTGTTTTGGCCTATTTTACACAGTTTGCAACTTTCCGGTGCCGAAGCAGCAAACGCAGTATTCAGCGGTAAAAAGTGGACGCTGAGTTGCTGAAGAAGAATACCTCCAAATTACCTGAAAATCGACGGAGGGTATTTTCCAGAAGGACCACAAAGATACGCAAAAGAGCAACCAGAGGGGGGCCACAGGGTGCCCAGGCGGCCACCTGGTGCGGCCCCCACCCTGGCCGCGCCGGGAGGGCGCCTGGAGCCCCTGGCCCACTCCAGGCTCCCCCCTCTGGCCTATATACTCCTCGTCATCCAGAAACTCTAAAAGGAGGGGAGTTTACGGAGTTCCGCCGCCGCTCCATGGCGGAAACCTACAGAGAAGAAAAGCCATCTCCGGCGGGCAGATTCCGCCGGGGAGATCACCTCCCGGAAGGGGAGATCATCGCCATCGTCATCACCATCGTCACGGGCATCATCGAGATCATCATCAACATCATCCCCAACATCAGCACCATCTCCATCTTCATCCAATCTCATCTCACAATTGCAACTTGTGTTGTAATCCGTACTATCTATCCTCTCTACCCTATCGGTGTTGATTACTACTTTGTGGTGAATGCTATTGAGTTTTGTTGGAGAAATATCATTGTGTCCAGATTGTTTATCATCCATCTATCTCCACTGATCATGATCTCTTTTATGTCTTGTGAGTAGTTACTTTCTTGAGGACATGGGAGAAGTCTTGTTGTTAGTAGTCATATGATGTTGAAGTAATATGTGTTGTTTGATACTTAAGTTGTGTTGTTATTTTCCTAGTGGTGTTGTGTGAGTCGAACACTCAACACTTCGCCTTATTAAGGACCTAGGGGAATACATTGTGTACAAAGAATGCTTACGGTGGGTTGCCGGAGTGACAGAAACCTGAACCCCAGTTCGCACGCTTTTGCACAAGGGAACAATGGATCATCGATCGTATTGCTATGGTTAGGCTTTTGCCTTAAATACTATCTTGTATTTGCGGATTCTTGCAAGGTGTTTAATCATAAGAGTGCACTCATCTTAGTCTAGAGGGTGTACTAGCATAGATCCACCCACTCAACACTTATCAACACATCACATAGTACCGATACGGAATATGGCGAAAGCACATGACTACCTCTCCCGTGTGTCCTCAAGAACACTTTAGCCTTTATAAGTTCAGTTCCTAGGCCTCTCCTTTGCTCAGAAAGGATTGGGCCACTTGTTACTCTCCAGTGCCTTTTACTTTGCTCGCTTTTACTTTCCTCTTGCTTATATCAAGAAAACCCCTCAAAAGTTATCTTTCAGTGCTTGCAGTTATTCCTTGCTCAGAATCACTTTTCAATACCTTCTGCTCCTCGTTGGGTTCGACACTCTTACTTATCGAAAACGCTGCAATAGACCCCTTACGGTTGTGGGTCATCAAATACCGTTTTCTGGTGCCGTTGCCGGGGAGTGTAGCGCTATTGGTAAGTGAAGCTGGTAACGAAGTTTTCATATTTCTGTTTATATTTTGCTGTTGCTGCTCTTTGTCCTTATGGACAACCTTGCTATTGGATCGTTTCTTGTGGGAAGACGCCCCACATCTGTGGTGGTTGCTCCTCCCCCTACTGAAATTGTGCCCTATAAAATACCAGCTGGTATTATCGATTATGTTTTGGCTAATCGTTATGCAGGAGACAGACATCCCGGTGAACACTTGCTATATCTGTCACAACTATGTTCATTATTTAAGCTTGCAGGTGTATCAGTGGAGTTTGTCATGAGGAAATTGTTCTCCGTATCGCTTATAGATAAAGCTTCAGATTGGTATAAGCTTCTCGATAACTCACACTTTCTTGATTGGCAAGAGCTTATGTCTCTCTTTTGTACCAAGTTTTATCCTCTTCATGAAATTCATCGAGACAGGAACTATATCTATAACTTTAGGTCTCGTGACAGAGAAAGCATTGCTCAAGCTTGGGGGAGATTGAAGTCCCTAATGCTCAAATGTCCTATTCATGAGCTCCCCAAGAAAATTATACTTACAAATTTTTATGCCAGGCTTTCTCGTCAGGATAAGGAGATGCTGGATGCCTCCTCTAGTGGGGTATTTCAGACAAAGAGCGTTGAAGAAAGGTGGGATCTCATTGAAAGGATCCAGAGGAATACCGAAGATTGGGAAATCGATAAAGGTATTGAACCCGCTATAAATTATGAGCATGATTATATTGAGAGCTATGTGAAAACTGATTACTTCAATACCTTTTGCTCTAAGATTGGTCTTGATTCCCATCTAATGATTGATTTCTGTAAGGATTTTGCCTCTCACGTTGATTCTTTTAAAAAGAAGAGAGATCAGCATCATGAACCTTTCAAAGAGTTACATGTTGATATTCATGTTGCTGACCCTATTTTGCCTGCAGTTATATATGAAAAGCCTCCTTTTCCCGAAAAGATAAGGGAGCACTCTCTTGTGACAGGCATAATAAATAAAAGTGAGAGAAGAATTGATGAGCCTGAGGACCAGATCAAGGTCGATCCTCAAGTTGCATTGGTTAAAGACCTTGTTACTAATGATGTTTTGGATTCGAATGTAAATTTTTGTGCTGTTTCCACTAACCTCGTCACAGCCAAGAATAAAGGCCCAATTTTAGGTACTCCAGTAGTATCTCTTAAAATAGGAGATCACAATTATTATGGGCTATGCGATTTGGGATTGAGTGCTAGTGCTATCCCCTATTCACTTTATCAAGAGATCATCGGTGAGATTTCACCTTGTGAACTTGAAGAAGTTGATGTTACCATTCATCTTGCAAACAGAGCAACTATCTCTCCTATCAGAATTGTGAGAGACGTTGAAGTCCTATGTGGAAAGGTAAAAGACCCTACCGACTTTCTAGTACTTGGTTCAGTGAGGGACATTTTTTGTCCTATTATTTTTGGTAGACCTTTTCTCAGAACTTGTGGAGCTATAATAGATTGCAAGAAAGGTAAAGTTTCTGTTGAATTCAATGGTGAGCCATATGAATTTAACTTTTCTAAGTTCTCTAAGCAGCCTCGTGGTACCGATTTACCTAGTGATGATAAAATTAGTGAAAGTATTGCTTCTATTGCTATTCCCCCTAATGATCCTTTGCAGCAATATATGGAGGACCACGAAAATGATTTGCATATGCAGGAAAGAAATGAACTAGACGAGATATTCTTGAGACAACCTGCTATCCTGAAGCACAACCTTCCGGTTGAACCTTTGGGAATTTTGTCAAAACCAAAAGAAGACCCAGTGTTCGATCTTAAACCTCTTCCCGATACGCTCAAGTATGCTTATTTAGATGAAAAGAAAGTATATCCTATTATTATCAACTCTAACCTTTCAGGATATGAAGAAGAGCGACTATTGGAAGTACTTCGTAAACACCGAGGTGCAATTGGCTATACCCTTGATGACCTTAAGGGGATTAGTCCATCTATCTGTCAACATACTATCAACCTTGAGCCCGATGCTAAACCAGTTGTTGATCATCAACGATGGTTGAACCCGAAGATGATGGATGTTGTAAGAACTGAGATTCTCAAGCTTCTAGCCGCAGGTATTATCTACCCTATAGCTGATAGTAAGTGGGTAATCCCGGTACATTGTGTTCCTAAGAAAGGAGGTACAACTGTGGTTCCTAATGATAAGAATGAACTAATACCTCAGAGAATTATTATTGGATATAGAATGTGTATTGATTACAGGAAGCTGAACAAGGCAACCAGGAAGGATCACTACCCGTTGCCGTTCATCGACCAAATGCTTGAAAGGTTATCCAAAAATACCCACTTTTGTTACGTCGATGGTTATTCTGGCTTCTCTCAAATTCATGTTAACACTGTTGATCAAGAGAAGACCACTTTTACTTGTCCCTATGGTACTTATGCTTACAGGCGTATGCCTTTTGGTTTATGTAATGCCCCTGCTACTTTTCAAAGGT
The DNA here is from genome assembly GCA_902687465.1 of Secale cereale. NCBI lineage: Eukaryota > Viridiplantae > Streptophyta > Magnoliopsida > Poales > Poaceae > Secale > Secale cereale. The sequence goes on from LR738712.1 coordinate 282,236,936, forward strand.
GTATGTCTGCTATCTTTCATGGTTTCTGTGAGGAGATTGTGGAAGTCTTCATGGACGATTTCTCCGTCTATGGAACTTCCTTTGACCATTGTCTCCACAACCTTAATAAAGTTTTGCAGAGATGTGAGGAGACAAATCTGGTACTCAACTGGGAGAAGTGCCACTTCATGGTTAACGAAGGAATTGTTTTTGGTCACAAGATTTCCGAAAGGGGAATTGAGGTGGACAAGGCCAAGATCGAAGCAATTGAGAGGATGCCCTATCCAAGGGACATCAAAGGTATTCACAGTTTTCTCGGTCATGCTGGTTTCTATAGAAGATTTATTAAAGACTTTTCTAAGACTTCGAGACCCCTCACTAATCTTCTCCAGAAGGACGTTACTTTTGTATTTGATGAAGATTGTAAGGAGGCTTTTTAAGTTCTTAAGAAATCTTTAATAACCGCTCCTATAGTACAACCACCTGACTGGAATTTACCTTTTGAGATTATGTGTGATGCTAGTGATTTTGCTGTTGGAGCTGTTTTAGGGCAAAGGGTTGATAAGAAATTGAATGTTATACATTATGCTAGTAAAACCCTTGATAGTGCTCAAAAAAAATTATGCTACTACTGAGAAGGAATTCTTAGCTGTAGTGTTTGCTTGTGATAAGTTTAGGCAGTATATTGTTGATTCCAAAGTTATTATTCATACTGACCATGCTGCCATTAAGTACCTTATGACAAAGAAGGATGCCAAGCCAAGACTTATCAGATGGGTACTCCTTCTTCAAGAATTTGATTTGTAGATTGTTGATAGGAAAGGAGAAGACAATCCGGTGGCGGACAATCTTTCAAGGATGGAAGATATACCGCATGATCCCATCCCAGTCAACGACAGTTTTCCAGACGAGCAACTTGCCGTTGTAAAAGTACAATCTCTTTCCGATCCTTGGTTTGCAGATTATGCTAATTTTATCGTTGCGAAGTATTTGCCTCCAGGTTTAACATTTCAGCAAAGGAAGAAGTTCTTTCATGATTTGAGGCACTACTTTTGGGATGACCCACATCTTTTCAAAGAAGGTCCAGACGGGATCGTGAGAAGATGCATACCGGAACATGAGCAGAAGGACATTCTCAGACAATGTCATGATAGTCCCTATGGAGGACATCATGCCGGTGAGAGGACCGCACATAAGGTTCTTCAATCAGGTTTTTATTGGCCTACTCTCTTTAAGGATGCTAGAAATTATGTTTTAGCCTGTGATAAATGTCAAAGAGTTGGTAACATTAGTAAAAGGAATGAGATGCCTATGAATTACTCACTAGTGATTGAACCTTTTGATTGCTGGGGTTTTGATTTTATGGGTCCTTTTCCTTCTTCGCACAAGTACACTCACATTTTAGTAGCTGTTGATTATGTGACCAAGTGGGTTGAAGCAATCCCCACTGGAAGTGCTGATCACAAGACATCTTTGAAAATGCTCAAAGATGTGATTTTCCCTAGGTTTGGTGTACCTAGGTATCTCATGACTGATGGAGGATCACACTTCACGCATGGAGCTTTTAGAAAAGCTTTAGCCAAGTACGATGTCAATCATAGAATTGCTTCACCGTACCATCCTCAAACTAGTGGGCAAGTTGAGCTCACCAATAGAGAGATCAAGTTGATCTTACAGAAGACAGTAAACAGAAATAGAAAGGACTGGTCAAATAAGTTAGGAGATGCTTTGTGGGCGTATAGAACTGCTTACAAAAACCCCATGGGCATGTCCCCCTATAAGATGGTTTATGGCAAGGCTTGCCATTTGCCATTAGAATTAGAGCACAAAGCTTTCTGGGCTGTTAGAGAGCTTAATGTTGACCCAAAGTTAGCTGGTGAGAAGCATCTCATGAACTTGACTTCTCTAGATGAGTGGAGAAGTGAAGCTTACGAGAGCGCTAAAATGTTCAAGGAAAAGGTAAAGAAGTGGCATGATAGGAGGATTCTGAAACGTGAATTTAATGTTGGTGATAAAGTTTTGTTGTTTAGATCCCGTTTCAGGTTTTCTCCAAGCAAACTACTTTCCAGGTGGGAAGGGCCATTTCATATTGAAGAAGTCTATCGGTCTGGTGCAATCAAGATTAACAATTTTGAAGGCACCAAACCTCAAGTTGTGAATGGGCAAAGACTTAAGCATTACATAGCAGGAGACCCTGTCAATGTTGATGTGAATATGAAATACACAACAACTCACAAAGAACATGTTGCAACCCTGTTTCAGACACCAGCAGAAGCAGAATAAGAAAAGGTATGTATTACGGTAAGGAAACATCGCGAACCGCCATAAAAGTTCCATATTATGAGTTCTTGCAAAATTAGGAAAATGCTAAGCCTAAGTGGAGCCGGAGACAAGCTCCAGGGGGCCCAGGCGCCCCCCTGGCGCGGCCTACCTCCTGGCCGCGCCGGGAGGCCGCCTGGGCACCCAGGAGTCCGTCTCCGACCCCACTTTAGCTTGTTACCTTCCTTTCTGTGCAGAAATTTTTGCTATATATTTGCCCGGATTGTTCCGGCAACGTATCTCGTGATTTCGTGTGTTTTCTTTTCGATTTGTTTCTGCCAGGGTAAAAAGTTATTGTTAGAGATGTCTTCTTGTGGCTCGAGCGGAGAGGACTTCTTGGGATGGCGTCTACGTCAAGTCCAGAAGGATCTTAATCAAGGGAAGCACGTTGACTGGGCTACCGAAGAAGAGATTGCCGCAAGACAAGCGGAAATGGAGCGCTCCGTGAGGGAGGAAGTCAAGACTATCACTGCCCAACAACAAGGAGGCCCAAGCAATCCCATCATGGTGGGATCTGTCCAACCTCATTATGATCTTTCTCTTAACCTTTCAGGGCCCTCTACTTCACTTGAAGATCAACGTACGCTCTCCACCATCTCCGAGGCTTATCGCATCACCAATCAGCTGTGCGAAGATTTCCGTGTACTAAAGGTACAAGTGGAGATCTTGGAGAAGGAAAACCAAACCCTTCGCTGTGTTATAAGAGATTTGAAGAATCAACGTCAACAAGAATGAGGAGTGAAATCTCCTTGGGTAATGGCATCCCCTTGACTTGTTCCAAGCTTGGGGGAGTGCCCGGTATCTTTATATTTATCTTTTGTCTTTTAGAGTCAAGTAGAGTCATATCATGTCTAGGGAGGTTATTATATGAAATAGGTGTGTGCATTGAGGTCTATCACTCCTTCTGTGGAGAGATTGTATCCGTGAGTGTGGAGTCGTCTATGATGGAATATTAATGAGAAGTCTATTGGTTCCTTTGCTGCACTCGGTATTCTCTTCACGCAATCGACCTTATATGATGATTCTTATGGGGAGTATTGACCTTATATCAGGTATGGCTTTGAAAACTTTATTTAATCTTGGCAAACATAGCTTTGGTCATAACGACAAGCATGATTTTCTTAAAGTAGCGACATAGCCAAAACCTTTATGTTATTATGCTTGAAGTGTTATGCTGACAAGGAAGACAACTTGATGTGTTATGCTTATTTTAATGTTCATGCTTTATATTGCTTTGCATCTTAGTCATCATCAATTGTCTGTTGTCTCAAAGCCGTTGCTAGCCTAAACTCTGTGCTAAGCGGAATTCTGCTTGTGCATCCATACCCTTAAACCAATACCTTCCATATGAGTCCACCATACCTTCCTATTCGTGGTATTCCACTACCACCTCCTAAAGTATAGAATTTATGTGTTATCCTTAAATGTTCAAAATCTTCTATTTTGTGCCCCTGTTTTAGCTCATGAGGAAGTAGAAGTTAATTCATGATCTTTCTAAGTTGGACAAGTTTTACCCCGGGATTGCATGTCTAATCTGCAAACCCCTAATACGAGGAGGAACTGGCATGAGTGCGCCCGGCTCATAAAATATAATACAACAAACAAACCCTCCTTCACGCTTTGTTCATGAGAAATCAGAAAACTTTTGGCAGTGATAAACAAAGGAGATTAACGGGATGTGATCGTCCCCGTGCGGGAGCCCTTCCTTGAAACTTGTCCAGTTTGAGAAGTAATTGAGTTATCTATTAGCATTCGTTGACAAATCATGCACCTCTCAAAACTTGTTTTCATTCTGTTTGATTTAAGGATAGCACATGAGTTTTCCCTACTTCCCTAGAGCAGGGCCTATCTCTTAGTTTTAGGTTGAGTCAGTTATTCCTACTTCCTTCTATTCTTAAAGAGAGCAAACATTTGATGTTGACGAGGATTCATTCATATAAAGTTGCATTAAGAGTTGTCATATCATATCCTTGTTGACATTATCATTTGATAAGTAAGTTGTTTGTCAAGCCCAGCTAAAGCAAACATCTTCCTTTGTGTTAACACTTTCACTTCTTGCCTAATAACATGTTCTTTCAAAAGCTTCAATTAATCTCATCAAAACATAAAGAGAAAGAGCAAAAGTAAAAGCTATTAGTTGTTCTTTGACCAAAGGACATGTTTGCCATGATTTGATGAGTTTCCTTAGCCCTACTTTCGATTATAAGTGTTACCACTCTTTTATAAGGGCCTTATGAGTTGAAGATTGCTGTTGAGGATATTTGAGTTTGGTGAAGAAACGGTGATGCTTCTTGTCCGTATTCTATTTATCGACACTTCACTCTCTAAACTTGTGGACAGGTTTACCGAGCTCAGTATTCGCTTGGGGACAAGCGAGGTCTAAGCTTGGGGGTGTTGATACGTCCAAAATGCATCACTATTTTATATCGTAATTCATCCTTATTCATTGATATATTTCACATTACGATGATGTTCTTATGTTGTTTTGGCCTATTTTGCACAGTTTGCAACTTTCCGGTGCCGAAGCAGCAGACGCAGGATTCAGCGGTAAAAAGTGGACGCTGAGTTGCTGAAGAAGAATACCTCCAAATTACCTGAAAATCGACGGAGGGTATTTTCCAGAAAGATCACGAAGATACGCAAAAGAGCAACAAGAGGGGGCCAGAGGGTGCCCAGGCGGCCACCTGGCGCGGCCCCTACCCTGGCCCCGCCGGGAGGGCGCCTGGAGCCCCTGGCCCACTCCAGGCTCCCCCCTCTGGCCTATATACTCCTCGTCATCCAGAAACCCTAAAAGGAGGGGAGTTTACGGAGTTCCGCCGCCGCTCCGTGGCGGAAACCTACAGAGAAGAAAAGCCATCTCCGGCCGGCAGATTCCGCCGGAGAGATCACCTCCCGGATGGGGAGATCATCGCCATCGTCATCACCATCGTCACGGGCATCATCGAGATCATCATCAACATCATCCCCAACATCAGCACCATCTCCATCTTCATCCAATCTCATCTCACAATTGCAACTTGTGTTGTAATCCGTACTATCTATCCTCTCTACCCTATCGGTGTTGATTACTACTTTGTGGTGAATGCTATTGAGTTTTGTTGGAGAAATATCATTGTGTCCAGATTGTTTATCATCCATCTATCTCCACTGATCATGATCTCTTTTATGTCTTGTGAGTAGTTACTTTAGTTCTTGAGGACATGGGAGAAGTCTTGTTGTTAGTAGTCATATGATGTTGAAGTAATATGTGTTGTTTGATACTTAAGTTGTGTTGTTATTTTCCTAGTGGTGTTGTGTGAGTCGAACACTCAACACTTCGCCTTATTAAGGACCTAGGGGAATACATTGTGTACAAAGAATGCTTACGGTGGGTTGCCGGAGTGACAGAAACCTGAACCCCAGTTCGCACGCTTTTGCACAAGGGAACAATGGATCATTGATCGTATTGCTATGGTTAGGCTTTTGCCTTAAATACTATCTTGTATTTGCGGATGCTTGCAAGGTGTTTAATCATAAGAGTGCACTCATCTTAGTCTAGAGGGTGTACTAGCATAGATCCACCCACTCAACACTTATCAACACATCACATAGTATCGATACGGAATATGGTGAAAGCACATGACTACCTCTCCCGTGTGTCCTCAAGAACACTTTAGCCTTTATAAGTTCAGTTGCTAGGCCTCTCCTTTGCTCAGAAAGGATTGGGCCACTTGTTACTCTCCAGTGCCTTTTACTTTGCTCGCTTTTACTTTCCTGTTGCTTATATCAAGAAAACCCCTAAAAATTTATCTTTCAATGCTTGAAGTTATTCCTTGCTCAGAATCACTTATCAATACCTTCTGCTCCTCGTTGGGTTTGACACTCTTACTTATCGAAAACGCTGCAATAGATCCCTTACGGTTGTGGGTCATCAGCTGTTCACCATGACCGCCTCGGTCTTGGCATGGTTCCGGTGCGCCTAGCCCTCCCCGCGCCCCGTCTCCACGTCCATCGTGTTCCCCTCATCCCTCTGAGCCGCCCCAGCTACTTTCCCTTTGCCGGAGACGGACGCAGCACTGGGAACCACCGCCGTCAGAAGCTCTCTGTAACCACCCGACGCCACGGACTCCCCTCCATCCCACTCCTCCTCGGCGGCCTCTTTGCCTCTGAGCGGGACCGCGGCACCGCCCCGCACCCGCCGGTGCGCTCCGCTCATCCAGAGACGGCCGGAGCCATGAGCCCCATCGTCGGCCGCCCACTCTCTGTCCTCCCTGTCGCCTCCTTTCGTCGCGTTCCGCGCCTCCCCAGCGCCCCCTCTGGCTGGGAGTGGGTGCGGCCGGCCGAGCCGCGCCCGCTGGTGGCCTCGCCCTGGCCGGGGGTGGCCGGAGCCAGTCGGCCCCTTGGCCGCGGCCCTCCCTGCCTCCGCTCTGTTCCACGAGCGGAACAGAAGAAGATGGTGACGAACGCCTGGCCCCCCTGCCCGTGGGACCCCCTGTCGGTGCCCCAGGAGTTGATTTGGCCCCGGGCCTGCGTAGAGTAAGTGGAGACGTCTTCTTGAAAGACGTTTTTGCTATCTGAAGGCGTATTTTCGTTCTTCTTCAGCCCAAAGTGTGTTTTCCCGTTCTGAAAGCGTATTTTCTTATATGCGCTTATGCCTTATCCACTCAGGGACATGTTTGCTGAAGAAATATTCACAGATTAGTCCCTCTCCTTCAACACCTCATATCTTTGCGACCGTAACTCCGAATCAGGTGAAACCAACGCTCACTTCTTTGTATCGATGATACCTTTCTGTTGGTACAATTTTCACTAAGTGTTCACACTGTGAAAATGTCCTTTATGCCCTTGCCTCTTTCTAGCCCCTACCGAGAGAGAACCGTCCGGTGTTTCATTCCACGGCTTCACCGCACTTATTCCCGGAGTCTCCCTCACCCCCAGGCAAGCCACAACAACCACTTGCATGATAGCCATGCAGTAGCCATGGTTTTCAACTTGAACATTTAATAAAAGTTTGCTATTATCTATCTGATTGTTTGCTACTACTGTCGTTGTTTTGGTTATGCTCGTGGTTTCATGTTCACTATCATGTTATGATCTAATGCTTCTTGTTATCTTGTACTACTTGTTAGTATCATGTTCACATGTTATGCTTGGTCATAGAAGTACATGCTAGTAGTAGACTTGATGCATGCTTGTTGTTTGTCAAATACCGTGATATGCATGTTCCATTGCAACTAGTTAGTTACATGCTTACTTGATAGTGTTCTTGTTATATTCTTGCATGGTATTTATTGATGATGTTAGTAGTCATGTATGCCATGAGTAGCATTATACTTGTGATGTTTGTCGGCGTCCTGGGAACCAGGGTACCCAGACTTGCCTGTCTGCGGGCCGCGATGCGCTCCTACAAGCGGCCTGGTGCGGCCCAGCTGATCAACCTGCTGCCCAAGACCCTCGCGAGGGAGCCAAGCCTCATGACGAGAACGACATCAAGACTTCCTCAGGAGCAGCCTCAGCAAGGTGCTCCGGAGGGGCAGAGAATCAAAGGCCAAGCCTCCCTCAGGAGGAGGTAGTGATGTCAGCAGTGATGCACCGTGCCAGCGGGTGCCAGCGTCCGCCATCGGCGCAATTGCCATATCGGTGCAAAGGGAACGGCGCAGCCATTGGTTCCCAAGGAGCGGGGCAAAGGTTTCCCCTTTGGTGTAACAAGACCGAAGACCGCAAGGACGACAAGGAGGATGTCACTGTCAAGGCCACCATCGTGTCACCGCCTGATCCTTTTGCAGGCGAAGACCGCTTTTGTCAGGATAAGAACGTCCTTGTGTTCCCGCTCAAAAATGGCCGTTCTGGGATCCCTTCCCGCCTAAACATTTCGGGGGAAGAGGACCCTGGCCGCTTATATAAGTAGCTAGGATTCCCACTGTGAAGGGATCGACGGATACACTCATCCACCATACAAGGAGTAAGAACACTATCCTCCTGACCCTCCCGAGCTCACCTCCTGAGCCCAGGAACCATTATACTAGCTCCTATCCCAGCTCGCCCGAGGCTAATCCACCAAAGCAGGAAGTAGGGTCTTACACCAAGCGGTGGCCCGAACCTGGATAAACTCTTGTGTGTTTCGTCCGTTGTTTGCTTGAATCTTTTCGCCAAGACGAGAGCGAGGCGCTAGGTAGACGTGAGTGGGAGAGACCTTCATTCACGCCCCTGTGTTCGAACTTATCGGGTTTTGTAGAGCCCTGAATCCGACATTTGGCGCGCCAGGTAGGGTGCGTGTCGAAATCTCGCCTCTCGGATGACCTCGTCGCCTTCTCGTCGTCGACTCTGCTCCGCAGCCATGGTGGACACACGCCGAGCTCGCGCCGCCCGCCGCGCTGCGAACGTCGCTCAGACGGCGCCCGCGGGCAACGGTGCACCGCTCCGCCCCAACTCGCCGGTCGCGAACGCCGCCACAGACCGGGCCGTCCACGAGCAGCAGGACTCGTCGCTGCCACCGTCCGTGCGGCAGGATGGCCGCACGGCAACGCCTTCGCCCTCGCCGGCCGCAGCGTCGTCCTCGCTGGTCCGCCGCGGGCCGGTCTACCAGCAGCCTGCGCTACTGATGGCGCGGGAGCTCTTGCGCTACCGCCCAGCAGATGACCTCTACGATGAGTGGCTCCACCGCATCACCGAGCTCGTCAACACCGCTAGGGAAGAACCCGCACCGACGCACTCCTCACATCCTCCGTCGCCCCCGGCGGGGAACGAAGGCCACGGGGTCCCGGCCCCGCCTCCACCCCACCACACCAGCCAGGAGGCCCGACGCGAGGCCCTTCGACGTGAGCAACCCCGCAGAGCCCACGCGCTCGACAAGGAGAGCTGCTAGGTGATTCCAAACCTTCATGTAGGGGCTCGCGGAACCCCTGGCCCGCAGCGCCCAGACCGCGCGCCACAGGAGGTGGTGGTGCCAGCACCTCAAGAACCAGCACCACAGGCGGAGGGGGCGCCTGCGATCATGAGCGTGGCTGGGCGTCGCACCCTAGCTCCTGAGCTACGGCGCCTCGTCTGGCCCGGCAAGTTCAAGCCGGACCTGCCTCCACGCTAAGACGGCACCACCGACCCCACGGAGTTCCTCCAACTCTACGAGCTGAGCATCGAGGCGTCCAACAGCACCGAGCAGGTCATGGCGAACTGGTTCCCCATGGCTATGAAGGACGACGCACGCTCCTGGCTCCTGAACCTCCCCTTGGGATCCAATTCCTCCTGGGAAGAGCTTCGCGAGCATTTCGTCACCAACTTCCAAGGCACCCGCGACCGAGCCCCAGCAGCTGCTGATCTGCGCCGCGTGAGGCAGCAGCCGGGAGAAACCATGCAAAAGTACATCCAACGCTTCAACACCATGCGCCTCCGGATCCCTAGGGTCTCGGACGAGGCCATCATCTCCGCATTCTTCGACGGCGTCCGTGACGTCAGGATGAGGGAGGAGCTCTCCATTCACGAAGACCTGTGCACAGCCCTCGAGAAGTTCAAGCTCGCGGCAAAGTGCGCCAGGGCCGAGGAAGGACGCCTCTCCCTCCAAGAGCTGCCTGAGGCGGAGGCGGACGACAAGAAGACCAAGGCCAAAGAATCAAAGCGCAAGGGACCCACCGTGCTGGCTGCGGAGCCAGAAGTGAAGCATGGATGCTGCTACGATGACCCCCC
>LR738712.1:282246975-282295241 GCA_902687465.1 Secale cereale
CCCCCCCCGAGACAACCGACCATACTGCGTCTTCCACAACGTCCACAGCCACAACACCAACGACTGCTAGGAGCTCAGGGCGATGCGCGGCGGGCGCGTCGGGCAGCGCCCTGAGCACGACAACCATGGCTACGGCGGTGGAGGAGGCCGAGGAGGAGGACGTTGGGATGGTAGGAACTCGCGCCAAGGGTGGCGTGAGCAGCCTCGTGAAGACCATTGGCAGGAGCAGCCTCGTGACGCCCCCTGGCGCAACCAGCCTCATGAGGGTCGCCCTCAGGGCAATGGAGGCCTGCCTCCGCTGCCACCACCGCTAAGGAGGAACGACGACGACCGCCAGGGAGACGGGGCAGGGGGCTTCCAGGAGCCGCGTGCTGTTGCATGCATCTTGGGAGGAGCCCATGCCCCGGCTTCCCACCGCATCTTTAAGTAGTTTACCCGTGAGGTGAACGCGGCGCTTCCCAGGCCTGACGCCGCGCGCAACCTCAGGTGGACCAAGCAAGTCATTGCCTTCGACCCCAAGGACCAGCTCAAGTGCATTGTGGCCCCAGGTGCCCTCCCGATGCTCTGCACCCCGACCATCAGCAACGTCCTCGTAACCAAGACCCTCATCGACAGCGGAGCAGGGCTCAACATCCTCTCCGTCCATACCTTCGAGACGCTCCAGGTTACCTACAATCAGCTCCACCCGACCAAGCCATTCTACGGAGTCACGGATGGCTCCACACTCCCGATGGGGCAGGTCCGCCTCCCCGTCACTTTTGGGGACCGCGACAACTACCACACAGAGCTCATCGACTTCGACGTTGCCAATATCCACCTCCCGTACAACGCCATCCTTGGGTATCCTGCCCTCGCCAAGTTCATGGCGGCGACCCATCTCAGCTACAACGTCCTCAAGATGCCCGGGAGCAGCGTAGTCATCACAATCGCCTCCAACGAGAAGGAAGTGGTGCGTTCCCTGGAGCGTGCCTACCAGACCGCGGCGGTCGAATGCTTCGATGAGGATGGAGCCGTCCTCGCCCTGTAGACTGCCCCCAAGAAGAAGAAGAACCTACCCGTCGACGGACCTCAGGACACAGGGGCTCCCGACAGCCTGGCCTCAGGACCTGCGCCTGCTGACGAGGCGCCCTCCACCCTCGCATAGGGAGGCGCACTCGACGCCCCTCTCATGACGGGCTCGGGGGCTCTCCTCTGGAGTGTCTCCGGGCTGATCGGCGTCTCGAGGGAGGTGTTGGAGCACCACCTGCAAGCGTATCTTGATGCACGTTTTTGTGAGCCCAGCGTGAGCCGTTCAGCGCTGGGGGCTCAGGACTTCATCGACCAAGTTACCGAGGAACTTCAGTACGCAAGACTCATCTGCGATGGGCGTAACTGCACAACCCCAAGTTCACCTGCTCGCAGCCCAAGCGACTGCTTCCATGTTTGCGTCGACATCGCGGATCTCAACCGAGCCGCCTCTCAGGAGGCCTTCTGGCCGACGGTGGTCGGCCGGAGGAGGGCCCTCCCCTGCAGCTACGTCTACACACTCTTCGGCTTCCGCAACGCAGCTGCCAGATTCCGGCATCTCGTGCAGCAGGCCTTGGGGCCTCGGGAGGCTCAGTGGCAGGCGGTCCAGACGGAGCGAGAACCGGACCCATGCGACCGCTGAGAGCCTCTAGAGCCCCTGGGCCTCAGGAGCCCGATGATCCTCGGGAGCGACCCGCGCGGCTTGCGTCTTCAGCTACCCCAACTCTCCTTCGACAAGTATCAGGTGACACTTCAAGTATCCAAACGAGAGCGCCTCTCGGGATGCATCATCCTCGGACCACTAGGGGCTGTTCCCCTGCGGTTATCTCCCTTTTTGCATGATCAAGGCTAGATGTTTCTTTCCATTCGCATTATCTACATGCTCGGTGTCCTCACCGCCACTAAGGTCATGAGCCCTTGTGATCCCACTCGCGACCGCCCCATGATTAAGAACTGGCACGACGTCTGTGCTCGGGTCTGTCCCTGAAGTATCGATAAACCAAAGGGCCGAGCTCTGTCTCGCGAGCCATTCCCATGACGTCACCTCCCATAGTCCTTGGTGCCTTGTTCTCGCATGGGCTAATCGTGGATGGGTAAGTAGGGGCCCGTGGCAGGTGCCTTGCTCACGCGGGAACCGCGCGCCGTCTATTTTTGTTTTGGATCGTCGCATGAGAAGACTGGGCACGACGTCTGTGCTCGGGTCCGTCCCTGCGGCATCGACAAATCCAGTGGCTGAGCTCTGTCTCGCGAGCCATTCCCGTGATGTCACCTCCTGGGGTCGCTGGTGCTGCGGTCTTCTCATGCGATACCCTCTAGAGATGCACTCGGCGCAGGTCGATACAACACCTCTCTTTTCACATTTTGCAGAAGAAGACTCGGGCGCAACCCGCCTCAGGGTAGGGTCTCATGAGTGATGTGTAAGCTCATGAGAACTTCCTCAGAGTCGTTCAGCTCGTCCTAAGGAGATCCCATATACACCTTGGTTGTCCTACCGTGCAAGCCATGTGTTAGGACCGGGTTATACACGCCCCGGAGTCTCTCCCGGTGGGAGGCTCCCTCCCACGGTCCAGTGGTGTCACACCCTGCATTTTGTAACATGTCATTTGTATCATTAGAGCATGAAAATTTGGACCAGCAAATTTTTTTGGCATCATTTGGCTATTATTTGGAATTAAGTTTTTCTCCCTGTGTTTTTCAAGTGCTCTTTAAAGTCAACTGCATCCTCTTGTAGATTTCATCTCCTTACCCAAAACGTCTTCCCAATGATCATACCATGTGTTTATAGCAGTATAGTATTTTCTTATAAAATTAATTTGGCCAAAATCTATTTTCAAAAATTAGTTCTCCAAAAACCCCCTGAATTGAGGTTTGCACTGCAAGTGCTTGATTTAGGGTGAGAAAATTATTTCAAAAAGTATATTTGAAACCTAGTAGTTATAGGACTCCCATAAACACAAAAGTATATTTTTAAAAGTTATTTTCCTATTTTATTTAAAAGCTTTTTCTTTAGGCCAGAAATAGTCTTTAATAGGGAAAAATTATTTAATTATTTCAAAAATATTTGCCAAAATTCAAGGAGACTCATAGGACATATATTGTCCATATATAAGAGTTTCAACACTTGGTCATGTTCAAATATTGGTCAAATTCCTCAGAAACCCTTTCTGGATATTTCAAGCTTTTGAAATATTTACAAAGGAAATATTCTCTAAAAATTCCAGGGAAATTCTATCGTGTCATATATGACATATTTGATGATCTTGCCAAGCCCCATGCCTTGGGAAGCAATAAAACATCATCAAAACCCCTCAAAACCATTATGTCCATATCTGAAGTTTGAGTAACTTTACATTGCCAAACTTGTCCAAATGCTCTCAAACATGGTACACATGCTAGAATGGTCTAATAAGGCATCTAGACCAAATGGCACAAGCTTTGAAGAAGGGTAACTTGATCAGAGTACCCCAAAACCATTTCTGTTCAAATTCAAATTTGAACAACTTTACATTACCAACTTTTTACTTGGGGCTTCAAACTTTGTGGGCATGATCACAACCCCAAATGATGACACTACACCAAGTGGTGCATCAAGGGGGGATGATTAGCTTGACTCAAACATGGTGAAACCATTTCTGTTGATTTCTAGGGTTCACGAAAGTTACATTGACAAGTTTCTTCAAATAAGCCTAAACTTGGTGAAACACCCTATTTCCATATGCCATTTAATCCTGTTAAGTGTCATGGCTAGTGGAGATCATTTGACTGCTCTAAACCACATCAAACACCTTCTGGTGATTTCCCAAAGTTACCATTTTCACCTCTTCTCCCGTTCTCCTTGAGCCCAACTTTCTACCACAGCTTCCCCAGGTCCCCTTGCACCTCCAGTAACTTCCCCATGGCCAGAGCTCAATAATGGAGGGGTGAAAACCCCATTTTACTCTGCTGGACAGCAAAGTTTTCACCTTCCCTAAACCTCCCTCCTCTTCCATTGGGTAACCAGGGCATCCAAGATCGCAGCACACTTGTTTACTCCACCCCTGACCCCCCCAAACAAGGTGGCCGCGTCCAGCAAGCCAAAGGCATGCCCTGGAATGCAATAGGCGTGCTCCAGAGCGCGCTACAGTGCACACCCGCACTGTAGCCTCCTCCAATCAGCCGCCCCCGACCACCTCATGCTTCCCCCTCGTGCCACTCGATGCGCCTCGACGTCCGCAACACCCCCCGGCGCTGTCCCCCTCCTCCTTCTCCCTCCTGTGGCTGCCCTCGCACGCGCGCCGGTCGCCCGCGAGCTCCAATCCTCTGCCTCACACGCGCGCTGCTCTGGAAGCTTCCCCCGCTCTCTCTCTTCCTCTCCCCGTCCCTGGACTGCATCCAGCAACTCCGCGGACACCACCCCGGCTCCTCCTGAGCCCTATGGCAACGGGCAGAAACTCGCCGGCGCACAGGTCCACGGCACCTCGCCGTTCGCCTATAAAAGGACCCCCCCGAGCTCCTCCTCTCCTCACCAATCGCTCTATCACCCACCTAATCTCCCCCCTACGCCACACACTCCACTCCAGACAGGCCCGAGCTCGAGATCGAGCTCGAGCTCCGCCGCGGCGGCTCGCCTAGTCCGCTCGGTACAGGCCGTCCCAGCCGCTCCTCTCGCTCGGTCCAGCACCACGTCGTCCCACTGATTATTTTCCCTCTCTGCAGCTGCCAGAAACGACCGGAGCAACCTTCACCCGAAGCTCCTCCGCCGCGTGACCTCGCCGCCGGCGAACCAGGCCACTCCGGCGACTCACTCCACCTCCACCAGATCGGCGACACCTCGCTGATTCCGTCCCTGCCCTTAGCTCGCCCTGCCGTGCCCCTAGTCGTCGCCGGTGAGCTCGCCGGCCCTCTGCTGGAGGGTTAGGGATGACAGGCGGGCCCCGCCTGTCAGCCTCCCCTCGCCCTCGCCTTTCTCTCCTCTCACTGACGCCGGGCCCCGCCCGTCAGGTTTGAAACCTGGCGCAAGCGCATGCACCCGTGCGGTGGGCTGATTCGCCCTGGGCCTACTGCACTGTGGCCATTCTGGCCCAGTTGAACAGGACCATTTTCCTTTTTCTTTTCTGTGGGATTTTCAAATAATTCCACAAGATTAAATATTTATCCAAATGAAATAATTCCAGTTCCTAAAAACTTGTAAAAATCCAACCTATTTAATGATGTCACTTTCACCCATATCCATGGACCTTTTCTGTTCTGTTCAAATTTAAATTCATATTTGAACATTAAAAACCCTGTTCAAAAATTCATGTACCCCATTCTGTCACTCCAAATCTCAAACTAAGATTTTTTGCCATCTTAGTTTTCCCTCTAGTATTTGATAAAAATAAGTTGACATTTTTCTAAGCACTTTGGTTTTTCTGTTTTGATTGTAGTCTTATTTTCCCGTTGTTTATTGCGACGATTAGATACCGTGTTTGACGAGGTTGCTGAAGAAGAAGAGGGGAAGGATTTGAAGACCTTGAACACCAAGCCAATCCAGGCAAGCAGCCCTTTGACCATGATACCCTTGTGTTCCTCGGAACCCTTTTTATTTCCGAATGCATGATGATAAGAGTGACGGTGGTGACCTAGTTGAAAGCCACCACATGATGCATGCCTTATTCATGATCTTGCTATATGCTTAGATGCAATGCAAATAATTAGTAGTGATGCTTAGTGATGTATGTGTGCCATGAATCCTTCGTGGTTGCATTCTTTTCGAAAACCCCATCGGGTGCCCCTAATGCCCGAGGGTGATGTTGAGTTAGGTCATCACTTGAGAAAGAAGTGGTGTGCCAAGAAAGATCTTGTGTGTGGGTGAAATGATGGATTAGATTTATGTGTGACTACCGTCCCAACCAAACATGTGCAACCACTATACCCCTTATGCTACGGGGCATTATTGATTACTTAGGCTGATACTAGCATGGTGCCCACATCACTAGTGACGGGGAAGACTTGATGTCACTCCTGGGACGGGGTCGTGCTTGGGTAGACGACCATGACTGTTTTTACAGGGCACCGGACACACCGTTGGTCCCTTCGTGCACGCGTGAAATTGAAAATAGGGCAAGTCCCATGATCTATTGTTTGTACTCGAAGGCCGTGCACCAACGAGTGGACCCTATGCTAGTGTCGTCTAGGGAAAGATAATGACCGGGTGCTTCCCCCGAGTACTTGAGGTACTGCGGGATCGTGGGTGACACGAAAGCTTCTCAGATCTTGTGGGTAAAGTGTGCAACCTCTGCAGAGTGTAAAACTATTCAAATAGCCGTGTCCATGGTCATGGACAGTTGGGTGGTGCTACTTAAACTATGTCCAGAATTTTACAATCTCGGTGATAGTATGTGTGTGTGTTGAGTGAAGGTGGTGACTTGACTCGTTGATGAAGAATTAAACTCTATTCATGTTGATATATGTAACCTGTCTTCGAGGTTACGCAAACTTATTGACGCATGTTACATGTTGGTAGAATAATTGATCTCGCTTGAAGCTAGGTTACTCATTGTTGTACAATTGCATTGTTACCTTGAACCAAATCATGGGTTGCTTGCGAGTACATTCAAAGTACTCATTGGCTTGCCACTGGTTATTTAATTGGCCAGGCATGGAGGAGCAGGAATTTGAAGGAGAATTCTATGGAGACGAACATGCGAACTAGGACGCTTTCCCAGTCAGAATGCTTGTAGGGTTAAGGCAGATGGCATGGGTTCTACTTATCTACGAAGACTTCCGCTATTCAAGTTTATTTGCTATTCAGCCCTTGAGGTTTTATCTATGTAAGAGTTGGCCATACTGGTCATAATTTTTGTAATACAGTATGTATGGATGTAAGACTCTTGTTATTCAGCTTCTGTGTGTTCAGTGAGCATTGATATCTGGGATCACTGTAAATGTGCATTCGGTGATCTCGACTCTTAAGTCGGGGTCCCCACAGAGCTGGTATCAGAGCCATCCTGACTGTAGGAAGCCTTAGTTAGCATGGGCGTTAGTTAGATGAGACCCTTTTCAAAACCTTCTGAACCTCTCTTCTTTTCTAAACCTTACCAACCTGAGATATCATCGGCTTATTAACCTCTCCTATTCAATCTTTGTAGATGGCCGCTGTACCTGAAGAGCACCTGACCAGTGGGTTTCCCTTGCTTCTCGAGGATAGGCTCTAGGAGTGTCAGTTCCACCGAGCACCCATCCTCACCTACCATGAGCATTGGGTTAATGACACTGAGGTGGAGTACCATGTGGAAGTAATCGTAAAGGCAAGCGATCCTCCCACAAGTTGGTTCTTCGAGGGACCCCAGATGGCAACACTACCTCTCGCTGTCGAGGCTGCTGCACTCAAGGGACTAACCCGTCTCCACGAGCTTCTTCCGGAGATGGTGTCAGGACCGGTTTTCCAGGATATTAATTTCCCAGTAAACGGCCCTTGTGCTCACCAGCCCCAGGATTACTGTTAGCTGATGAGACACAAACTTGATACAGAAATTCCAAGCAAAACACAAAATATGCAGTACAAGACCATTCTGGTCCATGAGTACAGCAAAAGGTTTCTAGAGGTTGATGGCGGAAGCGGTTTGCGATACGTCAGCGTCTATGGGACTCCATTTCCCACAGGAACAGCTGACCTGGATAATTCCTATCTTCGCGAGGCTGCTATCACCGTTGCCTAGGTTCCGGGGCTGCCATCGTGGCACTCCTCTCCAAGCAAGAAATCTGGCCAAGACAATAACCAGGGACAAGCCAGTGAGTACTTTGAATGTACTCGCAAACATTATGAACACAGGCACAATATAACAAATGACATTCATGCTCTGAAATATTCCATGATCACTTCGTTAGTCGCGAAATAAAATTCATGACGCAAGCATGTTATTCTAATAAGCCATGAATGAGCAATCAAAGAATAAAAATAAAATGCACCGATCGGGTGTCTGAAACGACGCCTCGAAAGGATAATAAAATAAGCATGCCTCAGTCGGACGTCTGAGCGACGTCACCAAAAAGGGCTTATAAAGAAAATAAAAACAAACATGCCACAGTCGGGCGTCTGAGCGACACCACATAAAGGGCTTATATGAAAAATAAAACACAAGCATGCCACAGTCGGGCGTCTGAGCGACACCACATAAAGGGCTTATATGAAAAATAAAACACAAGCATGCCACAGTCGGGCGTCTGAGCGACACCACATAAAGGGCTTATATGAAAATAATCCCAGGGAATATCCAGGAGGTAGAACCGTCCCAGGGATATTCAATAATTCAAATAATACAAATGGTTAGTCCAAAATAATAATAATCATAATCATATATCACATGTTATGACCAGTGATCTGGCTTAGCAGTTTTCCTCCGAAGACCGACACTAAGACCGACACTTGACCCATCCCAGACTGTAATCCTTAACCGCGGACACGGCTATTCGAATAGGTATAATCTCTGCAGAGGGTGTACTCTTTACCCACGTGTAACAGATTCCTTCAGCCCATCGGGACTAATTCCATTTACGGTCTTTTAGTTGAAAACACACCTGACCCGCACACACCAGCTTAACTTACTGGTGACTGGAATCACCCACGACACCTGTTAAGCAAAACTCTAAGTGGGGAGGCTACAACCTCGAGTAGCATGGGATCACAGAATTTATAATGCGCGCAAACTAGGGGAGCTACCCCCTCGGTCCCAACCGGAAACACCCATGCCCCCGGACCAGGTGGCCTGCCTACCGGATGCAGCCGGTATCTTCCACCATGACCTCTCTGTACGGTGTGTGCCAAGAAAGGGGTTGACAACTTACTGGACTGTACCCTACCTGCGGCAGGGACAAGTGGTAGTACGAAGCAAGTATGGGGGTTACCGGAACAAGACTCGATCTATGGTCGACTCAGGAGGTTAAAGCATCACTTGCATGATTAGTATAGCAATTATATTTCACACCAACAAACAGAATCACTACTCATCATACCTCAATATGCCTTACTGACAATACTCGTCTCAACGAAATATCAGTAACAAGCTCGTGTCTACCCAAGACAGAGGCTTTCCTGGATTCCTTCCAGTAGGTATGAGAGGTAGACGAGGGTGATTACTGTCACGAGTATAACAATTTCCAACAGCAAGGAAACTTCATCATGCACTCATGAGTATGATCATATCCACACATAAAATAACGAATACTTCGTGCCAAGGTGGTGTTGTAAACGTGTCCAACAACACACAACAATATTATGCCGGGGTTCAGAATGCTTGCCTTCAAGGTGCAGAGAGGGGAGGTACACTCCAAAACTTTTGAAAGTTTTGATCTTCTCTCCAAATTCCTATTTTTGAAAGTATTCAAATTAACACATACCTTAAAGACAGTACAAAAAGTTGTCCTAATTATTTTTGAAATATATCTTAAAATAAACTAGGTGAAATTTGAGAGTGGTAGGAAAAAGAATCAACTCATTTGGAGTTTTATTTAAAAAGATATGCCCAATCAAAGTTTAGTCAAAATTCTGTTTTAATAAAAACCAGAAAAGGGAAAACGCATTGGTTCGGAATACGCTTTAGAGAGGGAGAGACGTACTTCGGGCTTTACGCTTTCACTTAGGCGCCTCGGCGGGATGACTAGAGCCACTGACGGTGGGTCCGCGGGTCCACCCGTCAGGTTTGACTGGTCCAACCAGTCTTCTTCCTTCTCTGGCCGAAAGGAGGCGGAGCTCCGGCGTTCAACGCCGGCGAACGGTGGCGCCTCGAGGGCGTTCGAGTGCGGGGATGGATCCGCCGGACTGGGGTGGTTCTTTCGGTGGTCGAGAAGGAGACGGAGGTGGAGGAATGCGTCGGCGACGAGCTTCGCGGCGGACGGCGGTCTCGGTTGGAAAAGGGGTTCCGCCCTACGGTGGTTCTCGATCAAGTTTGAGCGGTTGGGTGGCTCTGCTAGGTCGAGGGGAAGTGGATGGTGGTGACAGGAGGACTAGGGGGGCTCTGCTCGCGACGCACGGTACAAGAATGCGGCGGCGGCCGAAGCTACCGGAGATGAGGAAGACGGCCTCCCTCCCTCGATCTCTGGCTACGGGAGCTCCAGGGAGATGACCTGAGGCTGCTTGGGGGTCTGGACGAACTCGGGGTTCCTTAAATAGGCGGGGGAGGTCGGTTCCCGCGGCTGCGGATAGGAACGCCGGCGAACCGCCTCTCTGTTGCGGCAGGGCGACGTGGCGAAAGCTAGCGGTGCACGGTGTGGCTGCGGGAGCTAGGGGATGAGAATGGCCTGCTCACGAGGGCAGCTGGCGAACGGAGGAGGCTTGGGCGGCGCCGTCCATGGCAGAGCCGGTCACGGGCGCCGGTGTGCCGCCAAAGCGCCAACGCTGCTGCTCTGAGAGGAGCAGGGCGAGTAGGGGCCGCACTAGGGGACAGGGGAGAGGATTAGGACGAGCTCGGGAGGCTTATCCAGGGGCGTGTCGGTTCGGGCGCGAGCACGTGCAAAACGCGCGCTCTGCTCGCGCTCCGGGCATGCACGGCAGGTGCTCGGTGAAATGCCAAATCGTGCTAGAGGTTTAGGGTGAGGCTGCCAATTAACAGGAGGGTTAGGGTGAAGGCAAAAGGTCTAATAGACATGGTTGTTGGGTCAGGGAATCAAGTTCACAAAGTAATCACAAAACTATGCCAAATCTAGCCAGACACATAAAGTGCTCGACAGAATGCCATGGGCATCTAGGCATTTCTTCTGGTGGCCAAAAACTCCAGGTTGGGGTCTCTTTAGATGATAAAGAGGGTGGCAAGGTTAGTTTGTCAAAAGCAAAAACTACCTAGTGCAAGTTTTTGAGAAAACCAAATCTGGACAGAAGAGAAAAGCTATCCTTGCATGGACCAATAATATTCCAATGGGTCCAATCTCCTGGACTTAAGAGTTTGGTAGGGTATACTAATAGCAGGAGAAAAATTTAGAGGTAAAAGGGCAAGCAAAGATGGAGCTGTAGTACAAACCACTAAACTGGACCAGAACACAAATGAGGATGGTTTGCTCAAATTTTCCAAAGAACACCATTGGGCTTTTGCATAGAAATGAATTATATACTTCTACCAATATCTCCAAATTTTGGTGGAATTTTTAGATGAATTTTTCAAATGGCTGCAGTGCAAAAGAGATTCCAAACTTATGAGAAATCAATTAAAAGCAATAAAGCTTTAGGGAAATATTTACAGAAATATTTCCACTGATAAAAGAAATGTTCTTGAGAAGGTATACAAGTCCAGCAATATTCTAGAAAGGTTCCCCTTGAGGGAAACATTCCACAATTCAAAGGAAAATAATGGTACTGAAATCAAAATAAAATCCAGGAAAGAAAATTTTAAGTTCCTGGCAAAATTTTAATAAATAAATCATGGTTAAAATTTTTGGGGTGTTACAACACCACCCCCCTTAAGAAAAATCTCGTCCTCGAGATTTGCTAAGGACGATCTCAAAATATCCATCCCATTACCATAAAGCATTAATCCAAAGGAAACGAATATATTAAACACTGAGATTACGGCGAGAGGGCAAACAATTGGCACAACTACAGTTGGGTACTGGCGCTATGAGAAGAAAAGCTATGGTTGGGAAAACCGAGAAATTACCACTATCGGCTACGGTAAAATTAGAACAACAGTCTAAATTCACAAATTACGCTGGTCGTACCCGAGTGTATAGAGCTCTCTCTGGCTGACAGGTGGACCCGGGGTCCACTGTCAGTCTCTCCTCCTACCTCTGGCTCTCTTCTTCCTCTATCTCGCGCGCGACTGCGCTTTCTCCACCGGCGACGCCTAGCGCGTAGGGCATCTAGGGCCGTACTGTGGTAGTGTGCGGCGTGCTAGCTGCCGGTGCAGCGTGCACTCACCTCGCGGGCCAGTGCGCTGTCGGCACTGCTCGCGGATTCGCCTCCAAACACCGGCGATCGAGCGGCGAGCGGCGCTGGTGGACTTCGCCCACCGTACACCGATCTCGAGCTATAAAATGACCGCGGTGCTCCTTTCTTCTTCCTCACACCTGGCCTCGCCTCTCTTCTCCTTCCTTCTCCTCCATTTCTGTTTGCAGGAGCTCGCGACGAGGCTCTAATGGCGGAGGTAATGCCGGACTGGTACGTGATCCTGATGTGCGGAGGGTTGGCGGCATTGCTGGGGTTCTCCGTGCTCTTGTGCGCGATGATCCTCAATGATCGTGGTGATGCTGCTGCTCGAGTGTTAGCTCTTCGCGGCGGCGATGATCATGAGGATTAATTGTGGTTGTTAGGTTCTGACTGCTGTCAGTGTGCTGGAGGCAACCTGCGTTCGAATAATCACCCACAAATTTCTCCTTCAGAGACTGTGGTGTGATAGTGAGGTGATCCGTTAGGTGCAAAATGTGTACGTGGTTATGCAATTGGTGCATGCAGTTGAGTGGTAGTGGATGTGAGCCTGCTGTCGTGGTGCTGTGCGAATTAAAATACATGTCATGGAGAATTTATGTGTTGCAACGGCTCAAAGAAAAATCTAACTGCAAGATTTACCGAGAGCGGAGGCAGTCAATCAAAATGAACAGCAGTAAAAACCACTCACATTAATCGAAAACAAACATTTAATACATCGCACAAACTTAGAATACAACGCATGAGCTGAAATACATAAATAAGTGCTAGGATAACAAACATAGCAGTTACGTCTACGATAGAAACGGAAAATGGACAGGGTCCTGAGGAACTGTCTCTGGCACTGGGGCACATTCCTCTTCTATCAGGGAAAGCGGATTGCTTCCCGGTGTTGGAATACATTCTACTTCTTCCGGAGGGAGCGGAGGAAGTTGAGGAAGCAATCGAAGAACGTGTCCCTCCTGAGTTGGCAGAGGGGGTCCGCCAATGGTGATCCGGGGATTCAGAACAGCAAGGTAGTGGAGATACCCCAGTATTTGCTGGGTGAAACGCTCCTGGGCCATCACATATTGAATGAGATAGACCATGGCCGGATCGCTCTCCGTACGTCCACAGCGGAACGTAGCTTCTGCTCCAAAAGCAGCGCGGCTTGGGAAATAGCAGTATTCTCTTGTGCTGGCACAAGGTACCGCAAATCGAAGACGGGTGATTGCTTCATACGCAGCAGACTCAATGGCCATGCCTGACGTTGGCATGGATCTCCCGATGAAGATAACATAGGGAGGGCCTTGGTTTAAATCTGCTGGTGGAATATGTACAGCTGCCCAGTATTTCGAGAGATCGGGAGTGATTCTCGATTTGAGCAGCTCATACAGGGGTGGATGGGTGGAGCCAAGAGTATTGCGGGCAAAATCCCATAATATCTTAACAAAACTACCAGGGTTTGCGTCGGGGTTCCTCAGATAAGCTCCGGGGTGAGACATGGATGGGTGAATGAGGAAGATAGTGCTCGATGCTGATGGTTGCTGGTGTGGAAAAACGAGGGTGGCCTCTTATAGAGAGCCTGGGTCATAAAACATGAAGTGGGGTCGGTACGACTGAGGTACCGACTCCGGCGCGGGGCTGTCTGAGTCAAATTCTCAGGCCTCAATCCAAAAGAGAAGTGACATGTTACTGTGCATGTCGATTTGGGGTCACGTCTAGAATTTTACTCTGCAACTACTCGTCAAACAATTTATGCCAGATCACACGTACTATGTGATGCTGACACACAAGTGGTTACAAGCCCACCACGCCACACAACGGCTACTACGGAACTAACGGAAAAACCGGCCACTAGGGCTTGACAACAATTCCGGTGGACTCAGTCCACCTGGTTGAGATCTAGCCGGGCGCGTCTTGCGGATGCCGTGTCCTCTCCGGGTGCTTCCGCGTCGGAGCTGGCCGGGGTAGGATGGGGAGCTATTGGGCTGGAGTAGCGGTGGTGGCCTTCGCGGGGTGTCGAGGTCACCGTCCCATTGGAGTAGGCCTCCAAGAGACGACGGAGATCTCCGGGTGCGGCGATGGCATTGCCTGGGTGGATGACATGGTCAGAGCTTGGGGGCTCAACCGGCCTTCCAGGCAGCACTATCGGGGTGTCGGTGGCGGGTGCGACTTCGCTCCTTGCCGGGGTCAGGCGAGTGAGCGTCATGCGGGTCTCAATCAGGTCAAGAGTGACCTGATCAAATAGTGCCTCTTGCGCTTCCAGGTAGCGCACCAGATGCACTAGGGCAGGGTCCGACTCATGGTCTCCGTTGGCGACCTGGGTCGGTCTACCATAGCCTTCACGACTAGGGTAGTAGTAGAATGAGCGGCAGTTAACCCTCGGCGACAGGTGCCGAAGATGAACTATAGCCTCTCGGGCTGCAAGTTGGATGGCTTGGGGCTCGTCGGAGGTCGTCCTCCCGGTGAACCGGTAGGGACGCTCCGATGTAATGCCTCTCCCGTAGATGTGTGCCGTGGCCCAGAAGTGTTGGATGGAATTACTCGTGTGCTCTTGGTACACGACATACTCCGGCGGCTCGTTGGTGCCGAAGGCACGACGGGTGAGATTGGCGAGGATGGCTACGAAGCCTTCGAGCTCAACAGCGGTGGTCCCGTTGTGAACGCGGGGGCCTGGCATCTTGGTGGTTGGATATCGAACTGGGAATGAGGCTGTGATGTGCTGAGTTTTGGGGCAAGGCTTCCTTTATAAGTCAGCCGGGTCTTCCATCGCACGCTTGTGGATGGGACAACTCAGGTGTTGGCACAGGCGCACGGCCTATGGATAGGCTGATAGGTTGGGCACCGACTGCCAAGAGCTGTCGGGGTCACTGTGTGGCTATCCTCCACGAGAGCTTTGGCTGGGTTTAGATAAGGTTTGGTGGGTTGTTTAACCTAGGTTTGTTGACCTGGCTAAGATAGGATTAGCCAATGGTCAGCCTGGCTCTGATACCAAGGTTGTCAGGACCGGTTTTCCAGGATATTAATTTCCCAGTAAACGGCCCTTGTGCTCACCAGCCCCAGGATTACTGTTAGCTGATGAGACACAAACTTGATACAGAAATTCCAAGCAAAACACAAAATATGCAGTACAAGACCATTCTGGTCCATGAGTACAGCAAAAGGTTTCTAGAGGTTGATGGCGGAAGCGGTTTGCGATACGTCAGCGTCTATGGGACTCCATTTCCCACAGGAACAGCTGACCTGGATAATTCCTATCTTCGCGAGGCTGCTATCACCGTTGCCTAGGTTCCGGGGCTGCCATCGTGGCACTCCTCTCCAAGCAAGAAATCTGGCCAAGACAATAACCAGGGACAAGCCAGTGAGTACTTTGAATGTACTCGCAAACATTATGAACACAGGCACAATATAACAAATGACATTCATGCTCTGAAATATTCCATGATCACTTCGTTAGTCGCGAAATAAAATTCATGACGCAAGAATGTTATTCTAATAAGCCATGAATGAGCAATCAAAGAATAAAAATAAAATGCACCGATCGGGTGTCTGAAGCGACGCCTCGAAAGGATAATAAAATAAGCATGCCTCAGTCGGACGTCTGAGCGACGTCACCAAAAAGGGCTTATAAAGAAAATAAAAACAAACATGCCACAGTCGGGCGTCTGAGCGACACCACATAAAGGGCTTATATGAAAAATAAAACACAAGCATGCCACAGTCGGGCGTCTGAGCGACACCACATAAAGGGCTTATATGAAAAATAAAACACAAGCATGCCACAGTCGGGCGTCTGAGCGACACCACATAAAGGGCTTATATGAAAATAATCCCAGGGAATATCCAGGAGGTAGAACCGTCCCAGGGATATTCAATAATTCAAATAATACAAATGGTTAGTCCAAAATAATAATAATCATAATCATATATCACATGTTATGACCAGTGATCTGGCTTAGCAGTTTTCCTCCGAAGACCGACACTAAGACCGACACTTGACCCATCCCAGACTGTAATCCTTAACCGCGGACACGGCTATTCGAATAGGTATAATCTCTGCAGAGGGTGTACTCTTTACCCACGTGTAACAGATTCCTTCAGCCCATCGGGACTAATTCCATTTACGGTCTTTTAGTTGAAAACACACCTGACCCGCACACACCAGCTTAACTTACTGGTGACTGGAATCACCCACGACACCTGTTAAGCAAAACTCTAAGTGGGGAGGCTACAACCTCGAGTAGCATGGGATCACAGAATTTATAATGCGCGCAAACTAGGGGAGCTACCCCCTCGGTCCCAACCGGAAACACCCATGCCCCCGGACCAGGTGGCCTGCCTACCGGATGCAGCCGGTATCTTCCACCATGACCTCTCTGTACGGTGTGTGCCAAGAAAGGGGTTGACAACTTACTGGACTGTACCCTACCTGCGGCAGGGACAAGTGGTAGTACGAAGCAAGTATGGGGGTTACCGGAACAAGACTCGATCTATGGTCGACTCAGGAGGTTAAAGCATCACTTGCATGATTAGTATAGCAATTATATTTCACACCAACAAACAGAATCACTACTCATCATACCTCAATATGCCTTACTGACAATACTCGTCTCAACGAAATATCAGTAACAAGCTCGTGTCTACCCAAGACAGAGGCTTTCCTGGATTCCTTCCAGTAGGCATGAGAGGTAGACGAGGGTGATTACTATCACGAGTATAACAATTTCCAACAGCAAGGAAACTTCATCATGCACTCATGAGTATGATCATATCCACACATAAAATAACGAATACTTCGTGCCAAGGTGGTGTTGTAAACGTGTCCAACAACACACAACAATATTATGCCGGGGTTCAGAATGCTTGCCTTCAAGGTGCAGAGAGGGGAGGTACACTCCAAAACTTTTGAAAGTTTTGATCTTCTCTCCAAATTCCTATTTTTGAAAGTATTCAAATTAACACATACCTTAAAGACAGTACAAAAAGTTGTCCTAATTATTTTTGAAATATATCTTAAAATAAACTAGGTGAAATTTGAGAGTGGTAGGAAAAAGAATCAACTCATTTGGAGTTTTATTTAAAAAGATATGCCCAGTCAAAGTTTAGTCAAAATTCTGTTTTAATAAAAACCAGAAAAGGGAAAACGCATCGGTTCGGAATACGCTTTAGAGAGGGAGAGACGTACTTCGGGCTTTACGCTTTCACTTAAGCGCCTCGGCGGGACGACTAGAGCCACTGACGGTGGGTCCGCGGGTCCACCCGTCAGGTTTGACTGGTCCAACCAGTCTTCTTCCTTCTCTGGCCGAAAGGAGGCGGAGCTCCGGCGTTCAACGCCGGTGAACGGCGGCGCCTCGAGGGCGTTCGAGTGCGGGGATGGATCCGCCGGACTGGGGTGGTTCTTTCGGTGGTCGAGAAGGAGACGGAGGTGGAGGAATGCGTCGGCGACGAGCTTCGCGGCGGACGGCGGTCTCGGTTGGAAAAGGGGTTCCGCCCTACGGTGGTTCTCGATCAAGTTTGAGCGGTTGGGTGGCTCTGCTAGGTCGAGGGGAAGTGGATGGTGGTGACAGGAGGACTAGGGGGGCTCTGCTCGCGACGCACGGTACAAGAATGCGGCGGCGGCCGAAGCTACCGGAGATGAGGAAGACGGCCTCCCTCCCTCGATCTCTGGCTACGGGAGCTCCAGGGAGATGGCCTGAGGCTGCTTGGGGGTCTGGACGAACTCGGGGTTCCTTAAATAGGCGGGGGAGGTCGGTTCCCGCGGCTGCGGATAGGAACGCCGGCGAACCGCCTCTCTGTTGCGGCAGGGCGACGTGGCGAAAGCTAGCGGTGCACGGTGTGGCTGCGGGAGCTAGGGGATGAGAATGACCTGCTCACGAGGGCAGCTGGCGAACGGAGGAGGCTTGGGCGGCGCCGTCCATGGCAGAGCCGGTCACGGGCGCCGGTGTGCCGCCAAAGCGCCAACGCTGCTGCTCTGAGAGGAGCAGGGCGAGTAGGGGCCGCACTAGGGGACAGGGGAGAGGATTAGGACGAGCTCGGGAGGCTTATCCAGGGGCGTGTCGGTTCGGGCGCGAGCACGTGCAAAACGCGCGCTCTGCTCGCGCTCCGGGCATGCACGGCAGGTGCTCGGTGAAATGCCAAATCGTGCTAGAGGTTTAGGGTGAGGCTGCCAATTAACAGGAGGGTTAGGGTGAAGGCAAAAGGTCTAATAGACATGGTTGTTGGGTCAGGGAATCAAGTTCACAAAGTAATCCCAAAACTATGCCAAATCTAGCCAGACACATAAAGTGCTCGACAGAATGCCATGGGCATCTAGGCATTTCTTCTGGTGGCCAAAAACTCCAGGTTGGGGTCTCTTTAGATGATAAAGAGGGTGGTAAGGTTAGTTTGTCAAAAGCCAAAACTTCCTAGTGCAAGTTTTTGAGAAAACCAAATCTGGACAGAAGAGAAAAGCTATCCTTGCATGGACCAATAATATTCCAATGGGTCCAATCTCCTGGACTTAAGAGTTTGGTAGGGTATACTAATAGCAGGAGAAAAATTTAGAGGTAAAAGGGCAAGCAAAGATGGAGCTGTAGTACAAACCACTAAACTGGACCAGAACACAAATGAGGATGGTTTGCTCAAATTTTCCAAAGAACACCATTGGGCTTTTGCATAGAAATGAATTATATACTTCTACCAATATCTCCAAATTTTGGTGGAATTTTTAGATGAATTTTTCAAATGGCTGCAGTGCAAAAGAGATTCCAAACTTATGAGAAATCAATTAAAAGCAATAAAGCTTTAGGGAAATATTTACAGAAATATTTCCACTGATAAAAGAAATGTTCTTGAGAAGGTATACAAGTCCAGCAATATTCTTGAAAGGTTCCCCTTGAGGGAAACATTCCACAATTCAAAGGAAAATAATGGTACTGAAATCAAAATAAAATCCAGGAAAGAAAATTTTAAGTTCCTGGCAAAATTTTAATAAATAAATCATGGTTAAAATTTTTGGGGTGTTACAGATGGTAGCCAAGATGACAACCCGCTTCTTGCCTTACCGGAAGGAAGGTGAAGATGAAAGCAGCGCACAAGCCCCTCCACTGAAGGAAGGACTTCCACTTCGATTCCAGACCTAGTTCAGCCTATGTGCCGACAGCTTGGCACAAGATTTGGCCTCAGAATCGATAACGCTCTGAGAAGAACTTCACAAGACCAAGGCACTTCTTCGTCGAGCACAAAAGAAGACGGATAGGATCAAGAAGGAAGGTGCGCCTCCCGGACAGTCTGCTATCGCGTACCGAGGCGGAAGGCCCTCAGGAGATGTATCTTCCAAGGATGAAGAACCACCCCGGCGATGCCGTATGACGGCAAGGGAATATCGCAAGCTTTTCCCTGCACCACCGACAAAACACCGCGGTATCCAACTCCTCCACTCCCCACACCCTCAAGTGATAAGGGGACCCAGACATATGAAGACAAGGAGGAAGACCCAGAAGAGCCAGAATACGCGACCGAGCATTCCGCCGCTTAGGCATTATTCGCAACTCGGATATGCCAGTTCGTGACTTCTATGGTAGGATAGGTCGTTTAACCCCTATGCGAAGTCGAGTCCTTGTATGGTTCATATGAAGCCATCTAGTATTTGCTTTTGTTGTGTTTGGATGTACGTCGTATTCTCCCTCTGGGAATATGTAAACGACTGCATAACCCATTTGGATTTTAATGAATGTGTGTGGCCCTTTCGGCCCTTGCATGATTTGATTAGTGTCACACCCACCCCCTTACTAGGCACCCATCTTTATTGCTTTCCCTCTTCCAAATCATGAGACCTTTTACCGCTCCAACAGGATGCCTGTTGTAACTCGTACTGGTACCTCTATCCAGCAGCCTGAAGCCAGAGCATCCGCCCAATTAGAGGCCGGCCACGACCAAACCCACGAACAAGCTCCACCAGCACCACCTCCGAACATGGACATGGCTCAGCTTCTCCAAGCTTTCCGAGAGGAATGCCAAGCCAACACCGCAGCCCTTCAGATGATTGCTCAAGCTGTCACCAACCGCCAGCCGGCGGGGAATGGCAATGGACGTTCCACGTTGGCAGAGTTCAAGAAGCATGCACCGCCAACTTTCATTGAGACTGCTGAACCCCTGGATGCAGACGACTGGGTCCGCACCATTGAGGACTTGCTGGAACTAGTCGGATGCACCGAAGATCGCGAGAAGGTGGCTTATGCTGCCCACTGCCTCCGGGGGACTGCTAGAGCTTGGTGGGATGGATTCAAGGTCATGCATGCTGGGCAAGACATCACTTGGGACAACTTCAAGGCAGAATTCCGCAAGGCCCATATTCCTTCCGGAATCATGGCTATCAAAAAGCGTGAGTTTCGAGCCCTGAAGCAAGGAAGTGGCACTATCAAGGAGTACATGTAGAAGTTCAGTGTTCTATCAAGGTATGCTCCTGAAGATGTCAGCATTGATGCTGCAAAAAGGGAGCGCTTCATGGAAGGCCTCAATCAGACTCTGCAGTACTCGCTTGTCGTGTGCGACTGCCCAACCTTCCCTGACCTGGTGAACAAAGCACTCATGCTTGAAGACAAGCGACGTGCTCTGGAAGACACTCGCCAGCACAAGATGGTCAGCAAGGGAAGTTCCAGCAACCAGAAGCCTCGCCCGTGGCAGCCAGCCCCGGTCAAGCCAACCTACCAGCAACCAAGAGCTCCTGCACCTCGCACCAACTATCAGCCTCAGCAGTATGCCAACCCAAGGCCAGCATTCAACCCCAATAACAGTGGTGGCAAAAAGATCAATAATCCAAACCAAGTCACTTGCTTTGGATGTGGTCAGTCAGGACACATCTCAAGGGTGTGCCCCAACAAGAAGCCTGATGCCCCGCACCCCAATGCGCAGAACCCAGGACAAGGCCGCGGGATGCCACCAAGGAACCAAGCTCCTCGCAACCCGCCTAACCATGGGAAGTGGCGTGTGAATCACATCACTGTTGAAGAAGCCCAGGAAGACCCGGACATCGTGCTGGGTACGTTCCTTGTCAACTCAGCACCTGCAACTGTCTTGTTTGATTCTAGAGCCACGCATTCATTTGTCACTCAAAGATTTGCATTAAAAAGTGGCATGACCCCTACACCCCTAAATAACCCCATGGTGGTACAAACCCCCGGAGTGGAGATGAGAGCCAAGATAGGCTGTAAGGGAGTCAGTATTACCATTAACGGGGTAGATTCCCTAGCAGACCTTATCGTCCTGAGATCACAAGGCTTGGATGTGATCCTAGGCATGAATTGGCTCAGCAAGCACCAAGGCTTATTAGACTGTGCCAATCGGACTGTCACTGTGACCAATGACCAAGGAGTCGAAGTTAAGTTTGCTTCCAACCCCTCTTCTGCTCAAGCCGCTCAAGTCAACTGTCCGTCTAAAGTTGGAATGGAGCAAGTACCGGTAGTATGCGAGTATCCCGATGTCTTTCCAGATGAGCTACCGGGAATGCCCCATGACCGTGACATTGAGTTCATCATCGAGCTCGTGCCCGGGGCAGGACCCATCTATAAGAAGCCTTATAGAATGGGGACGGAAGAATTAGCCGAGTTGAAGAAGCAGCTGGAAGAGCAGCTGAGGAAGGGATTTATCCGCCCAAGTGCCTCCCCTTGGGGATCACCTGTTCTGTTTGTGGCAAAAAGGGACGGTACCATCCGCTTATGCATTGACTATCGTTCCCTCAATGAGGTTACAATCAAGAACAAGTATCCACTTCCCAAGATTGAAGATCTGTTTGATCAACTCAGCGGAGCCAAGGTGTTCTCAAAGATCGACCTCAGATCTGGGTACTACCAGCTGAAGATCAGACCCCAAGATATTCCGAAGATGGCATTTGTAATCAGATATGGCCTGTACGAGTGCACGCTCATGTCCTTTTGGTTAACCAATGCCCCAGCTTACTTCATGTATCTCATGAATAAAGTCTTCATGGAATATTTGGACAAGTTTGTTGTTGTCTTCATCGATGACATTCTTGTCTTCTCGAAGACGGAGGAAGAGCACGAGCAACATTTGAGGTTGGTCCTAGACAGGCTTCGAGAGCACCAACTATACACCAAATTCAGCAAGTGTGAGTTTTGGCTGCATAAAGTTGGATTCTTGGGTCATGTCTTGACCGAAGAAGGATTGTCAGTTGATCCCGCGAAGATCGAAGCTGTGACCCAATGGCAATCTCCAACGACTGTCAAGGAAGTTAGAAGCTTCCTCGGACTTGCGGGCTATTACCGCAAATTCATGGAAGGATTCTCTAGCATTTCCCGGCCAATGACTCAGCTCCTCAAAAAGGACAAGAAGTTCGAATGGACGCCAAAATGCGAAGAGAGCTTCCAAGAGCTCAAGAAGAGGTTGACCACCGCCCCAGTTCTGGCAACACCTAATATTCACAAGGAGTTCGTGATATATTGTGATGCCTCTCGAACAGGATTGGGAAGCGTTCTGATGCAAGAAGGCCGAGTCATAGCTTACCTCTCCAGGCAGCTACGACCTCATGAAGAGAACTACGCTACTCACGATCTTGAGTTAGCAGCAGTGGTTCATGCCTTGAAGACATGGCGACATTACCTCCTAGGGAAACAGTGTGAGATATACACAGACCACACAAATCTGAAGTACATTTTCACCCAGAAGGAGTTGAACATGAGGCAACAGAGATGGTTGGAACTAATCAAAGATTATGACCTCAGTGTTCAATATCACCCCGGGAAGGCTAACGTGGTAGCCGATGCCTTGAGCAGAAAGGCTTGCTCCCTGAATGCCATAATTCAAAAGAGGCAGTCAGCCCTGTTTAAGGAGCTGGAACGATTCAGTTTGGAATTGGTCACCCTTGGATTTCTAGATCATCTGGAAGTCAAACCAACCCTGATGGATGAAGTCAAGAAGGCGCAAGGTGGGCACGCAAGCATTGAAGGCATCAAGAAGAAGATGAAGCTAGGCAAGGCCCCATGATTCTCCGAGGACGAGCACGGGATTGTTTGGTACAAAGGCCGCATCTGCGTACCAAACAAGATGGAGCTGAAGAACCTGATCCCGCAAGAAGCCCACGACACTCCGTATTCCATCCACCCTGGAGGAACCAAGATGTACCAAAACTTGAAGGAAAGATTCTGGTGGCACGGGATGAAAAGAGAGATTGCAACCTATGTTGCAAAGTGTGATGTGTGCCAAAGGGTCAAGGCCGAATATCAGCGACCCGCTGGATTGCTCCAACCACTCAAGGTTCCTGAGTGGAAGTGGGATAAAGTCGGAATGGACTTCATCACTGGTTTACCAAGGTCGAATAGAGGACATGACTCCATCTGGGTCATAGTCGACCATTTGACCAAGGTAGCCCATTTCATTCCTGTCAAGACTACTTATGATGGCAACCGGCTGGCAGCTCTCTACATCGACAGAATCGTAAGCCTTCATGGTGTTCCCAAGGAGATTGTGTCAGATCGAGGAACCCAGTTCACCTCAAGGTTCTGGAAGAAGTTCCAAGAAGCCTTGGGAACCAAGTTGTCTTTCAGCACGGATTTTCACCCACAGACCGGAGGTCAGACAGAACGAGTAAATCAAATTCTCGAAGACATGCTCCGATCCTATGTTTTGGCATATGGAGCCAAGTGGGAAGATTGCCTCCCTTTTGCCGAGTTCTCCTATAACAACAGTTATCAGTTGAGCCTTCAGATGGCACCATTTGAGGTGTTGTACGGACGCAAATGTCGCACACCCCTCAAATGGTCAGAGACTGGAGAAGGGCTAGTCTTTGGACCAGATATTCTCCGTGAAGCAGAAGAGCAAGTCCAACTAGTCAGAGAACGTTTGAAGGCAGCCAAGTCAAGGCAGAAGAGCTATGCTGACACTCACCGCCGGGATATGAGTTTCCGTGTTGGAGACCATGTGTACCTGCGGGTAACTCCTCTAAAGGGAACCAAGCGTTTCCACGTTAAGGGGAAGCTCGCACCAAGGTTCATTGGACCCTTTGAGATCACTGCACGACGAGGAGAAGTGGCTTACTAGTTGGAACTACCACCTGAGCTATCCGATGTGCACAACGTATTCCACGTGTCACAACTCAGGAAGTGTCTCCAAGTTCCAAACAAGCCTGATCTCTACAAGGATGTTGATCACCAAGCTATTGATCTTCTGTCAGATTTAACCTACCGTGGGAAGCCCATTCGCATTCTGGATGAAGCAGAACGACGGACGCGAAGCCGCACCATTAAGTACTTCAAGGTCCAGTGGAGCAACCACACGGAAGCAGAAGCAACCTGGGAACGTGAAGACTATCTTAGATCCGAGTATCCCGATTTCTTTTAAGACCTAGTTTAGGAATCTCGGGGACGAGATTCTTGTAAGGGGGTAGGTCTGTCACACCCTGCATTTTGTAACATGTCATTTGTATCATTAGAGCATGAAAATTTGGACCAGCAAATTTTTTCGGCATCATCTGGCTTTTATTTGGAATTAAGTTTTTCTCCCTGTGTTTTTCAAGTGCTCTTTAAAGTCAACTGCACCCTCTTGTAGATTTCATCTCCTTACCCAAAACGTCTGCCCAATGATCATACCGAGTGTTTATAGCAGAATAGTATTTTCTTATAAAATTAATTTGGCCAAAATGTATTTTGGAAAATTAGTTCTCCAAAAACCCCCTGAATTGAGGTTTGCACTGCAAGTGCTTGATTTAGGGTGAGAAAATTATTTTAAAAAGTATATTTGAAACCTAGTAGTTATAGGACTCCCATAAACCACAAAAGTATAT
The DNA here is from genome assembly GCA_902687465.1 of Secale cereale. Taxonomy (NCBI): domain Eukaryota; kingdom Viridiplantae; phylum Streptophyta; class Magnoliopsida; order Poales; family Poaceae; genus Secale; species Secale cereale. The sequence continues at coordinate 282,271,611 of LR738712.1, forward strand.
TTTTAAAAGTTATTTTCCTATTTTATTTCAAAGCTTTTTCTTAAGGCCAGAAATGGTCTTTAATAGGGAAAAATTATTTAATTATTTCAAAAATATTGCCAAAATTCAGGGAGACTCATAGGACATATATTGTCCATATATAAGAGTTTCAACACTTGGTCATGTTCAAATATAGGTCAAATTCCTCAGAAACCCTTTCTAGATATTTCAAGCTTTTGACATATTTACAAAGGAAATATTCTCTAAAAATTCCAGGGAAATTCGATCATGTCATATATGACATATTTGATGATCTTGCCAAGCCCCATGCCTTGGGAAGCAATAATACATCTTCAAAACCCCTCAAAACCATTCTGTCCATATCTGAAGTTTGAGCAACTTTACATTGCCAAACTTGTCCAAATGCTGTCAAACTTGGTACACATGCTAGAATGGTCTAATAAGGCATCTAGACCAAATGGCACAAGCTTTGGAGAAGGGTAACTTGATCAGAGTACCCCAAAACCATTTCTGTTCAAATTCAAATTTGAACAACTTTACATTACCAACTTTTTACTTGGGGCTTCAAACTTTGTGGGCATGGTCACAACACCAAATGATGACACTACACCAAGTGGTGCATCAAGGGGGGATGATTAGCTTGACTCAATCATGGTGAAACCATTTATGTTGATTTCTAGGGTTCACTAAAGTTACATTGGCAAGTTTCTTCAAATAAGCCCAAACTTGGTGAAACACCCTATTTCCATATGTCATTTAATCCTGTGAAGTGTCATGGCTAGTGGAGATCATTTGACTGCTCTAAACCACATCAAACACCTTCTGGTGATTTCCCAAAGTTACCATTTTCACCTCTTCTCCTATTCTCCTTGAGCCCAACTTTCTACCGCAGCTTCCCCAAGTCCCCTTGCACCTCCAGTAACTTCCCCATGGCCAGAGCTCAATAATAGAGGGGTGAAAACCTCATTTTACTCTGCTGGACAGCCCAGTTTTCACCTTCCTTCAACCTCCCTCCTCTTCCATTGGGTAACCAGGGCATCCAAGACCGCAGCGAACTTGTTTACTCCACCCCTGACCCCCCAAACAAGGTGGCCGCGTCCAGCAAGCCAAAGGCATGCCCTGGCATGCAATAGGCGTGCTCCAGATCGCGCTACAGTGCACACCCGCACTGTAGCCTCCTCCAATCAGCCGTCCCGACCACCTCGTGCTTCCCCCTCGCGCCACTCGATGCGCCTCGATGTCCGCAACACCCCCCGGCACTGTCTCCCTCCTCCTTCTCCCTCATTTGGCTGCCCTCGCACGCGCGCCGGCCGCCCGCGAGCTCCAATCCTCTGCCTCACACGCGCGCTGCTCTGGAAGCTTCCCCCACTCTCTCTCTTCCTCTCCCCGGCCCTGGATTGCATCTAGCAGCTCCGCAGACACCACCCCGGCTCCTCCCAAGCCCTGTGGCAACAAGCAGAAGCTCGCCGGCGCACAGGTCCATGGCACCTCGCCGTTCTCCTATAAAAGGACCCGCCGAGCTCCTCCTCTCATCACCAATCGCTCTATCACCCACCTAATCTCCCCCCTACGCCACACACTCCACTCCAGACAGGCCCAAGCTCGAGATCGAGCTCGAGCTCCGCCGCGGCGGCTCGCCGTCGTCCGCTCGGTACAGGCCGTCCCATCCGCTCCTCTCGCTCGATCTAGCACCACGTCGTCCCACTGATTCTTTTCACCCTCTTTTCCCTCTCTGCAGCTGCCGGAAATGACCGGAGCAACCTTCACCCGGAGCTCCTCCGCCGCGTGACCTCGCCGCCAGCGAACCAGGCCACTCCGCCGACTCACTCCACCTCCACCAGATCAGCGACACCTCGCTGATTCCATCCCTGCCCTTAGCTCGCCCTGCCGTGCCCTGAGTTGTCGCCGATGAGCTCGCCGGCCCTCTGCCGGAGGGTTAGGGATGACAGGTGGGCCCCGCCTGTCAGCGTCCCCTCGCCCTCGCCTCTCTCTCCTCTCACTAACGCCGGGCCCCACCCGTCAGGTTTGAAACCTGGCGCGCGCGCTGGCACCCGTGCGGTGGGCTGATTCGTCCTGGGCCTGCTGCACTGTGGTCGTTCTGGCCTAGTTGAACATGACCATTTTTCTTTTTCTTTTTTGTGGGATTTTCAAATAATTCCACAGGATTAAATATTTATCCAAATGAAATAATTCCAGTTCCTAAAAACTTGTAAAAATCCAACCTATTTAATGATGTCACTTTCACCCATATCCATGGACCTTTTCTGTTCTGTTCAAATTTAAATTCATATTTGAACATTAAAAACCCTGTTCAAAAATTCATGTACCCCATTCTGTCACTCCAAAACTCAAACTAAGAAGTTTTGCCATCTTAGTTTTCCCTCTAGTATTTGATAAAAATAAGTTGACATTTTTCTGAGCACTTTGGTTTTTCTGTTTTGATTGTAGTCTTATTTTCCCGTTGTTTATTGCGACGATTAGATATCGTGTTTGACGAGGTTGCTGAAGAAGAAGGAGGGGAAGGATTTGAAGACATTGAAGACCAAGCCAATCCAGGCAAGCAACCCTTTGACCATGATACCCTTGTGTTCCTCAGAACCCTTTTTATTTCCGAATGCATGATGATAAGAGTGACGGTGGTGACCTAGTTGAAAGCCACCACATGATGCATGCCTTACTCATGATCTTGCTATATTCTTAGATGCAATGCAAATAATTAGTAGTGATGCTTAGTGATGTATGTGTGCCATGAATCCTTCGTGGTTGCATTCTTTTCGAAAACCCCATCGGGTGCCCCTAATGCCCGAGGGTGATGTTGAGTTAGGTCATCACTTGAGAAAGAAGTGGTGTGCCAAGAAAGATCTTGTGTGTGGGTGAAATGATGGATTAGATTTATGTGTGACTACCGTCCCAACCAAACATGTGCAACCACTATACCCCTTATGCTACGGGGCATTATTGATTACTTAGGCTGATACTAGGATGGTGCCCACATCACTAGTGACGGGGAAGACTTGATGTCACTCCTGGGACGGGGTCGTGCTTGGGTAGACGACCATGACTGTTTTTACAGGGCACCGGACACACCGTTGGTCCCTTCGTGCACGCGTGAAATTGAAAATAGGGCAAGTCCCATGATCTATTGTTTGTACTCGAAGGCCGTGCACCAACGAGTGGACCCTATGCTAGTGTCGTCTAGGGAAAGATAATGACCGGGTGCTTCCCCCGAGTACTTGAGGTACTGCGGGATCGTGGGTGACACGAAAGCTTCTCGGATCTTGTGGGTAAAGTGTGCAACCTCTGCAGAGTGTAAAACTATTCGAATAGCCGTGTCCATGGTCATGGACAGTTGGGTGGTGCTACTTAAACTATGTCCAGAATTTTACAATCTCGGTGATAGTATGTGTGTGTGTTGAGTCAAGGTGGTGACTTGACTCGTTGATGAAGAATTAAACTCTATTCATGTTGATATCTGTAACCTGTCTTCGAGGTTACCCAAACTTATTGACGCATGTTACATGTTGGTAGAATAATTGATCTCGCTTGTAGCTAGGTTACTCATTGTTGTACAATTGCATTGTTACCTTGAACCAAATCATGGGTTGCTTGCGAGTACATTCAAAGTACTCATTGGCTTGCCACTGGTTATTTAATTGGCCAGGCATGGAGGAGCAGGAATTTGAAGGAGAATTCTATGGAGACGAACATGCGAACTAGGACATTTTCCCAGTCAGAATGCCTGTAGGGTTAAGGCAGATGGCATGGGTTCTACTTATCTACGAAGACTTCCGCTATTCGAGTTTATTTGCTATTCAGCCCTTGAGGCTTTATCTATGTAAGACTTGGCCATAATGGTCATAATTTGTGTAAGACGGTATGTATGGATGTAAGACTCTTGTTATTCAGCTTCTGTGTGTTTAGTGAGCATTGATCTCTGGGATCACTATACACGTGCATTCGGTGATCTCGACTCTTAAGTCCAGGTCCCCACAAGTGGAAGTACCAAGCTCCGCGCTGGCAGATCCAACCGAGGAGCGGTTATGCCCACGAACTAGTGGAAGCACCAAGCTCCGCGCTGGCCACTACGACCGAGGCGCGGTTATGCCCACACTCCGCGCAAGTGTGGTAGCTCTATGCTTCGTGCGAGTTATAAACAACTGAGGGTGCCCCCCAGTGGTCGCACCAACCTCAGGGAGCTTTTCAGCTAACGACGCTCACAGCTTCTCCTTGGATGGGTGTCGCGAGGGGGGCTAGGCACAGGGGCTATGCTCAGGTCACGCCTGGCAGACGCCAGCCTACCAGGTGGCCAGACACCTGGCCTTCTCATGCCCCCATCCCAGGCGATGGCTCGTGGGCAAGGTATGGTGCTCGTTCTCCTTCATGAGAGCCATTCGTACGTCAAGGGGGACCCCTGGGCATTGCAACTCAGGGGCCTAACTGGCCACGTAGCCCCTCATCCCTTGAGTCTAGTTATGACGATAACCCCGGTCATAGGGAGGGCTCAATGGCGATCGAGGTATGCGCGGGGTTGGGCCCTGCCGACGCAGAATGAAAACGGGATCGCTTGAACGTCAAGGGGGACCCTTGGGCATCACGACCCAAGGGCCTCACTAGCCACGTACCCCCTCATCCCTTGAGTCTAGTTACTACGGTAACCCCGATCATCCGGAGGGCTCAATGGCGGTCGAGGTATGCGCGGGGTTGGGCCCGGCCGACACAGAGCACCTAAGCAAACATGAAAGGAAGCAAGCATGGCAATCATCTAGCTATTACAATAATGCCAAGTTTTTCAAATTCAAGCAAAGTTCTTACGCCTCCCCGAGGCACTCCCACTTCTCTCTCTGAACAAGAACGGACCAGGCATCACCGAGCGCAGCATTACCGGTCTTCTTCTCTTTTGCTGCGATGGTAGCGGCCCAGAGAAACGTCTCCACCGGCCCCGTGACCTTTGTCCCCAGGGCCTCGGGAGCGACCATAGCCACCTCCTCACGAAGGCACCTGGATGCAAAATCTTGCCTCAAGGGAAGGGCAACAGAAAATCAAGTACCACCACCACCTGACCACAGGAATTGCTAAGATAAGTTTTCAACACCGCAGCTATTCGCATACCTACACCACCATCTACTATAATCACGGATCCGCCGAGGCATGAAAACCCTTCCCGATGGACCGGTGGGCGGCTGCCAGCATGCCAAGAGGGACCTCCTGAACATCGCGCCTCGGGGGCTCTTACCGGACCCTGGACCCCTCACCTCCTAGCCTTGACCATGGCATCATGACCTGGCATACCAGAGCAGGTTGAGGCTTGTCCTGGGACTGGGTCCCGCAGGTGTAGGGCCCTAAACTACCGCGGGAACAGAAGGAATAGAAAGTCATGCTCTAACAAGGGTCTCATGCAAGACATAAGTTTATAACGCGAGACAATAACAAAAGTATTACAAGAATTTACATGCCCTTGTGGAGCCCTCCATGATGTCCCGCAGGAACTAAGCTAAGGAAGACGCTCCCGAGGAACGAGGCTTGAACTCCTTCAACAACGACGACGCCGGGAGGACACCGTTTCCCTCCGGCGATAGGGGCGGCGACTTGGCGGCTCATATGTCACATCCCTAGTCAGTGCTTGCATGAGGACTAGGTAGAGTGTGCATCATGTTTACTTTCTATAGAAACTTGAAATGGGAATGACAGAAACCCCAGCACCCCTCTTCTAACAACTAGGGTTTTATAAAATCTTTTCCAATGTACCCAAAATGCCCTTCAAAAATGTTCATCATCATTTCCTTGGTTTTAAACCTCTGACAAAAATGGTGCACAATTTTATAGGACATCCAAGGGTCTCTGGATTAATTCATATTGTAATTGCATTTGGGCATTTAAATGCTATAAAATATTTTAGGTGCCCAAATAATCATAAACTAAAATGTTCCATGCTGTTCATATTATATACAGTGGGCATGACTAGTTTTATGATTTATAAAAATGCTCTCGCATTTTTATTAATTCAACAAAGTTGAAAAATAAACAACACAGAAAGAAAATAAAAAAAGAGAGAAAGGGGGACAACCCACTTACCTGGGCCACTTACCTGGCTTGGCCCAGCACGGCCCAGCCCACTGGCGACCGCCAGTCGTCCTCCTCCTCTCGCCAGGAGGACATGGGCGTGTGCCCGCGGCATGCACGCACGCGTCCAGCCACCTCCTGCCTGGCTGCCTGCCTCCCCGATGCCCTGGACGCTTCTATGCGTTGCCACGCAGCTCCTGGCCTCTCTCTCACTCTCCCCCGTGTCCTCCCCCTCCTCTATCCCTCACTGTCGAGCTCCATCGAGCGGGCTCGTCGCCGTCGTTCGCTGCCACCGCGCCCTAAGCCACCTTCTCGCCTCCCCAACGCACCCATCGGCTTCGCCGCGTCGCCCTGAACCTCTCCACCAACGCACACGACGCCGGAAGCCCCGTAGCACCGTCCTCGCCGTCGTCTTCAACCTCCAGCACCGGAGATCGCCGCCGCCCGTACGTCGCCGTCCGGCCTTCTCCAAGCCCGCGTCGACGCCCTCTGCGACCGTTGTGAGCTCACACGTTGAACCCCCCTCTCCCCGAGGTCGATTAAGCCTTGTAGCCGCCGCCCCCTTGCTGACCAAAGTCCACCGCCGCCGGCCAACTCGCCGCCGTGGCCACAGGCGCTATGCCTCGCAGCCGAGCACGCCGCGAGGATCAGCAGCTCGCCAGCAAGCTAACGCCACCTCTAGCTCCTCCTCCCGTGCACCACAACGCTGTTCCGTCCAACTCCGTGCGAGCGCCGCCGCGGACGTGCTCGTCGCCGTCAGCTCCGGCGACTACTCGACCAACCAGTGGCACCGTTGGATGCGGTGCATCCCAAGGAGCACATAGAACCCACCCGCACGACAAATGGTCGCCGAAACAGAGATTCCGGCGTGCCTCCGGCGCGCGAAATGGTCGCCGCCGGCCAAACGCCAGCGGGCTGACGTGGCCACTTAGTTAGGGGCTAATGACGTTTAGATTAACCGCCACAGCCACTGACAGTGGGCCCCTCCGCGTGGTCAAACCTAGTTAGCTCCAGTTTTGACCGGGATTAGCTCCAGTTTTGACCGGGATTAGCCCCTCTGACACTGACACGCGGGACCCACCAGTCAGGTTTGACTTGGACCAGGTCTGTTGAACTGCTGACGTTAGCATGATCTCATGCTGACGCAGTAAATGATTTTCTGGGATTAATTGTTTTAAAACAATTCAGGAAATTACAAAAAATGCTTTAAACTTCAAAAAAATCATATAAATTCAACAGTAGCTCAGATGGAAAAGATTTATATATGAAAATTGATCAGAAAAATCCAATCTTTCCAATGGCACTGGTTACATGCATGTTTGAGAAAGTTAACCTTGCTGTTCACATGAAAACATAATAATGCACTTTAATAAATAATAGTTTGGGTTTAAATTTGAATATTTGATTCAAATGAGCTCAAACCTTTCTGTTTATAGTTGCATTAGCCCAAAGCACATTCATCTTGCCATGTCATGAGCATGCATCATATTGTTGCATTTGTTTGTATATTGATTGTATCGTCGGTGTTCTCCGTGGTAGGTCCTGCTCCCGAGGATACTTCTGCGTATCCAACTGAAGAGCAGCACCCGACAACCAATCTGTCAGGCAAGCAACCATTGATCATTCCGATACAAACCCATCTTCTCGCTCCTGCTCTCTTTTACTGCATTAAGGCAACAACTTGTGAACTGCTACTTGCTGTGGTAGTTGAACCCTATTCCTTTGCATGACCTGTCATTGCCACAGTAAATAGTTAAAACCCACTAGCATGTGTAGGAGTTGATTGAGCCATGTGATGTGTGTTCCACCATGCTATTTGTTTATGTTGCCTACTATGCTTAGAGTTGTGTCAGGTCTGGTTCATCTGGGTGATGGATCAGAGTGAAATGATCATGCTCGATAAAGAGAGGGAAGTGTGGAACATGTTTGGTAAAGGTATCGATGAAAGGCCGTGTAGGAGTACATGGTGGGTTGTTTCATTGGAACCGTCCATAGGACCTGAGATCTGTATGTGTGGTTCAAGGATCAGTTACTACCATGCATAGGGCCCGAAACCAATGGACCCTCTCGGCTTATTAACTGCCCTTGTCCTCTGTCCAGGAATTGCAACTAGTTTCAGGTGTTTGTAGTATACTGGTGGTCGTGCACAGCGTTGACCCTCGGGGTGGGCAGTGATGCGGCAGGTACGTGGCACGGTGTACCGGTCACCCGTTTGGTGACTCGGGAACCCTGTACACATCGTTTGGGGCCGTGAGCGACACCCCGGCCGGATCTCCCCACGGATGGAACCCAAATAGGCGATTAACCTTGACTAGGGACTTGTGTAGTTAGTCAGGTCGTGGCCGACACCCTCGCTGGGCTTCCGCTTGAAAGTTGCCGAGTACATGTCGAGTAAACGATGATAAGTGGTGGAAGCGTGTGTGAAGAAGTACACCCCTGCAGGGTTAACAATCTATTCGAATAGCCGTTGTTCGCGGTACGGACTACTTGGTTACTTATATAGTTCATAGACAAGTTGATGGATACTACTAAAAGCCTCAAGACAAGTGTGAGTGCCATGGATGGCCCTTCCATAGGATGACGGAAGAGGATCCACGGTGGTGTATTGTTGTGGTTAGTAGAGGACTCGTGTACGTAGTCTTATCTTATAGTCTGCTGGGAGTTGTAGTATAGGTTAGCCAAGAGTCAAAGCTGGCTTGCTGCTACGAACTCCACTACCCTTGTTGATAATGATGCATGTATGATAGGTTTTGTTGTAAGACTTGCTGAGTACCTTTGTACTCATGTGTTCTTAATAACTGTTGCAGAGGAAAACCTTGCCCCTTCTGATGGGTTTTACATAGACGTTGACGCCGACGAGTAGCTTGCTACCCAGACGGAGATCCTGAGCTTGTGAAGGGCCTTGTAGATAGTCAGGCTACACCAAGCCTGTTTTACTTCCAAGTTGTCTCTACTCAGACATGTTAGCTTCCGCTTGTGCTTGTATGTTTGTATCACTTGAGTGTTGGGTCATGTGACCCCTACCTGTATGGATATGTTATATATGGCTCTTCGGAGTCTCTTAAATAAAGTACTTTGAGTCATAGAGTTCTGTTGTGATGGAATGTTGTATTTGCACATATTGAGCATATTGTGTGTATGATTGAAATGCTTGTTATGTGTGGGATCCGACACCTAGTTGTTCACCTTTGGTAGCCTATCTTACAGGGAAATGCCTCCTAGTGCTTCCACTGAGCCTTGGTAGCTTGCTACTGCTCGGAACACGTAGGCTGGCCGGCATGTGTCCTTCTTCGTTCCTGTGTCTGTCCCTTAGGGGAAATGTCACGCGTTGTTCCTTTAAGTTCATGTAGCTTGCTACGACTTGGGTTCATACGTTGATGACCGACACATTCGTTGTTGGGTCATGGATGCCTGTCTCTGTAATTTAGTGCCACTTTTGGTTTATCACTAGCCATGTCAGCCCGGGTTCTCTGTCATATGGATGCTAGCGACACTATCATATACGTGTGCCAAAATGCGCAAACGGTCCTGGGCCAGGTAAGGTGGCACCTGTGGGGATACCATGCGTGAGGCCGCAAAGTGATATGACGTGCTACAAGCTAGATCGGTGTGACTTAGGATCGTGGTCCTGATGGCGTTGGCATCAGAGCCGGACTGCATGTAGGTTTCTCAAGCCAAACTGGTCGATGTTGAGTCTAGAAAATTCTTAGTTATATGTAGGGGAATTGATTGTGCAAGGGAACGTAAGGCTCTTTTACTTCTTTACCTTATGCCCTTCTGATCTGAGTCAGCCTATTCTTTCTACGGGGGTTTAGGACTAGGCCTCTCATCTTTACTAGGTTCACGTGTTACTAATCCGTAGACTCTTAGGATTGTTGGTTTTAAGCCTCAGTTCAGTTATTAACCTTCTAGTATGTTGATTAGTTGGACCCGGAACCTTGATATGATATTGTTGAGTGGCTATGCTATCATTTGTATGATCTCTCAAAATCTTTTTTGAGCATTTACAGTTGTTATGCTGCACGATTTCTTCCAGAAATTCTAATGCCTTCGCATTATTTCGTGTTTCAGATGTCTGATCGCACACCTCACCAGGTGGTCCGTTTGACTGGATGCATTAATGTGCCAGGTCACACGGCCATGCTAGTCCGTGTGTTGACTGAGACCGGTTACCGTTGGTATCCTGAGTACACTGTGGAGGAACAGTACCGGGATTTCAACCAGAGTCAGTATTTCTGCACCGTCCGGATATACCCCTCATATCCCGGAGCTACCGACCCCATCCATTGGTCTTATGGACTCGGGGTTACCATCGAGATGGCAGTGCAGGATGCCGCTTACTCGATGATGACCATCATCCGGGCTAGGCATGCCCTGCTGCTGAACACTGAGTTCTGCTACATGCCAACCTCACTTCCTGCAGAGGAAGGCTACTACACTGGTCTGTATACTGATGCCGCTCATGAGGAGCCACTGCTTTAGACTACTACTCAGATGCTGGAGGATAGGGACCGTGAGGTCCGTGCCCTCCGGATGGAGCTTTATAACACTCGAGCCGCCCACTGGACTACTTTGACACGGCTTGCACCTACCGTGCATGTCGGATATCTGGATATGCGGGATTTGTACCCCGTGCGGACTCGTCTGCCTGATCGTATGGATTGGCGTGACATTGGGGGTATTACACCTCCACGTGGGTGTCGGTTACCACCAGCAACGGGACCGAGACCGCATCCATGTCCCTATGGTCCACAGCCTTCGAGTGCTCGAGAGTTTCCAGATCCACCTGTTTCACTTCCAGGCTACGGTGGTAATCTTTACGAAGATTACTATGGGAGTGTCTGAGCTAGACCGTGGCAGTATTAGTGTCGCAGTAGTTGTATGTCCACAGTCCTGCGCGTCTTGTGGAATATGACTTAGTTTGTACTGAGTTCCGGAGGTGAAGTTAAATAATGTATAGGAGCTTGGAGTGCCTCTGATGAGATGTATCGTCTTTCACCGCAGTTGTACTTTAGCCTTGGCTTGTACTAAACTATGTTTGGTGTGTATGACCACTGGTGTATATATGGCAGTTTCTATATTACCATGTCGTACGGATGAACATCTCTGCATTCCGTGTCATCCATTACATTCTGCACTTCTATGTCAAAGTTTTGCCATCCTTGTCTAAACCGTTGTTTCGTTTTCCTAGGATGGTCAACACTCGCAGCACTCCTGCTGCTCAGGAGCAGGGTGAGGCCAGTGGGGCTAGAGATGAGAATCTGCCCCAACCACCCTCCTTGGCTGAAGTTATGCTCATGGCAGAAAGGAATAAGAGAGAGACCAAGCATCTGCTGGAATGCATAGAGCAGAACACTGCCTTTCGTCAGAGGAATGACGTGGTGTCAATCAATGACTTTATCAAGATGTGCCCACCGATGTTCCATCATTCCGCTGAACCTCTGGATGCAGATGATTAGCTTCGCAGTATCACCCACAAGCTACACTCTGCCCGTGTGGCCGAAGCTGACAAGGTTACTTACGCCGCCTAACATCTTGAGGGCCCTACCAGCGTCTGGTGGGAAAACTTTGAAGCTATGCGTCCTGCTGGCCAACTCACTACTTAGGTAGAGTTCAGTGAGGCATTCCATGAACATCACATTCCGGAAGGTATCATGGATCGCAAGCGGGAGGAATTTTGCAATTTCACCCAGGGCCGGCTAATCGTGGATGGCTATAGTCGTGAGTTTGGCAACTTGGCACGCTATGCTCCTGAGGAAGTGTCCACCGATGCCAAGCAGGCGAGGTTCCGCAAGGGACTCAGCCCTCAACTTCGCCGAGACCTACGTCTGCACGAGTGCACCTCCTTCTAGAAGTTGGTGAATAAAGCCATTAGTGCTGAGACGGACCAGACTGTTTTTCAAGCCACACGCAAGCATGCTCGTGACTTGGGTTCCCCATCTGGCTCTGGCTGTCACAAGCGCCGTGTGTGGGTTCCTAACACTGCTCTGGCACCCAGGTTCACTCCGAGGCCATCCTATGACGCGCCTTGCCCAACCCAATAGTATGCACCTGACAAGACTTATGGAGGACCACCTACCAACTGTGCTCCACGCACTGGCACTGTGACATGCTTCAAGTGTGGAGAACCAGAGCACTACATGCAAGAGTGTCCTCAAAACCAGCCAGGAAGGTCCGTTGGCCGTGGTAAGCCAACAGGCAAGGTGAACTATGTCAAGCCAATTTCCACTGCACGTGGTCATGTCAACTATGTCTCTAATGAGGAAGCTTATGAGGATCCTAACGTCGTCCTTGGAACACTTCTTGTTAACTGCCATCCGGCATCTGTTCTTTTCGATACTGGAGCATCTCATTCGTTCATATCTGAGAGCTATGCTCGAATGCACAACATGACTTTTTTGTGGCATGCCCACTTCCATGGTTATTCAAACTCCTGGTTCAAAGTGGCAAACCTCTAGGGTAAGCCATGGAAATGAAATTCTTGTCGATAGACTTGTTTTCCTTGCATCACTAATAGCTCTCAAGTCCTCGGACATAAACATCATTTTGGGTATGGACTGGATGACAGCTCATTACGCCAACATTGATTGCTACACTAGGACTGTTCAACTTACACACCCATCCGGCAAGACAGTCAATGTCTTGGCCCGAATGGCTAAGCGTCAACTCTACTCTCTCAATGCCAGCTCTCTACCAGAACTCGAAGATATCCCGGTAGTCTGTGACTTTCCGGATGTCTTTCCACAAGAACTGCCAGGTGTTCCACCTGACAGAGATGTCGAGTTCGTGATAGATCTTGTTCCAGGAACTGTCCCAATCTCTAGGAGACCCTATAAGATGGCACCCCTAGAACTAGCTGAGCTTAAGTAACAACTCGATGAGTCCTTGAAAAAGGGTTCCATCCGTCCTAGTTCTTCTCCCTGGGCTTGTCCCGTCCTCTTCGTCAAGAAGAAGGATGGAACGGAACGGATGGTTGTAGATTATCGACCTGTCAATCTGGTCACCATAAAGAACATGTATCCCCTCCCCAGGATCAACGACCTGTATGGTCAGCTCGCTGGATACTCAGTCTTTTACAAAATGGATTTGAGGTTGGGCTACCATCAAATCAAAATCAAGAACGGGGACATTCCCAAGACGGCCTTTGTTACTCGTTATGGCCAATACGAGTACACCGTCATGTCCTTCGGGTTAACCAATGCCCCAGCCACTTTCTCCCGGCTAATGAATTCTATATTCATGGAGTACTTGGAGAAATTCGTCATGGTATACCTCGATGATATACTCATTTACTCCAAGAACAAGCAAGATCACGCCGAGCATCTAAGGCTGGTATTGACGAAACTTCGAGAGCACCGCCTTTATGCCATATTCTCCAAGTGTGAATTATGGTTGTCAAAAGTGACCTATCTGGGTCATGTAATCTCTGGTAAGGGTATTGCCGTCCATCCCGAGCGAGTTCAGACCATCCTTGATTGGAATCCTCCTGAATCGGTCAAGCAAGTTAGGAGTTTCCTTGGCTTAGCTAGCTATTGCCGATGCTTCGTCGAGAATTTCTCCAAGGTTGCTAAACCTCTAACTGAACTCCTCAAGAAATATAAAATGTTTGAGTGGACCCCACAGTGCGAGTCCAGCTTTCAGGAACTGAAAAGGCGCCTGACATCTGCACCCGTACTGGTACCACCAGACTTTTCCAAGGACTTTATTATCTATTGCCACGCCTCACGACAAGGACTAGGTTGTATACTCATGCAAGATCGTCAAGTGATTGCCTACGCATCTCGGCAGTTGCGTCCACATGAGGATAACTATCCTACACATGATCTAGAGCTTGCAGCTGTAGTCCATGCACTCAAAACATGGCGACATTACCTTCTTGGTAATCACTGTGAAATCTTCACTGATCACCAAAGCCTGAAATACATCTTCACCCAACCGGATTTGAATCTCAGGCAAAGACGTTGGGTTGAGTTGCTCACAGATTATGACTTAGGAATCACTTACACCCCTGGGAAGGCCAATGTCATGGCTGACGCACTAAGTCGTAAGTCTTATTGTAACTACCTGATGTTACAACAAGGGCAACCACTTCTCCACGAGGAATTTCGTAAGCTTAACCTTCACATTGTTCCTCGAGGATTCCTTTCCACCTTGGTGGCGAAACCTACCCTTACGGATCAGGTCATCAAAGCACAGAAGGTTGATCCGGGAATCTCCCGTATCAGGAGGAACATCAAGAAAGGAGTCGCGGGATGTTTCTCAATTGATGATCAAGGTGTCGTGTTCATTGGAAACCGCTTAGTGGTTCCTAAGGTACGAAACCTGAGACGGTTGATCCTTAAGGAAGCTCATGAATCTCCTCTCATGATTCATCCCGGTAGCACCAAAATGTATCAGGACCTACGCCAGAGGTTCTGGTGGACTAGGATGAAGAGAGAAATCGCTCAGTTCATTGCTAACTGTGACATTTGTCGTCGAGTCAAAGCAGAGCATCGCCCGCCTGCTGGCACCCTTCAACCTTTAGCTATTCCTGAATGGAAATGGGACAAGATCGGTATGGACTTCATTACTGGGTTTCCCAGGACCAGGAATGGGAATAATGCTATCTTCGTCATTATCGACCGCGTCTCCAAAGTAGCCCATTTCCTGCCTGTTCGAGAGAGTATAACCGCTAGCCAGCTAGCAGACTTGTATATCTCTCGGATAGTATCTCTTCATGGTGTGTCGTTGGAGATTAACTCAGACCGTGGAAGTCTTTTCACTTCACAATTTCGGGAAAGTTTCTAGAATGCTATGGGGACTCATCTCTCTTTTAGCACCGCCTTTCATCCTCAATCAAGTGGTCAAGTAGAGCGAGTCAATCAAATTCTGGAAGATATGCTTCGAGCCTCTGTCATCCCTTTCGGTATGGATTGGGAGAAGTGTCTTCCATTCCCCGAATTCGCTTATAACAATAGTTATCAAGCCAGCTTGGGCAAGGCTCCCTTCGAAGTTCTATATGGACGAAGGTGTCGAACGCCTCTTAACTGGTCAGAAACCGGGGAAAGACAATTCATTGGTCCGGATATGATCCAGGAAGCACAAGAGCAAGTGCGCATCGTTCGTGAGAATTTGAAAACAGCCCAGTCTCGCCAGAAGAGTCAATATGATAGTCATCATAAGGCTGTGACTTTTGAGGGAACCCAGTTGGCGATAAGGCTTACCTTCGGGTTACCCCTCTTAAGGGAACCCATCGCTTCGGTATCAAAGGCAAATTGGCTCCTCGTTACATCGGTCCTTTTCACATTCTTGTCAAACGAGGAAAAGTTGCCTACCAATTGAACTACCTCCGCACCTTTCTAGAGTTCATGATGTCTTCCACGTTTCTCAACTCAGGCGTTGCTTCTCGGATCCTATCCGCGGAGTGGACCACGAAACGCTTGATCTCCAGGACAATCTCACATATCGAGAATACCCCGTTCGTATTCTCGATCAAACAGAGCGTACCACTCGACGTCATAATATCAAGTTTCTCAAGGTTCAATGGTCACATCTTTCCGGGAATGAAGCTACTTGGGAAAGGGAGGATCGTCTTCGACTTGAGTACCCCACCCTTTTTCCGGAGGAACCCGAATCTTGGGATGAGATTCTTTTGAGTGGGGGTGAGTTGTCACATCCCTAGTCAGTGCTTGCATTAGGACTAGCTAGAGTGTGCATCATGTTTACTTTCTACATAAACTTGAAATAGGAATGACAGAAACCCCAGCACCCCTCTTCTAACAACTAGGGATTAATAAAATATTTTCCAATGTACCCAAAATTCCCTTCAAAAATGTTCATCATCTTTGCCTTGGTCTTAAACCTCTGACAAAAATGGTGCACAATTTTCTAGGACATCCAAGGGTCTCTGGATTAAATCATATTGTAATTGCATTTGGGCATTTAAATGCTATAACTATTTTAGGTGCCCAAATAATCATAAACTAAAATGTTCCATGCTGTTCATATTATATACAGTGGGCATGACTAGTTTTATGATTTATAAAAATGCTCTAGCATTTTTATTAATTCAACAAAGTTGAAAAAGAAACAAAACAGAAAGAAAATAAAAAAAAGAGAGAAAGGGGGACATCCCACTTACCTGGGCCACTTACCTGGCTTGGCCCAGCACGGCCCAGCCCGCTGGCGACCGCCAGTCGTCCTCCTCCTCTCGCCAGGAGGACAGGGGCGTGTGCCCGCGGCGTGCACGCACGCGTCGGGCCACCTCCTGCCTAGCTGCCTGCCTCGCCGACGCCCTCGACGCTTCTATGAGTCGCCACGCAGCTCCTGGCCTCTCTCTCACTCTCCCCCATGTCCTCCCCTCCTCTATCCCTCACTGCCGAGCTCCACCGAGCGGGCTCGTCGCCGCCGTTCGCTGCCACCGCACCCTAAGCCACCTTCTCGCCTCCCCGACGCACCCATCGGCTTCTCCGCGTCGCCCTGAACCTCTCCACCAATGCACACGACGCCGGAAGCCCCATAACGCCGTCCTCGCCGTCGTCTTCAACCTCCAGCACCGGAGATCGCCGCCGCCCGTACGTCGCCGTCCGGCCTTCTCCAAGCCCGCGTCGACGCCCTCTGCGACCGCTGTGACCTCACACGTCGAACCCCGTCTCCCCGAGCTTGATTACGCCTTGTAGCCGCCGCCCCCTTGCTGACCGAAGTCCACCGCCACCAGCCAACTCACCGCCGTGGCCACAGGTGTTGTGCCTCGCAGCCGATTACGCCGCTAGGATCAGCAGCTCGCCAGCAAGCTAACGCCACCTCTAGCTCCTCCTCCCGTGCACCACAACGCTGTTCCGGCCAACTCCGTGCGAGCGCCGCCGCGGACGTGCTCGTCCCCGTCAGCTCCGGCGACTACTTGACCAACCAGTGGCACTGTTGGATGCGGTGCATCCCCAGGAGCACATAGAACCCACCCGCGCGACAAATGGTCGCCGAAACAGAGATTCCGGCGTGCCTCCGCCGCGCGAAATGGTTGTCGCCGGCCAAACTCTGGCGGGCTGACGTGGCCACTTAGTTAGGGGCTAATGACGTTTAGATTAACCGCCACACCCACTGACACTGGGCCCCTCCGCGTGGTCAAACCCAGTGAGCTCCAGTTTTGACTGGGATTAGCCCCTGTGACACTGACACGCGGGAGCCACCAGTCATGTTTGACTTGGACCACGTCTGTTGACCTGCTGACGTTAGCATGATGTCATGCTGACGCAGTAAATGATTTTCTTAGATTAATTGTTTTAAAATAATTCAGGAAATTCCAAAAAATGCTTTGAACTTAAAAAATCATATAAATTCAATAGTAGCTCAGATGGAAAAGATTTATATATGAAAATTGATCAGAAAAATCTAATCTTTCCAATGGCACTGGTTTCGTGCATGTTTGAGCAAGTTAACCTTGCTGTTCACATTAAAACATAATAATGCACTTTAATAAATAATAGTTTGGGTATAAATTTGAATCTTTGATTCAAATGAGCTCAAACCTTTCTGTTTATAGTTGCATTAGCCCAAAACACATTCATCTTGCCATGTCATGAGCATGCATCATATTGTTGCATTTGTTTGTATATTGATTGTATCGTCGGTGTTCTCCGTGGTAGGTCCTGCTCCCGAGGATACTTCTGCGTATCCAACTGAAGTGCAGTACCCGACAACCAATCTGTCAGGCAAGCAACCATTGATCATTCTGATACAAACCCATCTTCTCGCTCCTCCTCTCTTTTACTGCATTAAGGCAACAACATGTGAACTGCTACTTGTTGCGGTAGTTGAACCCTATTCCTTTGCATGACCTGTCATTGCCACAGTAAATAGTTGAAACCCACTAGCATGTGTAGGAGTTGATTGAGCTATGTGATGTGTGTTCCACCATGCTATTTGTTTATGTTGCCTGCTATGCTTAGAGTTGTTTCAGGTCTGGTTCATCTGGGTGATGGATCAGAGTGAAATGATCATGCTCGATAAAGAGAGGGAAGTGTGGAACATGTTTGGTAAAGGTATCGATGAAAGGCCATGTAGGAGTACATGGTGGGTTGTTTCATTGGAACCGTCCATAGGACCTGAGATCTGTATGTGTGGTTCAAGGATCTGTTGCTACCATGGATTGGGCCCGAAACCAATGGACCCTCTCGGCTTATTAACTGCCCTTGTCCTCTGTCCAGGAATTGCAACTAGTTTCTGGTGTTTGTAGTATACTGGTGGTCGTGCACAACGCTAACCCTCGGGGTGGGCTGTGATGCGGCAGGTACGTGGCACGGTGTACCGATCGCCCGTTTGGTGACTCGGGAACCCTGTACACATTGTTTGGGGCTGTGAGCGACACCCCGGCCGGATCTCCCCACGGATGGAACCCAAATAGGCGATAAACCTGGACTAGGGACTTGTGTAGTTAGTCAGGTCGTGGCCGACACCCTCGCTGGGCTTCCGCTTGAAGGTTGCCGAGTACATGTAGAGTAAACAGCGATAAGTGGTGGAAGCGTGTGTGAAGAAGTACACCCCTGCAGGGTTACCAATCTATTCGAATAGCCGTTGTTTGCGGTATGGACTACTTGGTTACTTATACAGTTCATAGAAAAGTTGATGGATACTACTAAAAGCCTCAAGACAACTGTGAGTGCCGTGGATGGCCGTTCCATAGGATGACGGAAGAGGATCCACGATGGTGAATTGTTGTGGTGAGTAGAGGACTCGTGTACATAGTCTGATCTTGAAGTCTGCTGGGAGTTGTAGTATAGGTTAGCCAAGAGGCAAAGCTGGCTTGCTGCTATGAACTCCACTACCCTTGTTGATAATGATGCATGTATGATAGGTTCTATTGTAAGACTTGCTGAGTACCTTTGTACTCATGTTTGCTTAATAACTGTTGCAGAGAAGAACCATGCCCCTTCTGATGGGTTTTACATAGACGTTGACGTCGACGAGTAGCTTGCTACCTAGACGGAGATCCTGAGCTTGTGAAGGGCCTTGTAGATAGTCAGGCTACACCAAGCCTGTTTTATTTCCAAGTTGTCTGTACTCAGACATGTTAGCTTCCGCTTGTGCTTGTATGTTTGTAAGACTTGAGTGTTGGGTCATGTGACCCCTACCTGTATGGATATGTTATGTATGGCTCTTCGGAGCCTCTTAAATAAAGTACTTTGAGTCATAGAGTTCTGTTGTGATGCAATGTTGTATTTGCACATATTGAGCATATTATGTGTATGATTGAAATGCTTGGTATGTGTGGGATCCGACACCTAGTTGTTTACCTTTGGTAGCCTATCTTACAGGGAAATGCCTCCTAGTGCTTCCACTGAGCCTTGGTAGCTTGCTACTGCTCGGAACACGTAGGCTGGCCGGCATGTGTCCTTCTTCATTCTTGTGTCTGTCCCTTAGGGGAAATGTCACGCGTTGTTCCTTTAAGTCCATGTAGCTTGCTACGACTTGGTTTCATACGTTGATGACCGACACGTTCGTTGCTGGGTCATGGATACATGTCTCTGTAATTTAGTGCCACTTTTGGTTTATAACTAGCCATGTCGGCCCGAGTTCTCTGTCATATGGATGCTAGCGACACTATCATATACGTGTGCCAAAATGCGCAAACGGTCCCGGGCCAGGTAAGGTGGCACCCGTGGGGATACCGTGCGTGAGGTCGCAAAGTGATATGACGTGTTACAAGCTAGATCGGTGTGACTTAGGATCGGGGTCCTGACATCATAGCTCTCACCGGAGCTCGAGGCCGTCTCAGGGGTAGCGTAACTGCTACCATGAGAGTCGGAGACGTAGCCAATGGCGAGCGCCTCGCTGCCCTGACGGCATGGGGAATGGTCGTCGGTGAGCCCATTCCCTGTACCACACGGCAGCCGGAGGCCGTCTGTCCCAAAGACTTTGAAGGTCATCGCGCCCGTCATATCCAGCGCGAAATAAAGAATGTGCCTCCCGGCGGGGGCGCGGGCGCGGCGCACCACACCCCAGCCCCAGGTCATGAAGACCTGGCCAGAAGAAACCACCTCCACGTCGGCATGCGAAGGAGGAAGGCGACACCCCTCGTGCCTCAGCTCCATCGTTACCCGGCCGCGAGCCGGTAGCACCTCCCTTAGGAATGGAGGAATAAGGATCCATGAATGCGGAGGGCCCCCCGCCCACATGATGAACCCGCATGCATCATCCTCAGAATGGGACGGTAGCAGGGTGCGAGGAGAAGCCCGTCTCTCCGGGCGACTGATGGAGCAAACCCTGTCGCCGCCCCCGCTCCATCTGCCTGTCGCTGGAGCATACAAGGGAAGCGGAAATCCTGGCGGTGCCTGCGTGCACCTTGTGCGGGCGTCCGATGGTCTCAGGGACACATTCGGAGAACTACATCGCCTCTTCTTCGGGGGGAGCCGCTCAGGCTCTACCGTCGGGCTCTTCCCCTTCTCCGTGGCCGAGAACCTGCGAATCGGCGCCATGGAAGCCCTAGGATCAATGGAAGCAGTGGGGATCGGCCCACGACAGTCAAGTGAGAGGCATGGTGCCTCACCCTCCGTTTATAGGCCCCGAAGATCAACTGGCGGCCACTCGCGTGCAGCCATAATGGCCCCACCGCCCGCGCCAAGGAGTTGTCAAGACGCACGGTTGCCGAGATGACGTGGGGAGCGGGGTCGCCCACGTCCCATCCAACCGTCACGCGCCAGCCTGGCCTGCAGCCTTTTTTGGGCCCGCGACGCTTCGTCCTCGACTAAGGCTTCGCCCTGAAGCCAACTCCGCGTTCTCCTTGGGACCGAGGGCTACTGTCGGCGTCCTAGGAACCAAGGTACCCAGACTTGCCTGTCTGCGGGCCGTGACGCGCTCCTACAAGCTGCCTGGTGTGGCCCAGCTGATCAACCAGCTGCCCAAGACCCTCGCGAGGGAGCCAAGCCTCGCGAGGAGAACGACGTCAAGACCTCCTCAGGAGCAGCCTCAGCAAGGTGCTCCGAAGGGGTGGAGAATCCAAGGCCAAGCCTGCCTCAGGAGGAAGGCAGTGATGTCAGCAGTGACGCACCATGCCAGCGGGTGCCAGCGTCCGCCAGCGGCGCAGTTGCCATTTCGGTGCAAGGGGACGGCGCAGCCGTTGGTTTCCAAGGAGTGGGGCAAAGGTTTCCCCTTTGGTGCAACAAGACCAAAGACCGCAAGGACGACAAGGAGGATGTCACCGTCGATCCTTTTGCACGCAAAGACCACTTTTGTGAGGATAAGAATGTCCTTGTGTTCCCGCACAAAAATGTCCGTTGTGGGATCGCTTCCCGCCTAAACATTTTGGGGGAAGAGGACCCTGGCCGCCTATATAAGTAGCTACGATTCCCACTGTGAAGGGATCGACGGATGCACTCATCGACCATACAAGGAGCAAGAACACTAGCCTCCTGACCCTCCCGAGCTCACCTCCTGAGCCCAGGAACCATTGTACTAGCTCGTATCCCAGCTCGCCCGAGGCTAATCCACCAAAGTAGGAAGTAGGGTCTTACACCACGCGGTGGCCCGAACCTAGATAAACTCTTGTGTGTTATGTCCGTTGTTTGCTTGAATCTTTCCGCCGAGATGAGAGAGATGTGCTAGGTAGACGTGAGTGGGAGAGATCTTCGTTCATGCCCCTGTGTTCGAACTTATCGGGTTTTGCGGAGCCCTGAATCCAACAATGTTTATGCTAGTTAGTATGACATGCTCATTTGGATATATGCTTCACTGTGGTTATGCTCGATGATTATGTTTCACCTCCATGCTTATGTTGATATCATGCTCATGCATTGTAGTAGAATCATGTTATTTTATTATGACTCAGCTTTTTGCATTCAAGTTTAACCGGACTTAAAATGAACTTGAACAACTATTGGCTCAGTCATGGTGCCATCAAATTGAGCTGACCAGTGCAGCCATATTTGCCTTTATGGGAAGGCCCTAACTGGGTCTATTGTCATGCCTCTCACAGGTGCCTCCAACGAGGGAAGGTTATGGGCGCGTGCTACCCTGACCAGGTAGGCGGACATAAGCCTTGTGTGCCCGTTGTTGTTGTTTTGAGCTCGGGTCCCCGTTTGGGACCGTTTGGCCATGACGGTGGTCGTTGTGTCTTTAGTAGACACGGGGCCACCCAGGACTAGCCCAGTGGGGAGTGAGTCGGAGTGGCCGGGAGAGTGTCATGGCAGTAGGACGGTTTTGTCGAAACGTCGTTGGTCCACCGGAATGTGAGTGCGAGGCCATGGGTTCTGTGGTGTGGGTACAATGTGCTACCTCTGCAGAGTGTGTGTGTTTAATCTATCGATAACCGTGCCCGCGGATAAGGGCCCAGTTCGTGTCGGTCACACTGTGAGTCAACAGTAATAATAATAACTTGATTAATAACAACCCCGGTTCGATGATGAGAAAGATGTTGGATGTGATCGTGAGATGATCACGGTGGTATTGAGGATACCGAGTTGTTGGATGTGATCGTGAGATGATCACGGTTGTATCGAGGATAACGAGTTGTGGATATGCGGGATGTTATGTGTGAGTCAATGGTAAAGGTCAAGCTCCTTGTGGTCAGTTAATGATTACTACGGTATTGTTTATACCAAGCTTGATTTGATCCTGAGATGATCGTGTGACGTCCGTGGTGGTAAGTTTGTGCATGTGATGGTTACGAGGTAACCCCAGCAGAGTAAGTTGGTGCATGTTAGTATCATCATGTCGCATGTAGCATCATCATGTTCGCATGTTCATGCTATGCTTGTTCTAGTTGTATCATGTTCAGTTGTGCATGCCATGTTGTTCTGTTAGTACCATGTTCATGATTGAATTAACCTTCTAATGCCATTCTGTTGTTTGTCTTGATTGCTTTTGGTTTATTGTGAGCTTGCAAGTACATTCAATGTACTGATCTGGCGTGTCATGCCAGTTTGCAGGTCGTCCCTGGATTGCTTGCTTGTTTTGGTGTGGTTCCTATGCTCGCGAGCTAGGATAAACGTTCCAGCCAGAGTCCCTGCGGATTGGAGTCCATCATCATCATTCTTTTTTCCACTGCCAGTAGAGGTTCCGCTGCCTCGAGTTGTTATGCTGCTTGCATAGGGCAACTGTGGTTGGCGTAGCGTCACCGTGCCCGTGTTATTCATTGTAATATCGGAGACCTTGTATCCATATCCGTGTTGTAATAGAAAGCTGGTTTGTTCTATGCTAAGCAGTTCCGTATTCCAGAAGACTTCACCTTGATCTCTGGGCTGGAATACGGGGCGTCCTGGTTTCACTGAGCCGGGGTGCCACAGTACAACCCCACTCATTATTACGTGAGAGTGTCACGAGCGGAGATCTTCACAGGCGTGAGCCTTGCTTCACACGCACTGGGCCTTGGCATCTCAGGCGCAAGGGGCTTGTTCCTCGCAGGCGCGGAGCCTAGTCTTCTCAGGCGCAAGGGCCTTGTTCCTCGCTGGCACGAAGACTGGTCTTCTCAAGCGCAAGGGCCTTGTTCCTTGCTGGCATGGAGCCTAGCCTTCTCAGGCGCAAGGGCCTTGTTCCTTGCTGGCACGGAGCCTAGTCTTCTCAGGCGCAAGGGCCTTGTTCCTCGCTGGCACGAAGACTGGT
>LR738712.1:282295339-282309882 GCA_902687465.1 Secale cereale
CTTCTTAGGCGCAAGGGCCTTGTTCCTTGCTGGCATGGAGCTTAGTCTTCTCAGGCGCAAGGGCCTTGTTCCTTGCTGGCACGGAGCCTAGTCTTCTCAGGCGCAAGGGCCTTGTTCCTCGCTAGCATGGAGCCTGGTCTTCTCAGGCGCAAGGGCCTTGTTCCTCGCTGGCACATAGCCTGGTCTTCTCAGGCGCAAGGGCTCTATTTCACGGATAGAACCTCCGGAGGTGCCAGATGTTCCACACGTTCGGGACCGGGATGCCATCCCCTGTTTCCAGGTGGACGGCGCCAGGTCTGGAGATGTGGGTGATCTTGAACGGGCCTTCCCACATGGGTGAGAGCTTGTGTAGCCCCTCCCTGGAGAGGACTCTCCTCAAGACGAGGTCACCTACCTTG
Organism: Secale cereale; assembly: GCA_902687465.1. Classification (NCBI taxonomy): domain Eukaryota; kingdom Viridiplantae; phylum Streptophyta; class Magnoliopsida; order Poales; family Poaceae; genus Secale; species Secale cereale. The sequence continues at coordinate 282,295,738 of LR738712.1, forward strand.
AGTGTCCTGGGGCGGATCTGCGGCAATGGTACCGTCGCAACGCCTGCTGGTATCTTGACGCTCAGAGTGATGCGTCATGCCGACGCTCCTCCCCCAACACGTGGTCTAATCCTTGCACGGCGCCCTGCTGCGCCTCGTCGAATGCTAGGACTCGCGGGGACCGGTGCCTGACCTCGTGAGGGAGGACCGCCTCGGCTCCGTAGACGAGGAAGAATGGGGTATCGCCTGTTGGCTTAGTGGTAGTGGTGCAGATTGACCATAACACGGATGGGAGCTCGTCGTGCCAACCCCTCGCGCAAGCCTCGAGCTTCTTCTTGAAGGTCCTGGTCTTGACGCCTCTCAGGACCTCCGCGTTGGCGTGCTCGGCCTGGCCATTGCTCCTGGGGTGTGCTATAGAGGCCTAGCAAATATGCGTTCCAAGGTTAGCACAATATGTCTTGAAAAGGTTGCTAGTGAACTGCGAGCCGTTGTCGGTGATGATGCGGTGAGGGACCCCGAACCGGTTTATGAGGCCCTTGATGAACTTGACTGCGGAGCCGGCTGGGATGGTTCGCACAGCTTCCAGCTCAGCCCATTTGGTAAACTTGTCCACGGTGACGTAGAGGTACCGGTAGCCCCCGGGCGCTCGAGGGAAAGGGCCCAGGATGTCCAGCCCGCAGACCGCGAACAGCCAAGAGAGTGGGATGGTTTGGAGGCCCTGAGCCAGTTGGTGGATCTGCTTGGCATGGAACTGGCAAGCCTCGCAAGATTTTACCACCAGGGCGGCTTCGTTGAGTGCCGTGGGCCAGTAAAAACTACTGCGGAACGCCTTGCCGACCAAGGTGCGTGATGACGAGTGATGTCCGCAGTCCCTGTCGTGGATGTCGGCTAGCAGCTCGCCTCCGTGCTTCCTGGAGATGCATCGTAAAGAAACGTCATTTGGTTTCTTCCTGTAAAGCTCACCGTTTTGGATGCAGTATGCCGTAGCCTGTCGGGCCACACGTTCGGCGTCCTCCTCCTTTTCCGGTAATGCTCCTCGCACCAGGTATGACTTGAGTTCCTCGGTCCAGCATCCCTCCTGAGGCTCGAGTGCCAGGAGCAAGCGGGCTCCTGAGGCCAGGCCGCAGGCGGGGGCTCCCGAGGATGGTGGCTGGGGGAGCTCCTCCTGAGACTTCGCCGGCCCTTCTCGCTGGGGTGTCGCCGAGGGCCTGAGGAGCCTCTCCTCGAAGACACCCGGCTCTTGGAGCAGGCGCCTGGACACTCTCTTGGCGATATCGTCGGCTTCCTTATTGGTGCCGCGGGGCACATGCTCCAGCTCCAGGCCCAAGAATTGCTTCTCCATTTTGCGTACCTTCGCGAGGTATGCCTCCATATGCTCGTCGCTCGGCTCATATACCTTGTTGGACAAGTTGACAAGGAGCTGGGAGTCACCCCTGATGACGAGGCGCTTCACCCCCAGGGCCTTTGCCTCCTTGAGACCGGCGATGAGGCCCTCGTACTCCATGATGTTCTTGGAGACCTTATCGTCGGGCTGAAAGCAGAGCTGCATTGCATAGTAGAGCTTGTCTTGAGTGGGCGAGATGAGCACGGCCCCAGCCCCCGCGCCGTGTCGGGCAAACGCGCCATCAAAGTACATGACCCAGCCATCCGGCGCTTCACTCCCCGGCGAGAAGGACCTGCCCTGATTTGCTTTGGGTCCTGGGGCGTCGGTCCATTTCGCCATGAAGTCAGCAAGTGCAGCCCCCTTGATGACTCTGGTGGTGCCGAACTCTAGCTGGAATGCCTGCAGCTCTATGTTCCACTCCGCGACCCTTCCTACCGCATTTGGGCTTCGGAGTACCCTCTCCATAGGGTAAGCTGAGACGACCTTCATGGGGTGGCCTTGGAAGTAGTGGCGCGGCTTGCGCGAAGTGACGAGGAGCGCAAGCAAGAGCTTCTGCCGCATGGGGCAGCGTGCCCTGGCATCACGAATCACCGTGCTGACGAAGTATACCGGGTGCTCAGTGAGGGTGAAGTCCGGACTTGCCTGCGACTGTGTGGCCTGACTAGGTAAAGGTGCTCCAGGGGCTTGGTCGTCTGCTGGGATAGTTGTGGCGTCAGGGGAGTCATCATGCAGGATGCGGTCGCCCTCCGGCCCTAATGTGGCCTCGGGAGTGTCGTCCCTGGGTTGCAAGGTCTTGTCTTGACGCTCCTCTCAAATAGCCACCAGCGCTGCGCTAGCTGAATGTAGTGTTGCGGCCAGGTAAAGCACTAATGGTTCTTGGGGCTTGGGTGCCACCATCACCGGTGGACTGGTGAGGTATATCTTGAGGTCTTCGAACGCCACATCAGCCTCAGTGGTCCACTCGAACGGGCCCTTTCTTTTCATCAGCTTGAAGAAAGGGAGGGCTCTCTCCCCCAGCTTGGAGATGAAACGCCCGAGCGATGTTACACAATCGGCCAGTTTCTGCATCTCCTTGAGGTTCTTGGGCGGACTCATCTTTTTTATGGCCTTGACCTTCTCGGGGTTTGCCTCGATCCCTCGGTGCGACACCAGGAAGCCCAAAAGCTTTCCTGACGGGACACCGAACATGCACTTTTCCGGGTTGAGCCGCAGGTCTACCTTGCGCAGGTTTGCGAAGGTTTCTTCCAGATCCGCGATGAGGGTTGTGGCCTCCTGAGATTTCACTATGATGTCATCTACATACGCCTCAGCATTCCTCCCGAGCTGGTTTCCTAGTGTGATGTGCATTAACCGCTGAAAGGTGGCTCCTGCATTCCGTAACCCAAACAGCATGCAAGTGTAGCAGTATACTCCACCCGGGGTGAGGAAGGCAGTCTTCTCGACGTCTTGCAGCGCCATCTTGATCTGGTGGTAGCCCGAGAAGGCATATAGGAAGCACAACAAGTCACACTCGGCGGTGGAGTCGACGATCTGATCGATGCGGGGTAGAGGAAACGGGTCTTGCAGACAAGCTTTGTTGAGGTTGGTGAAGTCGACAGACATGCGCTCTTTTCCTCCTTTCTTGGGCACAACGACGGTTTTCGCCAGCCACCCTGGGTACCGGACCTCATGGATGACACCCGCCGCCTCTAGCTTGCGAGTCTCCTGCACGATGAAGGATTGTTTCTCCGTAGATTGGTGCCTGGCCTTCTACTTCACGGGGCGCATATTGGGGCATACGTTTAGGTGATGCTCAATCCCCTCCCTCGAGACTCCCGCCAGGTCCTTGGGTTCCCACACGAACACATCCCTGTTCGCGCGCAGGAACCCAACCAGCACCTCTTCTTGAGCTTGGGGGAGGCCAGCGCCTATGGTGAAGGTGACACCCGACGGCTTGTCTTCATCTACGGGCACCTGCTTCATCTCTGCTCGGTCTTGAGAGAAAAGCAGATTCTTCTTGGCCGGTGCATCCCCCTCGGTTCCAGGGGCAGCTTCACCGGACGGTTGCACCATAGCAGTGGTCCGGAAGACGCGCTTGAAGGCCGCCAGAGCTTTCTTGGTGTCCCCCACCAAGGTGAGGACACCACTACTCCCTGGCATCTTCATAAGGTTATAGGTCGGATGAGTCGCATCCATGAACTGAGCCAGCGCGGGGTACACAAGGATGGTGTTGTGCGGGAGGCCGATTCGTGCGACGTCGAAGTCGATCAGCTCGGTGCGGTAGTTGTTTCGGGTGCTGAAGGTGACCGGGAGGCGGATCTGCCCCAAAGGGCTGGTGGAATTGCTGCTCGTGGCACCCCGGCTCAGAGAAAAGCAGACCACCCCGTATTCCAGCCCAGAGATTGAGAAGAAGTCTTCTGGAATACGGCACTGCTTAGTATAGAACAAACCAGCTCCTATTACAACACAAATATGATTACAAGGGTTCCGATATTACAATGAATAACACTGGTACGGCGACACCGCGCCAACCACGGTTGCTCTATACAAGCAGCATAACAACTTAAAGCAGCGGAACAACTACTGGCAGCGGAACAACGAACGACGATGATGGACTCCAATCCGCATGGATTCTGGCTGGAACATTTATCCTAGCTCGCGAACACGGGAACAACACCAAACAAGCAAACAATCCAGGCACGACCTGCAAGCTGGCATAACACGCCAGGTCGGTACATTGAATGTACTTGCAAGCTCACAATAAACCAGAAGCATTCAAGACAAACAACGGCATGGCAATTACAGGTTAATCAGGAACTATTATGAGAGCATCAGGATAACATAGCATGAACAACATGAACATGATGCAGCTAGACAATATGAGCATGGCATGAACATATAAATCTGATAATACTAGCAGGCAACATGATGACACTACATGCACCATTTATTGTGTTCGGGTTATCTCGTAACCATCACATGCATCACTTACCAACATCGGACATTACACGATCATCTCAGGATCAAATCAAGCTTGGTATAAACAGTACCGTAGTAATCATCAAATGACCACAAGGAGCTTGATCTTTACCCACGATTCTCACACAACATCACGAATATCCAACAACTCGGTCCCCTCGATACCATGGTGATCTTTCCGGCTATCACAGCCACCAACACTTGGTATCAAATGGTGATCTTTCCGGCGATCACAACCAACTTATCTCATCCTCGAACCGGGGTTGTTATTAAGCATATTATTATTATTACTATTGTTGACTCATAGTGTGACCAGCTACGAACTGGGCCCTTATCCGCGGGCGCGGCGATCGATAGATTTAATATACACTATGTAGAGGTAGCGCACTGTACCCACACTATGGAACCCATGGTCTCGTTCTCCCATTTGGGTGGACCAACGACGTTCCGACAAAATCGATCTACTGTCATGACGCTCTCCCGGTCACTCCGACTCACACCCCACTAGGCTAGTCCTGGGTGGCCCCGTGTCTACAAAAGACACAACGACCACCATCGTGGCCAAACATAAACGGTCCCAAACGGGGACCCGGATCCAATCAACAATAACAGGCACGCAAGGTTATGTCTGCTTACCGGGCCAAGGTACCGCACGCCCATAACCTTCCCTCATTGGAGGCACCGGCGAGAGGCATGACAATAGACCCAGTTAGGACCTTCCTATAAAGGTAAACATGGTTGCACTGGTCAGTTCGATATGGTGGCACCATGACTCAGCCAACAGTTGTTCAACTTCAATTTAATCCGGTTAAACTTGAATGAAAATATGCCGAGTCATGATAAAATACATGATGCAATTACAATGCATGAGCATGAATATCAACATAATCATGAGGAGCCACATAACTGTCCACCATATCAACAACGAATCATAAGCATGGCATACTGACTAGCATGAATATCATAAGTACATACTTCTGCGAAACATGGCATGACCACTAGCATCAACAATAAATATCATGCAAGAACATATCAACAATACTAACATGCAAGCATTTAGCTAACTGGATGCAAAGGAACATGCATAATGATGGTACTCGGGACAGACGGCAGTCATGCATCGAAGACCATCACCAACATCAACATGTACTACTAGCAAGCATAAACATATGAAGGCATACTAGCAACTAGCAGGGCATGACAACCAGGTGCATAACAACATAGCAAGAAAATAAACAATAACCCCGAAGCATTATAGAAACAATGATAACCACATTTTAAACAAGCAATCATTTAATAAGTATTCAAGTTGAAAACCATGGCTACTGCATGACTATCATGCAAGTGGGTATTTTGGCTTGCCCGAGGTGACCGAGACTCCAGGAAGAAGTGCGGTGAAGCCGCGGAAAGATTTGCCGGAAACAGTTCTCTCCCGGAGGGGGCTGTTTATGTGCAAGGGCAAAATGGTCATTTTCAGAATGTCAAACCATACTGAAAATGATACCAAAAGAACGGGCATGATGAGACGAAGACGTGGGCTTTGGAATCACCTAATTCGAAGTTACGGTTGAAAAGATATGAAGGGTAGAAGCTCAGGGACCTATCCATGAATATTTCTGCTACAAACAAGTCCCTGGCGGCTGAAACAGAAAGTGCATATAAGAAAATACGCTTCCAGAACAGGAAAACACACTTTGGACTGAAGAAAGAAAGAAAATACGCCTTATGTAATTGAAAACACATTTTTGGCCAGAAGCAGAAACCAGAATACGCTTTTAGAAACAGAAAGCGCATTCCACAAAATGTGTTTCCACTTACCACGTCAGTCAGGCCAGCAGGGCCACTGACGGACGGGACCCACAGGCAGGGGGCCAGTCGCGGGCTCGTCTCCTTCCTCTCGCACTGTTCCCCTCGTGAAGCAGAGGCAAAACAGGGGAGGGATGGCGCCGGTGGGCCGGCCGGGGCGAGGCCACCGGTGGGTGGGGGGCAGTGAGGCGCACCCGTCCAGGAGAGAAGGGGACGCCGGGGAGGACTGGAGCAGCGGTGATGGGTGGCACCCTGAGAAGGACAGAGGCGGCGAGCGGCGGTGGTGTTCCGGGGATGCGGGGCTCTCCGGCGAGGAGCATGTGGTCGAGGAGGCTCTACGGAGCACGGGAAGGCTTGTGGGGGGTAGTGAAGAGGTGAGGAGTAGTTCGAGGTGGCCGAACAGTGGAGGCGGCGGCCGGACTTTGGAGACACGGCCACGGGGCTCTCCGGCGAGGGGCAAGGGGTTGGGGCGAACCGCAGAGACGAGGGGAATGCAGTGGACAACACCAGAGGAGGAGACGGGGCTTGGTTTGGTCGGAACTAGGCCGAGGCCGAGGCGGCCATGGTGATCGACGACGGATAGAGGCGAGGTAGAGGTGTTCTGGTGGTCGAGGAGGGCAAAGGAGAGGCTGGTGAGGTGCGGAGGACCTCGGGCACTCTTTATATAGCCGAGGGGAGGGCTCTGGACGAGCACTAGCGAGCGGGAGCAGTGTGCTAATGGAGGTCAGAAGTAGTTCACCGCAGTGGCACTATTGTGATGGTGCGCCGCCGGCGAGCCACGACGATGCAGTGATGCAGGGCGGTGCAGACGAGCACGGGCGAGCTCCTGGACAAGGTTTGAGGCCGAGACGAGGAGGAAGGCGACGATCACAGTGGCCCGACCGATCCAGAGCGCGCGCTGTGCATGACTCAAGCGTGATCACCACGCGCACTGGTGCAAGCGGCGCGCTTTGGCATGGCCAGCCATGTCCAGTAGATGGACCCTTGTGCCCTTAATAAAGATGCAGAAAGAAATTGGTCCAGGGGCAAAGAAGAGATTTGCACTTAGCTACAAAGAAAATCAACAGGAAGGTGTTTGTAACTTCCTGTGGTTAAACCAGCTGGGTAACATGGTAACTAAGTTGTCTGTCGATGATCTTACACCAATATGATGTAGATCACCAAAAATCCGACTAACAGGAGGATTTTAGATGAGGGTTGCTGTAGAAAGTGCAAAACTGGCCAGAATTAGGGATTATGATGTTGCACTCACATACTTAGGTGTCATGAGCTGAGATTTGGTGGAGTTGAATTATTTGACCATATGGAGCTGCTATAAAAACGTCAGGCCATTTGGAGTTACCAAAGTGGCACTTGCTTCACAAAGCTCCATTCTGGACAGAATCTTGGAGAATTTACTGAGGGTAAATGGATAACTGGATTGAGTCAAAACTTTGTGGAGTGGGTAGAGGTAGATGTAAGAATGGCCTGGTAAGTTTTCAGCTCAAATGAAGCAAGGTAAAATAGTGTTGCTTCACAAAGTAAAAATCTGACCAGAAAACAAGATTTGGAGCTGAGCTCACATATATGATCTCCATGAGTTCAAATTTGGTGGGGATGCATGATTTCTTCAAATGAAGGATGTGGCCAAGTTTCATCTCATTTGGACATGCCTAGAATATACTTCCTTCACAAAGTTCCTTTTTGGACATAAACTTTGAAAAATCACTGGAAAATAATTACTAGACAAATGAGTTTGAAAATTGGCACAGAGCAATGATATGGACATGAAAAGATTTCCAAAAAGTTTGGGGGCAATTGGGCAAAGATAAATAGTACTTGCTTCACAAAGTGCCATTTAGGGCAAAATAGGAAAAATGATTATTGGAGGATTATTTTTTAACATGGAAATGAAATGTTTTGCCATATATGAGCAAGATATGACCCAAACAATTTATGAGAATTATTTGGGAATTTTTAGAATGACAGATATATAGGTTGCTTCACAACCTAGGGCAAAAAGGATTATTCCTTTAATAGAAAAGGAACATTCTTTGGAAAAAGAATATTGGGTTAGGTCAGGGATGAAAATGACAGGGTCTTGGGATGATTAGAAGGATGGCAAGCCACTATAAAACCTATGAAGACATGATCTTCCCAAGTTTCAGAGCCACATAGCCACTGAAAAGCAAATAAAATCAAGAAATCTAAGAAATTCATCAAAAAAAGAAAAGGGCAAAATCCAGGTTGTTACAAACCTTCCCCCTTAAAAAATCTCATCCTCCAGATTTGGTTGTTCAGGGTTAAATGATTTTGTGACTTGAAGAAACTGTTTCCAACTCAGGTTTCTTTTATTCATAATATTTCCACTGAATTGGATCTGACTGACTGTCTTGATCGGGGGTGGTTTGCCTTGTTGTATCTGCCAGGACGTACCTTATATGACTCAAATTTTATTTCATATCTATTGGCTGGGCTAGCATCCGAAATATTATTTTTACGAACATACTTGTCCTTCTTGATATTGATCCTTGCTGGAAATGTTATCTTCGTATCGAGTATATTCCACGGGGTTGGGGAACATATCTTCCCGTGGAACAAATAATCTCTTCTATCCAGGCCTCAGATTTCTCTAATATAGGCATGCTTTCTGGTTCCAAAACAGCAATGTGGATCATATCTGTTTTTGCTAACGGATGCTATCATCTTGCAAGAGTGTTTGACTTATCTTGATTGTCTTCATAGTCTAGAGTATCCAAGTTGTACCAAAGGTTTGACTGTCTCTTGTCGTGACTTATTGAAAAATGCACCATCCTCGGTTGATAAAATTTACAGTCTTGACTGGCGGTGATCTCGGCAAAGAATCCCATCCATACAGGCTATTCTTTTAATTGCTTCCCCTATGCTAGAGATAACAATCCTCAAGGTATATGTTTTCACACTGATTCTTCATTGTGCTAGTATCTCCCTCGGAATAACAGTCGGTGCAATTTCCATTGCGGGTGTTGAGGTCAATATATTGAGCTATCCATGAGTCTGACCGGACAGAGTCGGGTATTCAATGCTGAAAGTTCTTAGCATACGGTGGACTAAGCTGGTTGCCTCGCTATAAGGTCCTTACCACAATGGTGTATACCTCTTAGGTGGATCTTTGCTTGGGTTCGCCGTGGAATAAGACGGTCTTGGGCATCCACATTTTTCTCATAATAACCGGCATACCTGTATTGCTGGTCTTGCTCTTTCATTATTACTTTCTTCATCTAGATCCTCAACTGAAAGAGCGGGGCCTTACCTAGATCCTTGATTATTTTTGCGGCCCTGCATACCGTTACGTACAATATCTGGCAATCATACCTTGGCCTAGTTCATGTTTTGAGCCTCGGTACATTTATCCGGCTCACGTGTGGTTATACAGATCTCAATACTATTGGGGATTATGCCGGACAGTGATAGGGTTAATAACACCATATGGTTGGAGGTACGGGACTGATCTTGACAATTACTGCAAAGATTATTGTCTCAGTGTTGTCTTTCCTTCGAGACTTGTTGATTATGGCATCACCCACTGGTTTTTGTTTCTTCAATAACCGGTGAGGTTGTCGGATGTGTACCGTGAATTCTTCCTTGAGAGACTTGCATGGACTTGGCAGCATACTGAATGAATTAATATCTGATTCTCGGGGCGTACCTCTGACCCATTTTTATTTCAGACCAACTATTGCAGATCTGCCACTTGGAAAAACACCACCATATGCTGACAATTCCAAATTTAATGCCTTGTATTAGTGCCATACAGAAGAATACTGGACAGCTTGCGATCGGAAACCACCGGGGTGTCGTGTTGAGGAAGACTGAGTGGCTTATGCTCGACGTCTTTGGTGGATATCTTCTTGAGAAAAAACGGGGTACAGTACCTCATAAGCTTCCCCCCTTAAAGATGTTTCTAGGCGAGACTCGGTACCTTATGCCAGAAGCTTTTGCAGTATTTTACTGAGAAGACTAAATATCTTGCATGGGAATCCATGCATTCCCTATCGATGCAAACTGGGAACCTTATCTTTGTACACTTTGTCAATATTTTTTTTTGAGATGGATGGAACTGATTTTCTTGGTGATTGGACTAATATATTCTCATAACACATTTTGTGTATAAAAACTACAGGGACTCATTTTGTGTTTTGCGATGAGACTATTCAAAAAATACAGTTTCAGGTATGTGCACATGCAGTGCAGTCGGTGCTTTTTGTGCTTGGGGACTTTATGTAAATCATGAAAACTACAGTGACTCATTTGATTGCAGTTCCGGGGGAAACATGGTGCTGTTGAGACTTTAGCATGCAGTTTAGACCGTGTGGACATGCAGTGCAAAATGGTGTATTTATGTGTACGATGATTTTCCAAATGCAGTGCGCTGGTCAACAACCCTTCAACTTGATACCCTCACGCCCGAGTGGTATTTTAGTTTTTTGAAAAAATTGTCGAGAAAAACAAATTCAGCAAGCCCTTGTTGACAAAAAAATATAGAACGCAATGTAGTGCAATTGCCTCGACTATGCACTCCGGACACCTTGACAAAAAAAATGAGGAAAGACAAAACGAATCATGCAGTACAATTGTCTCGTGTTTGCAGTCACGAAACATTCATGAAAAAATAAGAAAGAAAGCCAACAAGTAATACTGCAGTTCAATAACCTCAACCGTGCAAACTTAAAAACGTTTTGCCAAAAGAAAAGTTGCAGTACACTATCTTTGCGCGTGCAGTAAAGAGGAAATAGAAAAAAAATATGGAGTCCACTCACTGAGCCCTCTCGTCCACTCTCCCGGTGCACGCACATAAAAAAACAAGCCATTTTCTTGCGTCTGATGCAGTGCGGTTTTCAGTTTGAAGCGGTGCGCTTTTCTGTCTGATGCAGTGCACGCGTCGATTTTGTTGTCGTGAAAAACAGAGTGTCCGCGTTTTTGTATTTTCAAAACTGCTCTTAAACTGTAATGAATTAGAGGGAGTGTTCTACATGAAAAAGTAGCATCTCCAAATATCTTTCCAATGGTGTATCATTTGGATCATTTCAACCAACGTTTTGTAAAAAAATCATGAAAAAACGGCCGCTGCCCTTCGAAGTCAGCCGCACGATTTTCAAAATTAACTAAAAACCGTAAGGAATATCAAAAACATTTCAACATATGAAAGTTGCGCCTCATTCGTAGATTTCCAACGGCGTATCACACGCCTCATTTCGACAAACGGTTAAAAAACTGAAGCTAAAACGGTACCGAAAATTGCAAAAAATTCGAACAAACATAATTCCGTGATTTGTTAAATTCAAAACTGCTCTTAAACCGTAGCGAATTAGAAAAAACAATAGATATAAAAAAGATGCGCCTCGACGATATCTATCCAACGGTATATCATTTGGTTCATTCCAGCGAGTGGTTTAGAAGAAAACGCAAAAAAACGCTCGCTGCCATTCGTTGTGAGCCGCATGATTTTCGAAACTGCTCTTAAACTATGATGAATTTTAAAAATTGTTAAACATGGCGAAGTTGCGTCTACTCCGTAGCTTTTCAAAGTTATATTACACGCATAATTCCGATAAACGTTTAAAAACTAGAGCAAAAAAGGTATACAAAAAACAACACGTACAGTTTTTTCGAAACGAAAGTTCACCTTTAGTTGTGTTGCAGTGCCCTCGCGTTGTGCGTGCAGTGCGGAAGTGTTATGAGAATATTATTCTCATAATGTTATGAGAATAGACCGGCTGTATATATATCTTTGTCAGTCCGGCAGCTGATTATTTGTATGGCAAGAATTTTCTGACTGTCCTTACTGAATTTACCGTGCATTTGGACTGACTTCTGGGTGTCGCAATGCTTTAAATTGGCTTATGGCAGATTCAATCATTGCGTACGGATCATACCTTTGACTGGGAATGCACTGTTGATCCATCTTTGTCCTCTTGCTGATTTAATCATTGATGCGATAACGTGTATCTTTGACAGGTACTTGTTGCTGAAAGTCAGAGCAGAATATCCTTGTATTCAGACCGGATGTAATACAATGTTGTCGGCTGAAAATATGAATTCCTTGGTGTATATTTGTACTGTTCACGGCTTCTTCTGATCCGGTGTCGGTCGAGGAATAATTTCTATAAGGGGGTAACACCGAGGATTTAAAACAAAGAAGCACGAGAAAACAATTTATTGCAACAAATCATACAACAAACAAGCTACAAAGCTACTCCACACAGGCACACACAAGCATGATGCTACAGCAGATGCACAAACACTACACGAAGGATTACATCCTACGCTTGAGTAAACGCTCGCGAACTGACGAGGAAGCTAAGGGAGTAGCGAGTGGAATCGCTGACTCTGGAACTCCGGATGGACGAGGCAGAGGAGTTGGGGAAACTGGCGGAGACTGAGGTAAAACGACACCAAGCAATTTCCTAGCCCGAATGGCGTCTCGGACTAACTCGGAAATAAGAAAACACTCGGCCCTCGTGTAACGAGACATGGCGAGGATAGCCGGGTCATCTTGAGGGTTGACAGAGGGAAATTGGATTCTCCTAGGATTCTCGACGATAGTGGGATAATATTAATAAGCACGGTTCTCTTGTACCATGCTCTCTTGATGACGAAGACCGGTCACTCCTGCCATTGCGGCAAGCTGAATGGCACGCTCAGGAATAGCGCCGTAACCACTGTGGAAACTGTAGGTGCGCTTACCGCCAGGAATCAGGGTTGACAGATGAACATGAGCAACATATTCCCGAATTCTTCCTCCAGCAGAAAACTGGAATACTTGATAATGAGGTGGATCTCTGAGGGGGTAAATACTACGCCACATGTCGCCAAGGAGGGCGGCAAAGGTGATAGGCGCAGGAGTGGGACTGAACTCAATGGGAACAGCACCAGGAGCTAAGGAAAGGGCACTGAACTCATGGAAGTTGACCGCCATCTACGCATGAAAACATGGGTTAATGGTAACCTAAATAAGACTACATGCGGCAAACAAATGCAACAACCAAATACAGCAATCAAGGACAACAACAAGACCCTATACTACCGTTTTCTAACATTCCAGCGGACTAGGACGCTCTTCAAACAGACCTGCTCTGATACCAAGCCTGTCGCACCCCGGCTCAGAGAAAACCGGAATGCCTCGTATTCCGGCGTAGAGATCGAGGAGAAGTCTTCTGGAATACAACACTGCTTAGTATACAACAAACCAGCTCCTATTACAACAGGAATATGATTACAAGGGTTCCGATATTACAGTGAATAACATCGGTACACCGACACCGCGCCAACCACGGTTGCTCTATACAAGCAGCATAACAACTTAAAGCAGCGGAACAACTACTGGCAGCGGAACAACGAACGGCGATGATGGACTCCAATCCGCATGGATTCTGGCTGGAACGTTTATCCTAGCTCGTGAACACGGGAACAACACCAAACAAGCAAACAATCCAGGCACGACCTGCAAGCTGGCATAACACGCCAGGTCGGTACATTGAATGTACTTGCAAGCTCACAATAAACCAGAAGCGTTCAAGACAAACAACGGCATGGCAATTACAGGTTAATCAGGAACTATTATGAGAGCATCAGGATAACATAGCATGAACAACATGAACATGATGCAGCTAGACAATATGAGCATGGCATGAACATATAAATCTGATAATACTAGCAGGCAACATGATGACACTTGATACGTCCAAAACGTATCTATAATTTCTGCTTGCTCCATGCCTCTTTTGGGTGATATTGCTATGATATTTATACACTTCCATACACTTTTGATCATATTTGGACTAACCTATTAACTCAGTGCACCCCAGTGCCAGTTTCTGTTTTCGGCTGTTTTTGTATTTCAGGTTTTCACATTACGAGAACTGCCAGGAAAAATCCAGAAAAATTATATAAAAAATCAAAGTTCCAGAAACTACCGTCCACCCGAAGGACAGCCGGGGGGGGGGGGCACCAGGGCTCCAGGCGCCCTGGCGGCGCGCCCCCCTGGGCCGTGCCGGGGG
>LR738712.1:282315113-282401797 GCA_902687465.1 Secale cereale
GGGGGGGGGGGGGGGGGGGGGCGCCTGGGCCCCCCGAGGCTCCTCCGATGCCCCCCTTTGGCATATATTTAAAGCGTCTCCCGAAACCCTCGAGGGAGGAACTCTTTTCGTGATCTCATCTCTGTTCCGCCGCCGCCGCCGCTTCCAATATCGGGAGCACCAGGAGAACTCTTCCCGGCACCCTGCCGGAGGGGAGGATCACAACCGGGAGCCTCTCCACCACCATGGACGCCTCCCGGATGAGTTGTGAGTAGTCTCCCTTGGACCATGTGTCCATGACCAGTAGCTATGTGATGTTCTCCTCCCGTTCTTGTGCTTCACTAATTAGTCCTCGTGAGCTGCCCTACATGATCGAGGCACATATGTAATCCTTCTGCTGTTGCTATGATGAGTTTGCTGGGATCCGATGGATTATGAGATTATGTTCAGATTGTGCTTGAGTAATATATTTGATCTACCTCGTTTATATTTATGTTTGTAAGTAATTCTTGCATGTTCTCCGTTGTTATTTATTGCTTTGGCCAAGTAATAGGTAGTGACTCCAAGAGGGAACGTTATGCTTGATTGTGGGTTCATGCCCCTCAATGACTAGTTTGAGTGACATAAACATGAGTCTAGGGGATGTGCTGTTGCCACAAGGGGGAAAACAATGGTGCTTGTGCCCGCGGGTGCAAGGATTGTTTACTTTACGCAAAGTTCTTTTAATGCAGTTGTCTGTTGCATTGAGTTTACACTATGGGTGGGACTCGCAACTTAATACCAGCGGGATGTTCTGGATAGATATCTCAAGGTGGATGATTAGTAGTAGATATTGATGGATTTCGGTCTACTTACTTTGGCGTACTGCCCATGCTTTGAACCTCAACCTTTCTTGCAATGTAGTCAGCATTGGTTTGTGCACATGGTCCTGTCAATTGCCCAGCTGTAATTCGTTTACCTCACATAGTTGTTTTATCGTCTTTTGGGAGAGAGACATCACTAGTGAACATCATGAGACTCCGGTCCATATTACCATCATTGATCACATCCGCTATTTACTTTTCGCTTTTATTTACTATTGCAATTATATCTATCACTACTATCACTTGCGTTTAATCCTTTGTGAACTACAAGGCCGGAGGGATTGACAACCTCTCTGTATTCGTTGGGAGCAAAGTTATTTGTATCTGTGTGCAGGTCCACGTTGATTGCTAATATCTGGCGCCGTATCAGTTGACACCTTCTTGTTGAACCTAGGAGTCTCTAGGGATTCGATACTTGGTATCTTTGCCAAGGGAAAAACTTCCGCAACACTACATCTCACACCTTCCACTTGGGGTAACCAACGAGGGGCGAGAAGCCTAGCAACACTACATGCACCATTTATTCTGTTCGGGTTACCTCGTAACCATCACATGCATCACTTACCAACCTCGGACATTACACGATCATCTCAGGATCAAATCAAGCTTGGTATAAACAATAACGTAGTAATCATTAAATGCCATAAGGAGCTTGATCTTTACCCACGATTCTCACACAACATCACGAATATCCAACAACTCGGTACCCTCGATACCATGGTGATCTTTCCGGCGATCACAGCCACCAACACTTGTTCTCAAATGGTGATCTTTCCGGCGATCACAACCAACTTATCTCATCCTCGAACCGGGGTTGTTATTAAGCATATTATTATTATTGTTGACTCATAGTGTGACCAACTACGAACCAGGCCCTTATCCGCGGGCACGGCTATCAATAGACTTAATATACACTTTGCAGAGGTAGCGCACTGTACCCACACTACGGAACCCATGGCCTCGTTCTCCCATTCGGGTGGACCAACGATGTTTCGAAAAAACCGATCTACTGTCATGACGCTCTCCCGGCCACTCCGACTCACGCCCCACTAGGCCAGTCCTGGGTGGCCCCGTGTCTACAAAAGACACAACGACCACCATCGTGGCCAAACATAAATGGTCCCAAACGGGGACCCGGATCCAATCACAAACAACGGCACACAAGGTTATGTCTGCTTACCGGGCCAAGGTACCGCACGCCCATAACCTTCCCTCGTTGGAGGCACCGGCGAGAGCCATGACAATAGACCCAGTTAGGACCTTCCTATAAAGGTAAACGTGGTTGCAATGGTTAGTTTGATATGGTGGCACCATGAATCAGCCAACAGTGTTTCAAGTTCAATTTAATCCGGTTAAACTTGAATGCTAATATGCTGAGTCATGATAAAATACATGATGCAATTACAATGCTTGAGCATGAATATCAACATAGTCATGAGGAGCCACATAACTATCCACCATATTAACAATGAATCATAAGCATGGCATACTGACTAGCATGATCATCATAAGTACATACTTCTCCGAAACATGGCATGACCACTAGCATCAACAATAAATATCATGCAAGAACATATCAACAATACTAACATGCAAGCATTTAGCTAACTGGATGCAAAGGAACATGCATAACGACGGTACTCGGGACAGACGGCAGTCATGCACCGAAGACCATCACCAACATCAACATGTACTACTAGCAAGCATAAACATATGAAGGAATACTAGCAACTAGCAGGGCATGACAACCAGGTGCATAACAACATAGCTAGAAAATAAACAATAACCCCGAAGCATTACAGAAACAACGATAACCATATTTTAAACAAGCAATCATTTAATAAATATTCAAGTTGAAAACCATGGCTACTGCATGACTATCATGCAAGTGGGTATTGTGGCTTGCCTTGGGTGACAGAGACTCCAGGAAGAAGTGCGGTGAAGCCGCAGAAATATTTGCCAGAAACAGTTCTCTCCCGGAGGGGGCTGTTTACGTGCAAGGGCAAAATGGTCATTTTCAGAATGTCAAACCATAGTGAAAATGATACCAACAGAACGAGCTCGAAGAGACGAAGACGTGGGCTATGGAATCACCTGATTCAGAGTTACAGTTGAAAAGATATGAAGGGTAGAAGCTTAGGGACCTATCCATGAATATTTCTACTACAAACAAGTCTGTGGCGGCTAAAACAGAAAGCGCATATAACAAAATACGCTTCCAGAACAGGAAAACGCACTTTGGGCTGAAGAAGAAAGAAAATACGCCTTCTGTAACTGAAAACACATTTTTGGCCAGAAGTAGAAACCAGAATACGCTTTCAGAAACAGAAAGCGCATTCCGAAAAATCCGTCTCCACTTACCATGTCAGCCAGGCCAGCAAGGCCACTGATGGACGGGACCCACGGGCAGGGGGGCCAGGCGCGGGCTCGTCTTCTTCCTCTCGCCCTATTCCCCTCATGAAGCAGAGGCAGAACAGGGGAGGGATGGCGCCGGTGGGCCGGCCGGCTTGGGCCACCCCCGGCCGGGGCGAGGCCACCGGTGGGTGCGGGGCAGTGAGACGCACCCATCCAGGAGGGAAGGGGACGGCGGGGAGGACTGGAGCAGCGACGATGGGTGGTGCCCTTAGAAGGACAGAGGCGGCGGGCAGCGGTGGTGTTCCGGGGATGCGGGGCTCTCCGGCGAGGAGCAAGTGGTCGAGGAGGCTCTACGGAGCACAGGAAGGCTTGTGGGGGTAGTGAAGAGGTGAGGAGTTGTTCGAGGCGGTCGGATGATGAGGTGGCCGAACGGCGGAGGCGGTGGCCGGACTTGGGAGAGACGGCCACGAGGCTCTCCGGCGAGGGGCAAGGGGTTGGGGCGAACCGTAGAGACGAGGGGAATGCAGTGGACAACACCAGAGGAGGAGAGGGGGCTTGGGTTGGTAGGAACTAGGCCGAGGCCGAGGCGGCCATCGCGATAGTCGACGGATAAAGGCGAGGTAGAGGAGTTCTGGTGGTCGAGGAGGGCAAATGAGAGGCTAGTGAGGTGCGGAGGACCTCGGGCACTCTTTATATAGCCGAGGGGAGGGCTGTGGACGAGCACTAGCGAGCTGGAGTAGTGTGCTAATGGAGGTCAGAAGCAGTTCATCGCAGTGGCACTGTTGTGACGGCGTGTTGCCGGCGAGCCACGATGATGCAGTGATGCAGGGTGGTGCAGACAAGCAAGGGCGAGCTCCTGGACAAGGTTTCAGGCTGAGACGAGGAGGGAGGCGACGAGCATAGTGGCCCGACCGATCCAGAGCGCGCGCTGTGCATGACGCAAGCGTGATCACCACGCGCACTGGTGCAAGCGGTGCGCTTTGGCGTGGCCAGCCATGTCCAGTAGATGGACCCTTGTGCCCTTAGTAAAGATGCAGAAAGAAATTGATCCAGGGGCAAAGAAGAGATTTGCACTTAGCTCCAAAGAAAATCAACAGGAAGGTGTTTGTAACTTTCTGTGGTAAAACCAGCTGGGTAACATGGTAACTAAGTTGTCTGGCGATGATCTTACACCAAGATGATGTAGATCACCAAAATCAGACAAAGTGCCATTTAGGGCAGAATAGGAAAATGATATGTACATGAAAAGATGTCCACAAAGTTTGGGGGCAATTGGGCAAAGATAAATAGCACTTGCTTCACATAGTGCCATTTAGGGCAGAATAGGAAAATGATTATTGGAGGATTATTTTTGAACATGGCAATGAAATGTTTTGCCATATATGAGCAAGATATGAACCAACCAACTTATGAGAATTATTTGGGAATTCTTAGAATGACAGAGATATAGGTTGCTTCACAACCTAGGGCAAAAAGAATTATTCCTTTAATAGAAAAGGAACATTCTTTGGAAAAAGAATATTGGGTTAGGTCAGGGATGAAAATGATAGGGTCTTGGGATGATTAGAAGGATGGCAAGCCACTATAAAACCTAGGAAGACATGATTTTCCCAAGTTTCAGAACCACATAGCCATTGAAAAGCAAATAAAATAAAGAAATCCAAGAAATTCATAAGAAAAAGAAACGGGCAAAATCCAGGATGTTACACTGCTGACTCCTGAGAAGGGTTTGGTGGGGTGCCGCCGCTCGAGTGGCACTTGAAGCAAGCTGAAAGCCTCCATCGAGAGCATGTTGAGGCCAGCCCCACCATCGATGAGGGTCTTGGTGACCGCCACGTTGCAGATGGTGGGGGTGCAGAGCGTCGGGAGAGCGCCTGAGCCCGTAGTGGAGGCGGGGTGGTCCCCCGAGTCGAAGGTGAGGTCGACATTGGGCGCCACCCATCCAGGAGGAGCCCCTGGCGTATGAAGGTGACGCCCATCTGGCGAAAGATCTGGTTGATGTGGCGGTCGGAGGGTGTTGCTTGGGAGCCACCGAGGAGGGCCGCGATGACGTGGCGCGCCAGCGCCCCGAAGCGTGCGACAAAGAGGTCGCACAAGTCCTCCTAGGATGCCACGGACGATTCTGGCAAGCTGAAGAACCAGGCGCGCGGCAAGATAGTGGGCGCCATGGGGAGCCAGCTGGCCGTGACCTTGCTGTCACCGCCGGCCACCGAGACGGCCTCTTCGTAAGCCTGGAGCAAGACGAGTGGGTCCTCTACCCCATTGTAATGGGGCGGCAGATCTAGCCTGAACCTGGGTGGCCACTGCACCCACTGGAAGGTTGGGGTGAAGGCCCGGTGGCACGGGACGCCGCCTCGCATGGCCGCTGAGGGAGTCCTGGACTAAGGGGTCCTCGAACGTCCGGCCTATTATCCATGGGCCGGAATGGTGGGCTATGAAGACATGAAGGCCGAAGACTGCACCAGTGTCCGGATTGGACTCTCCTTGGTGTGGAAGGAAAGCTTGGCTACCAACTATGAAGATTCCTTCTTATGTAACCAATTGTCACATCCCTAGTTTAGCACTTGCATTGGGAATAGCTAGAGTGTGCATCATGTTTACTTATCAAAGAAACTTGAAATGGGAATGAAAGAAACCCTAGCACCCCTCTTCTAACAACTAGGGTTTGATAAAATCTTTTCCAATGTACCCAAAATGCCCTTCAAAAAGGTTCATCATTTTTGCCTTGGTCCTAAACCTCTGCCAAAAATGGTGCACAATTTTCTAGGACATCTAAGGTCTCTGGATTAAATCATATGGTATTTGTATTTGGGCATTTAAATGCTATAAAATAATTTAAATGCTCAAATAATCATAAACTATAATGTTCCATACTGTTCATATTATATACAGTGGGCATGACAAGTTTTATGAGTTATAAAAATGTTCTGGCATTTTTATTAATTAAACAAAGTTGCAAAAGAAATGAAACAGAGAAGAAATAGGAAAAAGAGGAGAGAGAGAAAGGTTACCTAACGCCCCACCCGGCCCACCTGCCGGCCCAGCCCAGCTGCCGCTCCAGCGAGCTGCTTGGCTCGGCCAGGCAGGCAGGCAGGTGCTCGACGGCGGCCGCAGCGCGCGCCACGCAGCTGCCTGCCGCCCTGCTTCCTCCCCTCGCCGCCCTGGAGGCTTGGATCGATCGTCCACCTCGCCCCCGACCTCGCACACACTCTCCACTCTCCCCGGCTCCTCTCCTTCGCCCTCCCCGCACCATGGCCGACGCCGCCGTGCTCGCACCGTCGTAGTAGCCGCGCCCACCGTCGTCCCTGAGCCCTGTCATCGTGTCTGTCGTCTCCGTCGTCCCCGACTACATCGAGCAGGCCGAGCCCCGAGCGCTCGCTCGCCCTGGAGACACCCCCGACCTTTTCTTCCCCAACTCCGGCCGCGGAGATCCCCCTCACCGTCCCGCTCAGCTCCGACCGCCCCCAAGCTCGCTCCGGCGTCTGCTGCAACCTCTGTGAGCCCAGCTTCGTCCTCCCCCTCTCCGTTGGCTCTCTCCTACCCTGGAACGCACCGCACGTAGCTCACCTGCACGCACCGCCGCGGAGCTCGTCGCCGACGAGGCTCCGGCCATCCAATGACCCGGCCACCGTGCCCATCGGCTTCACCGTTCCGTGTAGATGCTGTAGAACCACTCCACGCTCCTCCACGAGCACCGCACCGTCGTTTTCGACTTCGCCGAACTCCGGCAGCCGCTGGACTCGTCGCCGGCGTCATCTCCGGCGACCCCAAGGCCAGCCTCCACCACCAATCGACGCGGTTTGCTCTCAGCTACCCGTAGGTGTGCTCCGCCGTCGTTTTGGCAGCCGGAGCACAAAACCCGCACCTCACCGCCGTGTTTGGCCTCGCCGGCGGCTAAACGCCGGCGAGTTAGCCCTGTTTGACCACGGGTTTGACCCCCCTGAGTCACTGACATGTGGGCCCTGCTTGTTAGTCAAACCTAGTTTAGTGTTTAATTTAATTCTAATTAGTTAATTAGCTAACTGTGACACTGACCAGTGGGTCCCACTGGTCAGGTTTGACCTGGGCCGCCCTGTTGACTGACTGACGTCAGCATAATGTCATGCTGACGCAGTAAAGGATTTTCTGGTATTTTCTAGATTTAAAATAATTCAGGAAATTCCAGAAAATGCCTAAACTTCAAAAATCATATAAGTTCAACAGTAGCTCAGATGGAAAAGATTTATATATGAAAATTGATCATAAAAATACAATCTTTCCAATGGCACTGGTTTCATGCATGTTTGAGCAAGTTAACCTTGATGTATACATTAAAACATGATAATGCACTTAATTATATAATAGCTAAAGTGCCAATTTGAATCTTTGATTCAAATAGGCTCAAACCCTTCTGGTTATAGTTGCATTAGCCCAAAACACATGCATCTTGCCATGTCATGAGCATGCATCATATTGTTGCATTTGTTTGTTTAATGATTGTATCGTCGGTATTCTCCGTGTTAGGTCCTGCTCCCGAGGATACTGCTGCATATCCAGCTGAAGAGCAGTACCCGACAACCACTTTGTCAGGCAAGAAATCATTGATCATTCCGATACAAACCCAATCTTCTCGCTCCTGCTCTCTTTTACTGCATTAAGGCAACAGCGTGTGAACTGCTACTTGCTGCGGTAGTTGAACCCTATTCCCTTGCATGACCTGTCATTGCCACAGTAAATAGTTGAAACCCAGTTGATTGAGCCATGTGATGTGTGATCCACCATGCTATTTGCTTATGTTGCCTGCTATGCTTAGAGTTGTGTCTGGTCTGGTTCATCTGGTGATGGATCAAAGTGAAACAATCATATAGATAAAGAGGAAGAAGTGTGGAACACGTTTGGTTAAGGTATCGATGAAAGGCCATGTAGGAGTACGTGGTGGGTTGTTTCATTGTCACCGTACATAGGACCCGAGATCTGTATGTGTGGTTCAAGTTCCAGTTACTACCATGCATTGGGCCGAAACCAATGGACCCTCTCGGCTTATTAATTATCCTCGATCTTTGTCCAGGAGTCGCAACTAGTTTCTGGTGTTTATAGTTTACTGGAGGTCGTGCACAGCGCTGACCCTCGGGTTGGGTTGTGATGCGACAGGTACGTGGCATGGTGTACCGGTTGCCCGTTTGGTGACTCGGGAACCCTGTACACATCGTTTGGGGCCGTGAGCGACACCCCAGCCGGATCTCCCCACGGATGGAACCCAAATAGGCGATAAACCTGGACGAGAGACTTGAGTAGTTAGTCAGGTCGTGGCCGACACCCTCGCTGGGCTTCCGCTTGAAGGTTGCCGAGTACATGTCGAGTAAACGGCGATAAGTGGTGGAAGCGTGTGTGAAGAAGTACACCCCTGCAGGGTTATCAATCTATTCGGATAGCCATTGTTCGCGGTACGAACTACTTGGTTACTCTTACAGTTCATAGACAAGTTGATGGATACTACTAAAAGCCTCAAGATAAGTGTGAGTGCCGTGGATGGCCCTTCCGTAGGATGACGGAAGAGGATCCTCGGTAGTGTATTGTTATGGTGAGTAGAGGACTCGTGTTCGTAATAACATCTTGCAATCCGTAGAGAGTTGTAGTATAGGTTAGCCAAGAGTCAAAGCTGGCTTTCTGCTATGAACTCCACTACCCCTGTTGATAATGTTGCATGTATGATAGGTTCTGTGGTAAGACTTGCTGAGTACCTTTGTACTCATGTTTGCTTAATAACTGTTGCAGAGGAGAACCCTGCCCCTGCTGATGGGTTCTACTTAGACGTCGACGTCGACGAGTAGCTTGACACCCAGACGAAGATCTGGAGCTTGTGAAGGGCCTTGTAGATAGTCAGGCTACACCAAGCATGTTTTATTTTCTAAGTTGTCTGTACTCAGACATGTAGCTTCCGCTTGTGCTTGTATGACTGTATAACTTGAGTGTTGGGTCATGTGACCCCTACCTGTATGGATATGTTATGTATGGCTCTTGTAGCCTCTTAAATAAAGTACTTTGAGTCATAGAGTTCTGTTGTGATGCAATGTTGTATTTGCACATATTGAGCATATTGTGTGTATGGTTGAAATGCTTGGTATGTGTGGGATCCGACACCTAGTTGTTTTCCTTTGGTAGCCTACCTTACAGGGAAATGCCTCCTAGTGATTCCAAAGAGCCTTGGTAGCTTGCTACTGCTCGGAACACGTAGGCTGGCCAGCATGTGTCCTTCTTCGTTCCTGTGTCTGTCCCTTAGTGGAAATGTCACGTGTTGTTCCTTTAAGTCCATGTAGCTTGCTACGACTTGGGTTCATATGTTGATGACCGACACGTTCGTTGTTGGGTCATGGATGCCTGTCTCTGTACTCTAGTGCCACTTTTGGTTTATAACTAGCCATGTCGGCCCGAGTTCTCTGTCATATGGATGCTAGCGACACTGTCATATACGTGTGCCAAAATGCACAAACGGTCCCGGGCCAGGTAAGGTGGCACCCGTGGGGTTACCGTGTGTGAGGCTGCAAAGTGATATGACGTGTTACAGCTAGATCGGTGTGACTTAGGATCGGGGTCCTGACAGCGTTGGCATCAGAGCTGGACTGCCTGTAGGTTTCTCAAGCCAAACTGGTCGATGTTGAGTCTAGAAAAATTCTTGGTTATATGTAGGGGAATTGATTGTGGAAGGGAACGTAAGGCTCTTTTTACTCCTTTACCTTATGCCCTTCTGATCTGAGTCAGTCTATTCTTTCTACGGGGATTTAGGACTAGGCCTCTTATCCTTACTAGTTTCACGTGTTTCTAATCCGTAGACTCTTAGGATTGTTGGTTTCAAGCCTTAGTTCAGTTTCTATCCCTTTAACATGATGATTGTTGGACCCGGAACCTTGATATGGAATTGTTGAGTGTCTATGCTATCATTTGTATGATGTCTCAAATCCTTGTTTGAGCATTTACAGTTGTTATGCTGCCCGATTTCTTCCAGAAACACTAATGCCTTTGCATTACTTCGTGTTTCAGATGACTGGCCGCACCCCTCACCAAGTGGTTCATTTGACGTGGTGCATTAATGTGCCCGGTCAAACGGCCATGTTAGTCCGTGTGCTGACCGAGACCGGTTATCGCTGGTATCCTGAGTACACCGTGGAGGAACAGTACCGGGATTTCAATCAGAGTCAGTATTTCTGCACAGTCCGGATATACCCCTCATATCCCGGAGCTAACGACCCCATCCATTGGTCTTATGGACTCGGGGTTACCATCGAGATGGCAGTACAGGATGCCGCCTATTCGATGATGACCATTCTCCGGGCTAGGCATGCCATGTTGCTGAACACTGAGTTCTGTTACATGCCAGCATCACTTCCCGGAGAGGAAGGCTACTACACTGGTCTGTATACTGATGCTGCTCATGAAGAGCCACTGCTTCAGACTACTGTTCAGATGCTGGAGGATAGGGACCGTGAGGTCCGTGCCCTCCGAATGGAGCTGTATAACACTCGAGCCGCCCACTGGACTACTTTGACACGGCTTGCACCTGCTGTGCACGCCGGATATCTGGACATGCGGGATTTGTACCCCGTGCGGACTCGTCTGCCTGATCGCATGGATTGGCGTGACGTTGGGGGTATTACACCTCCACGTGGGCGTCGATTACCACCAGCATCGGGACCAAGGCCACATCCATGTCCCTATGGTCCACAGCCTTCGAGTGCTCGCGAGTTTCAAGATTCGTCTGTTCCACTTCCAGGCTACGGTGGTAATCTTTACGAAGATTACTACGGGAATGTCTGAGCTAGACCGTGGTAGTAGTAGTATTGTAGTAGTTGATTCCCACAGTCCTGCGCGTCTTGTGGAATATGACTTAGTGTGTACTGAGTTCCGGAGGTGTAGTTAAATAATGTATAGGAGCTTGGAATGCCTCTGATGGGATGTATCGTCTTTCACCGTAGTTGTACTTTAGCCTTGGCTTGTACTAAACTATGTATGGTGTGTATGACCACTGCTGTATATATAGCAGTTTCTATATTACCATGTCGTACGGATGAACTTCTCTGCATTCCGTGTCATCCATTACATTCTGCACTCCTATGTCAAATTTTGCCATCCTTGTCTAAACCGTTGTTTTGTTTTCTTAGGATGGTCAACACTCGCAACACTCCTGCTGCCCAGGAGCAGGGTGAGGCTAGTGGGGCTAGAGATGGGAATCTGCCCCAGCCACCCTCCTTGGCTGAAGTTATGCTCCAGGCAGAACGGAACAAGAGAGAGACCAACCGTCTGCTGGAACGC
The DNA here is from genome assembly GCA_902687465.1 of Secale cereale. NCBI lineage: Eukaryota > Viridiplantae > Streptophyta > Magnoliopsida > Poales > Poaceae > Secale > Secale cereale. The sequence goes on from LR738712.1 coordinate 282,326,597, forward strand.
ATAGAGCAGAACACTGGGTTCCGTCAGAGGAATGACGTGGTGTCAATCAATGACTTTATCAAGATGTGCCCACCGAAGTTCCATCACTCCACTGAACCTCTGGATGCGGATGACTGGCTACGTAGTATCACCCACAAGCTACACTCTGCCCGTGTGGCCGAAGCTGACAAGGTTACCTATGCCGCCTACCATCTTGAGGGCCCTGCCAGTCTTTGGTGGGAAAACTTTGAAGCTATGCGTCTTGCTGGCCAAATCACTACTTGGGTTGAGTTCAGTGAGGCATTCCGTGAACATCACATTCCGAAAGGTCTCATGGATCGCAAGCGGGAGGAATTCTGCAATTTCACCCAGGGCCGGTTAACTGTGGATGGTTATAGTCGCTAGTTTGGCAACTTGGCACGCTATGCACCTGAGGAAGTATCCACCGATGCCAAGAAGCACGCGAGGTTCCGCAAGGGACTCAGCCCTGAACTCCACCGAAATCTACGTCTGCACGAGTGCACTTCCTTCCAGAAGTTGGTAAACAAGGCTATCAGTGCTGAGACGGGCCAGACCGACTTCGAGGCCACACGCAAGCATACTCGAGACTTTGGTTCCTCATCCGGCTCCGGCTCTCACAAGCGCCGTGTGTGGGTTCCTAACACTGCTCTGCCACCCAAGTACGCACCGAGGCCATCCTATGAGGCGCCTCGCCCAACTCAACAGTATGCACCTGCTAAGACCTATGGAGGACCACCTTCCAACTTTGCTCCACGCACTAGCACTGTGACATGCTTCAAGTGTGGAGAACCGGGGCACTACATGCGTGAGGTTCCTCAGAACCAACCTGGAAAACCCGTTGGACGTGGTAAGCCAACCAGCAAGGTGAATTATGTCAAGCCAATCCCCACTGCACGTGGTCATGTCAACTATGTCTCTGCTGAGGAAGCTTATGAGGATCCTAACGTCGTCCTTGGTACGCTTCTCGTTAACTGCCATCCGGCATCTGTTCTTTTCGATACTGGAGCATCCCATTCGTTCATATCTGAGAGCTATGCTCGAATGCACAACATGACTTTTTGTGACATGCCTACTTCCATGGTTATCCAAACTCCTGGTTCAAAATGGCAAACCTCTAGGGTAAGCCATGGAAATGAAATCCTTGTCGATAGACTTGTTTTCCTTGCATCTCTAATCGCTCTCAAGTCCTCGGACATAAACATCATTTTGGGTATGGATTGGATGACAACTCATTACGCCAAGATTGATTGCTATACTAGGACCGTTCAACTAACACACCCATCCGGCAAGATAGTCAATGTCTTGACCCGAATGGCTGAGCGTCAGCTCTACTCTCTTAATGCCAGCCCTCTACCCGAACTCGAAGATATCCCGGTAGTCCATGACTTCCCGGATGTTTTTCCAGAAGAACTGCCAGGAATTCCACCTGACAGAGATGTCGAGTTCGTGATAGATCTTATCCCTGGAACTGTCCCAATCTCTAGGAGACCTTATAAGATGGCACCCCTAGAATTAGCCGAGCTTAAGAAACAACTCGATGAGTCCTTGCAAAAAGGTTTCATCCGTCCTAGTTCTTCCCCTTGGGCTTGCCCCGTCCTCTTCGTCAAGAAGAAGGATGGAACGGAGCGGATGGTTGTAGATTACCGACCTGTCAATCTGGTCACCATAAAGAACAAGTATCCGCTCCCCATGATCAACGACCTGTATGATCGGCTCGCTGTATCCTCAGTCTTCTCTAAGATGGATTTGAGGTTGGGTTACCATCAAATCAAAATCAAGAACGGGGACATTCCTAAAACGGCTTTTGTTACTCGTTATGGCCAATATGAGTACACCGTCATGTCCTTCGGATTAACCAATGCCCCAGCCACCTTTTCCCGGCTAATGAATTCTATATTCATGGAGTACTTGGATAAATTCGTCGTGGTATACCTCGATGATATACTCATTTACTCCAAGAACAAGGAAGATCATGCCGAGCATTTAAGGCTGGTATTGACGAAACTTTGAGAGCACCGCCTTTATGCCAAATTCTCTAAATATGAATTTTGGTTGCCGGAAGTAACCTATCTAGGTCATGTGATCTCTAGCAAGGGTATTGCTGTCAATCCCGAGCGAGTTCAAGCCGTCCTTGACTGGACTCCCCCTGAATCGGTCAAGCAAGTTAGGAGTTTTCTTGGCTTAGCGAGCTATTGCCGACGCTTCGTCGAGAATTTCTCCAAGGTTGCTAAACCTCTAACTGAAATCCTCAAGAAAGATAAAAAGTTTGAGTGGACCCCACAATGCGAGTCCAGTTTTCAGGAACTGAAAAGACGCCTGACATCTGCACCTGTACTGGTACCACTAGACTTTTCCAAGGATTTTATAATCTACTGTGACGCCTCGCGACAAGGACTAGGTTGCATACTCATGCAAGATCGTCAAGTGATTGCATACGCATCTCGACAGTTGCGTCCACATGAGGATAACTATCCTACTCATGATCTAGAGCTTGCAGCTGTAGTCCATGCACTCAAAACATGGCGACATTACCTCCTTGGTAATCGCTGTGAAATCTTCACTGATCATCAAAGTTTGAAGTACATCTTCAGCCAACCGGATCTAAATCTCAGGTAAAGACGTTGGGTTGAGTTGCTCACAGATTACGACTTAGGAATTACTTACACCCCTGGAAAGGCCAATGTCATGGCTGATGCACTAAGTCGTAAGTCCTATTGTAACAACTTAATGTTACAACAAGGACAACCACTTCTCCACGAGGAATTTTGTAAGCTTAACCTCCACATTGTTCCTCGAGGATTCCTTTCCACCTTGGTGGCGGAACCTACCCTTACGTATCAGGTCATCAAAGCACAGAAGGTTGACCCGGGAATTTCCCGTATTAAGAGGAACATCAAGAAAGGAGTCACGGGATGTTTCTCAATTGATGATCAAGGAGTTGTACTCTTTAGCAACCGTTTAGTGGTTCCTAAAGTACGAAACCTGAGACGTTTGATCCTTAAGGAGGCTCATGAATCTCCTCTCACAATTCATCCTGGTAGTACCAAAATGTATCAGGACCTACGTCAGAGATTCTGGTGGACTAGGATGAAGAGAGAAATCGCACAATTCATTGCTAACTGCGACGTTTGTCGTCGAGTCAAAGCAGAGCATCAACGGCCTGCTGGCACCCTTCAACCTTTAGCTATTCCTGAATGGAAATGGGACAAGGTCGGTATGGACTTCATTACCGGGTTTCCCAAGACCAGGAAAGGGAATAATGCTATTTTCGTCGTTACTGACCGCCTCTCTAAAGTAGCTCATTTTCTGCCTGTTCGAGAGAGTATTACCGCTAGCCAGCTAGCAGATTTGTATGTCTCTCGGATAGTATCACTTCATGGTGTGCCACTGGAGATTAACTCAGACCGTGGAAGTGTTTTCACTTCGCGATTTTGGGAAAGTTTCCAGAATGCTATAGGAACTCATCTTTCTTTCAGCACCGCCTTCCATCCCCAGTCAAGTGGTCAAGTGGAACGAGTCAATCAAATTATGGAAGACATGCTTCGAGCCTCTGTCATTTCTTTCGGTATGGAATGGGAAAAGTGTCTTCCATTTGCCGAATTCGCTTATAACAATAGTTATCAAGCCAGCCTGGGTAAAGCCCCCTTCGAAGTTCTATATGGACGAAGGTGCCGAACACCTCTTAACTGGTCAGAAACCGGGGAAAGACAATTCTTTGGCCCGGATATGATCCAGGAAGCAGAAGAGCAAGTTCGCATCATTCGTGAGAAATTGAAAACAACCCAGTCTCGTCAGAAGAGCCAATATGATAGCCATCATAAGGCTGTGACTTTTGAAGTCGGCGATAAGGCTTACCTTCGGGTTACTCCTCTTAAGGGAACCCATCGCTTCGGTATCAAAGGCAAATTGGCCCCTCTTTACATCAGTCCTTTTCGCATTCTCGCCAAACGAGGAGAAGTTGCCTACCAATTGGAACTACCTCCGCACCTCTCCAGAGTTCATGATGTTTTCCACGTTTCTCAACTCAGGCGTTGCTTCTCGGATCCTATCCGCGGAGTGGACCACGAAACGCTTGATCTCCAGGACAATCTCACATATCGAGAATACCCCGTTCGTATTCTTGATCAAACCGAGCGCACCACTCGACGCCACAATATCAAGTTTCTCAAGGTTCAATGGTCACATCATTCCGAGAGTGAACCTACTTGGGAAAGGGAGGATCGTCTTCGACTTGAGTACCCCACCCTCTTTCCGGAGGAACCCGAATCTCGGGACGCGATTCTTTTAAGTGGGGGTGAGTTGTCACATCCCTAGTTTAGCACTTGCATTGTGACTAGCTAGAGTGTGCATCATGTTTACTTATCAAATAAACTTGAAATGGGAATGACAGAAACCCCAGCACCCCTCTTCTAACAACTAGGGTTTGATAAAATCTTTTCCAATATACCCAAAATGCCCTTAAAAAATGTTCATCATTTCTGCCTTGGTCCTAAACCTCTGCCAAAAATGGTGCACAATTTTCTAGGACATCTAAGGTCTCTAGATTAAATCATATGGTATTTGTATTTAGGCATTTAAATGCTATAAAATAATTTAAATACTCAAATAATCATAAACTATAATGTTCCATACTGTTCATATTATATACAGTGGGCATGACAAGTTTTATGAGTTATAAAAATGTTCTGGCATTTTTATTAATTAAACAAAGTTGCAAAAGAAATGAAACAGAGAAGAAATAGGAAAAAGAAGAGAGAGAGAAAGGTTACCTGACGCCCCACCCGGCCCACCTGCCGGCCCAGCCCACCTGCCGCTCCAGCGAGCTGCTTGGCTCGGCCAGGCAGGCAGGCAGGTGCTCAACGGCGGCCGCAGCGCGCGCCACGCAGCTGCCCGCCACCCTGCTTCCTCCCCTCGCTGCCCTGGAGGCTTGGATCGATCGTCCACCTCGCCCCCGACCTCGCAGACACTCTCCACTCTCCCAGGCTCCTCTCCTTCGCCCTCCCCGCACCATGGCCGACGCCGCCGTGCTCGCACCGTCGTAGTAGCCGCGTGCACCGTCATCCCTGAGCCCTGTCGTCGTGTCCGTTGTCTCCGCCGTCCCCGACTACATCGAGCAGGCCGAGCCCCGAGCGCTCGCCCGCCCTGGAGATACCCCCGACCCCTTCTTCCCCAACTCCAGCCGCAGAGATCCCCCTCGCCGTCCCGCTCAGCTACGACCGCCCCCAAGCTCGCTCCGACGTCTGCTGCAACCTCTGTGAGCCCAGCTTCGTCCTCCCCCTCTCCGTTGGCTCTCTCCTACCCTGGAACGCACCGCACGTAGCTCACCTGCACGCACCGCCGCGGAGCTCGTTGCCGACGAGGCTCCGGCCATCCAATGACCCGGCCACCGTGCCCATCGGCTTCACCGTTCCGTGTAGATGCTGTAGGACCACTCCACGCTCCTCCACGAGCAACGCACCGTCGTTTTCGACTTCGCCCGAACTCCGGCAGCCGCTGGACTCGTCGCCGGCGTCATCTCCGGCGACCCCAAGGCCAGCCTCCACCACCAATCGACGCGGTTTGCTCTCAGCTACCAGTAGGTGTGCTCCGCCGTCGTTTTGGGAGCCGGAGCACAAAACCCGCACCTCACCGCCGTGTTTGGCCTCGCCGGCGGCTAAACGCCGGCGAGTTAGCCCTGTTTGACCATGGGTTTGACCCCCCCGAGTCACTGACATGTGGGCCCTGCTTGTTAGTCAAACCTAGTTTAGTGTTTAATTTAATTCTAATTAGTTAATTAGCTAACTGTGACACTGACCAGTGGGTCCCACTGGTCAGGTTTGACCTGGGCCGCCCTGTTGACTGACTGACGTCAGCATGATGTCATGCTGACACAGTAAAGGATTTTCTGGTATTTTTTAGATTTAAAATAATTCCGGAAATTCCAGAAAATGCCTAAACTTAAAAAAATCATATAAATTCAACAGTAGCTCAGATGGAAAAGATTTATATATGAAAATTGATCAGAAAAATCCAATCTTTCCAATGGCACTGGTTTCATGCATGTTTGAGCAAGTTAACCTTGCTGTATACATTAAAACATGATAATGCACTTAATTAAATAATAGCTAAAGTGCCAATTTGAATCTTTGATTCAAATAGGCTCAAACCCTTCTGGTTATAGTTGCATTAGCCCAAAACACATGCATCTTGCCATGTCATGAGCATGCATCATATTGTTGCATTTGTTTGTTTAATGATTGTATCGTCGGTATTCTCCGTGTTAGGTCCTGCTCCCGAGGATACTGCTGCGTATCCAGCTGAAGAGCAGTACCCGACAACCACTTTGTCAGGCAAGCAATCATTGATCATTCCGATACAAACCCAATCTTCTCGCTCCTGCTCTCTTTTACTGCATTAAGGCAACAGCGTGTGAACTGCTACTTGCTGCGGTAGTTGAACCCTATTCCCTTGCATGACCTGTCATTGCCACAGTAAATAGTTGAAACCCACTAGCATGTGTAGGAGTTGATTGAGCCATGTGATGTGTGATCCACCATGCTATTTGCTTATGTTGCCTGCTATGCTTAGAGTTGTGTCTGGTCTGGTTCATCTGGTGATGGATCAGAGTGAAACAATCATATTGATAAAGAGAAAGAAGTGCGGAACACGTTTGGTTAAGGTATCGATGAAAGGCCATGTAGGAGTACGTGGTGGGTTGTTTCATTGGAACCGTACATAGGACCCGAGATCTGTATGTGTGGTTCAAGTTCCAGTTACTACCATGCATGGGGCCCGAAACCAATGGACCCTCTCGGCTTATTAATTACCCTCGATCTCTATCCAGGAGTTGCAACTAGTTTCTGGTGTTTATAGTTTACTGGAGGCCGTGCACAGCGCTGACCCTCGGGGTGGGTTGTGATGCGACAGGAGCGTGGCACGGTGTACCGGTTGCCCGTTTGGTGACTCGGGAACCCTGTACACATCGTTTGGGGCCGTGAGCGACACCCCGACCGGATCTCCCCATGGATGGAACCCAAATAGGCGATAAACCTGGACGAGAGACTTGAGTAGTTAGTCAGGTCGTGGCTGACACCCTCGCTGGGCTTCCGCTTGAAGGTTGCCGAGTACATGTCGAGTAAACGGCGATAAGTGGTGGAAGCGTGTGTGAAGAAGTACACCCCTGCAGGGTTATCAATCTATTCGAATAGTCGTTGTTCGCGGTACGAACTACTTGGTTACTCTTACAGTTCATAGAAAAGTTGATGGATACTACTAAAAGCCTCAAGATAAGTGTGAGTGCCGTGGATGGCCCTTCCGTAGGATGACGGAAGAGGATCCTCGGTAGTGTATTGTTATGGTGAGTAGAGGACTCGTGTTCGTAATAACATCTTGCAATCCGTAGAGAGTTGTAGTATAGGTTAGCCAAGAGTCAAAGCTGGCTTTCTACTATGAACTCCACTACCCCTGTTGATAATGTTGCATGTATGATAGGTTCTGTGGTAAGACTTGTTGAGTACCTTTGTACTCATGTTTGCTTAATAACTGTTGAAGAGGAGAACCCTGCCCCTGCTGATGGGTTCTACTTAGACGTTGACGTCGACGAGTAGCTTGACACCCAGACGGAGATCTGGAGGGCCTTGTAGATAGTCAGGCTACACCAAGCCTGTTTTATTTTATAAGTTGTCTGTACTCAGACATGTAGCTTCCGCTTGTGCTTGTATGACTGTATGACTTGAGTGTTGGGTCATGTGACCCCTACTTGTATGTATATGTTATGTATGGCTCTTGGAGCCTCTTAAATAAAGTACTTTGAGTCATAGAGTTCTGTTGTGATGCCATGTTGTATTTGCACATATTGAGCATATTGTGTGTATGGTTGAAATGCTTGGTATGTGTGGGATCCGACACCTAGTTGTTTTCCTTTGGTAGCCTACCTTACAGGGAAATGCCTCCTAGTGATTCCAATGAGCCTTGGTAGCTTGCTACTGCTCGGAACACGTAGGCTGGCCGACATGTGTCCTTCTTCGTTCCTGTGTCTGTCCCTTAGGGGAAATGTCACGCGTTGTTCCTTTAAGTCCATGTAGCTTGCTACGACTTGGGTTCATACGTTGATGACCGACACGTTCATTGCTGGGTCATGGATGCCTGTCTCTGTAATCTAGTGCCACTTTTGGTTTATAACTAGCCATGTCGGCCTGGGTTCTCTGTCATATGGATGCTAGCGACACTGTCATATACGTGTGACAAAATGCGCAAACGGTCCCGGGCCAGGTAAGGTGGCACCCGTGGGGTTACCGTGCGTGAGGCCGCAAATTCATATGACGTGTTACAGCTAGATCGGTGTGACTTAGGATCGGGGTCCTGACACCAACCCTATGTAACCCTAGATCCCCCCGGTGTCTATATAAACCGGAGGGTGTAGTCCGGATAGCATATACACATTACCGTAGTCATACAGGCTAGGTGATGTCTACACACGCTTCTACTCTTGTAGACTATGTTGGGCCTCCAAGCGCAGAGGTTTGTAGGACAGCAGCAATTTCCCTCAAGTGGATGACCTAAGGTTTATCGAACTCAGGGAAGTAGAGGTTGAAGATGGTCTCTCTCAAGCAACCCTGCAACTAAGATACAAGAAGTCTCTTGTGTCCCCAACACACCTAATACACTTGTTAGATGTATAGGTGCACTAGTTCGGCGAAGAGATGTTAAATGGCAAGTGATATGGATGGCAAAACAAAGTAATATAAATCTGTAATAAAAAGTGCAGCAAGCAAACAAGTGGTAAACGTGAGCACAAATGGTATTGCAATGGTGGAAACAAGGCCTAGGCTTCATACTTTCACTAGTGGCAACTCCCAACAACATTAACATAATCGAATCACATGATATTTCCCATAAAACATGCAAAGGGGACGCACTCGGAGATCATTCCTTCGTGGTCAAGAGAGGACATGAATTATGTAGGGCTACAAAAGCACACCTCAAAGTTCGTAGTTCTCAATCTAAGGATTTCCCAATGTCACCGCGGCCATCCAAAGAGAGTCCCACAATCACCACAACATATCTAAAGGATAGTCAAAGACAAGCACCAAGAGACTCTCAATCTTCAATCAACACACAAGAGAGGAAATCACTCATGAAAATATTGTTCTAATCCATGTCCAATAGACCGCTGTCACCTTGGTCTCGGGGATTATACTAGATAAAGACAAGTGAGTACATAAATCCAATACATAGAGGAAGGGGAAATATCATGGGATCACCCTAGATTAACATAGCCTATGATCACAACGAAGATCACATCATGGGAGAGAGAATTGACCACATAGCTACTGGTAAGAACCTCAGCCCCGAGGAGGAACTACTCCCGCGTCATGGAGGGAGGAAGCAACGTCGATGGAGATGAATCCGGGGGCACTTCCCCATCCCGGCAGGGTGCCGGCGCAGGAATTCTGGTCCCCCGAAGCTTGATGGTGATGGCGGCAGAGATCGGAATCGCGTCTGGAGAAAAGGTGTCAGGAATCAGGGTTTCCGCGACACGCTTTAAATATATGCCAAAGGGGGGCATCGGAGGAGCCTCGGGGGGCCCAGGCGCCCCCCCGGCGCGGACCAGGGGGGGAGCCGCCAGGGCGCCTGGAGCCCTGGTGCCCCCCCCCCGGCTGTCCTTCGGGCGCACGGTAGTTTCTGGAACGCTGATTTTTATATAATTTTTTTGGATTTTTCTTGGCAGTTCTCGTAATGTGAAAACCTGAAATACAAAAACAGCCGAAAACAGAAACTGGCACTGGGGTGCACTGAGTTAATAGGTTAGTCCAAATATGATCAAAAGTGTATGGAAGTGTATAAATATCATAGCAATATCACCCAAAAGAGGCATGGAGCAAGCAGAAATTATAGATACGTTTTGGACGTATCAACATCCCCAAGCTTAATTCCTGCTCGACCTCGAGTAGGTAAATGGTAACGAGAATAATTTTTGTGGTGACATGCTATTAACCATATAGGACTTTTTCATAGTCATATGACAAAAGCTTACTGAGACAATGAATCTATAGTAATTAAGTTGCCTCATGAGAAAATCACAAAGAACTGAAAGTTTTACAATATGGTATTGAAACATCAAATAGATTTGTAATGAACATGATGTGCAAATATGATAAAGTGATATCTATCTTGCCCCCTTTAGTGAAGCAAAACATAAATGCAGGGGCACCTCCAAGGTTTAAGTGATGACTAGATACAATGATTTCAAAATAAACGATATCACAATCATGCAAAAGACAATGCTACTTTGGGACAATGCACATTACACTCAGAATGACAATCATGCTCTCAGTAGTTGGTGCTTTTAAAAGAAGGTGGAGACTCTCGAACCGTGGCTTTTGTTGGCAAGGTTGAAAACCCGTAGTCGGAAACAAAGACAAAACATGTACCAGAGCTCTTGGTTTTAAAACAGAGGTAATAATTTTTTTTAGATCATGCATTTTTCGTCAACGAATGCTTGCAGACAACTCAATCACTTCTTGAGATGGACAAGTTTCAAGGAACGGCTCCCGAATGAGGACGATCACATCCTCTTAATCTCCTTTGTTTATCACTGCCAAAGTTTTCTGATTTCTCATGAACAAAGCGTGAAGGAGGGTTTATTTGTTATATTATCTTTTTGAGCCGGGCGCACTCAATGCCAGTTCCTTCTCGTATTATGGGTTTGCACATTATACATGCAATCCCGGGGTGAAGCATGTCCAACTTAAAAAGATCATGAATTAACTACTACTTCCTCATGAACTTACAACAGAGGCACAAAATAGGAATGCATTTTTTTTTGAATAATTTCGAGATGGTACATGAAAGTCTCTGTTAGGAATGGCAGGTAAATACCATGTAGGAAGGTATGGTGGACTCATATGGCATAACTGGTTTTAAAAGAATTTGGATGCACAAGCAGTCAGTCCGCTTAGTACAGGTGGAGGTTAGCAAAAGACTGGGAGCGACCAACTAAGAGAGCAATGACGGTCATAATCATGCAGAGCGACAAAGCAACATTGAATCGGGCATGGAAGTTATATCGCTACTCAGAAATTAAAGATCATCAAGGCTTGATAGAATTTCTTTACAGTCTTAAATATGCGTGAGCATACGCCAAGTCAATCAAAATAAATTCTTGGAGGAAGATACCACTAAACCATACCACATCATAGGCAAACAAATCATGTTGGTACTCCAATAACACATTGAGAACCCCCCAGCTATTTGAGACTAACCATAAGAAAACATGAACTACTAAGCACCATTATGCACATAGCATTTTTATCATAGACATATCAACCAATGCAACAGAAGCCAACTCTCTTAACAAGATAAACATGATAACTAAAGAGAGTTCAAGCAACCAACTAAACAAAAGCTCTTTAAAAAGATAAGCATGAAAGTTAAGAGTTAAGCATGATAGTAGCTATTAAAAGACAAAGAACACACAGAGCAAAGATAGACATGCAAATTATATGTTATGTTCTAGGTAGAAGTGGAGCGTGTTTCTCTCCCACATAAAGAAAGCTGAGTTCCAACTCGTTATGAAAAGCTAAAGAAAACTAAAAGGAAAACTAAAACAAGACGCTCCAAGCATAGCACATAACACATGAAGTGATTAAAATATAGTGGAACGAAGGACGAACTGATAATGTTGATGGAGAAGGGGATGCACGGGGGCATCCCCAAGCTTAGACGCTTGAGTCTCCTTGAATATTTCTTGGGGGTGCATGGGGGCATCCCCAAGCTTGAGCGTTTGACACTCCTGAATCTTTTTATCATCTTCCCCCGCACACTTGAAAACTCCCTTCATACATAACTCATCATAATCTGATTAGCGAGGTTAGTACCCATAATAAAATAATTGTTCCTTGCTGGAAATAAAGATATTCTTGAAGTTCTACTGTTTCTCAAGATTGCCAAAAGGTTTTTGCACAGAAAAAGCAAGCTCTAGGTTTGCAAAATGAAGGAAAGGCAAAACGGGACAGAATCTGTGAAAAACAGAACAGCAGGTAGTAAATGATTTTTCCGGGGCACTTCTGCAACTCTAATCAAAAAACTCAAAACAGATACACGAAAGACAATTATATAGAGCACGCTGTCGAAAAAATTCAGACCAAAAAGATGATCTGGTGATTTTATACGAATTTTTCTATCCAAGGACAGAATCTGTTTCCTGGACAGCACGTCACAACTTTTGAACTTTCTTGCAATCAGAGGCTAAACTTGGCACAAAGCTGAAAAATAAAGATACAATGATGTTGCTACAGTAGTAACAAACATCAAGACCACTAAAACTGAAAGTAAACATAACAAGGGTTGTCTCCCTAGAGCTCTTTCTTTATAGCCATAAAGATAGGCTTAAGACTTTAATGATGCTCGCGTAGGAATAAGAGCTGAAGAACAAAAGAGAGCATCAAGAAGAAAATACCAAACACATTTAAGCCTAACATGCTTCCTATGCATAGGAATATTGCAATAGAATAATTCATTGAAGCACAAAGCAACTAGCATAGCAAGGCAAAACAAGCATAACTTCAAAATATTCACCATAAAGAGAGGAAACTTCTTATTATTAAGATATTTAGAACCAAGTCTCCCTCTCTTATTATAAATTTCAGTGGCATCATGGATGAACTCAACAATATAAGAATCACATAAAGCATTGTTACCATGATCCACATGCAAAAAGGTACTCTTACTCTCCACATAAGCATAATCTTTGTCATTGGTAATAGTGGGAGTAGGACTATCATAAACAACTTGAACACTATAGATTAATTGTGTATTAGGAGGGTGGTGTTCAACAAGGGAGTAATTCCCTCCATGATTATGACAAGTTTCATAAGGATAATTTCTCCTTATGTCATAGGTACCTTTATAATCACTATAGGTTGGAGTTATGACATCATCATAGTAGAGAAGAGCATTCTCATTGCTAGCAACTATATTTGTAATCATGTTGTCTTTATTCTTACTAGCAAAAGAATTATCAATTATCACATCACTAGTGGGTAAAGGATTTGCAATCCTATCATCCCCAAGCTTTGATCTTCCCATATCATCACTTTCAGAGTTGGAACCAAAAAGATTTTCAAGATCATAAGTAGCATCATCATCATTTTCCCAATCACAATAAGTAACATGCATATCATAATGAAAATCATCTTCAATAGTACCTACGGACGTATCATCAAGAAGATATTTAAGGCAATAAACTTCACCTTCTTCTTTAAACTTACAACCGTTTGGATAAAAGTTGATGGGAGGAATATGCTTAGGCCAGGTTGATACCCATTCTTCTTCTTTCTTGCTCCTCTTCCTCCTCCTCTTCTTTTTCTTCTTCTTAACCTTAGGAGGGAGTGGTTGGAGATGAAGCTTCTCCACATATCCTGGTTTATCATTAGAAACAATAGGGGAAACTTGGGAGATACTCTCCTTTTTATTAGCAGAAATATAAGAGACATTTTTATACTTTGGTAAAGTTCCCTCCTTTATAATCTTACCTATGTAATCATTTTCATGGCAATTAACAACACAATAGAGATGGCAATTTTGCAAAGTGTTTTTTATTCCTATGGCATTAACATCTAGCCATGATGTCTTTTCTAATAACTCTTCACACATCAAAAATAACATAAGCTCATCATAAAGATCAGAGGTGATCATGTTATCACACAACCGGTTAACAGTTATGTTTTGAAAGTTCATGCATTGAAAATTAAAGTGACCCTCTATACGGCAAAGTTCACAAGTAAAAGGATAAATGTCACACAATTCTCTAGCAATTTCATTTAAATCTCTGACCCAAGTGATTGTTCTTTCATGCTTATGTTGCTTACAATACTTCTCTTCTTCAATCATAGGCCTTTCACAAGGTCTATCAACTCCACAAAAATTAATATGCTTATATAAAACTTCATTTTTAGGAATTGGATCATGCATGTTGCAATCATCATGAACAATTTCATTTTCTTTGCAAGTCTCTTTAAAAGGTTTATGATACTTGATCCAATCCTCCTTAGGCATATTAAGATGTGAAGCAAAAGATTTGAGGAAATCAACAAGGAGTTGAGAATCAAGCCCAAACTTAGCACTAAACTTATTAAAACTTGTAGTTTCAACAAAGGACTTAATGCAATCATACTCATAAATTATACCTGACTCTTTACCTTTGTCGATCTCCCAATCTTCAGTGTTGCGTTGAATTCTTTCAAGGAGTTCCCATTTAGCATCAATCTTTTTGTTTGTGAAAGAACCCATAGAGGAAGCGTCGAGCAAATCTTTATCCTGTCGAGAAAGCCTCGCATAGAAATTAGTAATAATCATATCTTTGGGGAGCCCATGGTTAGGACATTTTAGCATTAACGTTTTCAGTCTCCCCCAAGCTTGAGCTATGCTCTCTCCGTCATGAGGATAAAAATTATAAAAATAATTCCTATTCTCATGGACTTCATGAAGAGGATAAAACTTGGAGTAAAAGAGAGACTGGATCTCTTCCCACTCCAGCACGTGAGAGTCATTTAGTAGCCTATACCATTCCAATGCTTTTCCTTTCAGTGAAAAGGCAAATAATTTCCTCATGACAAACTCCCTTGATACACCTGCAAGCTTAAATAATGAACATAGTTGTGACAGATATAGCAAGTGTTCACTGGGATGTCTGTCTCCTCCATAACGATCAGCCAAAACATAATCGATAATACCAGCTGGTATTTTATAGGGCACAATTTCAGTAGGGGGAGGAGCAACCACCACAGGTGTGGGGCGTCTTCCCGCAAGCAACTATCCAATAGCAAGGTTGTCCATAAGCATAACTAGTGAAATAAAAACAAGAAACAAAAAGATTTATTTGCAAGATCTAAAGATATACCTTCAAGCGCTCACCTCCCTGGCAACGGCGCCAGAAATAGCTTGATGTCTACACACGCTTCTACTCTTGTAGACTATGTTGGGCCTCCAAGCGCAGAGGTTTGTAGGACAGCAGCAATTTCCCTCAAGTGGATGACCTAAGGTTTATCGAACTCAGGGAAGTAGAGGTTGAAGATGGTCTCTCTCAAGCAACCCTGCAACTAAGATACAAGAAGTCTCTTGTGTCCCCAACACACCTAATACACTTGTTAGATGTATAGGTGCACTAGTTCGGCGAAGAGATGTTAAATGGCAAGTGATATGGATGGCAAAACAAAGTAATATAAATCTGTAATAAAAAGTGCAGCAAGCAAACAAGTGGTAAACGTGAGCACAAATGGTATTGCAATGGTGGAAACAAGGCCTAGGGATCATACTTTCACTAGTGGCAACTCCCAACAACATTAACATAATCGAATCACCTGATATTTCCCATAAAACATGCAATGGAGACGCACCCGGAGGTCATTCCTTCGTGGTCAAGAGAGGACGAGAATTATGTAGGGCTACAAAAGCACACCTCAAAGTTCGTAGTTCTCAATCTAAGGATTTCCCAATGTCACCGCGGCCATCCAAAGAGAGTCCCACAATCACCACAACATATCTAAAGGATAGTCAAAGACAAGCACCAAGAGACTCTCAATCTTCAATCAACACACAAGAGAGGAAATCACTCATGAAAATATTGTTCTAATCCATGTCCAATAGACCGCTGTCACCTTGGTCTCGGGGATTATACTAGATAAAGACAAGTGAGTACATCAATCCAATACATAGAGGAAGGGGAAATATCATGGGATCACCCTAGATTAACATAGCCTATGATCACAACGAAGATCACATCATGGGAGAGAGAATTGACCACATAGCTACTGGTAAGAACCTCAGCCCCGAGGAGGAACTACTCCCGCATCATGGAGGGAGGTAGCAACGTCGATGGAGATGAATCCGGGGGCACTTCCCCGTCCCGGCAGGGTGCCGGCGCAGGAATTCTGGTCCCCCGAAGCTTGATGGAGATGGCGGCGGAGATCGGAATCGCGTCTGGAGAAAAGGGGTCTGGAATCAGGGTTTCCGCGACACGCTTTAAATATATGCCAAAGGGGAGCATCGGAGGAGCCTCGGGGGGCCCAGGCGCCCCTCCCCCCCCCCCCCCCGGCGCGGCCCAGGGGGGGCGTCGCCAGGGCGCCTGGAGCCCTGGTGGGCCCCCCCGGCTGTCCTTCGGGCGCACGGTAGTTTCTGGAACGCTGATTTTTTATATAATTTTTCTGGATTTTTCCTGGCAGTTCTCGTAATGTGAAAACCTGAAATACAAAAACAGCCGAAAACAGAAACTGGCACTGGGGTGCACTGAGTTAATTGGTTAGTCCAAATATGATCAAAAGTGTATGGAAGTGTATAAATATCATAGCAATATCACCCAAAAGAGGCATGGAGCAAGCAGAAATTATAGATACGTTTTGGACGTATCACTAGGCTTCTAGGGTTTAGCCATTACGATCTCGTGGTAGATCAACTCTTGTAATACTCATATTCATCAAGATCAATCAAGCAGGAAGTAGTGTATTACCTCCATAGAGAGGGCCCGAACCTGGGTGAACATCGTGTCCCAGTCTCCTGTAACCATCGACTTTAGACGCACAGTTCGGGACCCCCTACCCGAGATCGGCCAGTTTGGACACCGACATTGGTGCTTTCATTGAGAGTTCCACTGTGCCATCGATGAAAGGTTCGATGGCCCCTTCAATTGTCGATAGTGATGCTGTCCAGGGAGAAACCTTCCTCCCCGAACAGATCTTAGTATTCGGCGGCTTCGTACTGCGGGCCAACTTGCTTGGCTATTTGGAGCAGATCGACAGCTATGCCCCTGGCCATCAAGTCAGATCCGGGATCTTGAACTATGTCGCGGACATCTGTGGAGACTTGATATTCAACGGATTTGAGACCGCGGCGATCTCTCGGCCTCGCTCCGATGAACATGTCCTAAATCTGTCATCGGACCACATCCTGGAGATGGATCCTGTTACTGCAATGGCCTTAAATCCGGAGCAACTTGCGCCATTCGAGGCCACAGAGTCCGCGGTGTTGGAGCCGCACACAGACTAGACACCTTGCGATATTTGCATCAACGGAACTCTGGACTCGTCTCCGGCTATAAGTTCCGAACCACATACGCCCGCGGACACCGAGCTAGATCGGTTACCAATTTTTGAATTCGGCATCGCAGACATCTTCCAACACTCGCCCCTGGGTGACGTGCTGAACTCATTAAAAAACATGTCCTTGGTAGGGGATTCATAGCCGAACTATGTCCGATTGGAACTAGGGGCTGACGAGGGAGAATTTTGCTTCCCACCCGCCACCCACTTCATAGCCACTGTCGAGGACATAACCGACAAGCTTGATTACGGCTCCGAAGACATCGACGGCATGGACGACGATGAAGATGAGGAGCAGGGTCAAAACTACGGCCACTTCCTCATACGATGTGTACATGGTTGATACACCTAAAAACGCTGATGACGATGACCCAGAAGATCCAGTTGTGAATAAACCTCCTGAGACACAGCCCAAATGTCGGCGGCCTAAACGCCGTTCTAAGTCACGTCTCTCAAAAGACAACAACACTGGCACCGGAGAAAATAATACTCCAGATGACGCCGAAAACAACGAAGACCCTGTGGGAACAACATCCGAACAGGAGGAACAAGACAACGGGCAAGTCAACCCTGATAAGCAGGCCATGACTAACGACCTGGATGATGATAGTTACCGTCCACCCTGCGAGGAGGAGGAGAGACTCGATAGCAAGGACTTCATCGTGCCTGAGGCACCCCTCGAGCAAGAGCGCTTCAAGCACCACCTAATAGCCACTGCAAGAAGCCTGAAGAAAAAGCAGCAGCAGCTTCAAGCTGATCAAGACCTACTCATTTACAAATGTACCGACGTCCTGGCAGCCGAAGAATACGGCCTCAAGCATCCAACCAAGAGTTAACCGAAACGCAGAATGCTACCTTAGTTCGATGAGGAGGCGCCGGAGCCCATACCTCCCTCGCGCAATGTGGACCGACCACCTCGTGGTCGAGATAAAACGGCAACTCATGCCGAACACCAGCCCACGCCACCACCTCATAAAAACAAAGACAAAAAAGCTCGAGACTATACATACGACCTTCGGCATGACCTGGACACTAGAGTAGGACACACCAGATCATTCTACAGATCGCGAGGACACCCTTCGACTCGCGACGACGGCTACCTATTCGGGCGGGACAAACCAAGTCATGCCCGGGCCGATAACCGCAGGCGGACTTCATCGGATGTGTGCCGCGACGCGGCCCGATATAGAGGCGCCGCACACCCTCTCTGCTACACAGATGAAGTACTGGATCATGAATTCCCCGTGGGGTTCAAGCCCGTCAATATTGAATCATACGACAGAGCAACTGATCCCGCAGTATGGATCGAGGATTTTATTCTCCACATCCATATGGCCCGAGGAAACGATCTCCACGCCATCAAATACCTCCCACTAAAACTGAAAGGGCCATCTAGACACTGGTTAAATAGCCTACCTGAAAATTCCATCTACAGCTGGGAGGACTTGGAAGAAGATTTTCTTGACAACTTCCAAGGCACTTATGTCCGGCCACCAAATGCCGATGACTTAAGTCATATAGTTCAACAACTTGGAGAATCAGCCAGAAAATTTTGGACTAGGTTCCTAACCAAAAAGAACCAGATCGTTGACTGTCCGGAAGCTGAAGCCCTAGCGGCCTTCAAACACAGCATCCGTGACGAATGGCTCGCCCGCCACCTTGGCCAAGAAAAGCCGAAATGCATGGCAGCCCTCACGGCACTCATGAACCTCTTTTGCATGGGTGAGGACAGCTGGCTGGCTCGTAGCAAAACACAGCCAGCGATGAAGGCCCCTCCGAGGCCAAAAACTGCACCGGCAAGCTCCGACAAAACAAATGCCGCATCAATGGCAATAATACAGATGACACCATGGTTAACGCTGGATTCAGTGGCTCCAAGTCCGGCCAGCGGAAGAAGCCCTACAAAAGGAATGAGGGACCATCCAGCTTGGACCGCATACTCGACCGTCCATGCCAGATACATGGCACCCCAGACAAACAAGCCAATCATACCAACAGAGATTGTTGGGTTTTAAAACAAGCCGGCAAGTTAAACGCCGAGAACAAGGAAAAGGGATCACAAAGTGAGGACGATGATGACAAGCCCCGTCAGCCGAACACGAGGGGGGGGTGGCAGAAGAAATTTCCCCCTCAGGTCAAAACGGTGAACATGATATATGCTACATACATCCCCAAAAGGGAGCGCAAGCGCACACTCAAGGACGTCTACGCGGTAGAGCCAGTCGCCCCAAAATTTAACCCATGGTCATCATTCCCGATCACCTTCGATCGTCGAGATCATCCAACTGGTATCCGCCATGGCGGTTCGGCCGCACTGGTTCTCAACCCAATCATCGACAAATTTCGCCTAACACGAGTCCTAATGGACGGAGGCAGGAGCCTCAACCTGCTCTATCAGGATACAGTGCGCAAGATGGGTATTAATCCCTCATGAATCAAACCCACAAAGACTACCTTTACAGGAGTCATACCAGGCGCAGAGGCCCGTTCTATGGGCTCAATCACGCTGGAAGTAGTCTTCTGTTCCTCGGACAACTTCCGAAGCAAAGAGTTACTCTTCGATATTGTCCCCTTCCGCAGTGGCTACCACGCACTTCTCGGACAAACCGCGTTTGCAAGATTCAACGCAGTACCACACTACGCTTATCTCAAGCTCAAGATGCCCGGTCCACGCGGCGTCATAACAGTCAATGGAAACACTGAATGCTCCCTCCGTACAGAGAAGCACACAGCCGCCCTGGCAGCAGATGTACCGAGCGGCCTTCTCAGGAAGAACCATAATCCGGCTGCTGAGCCCCTGGTCATCATCAGGAGGGTCTGGACTACACTGCAACAGGATAGCTCGGCTTGTCAAGAGCTCGATTAGCAATTCGGCCTCCGTCCTAGTCCCGATGAGGTAGTGGCATTCGTACCACGCATACATAATTACGCACTCAAAATTCCATGGGCGCTGACAGAGGCACAACTAGCTTGTGATCCACAGTTCAGCTAGACCGATCCCGGACTCACATACACCTTCACTATTTCCTCTTCCCTTTTCTGGTTTTACACAGGCCTCCTTTGAAGGCCCGATTGCTGGTCCTGTCCAAGGATAAGTACACCAGAATGGCGAGAAGCACATGCATACAGGAGAAGCCCTAGAGGCCAATTTAACAATTACTCTACCTGTTTTCAGGACTCACACGCAGCTTGCCTTCGGTGACGACATGTTAAATAGCCGGTTGTTTATTGGACTATTTGTATCAATGCTCTTTAACACATCAATCCTAATGGAAACAATTCATGGCCCAGGTTCAAGGGCCATAGATATTACCTCTGCTCTTTTTCTATTCTCCTTTGCCATTAATTACTTACATTCTAGCACCCGTACACTTTGGTACATTTCATATTTGCCAGGGGCTCCTCACTGCCCCATAATACGGCAGCAAAGTCCGAACACTTCTTATAGATAAGTTCGGCACCCCAAATTTAGCATTATATGCATTGGCTTCGAATCATGTCTTTGGTCAATAGTTGGGTTGCCCGGCTCCTGTGCTTGCTACCCTACGTTCCGCTACATCGGCTAGGGTAGTAAAGGGAGAACTACTGCAATTGTGCCCTGGTTCACCCGGATGAGCACCTCAGTAGAGAGAGCCCAAAACTGACTATTAAGATGCGGCGAGAGCCGGTCAGCTGTTCGAGAGGTTGAAAATCGCTAGAGATTTTTTCTGCATTACACAAAGGATCGGTACTTCCCGATCAGACGCTGATAGCACTCGGGTTCGTATACCAGGGGCTATGCCCATGTTTTATTATAAAACTCCTATGGCTAAGTGAGGGTGTTTAAGCCGCAGAGTTTGATTGCCTGGTTCGTTGCGCTAAACAACTCCTTCAAGGACCATATAATCGGATAAAGATTGTTTAGATTCGATCTCGAACACCTCCATGCTACCTACGTGAGGGCAGAAGCCGACGACTGGCCAACCCTCAGATTCCATACAACACGGCCGCACAAGAGGAAACAATTAAAACATAACAAACATTATATTACAAACTGGCTTTTTTCGTACAAGGCAAGGACAAGAAACAAATGTATTCATTCGAACGTAATGTCCTGCCCGCACTGCGCTGCTGCAAGTCGAGACCCTTCTAGAACATACGCAAAATATTTCTCGGGTGTGCGGTGCTCCTTGCCCTCTGGCGGCCCCCTGGCCACCTCGACGACGTTCATCTTCGCCCACCACATCTTGCAACGGGCGAAGGCCATGCTGGCACCTTCAATACAGACTGATCGCTTGACGATGTCTAGCCGTGGCAGGCTTCCACCACCCGCTTAACGAGGCCAAAATAACTGCTGGGTATAGCTTCGGCTAGCCACAACCGGATTATTAAATCCTTCATGGCCAGTTCGCCCACCCTGTGCAGCTCGACCAACTGCTTCAGTTGATCGACAAAGGGCACCGGATGTTCGGGCACATCATACTATGACCAGAACAGCTTCTCCGTGGAATTCCCTTCTTCGGCTTGGAAGAACTCCGTAGCATCGGACACGCTGCGGGGTAGATCCGCAGAAGGCCTTGGGCAACTCTGAATCCGGGTTAGTAAAAGGTACTAACTCTCCGCATGCTTGCTTTGCATGCTAAAAGCCTTACCCGCCGCAATCTTCTTGGCCTTCTGGATCTCCTGGAGAGCTTCCTAGGCTTCATTCCGTGCAATCTCCGCACTCTGGCGAGCCTTGGCAAGTTCGGTCTCTTGAGCCAACGCCTCGCGCTCCAAGGCTTAGAACTTCTTCACTGCGTCCTGGAGCTCCTGCTGGACCTCGCTGACCCGGGCCTTGAGCTTCTTACGGGCGGCTTGCTACTGGACAGCCTTCCCCTCGGCTTCGGTCAGGGCATTTTTTAGGGCCTCAACATCGGTCGCCGCCCCTACACATATTCTAACAATCCGGTTAACAATCAACGCTTATTCTTTGCGAGTACACGGCAAGTCGTCACTCACCTTGCTTCTCCTGGAGCTGAATCTTCACCTTGCCGAGCTCGTTCTCGGCCCGCTCCAACATCTGCTTCAGTTCAGAGACTTCTGCAGCATGCGAGGTCGCGGCTAACAACGACGCCTGCTCATTCATACATATCAAGTTAGTCTCCTGCAATGGGTTGATCCTCTATCCGGCCTCTCTTTCTGAACACTGGACAGTGTCTCAGGGGCTACTCTTAGCACGGGGCGTTCTCTTTTTACGAGACTTACCTCAAAACCTGTCAACAGATTGTTGCAGGCCTCGTTCAGTCCGCTCTTGACGAACTGAACCTTCTCTATCACCGTACCCATAAGGACAGGGTGCTCGCCCACAATGGAGGCGCTTTGTAGCGCCTCCACCAGTTTATCCGGTGCCCCTGGTTGGACAGGGGTCATCGATGGAATTGGCGCACCCCCCTTTGAAGGAAGGGGTGCTCCGGATTCCGGGGCCGCATCGATCCCCGGAATCATATTTGGCTGAGGGCCAAACTGAATATGTCCCTCCTCGCTAGTCTCCATGGGGATCGGCTCCCCCATGTGTCCGGCAGCGGAGGTCTCGCCTCGCGGCGCCTCCTGGACAGCATCCTGGGTCCCTCCACTACTCGGAGTGGTCCTCCGGGACAACACTTCGGTGTCGTCCTTGGCCTCGGGGGAGTAAGTGGGTGGCGGCGACATGCTGGCCATTTCCATCGAATCCAACGAACCCCGAGATGAGGATCGCTGGATGATGTCACGAGCTGGACTGCAATAGCACAACTAACCACATCGAAACAACAAAAAGGAGATGTTGGGTACACTTGCATACGTGAGTTGTAATACTTACGATGCGGCCTGAGGCTTAGTGCGGAGGCGTCACTCCGGACTACTGTCAACGTCCCACGCGGTGTTGACCGCAAGGGCACCCTTCCCCTTCTTGGGCGTTCCCGCTTCCAGATTCGTGAAGGCCCCCCTTTTCTTCTTCCCCTCCTCAGGGGGAGGGTTCTTCTCCTGCTCTTCCTCATCATCGTCCTCATGGACGGAGGAATGGGCTTCTTCGTCTTCGGACGTCATGTCCGAAGCACCCTTATGATGGGGGCCGCTTTGGGTCCCCTTGGCCTTCTTCGTGGCCTTCTTCTCCGGTGCCTTATATGGTGCCAGCACCAGCATCTTTGCCAGACGCGGGATGACCTTTTCTTCAGGCAGCGGAGCCACACACTGGATTCGCTTCGCCATCTCCATCCATTCCTGAAAAAGCAAATGATAAAAGCTCAGACATCATCCCCAAAATAAACAAGTAGGGGATACGTTAAAAATAACATACCTTGCTGGCGGGATGTTTAATGTCATGCCCATGGTCTGAATCTATGGCCGGCGGTTTCTTGTTTCCCTTAAAGAGCAACCTCCAGGCACCCTCGTGAGTGGTTTCAAAGAACCTCACCAGGGTTTGGTGCTTCTTCGGATTGAACTCCCACAGAGGGCGACTTTTGCACTAGCACGGGAGAATCCGGCGAACCAGCATCACCTGAATTACATCGACAAGCTTGACGTTCTTGGCTATCATGCTTTGAACGCGCGTCTGCAGCGCAATCAGCTCATCGGGCGAACACTAGTTCGGACTCTTCTCGACCCAGGAGGTGAGTCACCTGGGAGCGCCGGAGCGGAATTTGGTAGCTACGGCCCAGGTGGTGCCGCGGGGTTCCGTGATGTAGAACCACTGTTTCTGCCACTCCTTTACTGTCTCCACAAAAGTGCCTTTCGGCCAGGAGACGTTGGACAGCTTACTCACCATGGCTCCTCCGCACTCCACGTGCTAGCGATCCACCACCTTCGACTTCACGTTGAAGACTTCGAGCCACAGCCCGAACTGGGGTTGGATGTGGAGGAAGGCCTCACACACGACGATAAACGCGGAGATGTTGAGGAAGGAATTCGGGGACAGATCATGGAAATCTATCCCGTAATAATACATCAGCCCGCGGACGAAAGGGTAGAGTGGAAACCCTAGTCCGCGGAAGAAATGAGGGATGAATACCATCTTCTCATTGGGCTCCGGTGTAGGGACGACTTGTCCCTCGGCTGGTAGATAGTGGGCGATTTCCTTCGCCAAGTATCCGGCCACCCGAAGCTCAGTAATATCCTCCTTCTTGATGGAGAAGACCATCCACATGCCCTAACCTCCGGATCCGGACATGGTTGAGTGCTAGCTCGAGTGGAAAGGAGATGAGAACTTGGGTGCTGGAGGTCGAGATTGGAAGGGCAAAGATAGAGAGAAGGCGTGGGAGAGGAAGAGGGGGTCCTTTTCCCCTTATAAACGCAGCAATTATTGAACACCTCCTCACTCGCCTCAGAATTCGCCTATTCCCAAGGCCTGTGTAAATGGCATGGTTGGGTTACCCATGCCCGCATTGATGAGAATCCCACGATAAGGGGACATGATCTCTGCTTTGACAAGACGTTCCAATGCCAACCGTGTCTCGGACATGGAGCATCGGGCACAAAGCGGTCCCGAATTATGACCGGTCGGACATAATGTCAAGCTACAAAAATTTGTCAGCGGATTGGACTCGTGTAAAATTATATTCTCTCTGTGGTTGTGTATGGTGTATACGACAAGTCAGGATACTATCACCGTGTCCGAAGACTATCTTAGAGTACGGAAAAAGGGAACCCGCGCTGCAATGCCCAATACAATCTGCGCGTCGGACTCCTCGTCATTGAAGCCAGGTTCAGGGGCTACTGAGGGAGTCCTGGACTAAGGGGTCCTCGGGCGTCTGTCCTGTTATCCATGGGCCGGACTGGTGGGCTATGAAGACATGAAGGCCGAAGACTGCACCCGTGTCCGGATTGGACTCTCCTTGGCGTGGAAGGCAAGCATGGCGACCAACTATGAAAATTCCTTCTTATGTAACCGACCCTATGTAACCCTAGATCCCCCCGGTGTCTATATAAACCAGAGGATGTAGTCCGGATAGCATATACACATTACCATAGTCATACAGGCTAGGCTTCTAGGGTTTAGCCATTATGATCTCGTGGTAGATCAACTCTTGTAATACTCATATTCATCAAGATCAATCAAGCAGGAAGTAGGGTATTACCTCCATAGAGAGGGCCCGAACCTGGGTAAACATCATGTCCCCAGTCTCCTATAACCATCAACCTTAGACGCACAGTTCAGGACCCCCTACCCAAGATCTGCCGGTTTTGACACCGACAGCCGCCAAGCTAGTCGAAGGAGGGACACCTGCCATGGGAGCTTGACGGATGGAGAGCGGGACATACAGGGGAGAAATTTTGGCGCAGCCCTACCTGGCGCGCCAAATGTCGGATCTCGGGTTCTGGCAAAACCCTTAAGGTTCGAACTCTGGGGTGCACACGAAGATCTCTCCTTCTGCCCTAGCTCGTCTACCCAGCAACCCTAGGCCTAGCTCGTCAGATCCGAGGAACAAGGGACACAAAGTTTATACTGGTTCGGGCCATCATTGTGGTGTAATACCCTAATCCAGTGTGTGTGGTGGATTGCCTTGTAGGCCGATGAAGAACCAGTACATGGATGAACTGCCTCCCGAGTAGAGGGGTTCTTGTGCTCGGGTGAGCTGGTGCTGTGTGGCCTTCTATCTGATCAGCTCTAGATGAGATGATCCCAATGGTGGCTAGTCCTATTTATAGTGGCCCAGGTCCTCTTCCCAAATATTGAGCGGGAAGGGATCCCACAACGGCCAAATTTGAAGGGGGGCATCAAGTACAAGCTATCCTAACAAAAGGTGGTCTTCGCCTGCCAAAGGCTCTGGTGGTGACGCCGCCGTGGGCTTCGCGATGACCTCCGTTCTGCCATCCTGCTGGTCTTGGTCTTGTTGCACCGATATGGAAACCTTTGCCTCATGCCTCGGGACTCTTCCCCTGCACCTACTCCTTTAGCACCAAAGAGGAAACTGGCGCTCTGCGCCCGCCTGGCCTTGGTCGTCACTGCTCACGACACGAGGACCTCGCGAGGTGTTCCTCGCCTCGATATCTCCGATCCTCACGAGCCAGCCTAGTGAGGCCGCCTCAGGGGATGCCTTGTGTCGTCCGCCTCGCGAGGCTTGGCCCCTCGCGAGGGTCTTGAGTGGTCGCTAAAGATGCCGGGCCATACCAGGCCGTCTGGTGAGCCACGCCCTGGGCCACAGGCAGGCATGTCTAGGTACCCCCGTTCCTAGGGCGCCGACAAATACTACTTTTGTCAGGATAAACTGCACCTTTGCTCCCTTCAAAATTGCCATATGTGGCAACCCTACCCGCCAGGGTTTTTGGGGGAAGAGGACCAAGGCATCTACAAAAGGAGGGCAAGGTGTTGATGTAGGAGGAGGACCATTCTCGTCTCCAACCCTTGTACTCTAGCGCTCTGGCCATTGCAATCCAACCACCAAGCATGAGTAGGGTTTTCAACTACAAGGTGGCTCGAACCTGGGTAATTCTTGTGTTGCCAGCCATCTCGCTCTAGCACACTCTCGCCGTAGCTCCGCCATGGTAGTCACGAGGCAGGGTAGAGCGAAGAACCAGCGCACCCCAGTGTTTGTACCTTTGGGTCCGCGATGCCCCTATTCCGATAATCCTTGACATAAGATATGGTAATACTCCGAAGTAGAACATAACATAAGCTGGATTGCAAGGAACTCAAGGTACAACAAAAAACATGAACAAGTTTGTGTTGGAGGGTAGGCAATAATGGTGTCGATGATAATACAAATCGTCGAGGGGCAAGGATGGTATTTCTCATCATGAATTCGATTGATATCCTGGAAGAACTTAGAGTGTTGATGATGATCAGAACACTTTTGTTGAGAGATTCCACGAAGATGTAAACAATCAGCGATGGCATCATGCAAAAGGAATGGTGAGGCAAAAGGTTATTGGAACCACAGATAAAATCGCAAGCTCGGAATCGAAGTTGCCTTTACATACAACCATCATGATGCTGAAAGCTCGATGTAAAGCTTAGTGTACCATTGGAATTGTGTTTCATGGATGACGGACATAGATAGCTTAGTCAAGCTTTATCTTGATGATGATATAGATAATTGACTGGGAATGACATGATCGAGTACAAACTTGTATGCAATGAAGATTACTAAGAGTTGTTGAATCCTAGTGCTGTCTCGATTCACTTATCGATGTCCTTGAGTGACTAACAACCTAGAACCCGAGTAAAACTGAAATCGGCGAGAGATAATACTTGATGAAGAACTCATAAGGAGTTATGGAGTCCCATGATATTCTCGAGATACCAGAGGATAAAACACGAAGGTAAATGAGAATTAACGATGGCAATGGGTCGGGTTTGGATCGGGTTGAACAATATCAAATCCGTATCCATATCCATGAAGATAGTCTCTATCCGCCCATGAAAAAACCCATGGGCGAAAAATAGTGCCCATGTCCAAACCCGATGGATATCCATATCCGTTGGATATCCATGGGGTCCTCCCAAGACATATACATAAGACACAACACAACATGCACATAAGTTGTTGCACCCATGCACCAATGCGCATGTGAAAAAGCAGAGACGGAGGGGTCGAGGGGATACTTAGTTGCGTTGTCATAGGCTAGTGGTGCTGGCTATTGAAGTGCTTCACCATACATGGAGATAGCGGCTGGGGCTAGTCATAGTGGGAAGTAACTTATACTAGTGTCATGCATATAACACAAGTCTAAGTTACTACCTTCATAGTGCAAAGTAACATAGTAGTAGTGTCATATGCGGCTTCATTTAATAGCTTGTAGACTCATCTTGTCTTCGAAAGCGCTATGTTACAGTAACATATTATGTTACCACCTCTCATTAACTACTTACCACCTCTCATTAACACATTATGTTACTTGCAAAGTTACTCCAACTCTGACTATCCTTACAGTGTCAACCATCTCTTGGGATGCATGAGTAGTAAGAAGAGGAGACGGGAATGATACTTAATGATGAGATATTTAAAAAACGACATAAAAGATCAGAAGGGGGCTGAAGTAATATTAAGGCGGGGATTGAATGTCAACTAATAAAAGTTGCGGTGAGGATTGTGCAATTTTCTTTGAATGTTTTGGATTATAATGGGTGAAATATAGTGGGACATGTGACTGTGAGGTAGGGATAGTAGAATATTGCCATTAAGTCATACTATCGAGTCAGGTTTGGATATATCCATGGGTACAAGATTATATCCATGCCCTACCCACGAGTACTCGGGCCAGGTTTGGGCGCCGCCCATGGGCGCAAAAGCATATCCAAACCCTGTCCATACGGGTCAAATATCCATGGGGTATCCATGTCCATGGATAAAATTGCCATCCTTAATGAGAATAGAGGTTAGACTAGTGTATTGACCTATGGAATACAAGCCATTTAACTTGTCTGAGAAATGGAATCAAAGAATAACAACATGGTCGGAACAACAGTTGCAAAGGACCAAATCATAGTTACAAGTTCAAATTATACCATCGGAATAGTTATTGTTACGAGAAGCTTCCATGACAAGATCTACATAGTGTCCATGGGCATGAACACAAAGTTCAAGGTCGACTCCCACTTCTCCAATGTACAACTCTTCATTCACTTCTCGCTTTCGAAGAAGTTGTAGTGTTGAAAATTTACCTAGCGAAACACTAGTAGAATGAGACCCGTAGAAGTTTCCGAATTCACACAAATTAGGGAAGGCATAGGTTCAACCCATTGGGGCATCTTAGGGACAGGAGTAATTAACACAAGCACGAAAGTAGGGCGTGGTTGACAAAGTGGAGGATACAATTTAAGAAAGGCATTATGTTTTAGGGGAAGAGCTCACAAGGTTACTGATTGTTAAGGACTCTGTCGAATAATAATCCAACAACGGGTCTGCCGGTCCAATAGGGATCTGGGGTGAGTATCAGTACTCAACCAAAATAAGAAAGAATGCAAGGACATTGTAATATAAGAACATCTGAATAATACGATGCTTAAATACAAAGGAATTACAATTTCCAAGTCGAGGGAATAAAAGCATATGCTATAATCAAAAGATATGTAAGTTGAATATAAATATATAGACAATCAATCAAGGTTTGATTTTCCGAGCACCAGCTCATGTCCGGAGTGACGCCTGAGCAATAAAACATGATGCTACAGGAACAAGATGGGCACAAACTTGATATGCACTTAAAGCAGGGATAATATGCTACATATCCAATTTAAGATTCAGGTTCCTAGGTATCATGGTTAATTTAATATGCTCCACGCAAAATGCAATGTTCTGCTAAAGATTCATGACTTGGTGAAATACTGGAGTTGCAAAATAGTTATATCATGATGCTGCATTGGGATGCACATAACAGCGAGCATAGCAATTTTAGTATTTATGAAATTGACATGATCGTATAGTAGACGTGGCATTCTTCAAAGTACTCCATTGTTACAAATTCATAGGATGCACAGATTAATTATTATGATTTTACGAAATGGAACTTGTTGTTAACAGGATGACAGTTTTAGCATGATGGCAACTTGAGAGCAAGAAAGACACATGCTACAACAATATTACATGGCAACCAAATGCATGGCATCAAAGTACACATCACATAGAGCAGAACTCATTGGCATCAAACTACACATCACAAAGAGCAAAACTCACTAAGGAATCACATGCACATGAGCTATGGATTAGTGGCAAACATCATGACAAGTTTGAATGTTTTAACAGTTATCTGTAGTTAGCAGCAATCAACATAAGAATACACTTTTGCCACAAATATTACAATACGTAGATGAACCCTAACGAGAATTCAAAGGCAACCATCATTTAGAGCACAGAGAGTCAATGATTTTTCATGTATAAATTGTTTCAACCGGACAAACGTGCACACAATTATGGTCAGCACAAAATGCATGTATGATGCCGACAATCATGGACTTGGCCATTTTCACCTTGCGGGAAAAACTGGACGTGATCATGCGGGATGAGCCGGATCAGGGTGACATTTGGTTCGGGTATGTGGCGGTCCCGAGACGACGAGGTGCACGCGCAGTCCAGGGCGGTTCTTGTCGGTCGACTTGGTCAGGGACGAACCGGTCGGTTCTGCACTGGCTTGCGCTGGTTCGCAGGCTAACCGGGCGCAGTCAACGCACACACGCGTGTGGGGGCGAGCGGGCGAGTACCCGACAACGACGAGCTGCGCTCTGTTGAACTCAACAGAGGTTGGCGGGGCATCGTCGACTGGAAGATTCGGGTCGCTCCTCCTTGGATCTGGTCGGAGACAGGCGGCAAGGTGAGCTAGGGTCCCGACGGCGGTGAGCTCCTGGAGGCAAAGAGAGAGATGGAGCTCATGAGGGCGAGGAAGAAAAGGGGGAACGGGGTAGGGTTGTGGCTCCATTGACCTGGAGCGGTGGCGGCGTGGCGGGTGATACGTCTCCAACGTATATATAATTTTTGGTTGTTCCATGCTCATATACTATCATTTTTGGATGTTTTTGTAATGCCCAGGATGTAGTTATACCTCCTACGTGTCGAGGCACGACTTAAAGGCATAAATCCATCCTAGAATGATCTCAAGTTTGGTAATCTTTGCACAACTCATGTAAAAGAGGGGAATTGTAAACATAAATAGTTGGCTTACACTCGCCACGTCACACAATTACAGTACAAGTCTCAATCATCATACATTAAGAACATCACAACCCTCTAAGGGCAAAAAACCAAATGCAAGATACCAAACTTAAAATCATTCTAGGATGGATTTATGCCTTTAAGTTACAGTTTTACATTCATTTTATAGCAACTTTATATCATTTTTGGGACTAACCTATTGACATAGTGCCCGGTGCCAGTTGCTATTTTTTGCTTGTTTTTTACTTCTCAGAGTATCAGTACCAAACGGAGTCCAAATGCCGTGAAACTTTTTGGAGATTTTTTTGGACCATAAGAAAACTTGGGAGCCAAGGAAGCACCTGGGGGAGGCCCGTGGGGCCCACAAGACACCAGGGCATGCCAAAAGCCCCTGGCGCGCCCTGATGGGTTGTTGGCCCAGAGGGCTGTGACACCCCAAGACCGATGCTCGAGATGCCTTTCATTTTTTTCGTTATCGTTGTGTGTTTCAACTGTTGATGCCATGATCATGATTAGTAACATTGTCATATTTTGCTTCTTGCATCATGTTCATCTTTTATTATATTACCTCATGCCATGCTTGTTTGTTTTGCCATGCCTATCTCTTGTCATATTGCTTTTGGTCATTCATGTTGTTGCCATGAGCATCATGTGCATTGCACTCATCCTTATGTTACATGTTAATTTCATGTTGTGTGTGCATCAGCCCTTGCTATCCCTCTCTCAAGCCATGCCCATGTATCATCACCTCCCCCTTCCTTCTTCCTTCATGTTTTTTTGCAAGTGACATTATTCCCTCCTCCAATAATGTTCATTTTTTGCGTGATGACCTTACTCCATGCCTTATAACTCTCTGTCAAATATCATCCATTTTGGAGTTGTTTTGGTTGGGTTCAAAAATGGCTCGAGTTTGAATTTAATTCAAACTTGAATTATTTTTGTACCACTAAAATTGTCCAAGGCAATTTTATTAAATGGTGCATAACTCCAGGAATCCAGATATGTCCTTACTTCTTATTTTTCATCTCCAATAGCCCTAGGATTTTCCCTTTTGTGGCTGTCTAATTTCAAGATAGAATAAAGAAAATGGAAAGGGCCTTACCTAGGTGCTGCACTTGGCCTACTCCTTCCTGGAGCCCAGCCAGCACTAGCCTGGTCCTTCTCTCCCTCTTGTTGGTAAGTTCCTCATGTAACCACCTAGACGATCCCACCTGTCGGTCTCTCTCTCCTTCACCTTTCTCTTTCCCTCGTTCCTTCTCCTCATGGTTAAAATGCAGGGCCCATGGGCACCGTGGCCACTACGATCGTTGCTCCCTCCATATAAAGCTGGACCGGGCCTCGCCCTAGGGTTTCTCTCTTTTCCCCTTTTCCCTCCGCGCCACCACCCCTCCTCAAATCCACTCTCGTCCCCTGCCCTGCTGCTTCCAGGAGCCATGGCCGGCGCAGCCGTGAGCTCCCCTCCGGCATAGGAGCCCCACTGGCCTCCCTCCTCGTGCCCTAGAGCACCGACGCACCATCCTGGTTCCATTCAGAGGCCAAGGCGCGCCCAGGGATCGCCAAGTCCCTCGACATGTTCTTCCACTACGTCGTCTTCTTCATGGACAACAAGTCCACAGGAGTTCGTCGCCTCCCCGCCGTCGATCTGCTGCATCCCCGGCCACACCTTCGTGCCATAGGTATACTAGGTATACCCAAGTACCTCCCTGGTCTTTCCTGTAGCCGATAGATCTCCATAGGCGTCGCTACATCCGTATCTTTCCCGTGCTCTTGGTACTCTGGCGAAGTCTGTAACTTTTTCCTAGTTTCTCTCATTGCCGCGATTAGCCCCTCACTGCCTCACTTCAACCTTGCCTCACCCGCCGCGCCCACACGCCCCGCAGCGCAGCAGCCACGCGCGCGCTCTCTGCCTGCCTTGCCTCGCCGGACCTCACGTACCCGAGACGAGCTCGTGCTCGTGCATGAGCACCATGCGCGTGCGCCTTCCACAGTCCCTCCGCTTGCACACCCCGGCTCCACCTTCAATTTCTGCACCCCCGCCAATGATCCTCTGCTCCGGTGGTCGCCATCATACTTGCTGGCAGCGTCGTCGTTCTTATCTGCCTCTGGCAGGACCAGCCAGCCTCGCCTGGAGCTCGGCCAAAAGGGACAGCGCGCCTTCCTTGCCACGAGCGCAGCAGCTGCGCACTGGTTGCGCCCTTGCAACTCCACCCAGGAGACCAGGGTTCGAATCCTTGGCTACACGTATTTCCGTTGCGCCTTTTATTTTCACTATGCCGCTGACACGGAGGTCCCACCTGCCATACGCACACACACGTACCAGCCCAACTGGTTGGTCTTCCCCTTTGTCACACAGGCAACCAGGAATCAAATCCCGACGGCTGTATATGTTGTTTTCACCGATGTTTTTGCTTCACCCAGTTCAAGCCTTCATTCAGTTTCATAAATGGTAAAATCCATTATTCAAAACGAACCCGTCAGTAGCTCAACTGGTTGATCAGCCACGCCCATATCCAGGAGGTCTTGGTATCGACTCCTAGCGAGCCCCAATTGTTTTTGCCTCTATTTTTATTTCTTTTCCTCACCAAGAGTGCACAACTGCTTGGGCCAAATCTCCCTGGGCCAAATCTGTTTTTTCTCTTCTCAGAGTTTTTCTCTATTTTTTTCCGAGTGCATTGCATAATTACAGAATTATTGTCATTTTGAAATATTGATAAGTAATTGGCCTTGCATGAGTTTTAAACATGTCATTTATGTAGAATTATCAGAATTTTGTGTAGATTAATATTGTGCAACTTTCTGCCCTGTTTGAAAATGTTAAAAAGGTTGTTGCATTTTCTTTGCTTAAATAACATGATAAACTGGTTTAATTCATAATTGCATAACAGTAGCTCCAAATTTAATAAACTTTATATGTAAATGGGGTGGAAAAATGTGTAGATTAACTTGGTGCACTTACTTTTGCTGTTTAACAACTCCGAAATATGGTTTATGTAAAACAGTACCACGTGGGGATTTTCTGGAATTGGTGTTTATTGTTTCCGGCCCCATTTAAATTGCTTGATGTAGTTTAATTGTGTTGCGCCTCTTTCCATGTTAACCAACATTTAAACTTGTTGTGTACATAAACGTGAGCGAACTAAATAATTGAATGTGGTGTTTCGTCAATATGCAACCCATTGCGTATTGAGCTCCACTTAACTTGTAGTATTGTTTGTGCACTTTGCCATGCCAAGTATATTTGAACCGGACATGCATCATATTTGTTTGTGTATCATGCCATGGTTATGATATGTGTGTTTACCATGTTGTTTGTTTCTTTCCGGTGTTGCTTCTTAGTTTCGGTAATATTGCGATGTGAGGATTCATTTGAATACGTTTGGTTCGTCTACGTGGCTTCGTCTTCTTCATGGACTCGTTCTTCTTCCTTGCAGGATTCCAGGCAAGAAGACCGTCACCTTGGATACTTTTACTATTATTGCCATGCTAGTTGTCTCGATGTTATCGCTATATGTCGCGCTACCTATCTATTTGTTGTCAGCCTCTCCTTGTTGCCATGCAACCTCTATCCCTTGACACCATCCCAACAAACCGTTGTTTGGCTATGTTACCGCTTGCTCAGCACCTCTTATAGTGTTGTTAGTTGTAGGTGAAGATGAAGATTGCTCCATGTTGGAACTTGATTGTTGGAATATCACAATATCTATTACTATAATTAATGCACCTACATACTTGGCAATGGGTGGAAGGCTTGGCCTTTTGCTCGGTGTTTTGTTCCACTCATGCCACCTTATGAACCGATAAACCAGTGTTATGTTCCTTGATTTTGCGTTCCTAACGCGGTTGGGTATATAGGGACACCTTGACAGTTCGCTTTGAATAAAACTCCTCCAGCAAGGCCCAACTTTGGTTTTACCATTTGCCATAACTAAATAACTTGCATAAGGACTTTCCAGGCCCCGAGGACTTAATTTCCAACCCGGGCCAGTGCTCCTCATGAGTGTTGGTCCAAACATGTCAACCGCCGGTGACCGCCAGGGGAAACTCTGGTATTTTGGTCTACCGAAAGTTTGGACAATCTGGACATGGCCTGAGACGAGATACGCGCGGCTACTATCAGGGTGTCAGCAGGCCGGGAGGTCTTGCTGGATTTGTTTTACCATTGTCGAAATGTCTTGTGCACCGGGATTCCCAGTCTGATCGGGTTGTCCATAAGATAAGGGGTTTTTACCTCTACTGATCGTGAGAGCTTGTGATGGGCTAAGTTGGGACACCCATGCAGGGTTATAATCTTTCAAAAGCCGTGCCCGCGGTTATGTGGAAGATTGGAATTTGTTAATGTCCGGTTGTAGAAAACTTGACAGAGGATCCAATATAAAATACACAATCGTGTGAGTAAACGTGACCGTCTCTTTTCACTTTGAGAAGAGAACATGGTGGGGTTATATTTGACTCGTAGGTAGTTCAATATCTCTTAGCAATCATTACTAGTTTGCGACCATTTGCGTAGATGTTCATCTTACTCTTGTACTCGTAAGTTAGACATCGTATAATTCTTAGCCGCTGCTGCAACCTCACCACTATCCTTTTCCATACCCATTAAGCTTTGCTAGTCTTGATACCCATGGTTATGGGATTGTTGAGTCCTCGTGGCTCACAGATACTACAACAATAGTTGCAGGTGCAGGTTTCCGATGACTGAGAGCGATGTTATGTTGTGTTGGAGTTCTTCTTCCTCATCAGTCTTGGGTTAGGTTCCTGGTCGGTAGCCTGGGATAGCAGGATGGATCTCGTTGTGTTTTTCATGTTTGCATCCGTAGTCGGGTGTCTTGTATATGACGATGTTGTATTCATGTGACTTGTATGACTTGTATGTATCCCCATGTATTCATGTAATGGTACGATGTAATGATATCCATCTTGCCAAGCTCCCGAAATGCGGTTGTGCCCTAATCACAAGTGTATCACGTGATCAGGATAGAATCACATCTTGGGCGTGACAAGTTGGTATCAGGGCCTTGACTGACCAAAGGAGCCCCCTTGATTGATCGTAGCTTGGCCGTTGTCGATTCTAACAGAAACACTATTTTCGGAGTCTAGTTATCTTGGAGAGTAGGAATTCTTTTTACTCGGCAGCCCCTTCATCGCTCTGGTGTGGAATCTTGACGTAGGTTTTTTGAATTACTCCTCTTCCCCTTAATTTTTTTAGGATCACGTAGTTAGTTTTCGTTCGTTGTGATGTCTGCTCTTGTGATCCGGTGCATTTCTCGTCAAGTTGATTTGATCCTCTTCATCTTGTGCTAGTTCAATCCTCAGTTCTTTCCAACTGGCATCGTTTTCCCCGTCCGATGTGGTCTTTCTTTTTCCCACCCGCCCACCCTTTTTATTCTTGGAGCCAGAGTCCTTAATCGAGTATCCATCCTACTCATGCGAAGCCTTTGCTTTCTTTCCTCAATTATTTAAACTGTTGAATTCTCCTCTCATTCAACATTCTTCATCTCTTTTCTTTCCGATGGTTCCAATTCAATTGTCTTTGGTGCTCATCATATTGTTTCCCTCGGCTCAAATGATTCCAATTGCTCGCTCGCCTCTCGCCATTTAATCATTTCGGAGTTCCGAAGATAACTCGCGAGATTCGTGTTTGCCTTCAAATTAATTCGAGGTTGTCACCTCATTCGAGTCTTTTAACCGTTCCGGTGCATCATTTCTCATTTGAATAATCCTTTCCTATGGTATTTTCTCTTCTGTGGGCTCATAACCCACATGTCTTTTCCCAGGATCTTACCTGACTCTTCTAATTGTTTTCAGGAGTGATTCCCAAATTCCTTTCAAGTGTGATGTAAGTATGGATTACATCAGTCATATGCCTTCTCCAAGATCGTTTTCAAATTCTTTTCATTGTTGGTTCGACATTTCTTCTTTTAATTCAACCAGAGTATTTCAACAATTTTGGCGTTGTTTCTCGTCGACATTTGAAGACCGAAGAAGAGTTTTCCTCTGAATCTTGTCCGTTCTCTCGAAGATTGATGGTTCTAGCTTCATGTTATCCTCTCAAAATATTTCGTCGGTCAGTAATTCTTTTTCTTACCATCCGAAGCATTTCATGTATTCTCCATTGTGATTATCCGAAAGCCATCATTTCAGAATATTTCTTCGTTCTCAGTTTTCAACTTCGTCCTCCAACTATTCTTCATTGATGACTCTTCATTTGTCTCCATATTCTTGCGGTGCTTCGTTCAAGCATTTTTTAATCCATCCGCGATCTATTCATTCGCTTGCATCTAAATCCTCGTAAGTTCTTTATTCGTTTTCGAATTTTATCCGGCGATTCGTTCTCTTCTCTTCGTTCATTCTCTAATTCTTCCGGCGATTCATTCTCTTTTCTTTGTCCAATTTCAATTCTTCCCGGTGGTTTGTCCTTTTCTTCGCTCAGTTTCAATTCCTTATGGTGGTTCGCTCAAGAGTTCTTTTCAGGTGTGATCATATCAATTCTGTCGTTCTTTCCAATCTTACCGGTGGCTCATGAAGACTTTCTCAAGTTTTTGCGATATATATCCCTCGTTATCCAATTTTCAATGAGAATAAGTAGTATGCAAATCCATTGCTTTCATCAATTTAATTGACGGAGAATAAACATAACATAATTCTTATTCTTCAAGTTGATTAATCCCTTCTTTCAGAATTTGTTCTTGAGGAATAAATTCTAGTCCTAAGTGTTTTAATCTTTTCTTCCCCGGAGTTCAAAGTTATCTCGACTACCTCGGTGGAACCCCCATCTAAATCATCCCAAGGCCTTATTCTTCTTTCCATCCTTCATCATCCTTTTGTTACCGGAGTTCTTCATGGTGGTTCATCATGAGTTAATTCATTCATCAAGTATTCATAAAAAATTCTTGAGGAGCAGCTCAAGCATTATTCTTCTTGCTCCTAGAGATGCAAATATCTCTCCCTCTTCTTTTGAAGTGGAGTTTTGCATTTCTTAATTCTCAGCTAATCCATCTTTCGGTAGTGACAGAAATTCAACTTTAGTTTTGAGAGGTTTACATAAGCCCACACAAATGAAATATCTTGTGTTGATTCTTCAAGAACTCCGTTCAACCCTTCTTCGTGAAGATGCTCTTTCAAATTCATTCGTGGTGGAAGTTATTGTTCTCTTATCCGTTCTTTTCATTTCACTCTTTCAATTCTTCCAGAGGCATCGTGTTGTTAATCTCGTCAAGTGTCGTTCCATCTTGTCAAGTTTATGGTATATTCCATTCGTATTCAACTGGAGTGCTGTCTAAATTTTCTTGTTCTTATTCCTTGTCTATCTCGCTTAACTGGAGTGGTTTCAATGTCTCTCTTGTCACTTAAGCCCCTGATTCTCGTCGTATGCCTTGTTTCCTCAATTTACTGAAGCTTCTCAATCTCATTCGTCTTTGTTGTATTCTTTCTTTCAAGTTGCTCAACCTCTCAAGGTTCCTTGGTTTCACTCTTTTGTCCAAGGAGCGACTTTGTTCTTCCTATTCCTCTTCCGTCTCGTTCCTAAGATCTGAGGACGAGATCCCTTGTTAGTAGGGGAGTGTTCTGACACCCCGAGACCGATGCTCGAGATGCCTTGCATTTTTTTCATTATCGTTGTGTGTTTCAACTGTTGATGCCATGATCATGATTAGTGCCATTGTCATATTTTGCTTCTTGCATCATGTTCATCTATTATTATATTGCATTATGCCATGCTTGTTTGATTTGCCATGCCTATCTCTTGTCATATTGCTTTTGGTCATTCATGTTGTTTCCATGAGCATCATGTGCATTGCACTCGTCCTTATGTTACATGTTACTTTCATGTTGTGTGTGCATCAGCCCTTGCTATCCCTCTTTCAAGCCATGCCCATGTATCATCATCTCCCCCTTCCTTCTTCCTTCATGTGTTTTTTTGCAAGTGACATTATTCCCTCCTCCATTAATGTTCATTTTTTGCCTGATGATCTTACTCCATGCCTTATACCTCTCTATCAAATATCATACATTTTGGACTTGTTTTGGTTGGGTTCAAAAATGGATCAAGTTTGAATTAAATTCAAACTTGAATTATTTTTCTACCCCTAAAAATGTCCAAGGCAATTTTATTAAATGGTGCATAACTCCAGGAATCCAGATATGTCCTTACTTATTCTTTTTCATCTCCAATAGCCCTAGGATTTTCCCTTTTGTGGCTGTCTAATTTCAAGACAAAATTAAAAAATGGAAAGGTGTTGACACACGAACACGGTACGTGTACCCTCGACGGCGGGGGTGATGCACCGCAGCTCACGTTGAAGGAGGCCCAACCGACAGCGTGGTACGCAAGACAGAGGACGGGCGCTTTTGCGGACCCGAAACCCCACACCACCGGGAGGGACCCCGTCAGGGAGTGCGGCAT
The DNA here is from genome assembly GCA_902687465.1 of Secale cereale. Lineage (NCBI taxonomy): Eukaryota > Viridiplantae > Streptophyta > Magnoliopsida > Poales > Poaceae > Secale > Secale cereale. The sequence continues at coordinate 282,365,653 of LR738712.1, forward strand.
AAATGGGCTGCCCTAGGTCGATTCTCTCGCCCCTAGAGCCTCGAGATTCACAGCTCTCAAACACGAAGAACAGCGAAGAACGAGAGAGAAAAATGATGGAGAGATAAAACGCAGACTGGAAAAAGTAGTATATTGATTTGTTCGATTGTGAGTTGTCTAATTGTCCATCACCCCCAACATATATAAGAGGTGCCTGGACTTCCCGTACAAGCAAAGGATTGATCTAGGCTTTCCTTACAAAAATTTACATTAATTCAGGTCCTAGAGTCTTAGTTCTATTCCAACTCGGATTCAGTCTGAATCTGGCCCAACTTCTGTCTTCCTCCCTGCACGGGCCGCCGAGCTTGCATATGACCTCCGATCAAGACGGCCCGAATAACAAACTCGTGCGCCTCGTCGAGACGATCAATTATCATGTTGAACACTTTTCCAAATAAGGCCATCTTGAATACTCTACGAAGCCATCTTTAATATCCAGTCGGACTTGGTCATGTAACGGACTGGATTGTCCGAGTCTCGTAGTGAACTTACAGGCCATATACTATCTCAGATGATAATGAACCCAAAACCAAATTTCACCATTTTGACGATGCACACAACTTCCGTGTTGATCACTTCTCCATCTGAGGTCGTCTGGATTACCTTTCGGGCACATCTTCAGTTTCACTCTGATCCGAGCTCATCCACTCGGATATTAGAGTTTTTTGTCCGATTGGACCTTTTCACTCGGATGTTAGAGTCTTTCACTAGGAAGACAATCTTTCACTCGGATGACTAAGTTTTCATTCAGAAGACAATCTTTTCACTCGGAAGACAATCTTTCACTCGGATGACTATATTTCACTCGGAAGGCAATATCTTACTCGAACGTCAAGTTTTCATTCCGACGGTAATCTTTTCACTCAGATGATAATTTCACTCGGATTACAATATTTTCAGTCGGGAGCCAATCTTTTACTCGATCGATAAGTTTTCACTCGACTTTTTACTCGATTGGTAGGTTTTCACTCGGATGGTAAAACTTTTCGCTCGGATTTCCCGACTGAAAAGACAATCTGATGTTGATTTGCCTCTCGAGGTTGCATACGACCTTGGATTGAGACAAATTTTATATGAAAATCGATCGGCTCGACGATGTGAAACTTTTTCATGTTGATGGTTTTTCAATTCAAGGCCGTCCAGAAGGCCGAATTGCTCACGCATTGTATCAGACACTCATCAACATGTGTGTGGTGTCGTGCGTAATATTTTGGTCTTTAATAGGGCTGGTCAGTATTGACTGTAATTTTTGCATACGAACTCAGATTGAGATGTTTTATATATCAAAATTGATTGCCTCGACGAGACGAAGACAATTCCTATAGAGTGCTCCTTCATCCGAGGTCGTCTTGAATGCGTGATTGGGCAAAAAACCACTTAGCACATTGAATTATGCCACTCGGAGTATAGTTTCGGTCCTTAAAATAAGGTCGAGTGATGATAACCGAAACATCAAAGTTATTCCACTCGGCGACGTGGATCTTTTCATGCTAAAAACCCTTCCACTCGAGACCATCTTTATTGCTTTCCGTATCTTGCCAAAATCAGGTGTCAACACATGCCCCCCCCCTGTTTTTCGGCAAAGCTTGCATGCCGAAAAATAATATGCACCATTTTTATTCTAAGGACGATGTCAACACTCCATCGGCCATTTGTATTTCTTAGGGCGATAATCATGTATTGGCCATGTTTGTGCTAAGGGCGATAGTCGTATATCGGCCATTGCTTACTTAGGCTTCTTGCCACACACTCGGGTGGTATTTCTTCAAGTACTTGCCATTGAGAGCTCGAGGTAACAATGTCCCCTGTACGGACTCCACCAAATATGAGTTTCCAGGAACTATTCTTGTAATCCTAAAATGACCTTCCCAACTCAGAGACCACTTCCCAAATTTTCTATCTCTTGAACCAATCGGCAGAATCACTTTCCACACGAGATCACCAACTTGAAATTTCTTCAACTTAACTTTCTTATTGTAAGCTCTTGCCACCCTCAACTTGTCTCTTTCTATGGCTTTTAAAGCAGCCAAACGTTTATCGGCAACCTCATCAATATTGTCCATCATCAAGTTATAAAAATTTATTGTCGATAAATCATTTTGTTTGGCTATTCTCAAGGCATTCAAATTTACTTCCACTGGTAAAACAGCTTCTTGACCATACACTAGTTCATATGGAGTCACCTTCATAGCACCATGCCTTGAGATTTTATGTACCCACAAAGCTTCAGACAACAACTCATGCCATCTCCTTGGATTATCCTCAATCTTCTTCTTGATGAGTTTGATTAAAATTTTATTGCTAGACTCAGCTTGTCCATTAGCTTGGGCATAATACAGAGAGGAATTGAGCAACTTTATGTTATAAGATTCGGCAAACTCTCTGACTTGGTGTGACATGAAAGATGATCCTTGATCTGTAGTTAACCTTTGAGGAATACCAAATCTATGAATAATGTGCTCAGTTATGAATTGAATTACCTCCATATGTGTCATGTTCTTGAGAGGTATTACTTCAGACCATTTAGTGAAATAATCGGTAGCCACCAATACGAACTGATGCCCCTTTGAGGAAGATGGATGAATTTTCCCAATAAGGTCTAAACCCCATCCTCTTAAAGGCCATAGCTTGATAATAGGATGTAACATAGCAGCAGGAGCTAATTGAATATCACCAATTTTTTTGAAAAGCTTCACACCCTTTATAATATCTGAAGCAATCATTAATCATAGTCAGCCAGTAAAACCCAGCACGTCGTAATAACAACTTCATCTTGGGAGCCGACTGATGAGTGCCACAAATGCCTTCATGTACCTCTCCCATAGCAACTCTTGCCTGGTCTTCATCCAAGCACTTTAGAAGAACATCATTGACCGTTCGGCGATAGAGACCATCATCTCCCATTGCATACTTGAAAGCCATACGCCGAACAAGCCTGTCCACCCTTTCACTCGGATTGCACAAGTAATCAATAATGGGCTTCCTCCAGTCGGGATTGTCACCTGCACTAGATTTTTTGTTAATGGCCGAACCAATGGGTTCAAGTTCGGCCTCTTCCATATTGGCAATACAAGACATCGGTCTTTAAGAGATATGAAACATGCCATGATCAACATGATATCCAGATGCTTGTTGTGCCAACTCATTTGCCTTCCAATTTTCATGCCTAGATATATGAGCAATGCTAAAACAATCCAAAGTAGAAATCATATCTAGACATTTATCGAGATAAACATTAAGTGATTCGTCCGAAACTGAAAGACTTTGGATATTTGCTGCACCACTAGTAATGAATCAACAAAAGCCTCAATATGTGTAACACCTATAGCAATTAACATCTCTAGGCCAAATAACAAAGCTTCATATTCGGCCTGATTATTTGTGCAAAAATATTCTAAGCGGCATGAGGCTTTGAAAACAGCACCATAGGAGATATATAAACAATACCAACACTTTGGCCATTGCTACAAACTGAACCATCAAAATATAATCTCCAAGGTACTAGCGAAACAAGGTTTATATCAACATCATGTTTGTCATTAATCCGATGCTCAACAATCAAATTAGCAACGATTTGGCCCTTCATGGATTTTAGAGATTAATAAGCCAAATCATACTCAATCAAAGCATAAGCCCACTTGCCAATTCTACCACTAAGAATTGGCCTATGCAACATGTATTTAATGACATCGGTTTGACAAGCTACTATGCAAGCACTCGGTCGCAAATAATGTCTCAATTTTGTGCAAGCATAATATAAGCATAGACATAGTTTTTCAATAAATGTATACCTTGTCTCGGCGTCCAATAAGCGTCTGCTCAAATGTGTAATAGCATGCTCTTTTCCTTCGGTTTCTTGAGTCAAAACAACACCAATAACACCTTCTTCTGCTTCAATGTAAAGCTTAAAGGGCTCCTTATGCTTGGGGTGCTTTCATCACCGGAGGAGTGCACAAATAATTCTTGATCATATCAAAGGCTTCTTGCTGTTTTGCCCCCCATGTGAAATCAACATCATTCTTTAACCGAAGGATAGGAGTAAATGCACCAACTTTCCCTGACAGATTAGCTATGAATCTTCTCAAATAATTGACCTTGTCAAGGAACTTTTGCATATCTTTCTTACATGTTGGAGCTTCCACTTTCTGTATAGCTTCTATCTTTTTGGGATCAATCTCTATGCCATCTTCATGAATAACGAAACCCAAAAACTTACCCGCTGACATGCCGAATGCACACTTCAGAGGATTCATCTTTAGCCCATACTTTTTCATTATTTCAAAAGCTAAACGCAAATCGGCCAAGTGAGATTCAAAAGCATCTGATTTGACAACAATATCATCAATATAAACTTCATGTATGACACCGAGTAAATCATGAAAAATCAAATTCATAGCCCTTTGATATGTGGCGCCAGCATTTTTTAATCCGAATGCCATCACCGTCCATTCGAATAAACCAAGGAAACCAGGGCATCGGAAAGCCGTTTTGGACATGTCCTCTTCAGCCATAAAATTTTGGTTATACCCTGCATTACCATCAAGGAAGCTAATGACTTTATGTCCAGAAGCATCATTAATAAGCATATATGATATTGGCATGGGATACTCATCTTTGGGTGTAGCCCTATTCAAATATCTGAAATCAATGCATACCCTTAACTTGCCAGATCATTTTTTCTCCACCTGGACAATGTTAGAAATCCACTCGGCATACCTGCAAGGTCGAATAAAATTAGCTTTAAGCAATCAACCGATCTCTTCCTTAATTCGGTCATATGTTTTCGGATTAAACTTTCTGGCTGATTGTTTATATGGTCTAAAACCAGCCTTTATAGGTAACCGATGCTCCACTAGCTCTCGGCTTAAACCTGGCATCTCATGATATTCCCATGCAAAGCAACAAACATATTCTTTCAACAGCTCGATTAACTTAGCTTTACAATCGGCTTTCAAATTTTTGTTTACAAACATCGGTCGAGTGACTGAACCATCTCCAATATCTATCTCTTCTAATGGATCAGCCGATGTAAAACCTTGTCCAAGTTTATCCATGTCATCTAATTCCTCTATAGATTCATACATATCGTTCTCACTTGACCGATATTTCACAAGACATTTTTGGAACCACTCAGAACTAGAATCCATTCGAACATATCAGACCTTGGAGCCGACTGCATTCAGTCGGCTTATAAGAAACGGGCACGAAACCATTCTTGGTCGCGCTGAGAAAATCAAACTCTGACAAGTCACGTCCCGTCAAGCAAGTAGCATTGGGATGTTGCCAATCCACCGATGCATCGACCAAAGCAACACAGGCCGAGTTATCCGCATGAATGACTTCCACTTCATCATCAACCCACTGGATCAAAAACTGGTGCATAGTGGATGGCACGCACTGGTTTGCATGAACCCAATCACGGCCTAGTATGACGTTGCAGTTACCTTGCACCTCTGCGACAAAGAATGCAGTAGCCAAAGTTTTGCTTCTGACTGTAAGTTCCACATACATCACACCTTTGGCTTCAGTTTTCTCCTTGCCTTCAAATCCATTGAGCACCATATTCGTCTTTATCAACTCTTCATCGGTCAAACCCAATTTCTTGAAGACCGAATAAGGCATAAGATTTACCACAACACCACCATCAACAAGCATCCGAGTGAGAGGTGATCCATTGATATGACCTCTGAGATACAATGGTTTCAAATGCGTTACTGGGTCTTTTGGCTTCTCAAATACTGCATTTTTAGGGCCAAAATCCAGCTGAGCAATCTCCCCTTCCTCATCTACAGCACGAAACTCAGAAGGAAAGTAATAAACCATATTGATATCCATACCTTCATGAACCGACGTAGACTCATAATCTAACATATCATCCTCTTCCTCAACTGCATCCACCGTTTCTGAAATCTGTCCGAGTGAAGGAGAAGTAAGAAGTGTCGCAGACGATGTGATAGATGTTGCATCGTCCTTCTTTGGTGATGTAGGTACTGCTGTGATAGATGTAGAGGCTGTCTTATCTTGTATTTGTTTAGGCCTGCAGACTTGTTTTGCTGGAACCATGGGTCGAGTGTCATTGAGCAACTTATCCCTTTGCTTCTCAACCTCCTGTTCTGCCATCTCTTAACTCATTGACCTCTGTAGTTTCCTCTTTTGTGTCTTCGTTAGGCATGGAGGACACCACTTTGGCTGAGTGTATTTAGGATCTCTCGCCTTTACTTGGCTGGTGCTTGCTTCATGATCATTAGCTGAGTGCTTTGGCGCGATAGAAAGTATCGGCTCAGTCGAGTGGTTATGCACAGTCGGCCGTTGTACGGGGAATGTTTTGGTACCCAAGATAAGTGAGTCGACATCCATTTTCTCTTTGCCTTTTCCTGACTCGACTGCTGCAACACTTGGTGTCTTAACACGCCATTCTTTTTGACTTCCCTGATGCATGAAATTTCCACTCGGGCAAACCTTTTTATTCGGATGGAATCCACCTGGATGTAATTCACTCGGATGGAATCTACATGGCCACATTTTTTCACTTGGATAGCTTCCAACTGAGTGCATTCTCACACTAGGATAGTTTCCATTCGGCCTCATATTTTGACCAACCGACTGATAACCATCGATATTCAGTCGGCCATTGTATGAGTAGTCGAGTCGATCCCAAACAGGTTGCCTTTGTTCTTCTTGAAATGGTGCCCCTGGTCCAGCCAGCTTCATATACAGACTAAACATATCAGCTGGTGGTGACCTTGGTCGCTTTAGGTCTGTTGCCCGGTTAGAGCTAGAACCGGCCGGCTGACTGGCATACTTGGACAGCAACATATCAAAAGTTGGCTTGATCCGCTTATGCTGCACTTTAGCCTCATTCCTCTTCCACTTGCCAACTTCTGGACTCTTGGGCTTGACGAATTTAACACGAGTATTTTCTTGCACTCTCGGTTGCCCCCCGAGTGTAGGATTCTTGATGGTGATCTTGATTACTTCCTTGCCATCGGGTTGCTTGTCAAGCACAATCTGTCTTCCCAGAACCTTGTTGCCCTCCTTGTCTTTCCTGGGAAACCAACAATGACATTAGCTATATTAGCAGATTCGGCCATCTTCGGCTGAATGAGTAGCTTCTTCGCCTCCAAATCTATGGTATTCATTGGAAAGGGCTATTTATCAATTTGCATCTCAGAAAAGTTTAGTCATCCGTCATTAATGGCCGATTGTATCTGTCGTCGAAAAACATTGCAATCGTTAGTAGCATGACAAAAATAATTATGATACTTGCAATAAGCACACCATTTCAGCTCTTCAAACGACGTTAAGTATGAGATATTCTAGTAATTTTGGCTTGCAGTAAAGCATCAAATACCTTATCACACTTGGCAATGTTAAAAGTAAACTTCATCTCTTCATCACGATTCTTATGAATTGGTTTCAGATCATTACAAGTAAATGGTTTGGCCTTAGATGGACAAACAAATTCAGTAGTATAAATATCACCCTCATCGTCCGAGTGATCACTATCATATTCAACCATATTCATCTTTGGACGACCAGCTTTATACAAATGCACTTCTTTGAGATCTTTTCTTCGGCTTTCCTGAGCCAAAGCCCTTTTTAAGACTTGGCTAATATTTAAGAACACATAGCCTTCTAGATTTTCTCTAATGGGAGTCCTTAAACCACTCAGCACTAGGTCTGCCAAGTCTCTCTCGGTTATCACCAAACTATAACAACAGTTTTTTGTTTCTCTGAATCTCTTGACATCGGAGACTGATTCATCTTGCTTTTGTTTAACCGATGTCAGATGTGACAACTTGAGTTCATTATCGCCGCTATAAAAGTGATCATGAAATTTCTGCTCTAGCTGCGACCAAACCCGAATGGAACCATGTGGTAAAGAAGAAAACCCTGAAAATTTGGAACCAATTAATGATAAAGGAAACAAACGCACTTTCAATTCATTCAATGAGCCTGCCTCACCTAATTGTGCTAAATATTGACTAACATGCTCCCATGTGGTTTTTGTACCTTCTCCATTAAACTTAACAAAATCTGGAATTTTATATCCTGGAGGGCACTGGATGGCATTGAAGTACTCGGGGTACGGCTTTTGGTAAATCCGATTCCGAGGTGACTCAACTCCAAAATTCTCTTGAAGCATCTTAGCCATCTCCTCTCTAATATTAGCTAGACCATCATCCATAGTGGACGATGAAGCTTGTGGCAGTGGCATAAGAGGAGTAGGGTTACTAGCGGTGGGTAGGAATTGAGGCATGTATGTCGACCCATAACTTGATAGTGGTCGAGTGGTTGTAGATGTAGGTAGGGTTTGGTTCGGCGTTGCCACCGAACCTGGCATGCTCATGATAGGACTAATTGGTGCAGCCACATTCTGATTTGTTTGTGTAGGATATTATGTCATCGGCATGGGAGGTGCCGATGAAATAGGCAGAGTCAGATTAGGGTTTTGCACACTAGCAGCTATACCGCCATTACCGCTAGACGATTGAGATATATTCTTTTGAGCATTAGTATTTTCTATGAAAGTTTGATAGACTAGATTGTTACCATCAGCAATACGACTCTCAATCTCGGCCCACTGCTCAGGAGAAACGGTAGTACTCACAGAGGGTTTAACCTGCTCGGCTTGAAGAGGAGGGAACTTGATTTCTTAAATAGGAGTGATTTTGCCTTGGCGATCCTTCTTGAACTTCGCAAGGAACTCCTGCAACTCCTTCTCTTCACGCGCCTTCTTGTACTCCTCATAGATTTGGCGATGATCGGCCGATATCTCATCAAGACTGGGCTTAATGATGTTATCGGCGTCTACCTCAGATGGCTCGGGAAGATCGGACATGGTGGATGATGATGATTGACCTTCAGTACCCAGCGGAGTCGCCAAAAAGTGTGTTGACACACGAACACGTCACGTGTACCCTCGACGCCGGGGGTGATGCACCCGCAGCTCACGTCGAAGGAGGCCCGACCGACAGCGCGATACACAAGACAGTCGACGGGCGCTTTTGCGGACCCAAAATCCCACACCCCCGGGAGGGACCCCATCAGGGAGTGCGGCGGCAATGGGCTGCCCTAGGTCGATTCGCTCGCCCCTATAGCCTCGAGATTCGCAGCTCTCAAACACGAAGAACAGCGAAGAACGAGAGAGAAAATGATGGAGAGATAAAATGTAGACTGGAAAAAGTATTATATTGATTTGTTCGATTGTGTGTTGTCTAATCGGCCATCACCCTCAACATATATAAGAGGCGGCTGGACTTCCCGTACAAGCAAAGGATTCATCTAGGATTTCCTTACAAAAAATTACATCAATTCACGTCCTAGAGTCTTAGTTCTATTCCAACTCGGATTCAGTCTGAATGTGGTCCAACTTCTGTCTTCCTCCTTGCGCGGGCCGCCAAGCTTGCATGTGACCTCCAATCAAGAGGGACCAAATATCGAACTCGTGCACCTTGACGAGACGAACAATTGTCATGTTGAACACTTTTCCAAATAAGGCCATCTTGAATACTCTACGGAGCCATCTTTAATATTCAGTCGGACTTGGTCATGTAATGGACTGGATTGTCCAATTCTCGTAGTGAACTTACATGCCATATAATATCTCAGATGATAATGACTCCAAAATCAAAGTTCACAGTTTTGACGATGCGCACATCTTCCGTGTTGATCACTTCTCCATCCGAGGTCATCTAGATTACCTTTCGGGCACATCTTCAATTTCACTCGGATCCGAGCTCATCCACTCGGATATTAGAGTTTTTCGTCCGACTGGACCTTTTCACTCGGATGTTAGAATCTTTCACTCGGAAGACAATCTTTCACTCGGATGACTATATTTGTACTCGTAAGACAATCTTTTCACTCGGAAGACAATCTTTCACTCGGATGACTATATTTCACTCGGAAGGCAATATCTTACTCGAACGTCAAGTTTTCATTCCGACGGTAATCTTTTCACTCGGTATATTTTCCGTCGGATGATAATTTCACTAGGATTACAATATTTTTAGTCGAGAGCCAATCTTTTACTCGATCGATAAGTTTTCACTCGACCTTTTACTCGATCGGCAGGTTTTCACTCGGATGGTAAAACTTTTCAGTCGGATTTCCGGACTGAAAAGAAAACCTGATCTTGATTTGCCTCTCCAGGTTGCATACGACCTTGGATTAATACAAATTTTATATGAAAGTCGATCGGCTCGACGAGACGAAACTTTTTCATGTTGAAGGTTTTTCGATTCATGGCCATACAGAAGGCCGAATTGCTCACGCATTGTATCAGACACTCATCAACATGAGTCTGGTGTCGCGCGTTATATTTTGGTCTTTGGTAGGGCTGGTCTGTATTGACTGTAACTTTTGCATACGAACTCCGATTGAGATGATTTATATATCAAAATTGATTGCCCCGACGAGACGAAGACAATTCATTTAGAGTGCTCCTTCATCCGAGGTCGTCTTGGAGGCGTGATTGAAAAAAAACACTCAGCACATTGAATTATGCCACTCGGAGTATAGTTTCGGTCCTTCAAATAAGGTCGAATGATGATAACCGAAACATCAAAGTTATTTCACTCGGCGACGTGGATCTTTTCATGCTAAAAACCCTACCACTCGAGACCATCTTTATTTCTTTCCGTATCTTGCCAAAATCAGGTGCCAACAAAAGGGCCTTACCTAGGCGCTCCACTTGGGCCTCCTCCTTCCCGGAGCCCGGCCAGCTCTAGAATAGTTCTTCTCTCCCTCTCGCTGGTAAGTTCCTCATGTAACCACCTAGATGACCCCACCTGTTGGCCTCTCTCTCCTGCACCTTTCTCTTTCCCTCGTTCCTTCTCCTCATGGTTAAAATGCAGGGCACATGGGCACCGTGGCCACCACGATCATTGCTCCCACCCTATAAAGCTGGCCCGGGCCTCGCCCTAAGGTTTCTCTCTTTTCTCCTCTTCCCTCCATGCCGCCACCACTCCTCAAATCCACTCTCGTCCTCTGCCCCGCTACTTCCACGAGCCATGGCCGGCGCGGCCGCGAGCTCCCCTCCGGCATAGGAGCCCCGCCAGCCTCCCTCTGCGCGCCCAAAAGCACCGCCGCACCGTCCTGGTTCCATTCAGAGGCCAAGGCGTGCCCAGGGATCGCCAAGTCCCTCGACATCTTCTTCCACTACGTCGTCTTCTTCATGGACAACAAGTCCACAGGAGTTCGTCGCCTCCCTGCCGTCGATCTGCTGCATCCCCGGCAACACCTTTGTGTCATAGTTATATTAGGTATACCCAGGTACCTCCCTGATCTTTCCTGTAGCCGATAGATCTCCGTAGGTGTCGCTACATCCGTATCTTTCTCGTGCTCTTGGTACTCTGGCGAAGTCTATAACTTTTGCCTAGTCCTGTCATTGCCGCGATTAGCCCCTCACTGCCTCGCTTCAACCTTGCCTCACCCGTCGTGCCCGCACGCCCCGCAGTGCAGCAGCCACGCGCGTGCTCCCTGCCTGCCTTGCCTCGCCGGACCTGGCGTACCCGAGATGAGCTCCAGCTCGTGCTCGAGCACCACGCGCGTGCGCCTTCCACAGCCCCTCCGCTTGCACACCCCGGCTCCACCTTCAATTTCTGCACCCCCGCCGATGATCCTCTGCTCCGGTTGTCGCCGTCATGATCGTTGGCAGCGTCGTCGTTCTTCTCTGCCTCCGGCAGGACCAGCCAGCCTCGCCTGGAGCTAGGCCAAAAGGGACAGCGCGCCTTCCTTACCACGAGCGCAGCAGCAGCGGACTGGTTGCGCCCTTGCAACTCCACCCAGGAGACCAGGGTTTGAATCCCTGGCTACATGTATTTCCGTTGCGCCTTTTATTTTCACTGTGCCGCTGACATGAAGGTCCCACCTGCCATACTCACACACACGTACCAGCCCAACTGGTTTTCTTCCCCTTTGTCACACAGGCGACCAGGGATCAAATCCCCACGGCCGCATTTGTTGTTTTCACTGATGTTTTTTTGCTTCACCCAGTTCAAGCCTTGCTTCAGTTTCATAAATGGTAAAATCCATTATAAAAAACGAACTCGTTAGTAGCTCAACTGGTTGATCAGCCACGCTCATATCCAGGAGGTCTTGGTATCGACTCCTAGCGAGCCCCAATTGTTTTTGCCTCTGTTTTTATTTCTTTTCCTCACCAAGAGTGCACAACCGCTTGGGCCAAATCTCCCTGGGCCGCTGTAGATTGCTGCAATCCGGCCCACATCTATTTTTTTCTCTTCTCAAAGTCTTTCTCTATTTTTTTCCAGTGCATTGCATAATTACAGAATTGCCATCATTTTGAAATATTGATAAGTAAATAGCCTTGCATGAGTTTTAAACATGTCATATATGCAGAATGATTAGAATTTTGTGTAGATTAATATTGTGCAACTTTCTGCCCTGTTCGAAAATGTTAAAAAGGTTGTTGCATTTGCTTTGCTTAAATAACATGTTAAACTGGTTTAGTTCATAACTAAATAATCGTAGCTCCAAATTTAATAAAGTTTATATGTAAATGTGGTGGAAAATGTGTATATTAACTTGGTGAACTTACTTTTTCTGTTTAACAACTCTAAAATATGGTTTAGATAAAACAATACCAAATTTGTTATATGCTCATTGGGATTTTCCGGAATAGGTGTTTGTTGTTTCCGGCCCCATTTAAATTGTTTAGACAATGTAGTTTAATTGTGTTGCACCTCCTGCCATGTTAACCATCATTTTATCTTGTTGTATACATAAACAAGAGCGAACTAAGTAATTGAATGTGGTGTTTCGTCAATATACAACCCGTTGCATATTGAGCTCCACTTAACTTGTAGTATTGTTTGTGCATTTGCCATGCCATGTATATTTGAACCGGACATGCATCATATTTGTTTGTGCATCATGCCATTGTTATGATATGTGTGCTTACCATGTTGTTTGTTTCTTTCCGGTGTTGCTTCTTAGTTCCGGTAACGTTGTCATGTGAGGATTCGTTTGGCTACGTTTGGTTTGTCTACGTGGCTTCGTCTTCTTCATGGACAAGTTCTTCTTCCTTGCGGGATTCCAGACAAGATGACCGTCACCTTGGATACCTTTACTATCATTGCCATGCTAGTTGTCTCGATGCGATCGCTATATGTCGCGCTACCTATCTATTTGTTGTCAGCCTCTCCTTGCTGCCATAAAACCTCTAACCTTTGACACCATCCCAGCAAACCGTTGTTTGGCTATGTTACCGCTTGCTCAGCCCCTCTTAAAGCATTGTTAGTTGCAGGTGAAGATGAAGATTGCTCCATGTTGGAACTTGATTGTTGGAATATCACCATATCTATTACTATAATTAATGCACCTACATACTTGGCAATGGGTGGAAGGCTTGGCCTTTTGCTCGGTGTTTTGTTCCACTCATGCCGCCTTAAGAACCAATAAACCGGTGTTATGTTCCTTGATTTTGCGTTCCTACCGCGGTTGGGTATATGTTGACCCCTTGACAGTTCGCTTTGAATAAAACTCCTCCAGGAAGGCCCAACTTTGGTTTTACCATTTGCCATAACTAAATAACTTGCATAGGGACTTTCCGGAAACCCGATGACTTAATTTACAACCCGGGCCAGTGCTCCTCATGAGTGTTGGTCCAAACCTGTCAACCGCCGGTGACCGCCAGGGGCAACTCTGGTATTTTAGTCTACGTGAAGTTTGGACAATCCGAACGTGGCTGAGACGAGATACGCGCGGTTACTATCAGGGTGTCGGCACGCCGAGAGGCCTTGCTGGACTTGTTTTACCATTGTCGAAATGTCTTGTGCACCGGGATTCCGAGTCTGATCGAGTTATCCCTAAGATAAGTGGTTTTTACCTCTGCTGATCGTGAGAGCTTGTGATGGGCTAAGTTGGGACACCCCTGCAGGGTTATGATCTTTCGAAAGCCATGCCCGCGGTTATGTGGCAGATTGGAATTTATTAATGTGTGGTTGTAGAAAACTTTACAGAGGATCCAATATAAAATACATAACCGCGTGAGTAACCGTGACCGTCTCTTTTCACTTTGAGAAGAGAACACGGTGGGGTTATGTTTGACTCATAGGTAGTTCAGGATCTATTAGCGATCATTACTAGTTTGCGACCATTTGCATACATGCTCATCTTACTCTTGTACTCATAAGTTGGACACCATATAATGCTTAGCCGCTGCTGCAACCTCGCCACTATCCTTTTCCATACCCATTAAGCTTTGCTGGTCTTGATACCCATGGTTATAGGATTTCTGAGTCCTCGTGGCTCACAGATACTACAACAACAGTTGCAGGTGCTGGTTTCTGATGACTCAGAGCGATGTTATGTTGTGTTGGAGTTCTTCTTCCTTGTCAGTGTTGGGTTAGGTTCCTTGTCGGCAGCGTGTGATAGCAGGATGGATGTTGTTGTGTTTTTCATGCTTGCGTCCGTAGTCGGGTGTCTTGTATATGATGATGTTGTATTCATGTGACTTGTATGACTTGTATGTATCCCCATGTATCCATGTAATGGTATGATGTAATGATATCCATTTTGCTAAGCGCCCGAAATGCGGTTGTGCCCCAATCACAAGTGTATCACGTGATCGGGATAGAACCGCATCTTGGGCGTGACAAGTTGGTATCAGAGCCTCGACCGACCATTGGAGCCCTCTAGATTAATCGTAGCTTGGCCGTTGTCGAGTCTAGCAGAAAAACTATTTTTGGAGTCTAGTTATATCGGAGAGTAGGAATTCTTTTTACTCCTCAGCCCCTTCATCGCTCTGGTGAGGAATCTTGATGTAGGAGTTTTGAATTTCTCCTGTTCCCCTTCAATTTTTTTTAGGATCATGCAGCTAGTTTCCGTTTGTTGTGATGTCTGCTCTTGTCATCCGGTGCATTTCTCATCAACTTGATTCAATCCTCTTCATCTTGTGCTAGTTCAATCCTCAGTTCTTTCCAGTCGGCGTCATTTCCCCCGTCCGATGTGGTCTTCCTTTTTCCCACCCGCCCACCCTTTTTCTTCTTGGAGCCGGAGTCCTTAATCGAGTATCCATCCTACTCATGCGAATTCTCCTCTCGTTCGACATTCTTCATCATTTTTTTTCAGTGGTTCCAATTCAATTGTGTTTGGTGCTCATCATATTCTTTCCCTCGGCTCAAATGATTCCAATTGCTCGCTCGACGCTCACCATTTAATCATTCCGGAGTTCCGAAGATAACTCACGAGATTCGTGTTTGCCTTCAAATTAATTTGTTCTCTTCTCTTTGTTCATTCTCTAATTCTTCCGGCGATTCATTCTCTTTTCCTTGTGCAATTTCAATTCTTCCAGGTGGTTTGTCCTTTTCTTCACTCAGTTTCAGTTCCTTACGGTGGTTCGCTCAAGAGTTCTTTTCAAGTGTGATCATATCAATTCTTTTGTTCTTTCCAATCTTACCGGTGGCTCATGAAGACTTTCTCAAGTTTTTGTGATATATATCCCTCGTTATCCAATTTTCAATGAGAATAAGTAGTATGTGAATCCATTGCTTTCATAAATTTAATTGATGGAGGATAAACATAACATAATTCTTATTTTTCAAGTTGATTAATCCCTTCTTTCAGAACTTGTTCTTGAGGAATAAATTCTAGTCCTAAGTGTTTTAATCTTTTCTTCCCCGGAGTTCAAAGTTATCACGGCTACCTTGGTGGAACCCCCATCTAAATCAGCGCAAGGCCTTATTCTTATTCTTTTCATCCTTCATCATCCTTTTGTTACTGGAGTTCTTCATGGTGGTTCATCATTTAATTCATTCGTCAAGTATTCATCAAAAATTCTTGTGGAGCAGCTCAAGCATTATTCTTCTTGTACCTAGAGATGCAAATATTTCTCCCTATTCTATTGAAGTGGAGTTTCGCATTTCTTCACTCTCAGCTAATCCATCTTTCGGTAGTGGCAGAAATTCAACTTAAGTTTTGAGAGGTTTACATAAGCCCACACAAATGAAATCTCTTGTGTTGATTCTTCAAGAACTTTGTTCAACCCTTCTTCGTGAAGATGTTCTTTCAAACTCATTTGTCGTGGAAGTTATGTTTCTCTTATCCGTTCTTTTCATTTCACTCTTTCAATTCTTCCGAAGGAATCGTGTTGTTCATCTCGTCAAGTGTCGTTCCATATTGTCAAGTTTATGTTATATTCCATTCGTATTCAACCGGAGTGTTGTCTAAATTTTCTTGTTCTTATTCCTTGTCCATCTCGCTTAACCAGAGTGGTTTCAATGTCTCTCTTGTCACTTAAGCCCTTGATTCTCATCGTTTGCCTTGTTTCCTCAATTTAACGAAGCTTCTCAATCTCATTCATCTTTGTTGTATTCTTTCTTTCAAGTTGCTCAACCTCTCAAGGTTCCTTGGTTTCACTCTTTTGTCCAAGGAGCAACTTTGTTTCCTATTCCTCTTCCGTCTCGTTCCTAAGATCTCAGGACAAGATCCCTTGTTAGTAGGGGAGTGTTGTGACACCCTGAGACTGATGCTCGAGATGCCTTTCATTTTTTTCCGTTATCGTTGTGTGTTTCAACTATTGATGCCATGATCATGATTAGTGCCATTGTCATATTTTGCTTCTTGCATCATGTTCATCTTTTATTATATTGCATTATGCCATGCTTGTTTGTTTTTCCATGCCTATCTCTTGTCATATTGCTTTTGGTCATTCATGTTGTTGCCGTGAGCATCATGTGCATTGCACTCATCCTTATGTTACATGTTACTTTCATGTTGTGTGTGCATCAGCCCTTGCTGTCCTCTCTCAAGCCATGCCCGTGTATCATCACCTCCCCCTTCCTTCTTCCTTCATGTTTTTTTGCAAGTGACATTATTCCCTCCTCCATTAATGTTCATTTTTTGCCTGATGATCTTACTCCATGCCTTATACCTCTCTGTCAAATATCATCCATTTTGGAGTTGTTTTGGTTGGGTTCAAAAATGGCTCAAGTTTGAATTTAATTCAAACTTGAATTATTTTTCTACCCCTAAAAATGTCCAAAGCAATTTTATTAAATGGTGCATAACTCCAGGAATCTAGATATGTCCTTACTTCTTCTTTTTCATCTCCAATAGCCCTAGGATTTTCCCTTTTGTGGTTGTCTAATTTCAAGAAAGAATAAAAAAATGGAAAGGGCCTTACCTGGGCGCTGCACTTGGGCCTCCTCCTTCCTGGAGCCCAGCCAGCGCTAGCCTGGTCCTTCTGTCCCTCTCGCTGGTAAGTTCCTCATGTAACCACCTAGCCTCTCAATGCCTCTTCAAGTAGTTCGCCCAAGATGTGAATGCGGCTCTCCCAAAGCTCGAAGCCACGCTGCTACTCAGGTCGTCCACGTGCCCCATCACCTTCAGTTCAGCAGACCAGCTCAAGTGCGCGACTATGGCCGGCACCCTCTCGATGCTTTGTTCACCCATCATCAGTGATGTTCAAGTCACCAAGATGCTCATCGACGGCAGCGCGGGGCTTAATGTCCTGTCCCTCGAGACATTCGACAACCTTTAAGTACCGTACAAACAACTACTTCCTACCAAGCCTTTCTCCGGAGTGACTGACGGCTCCACCACCCCCATAGGGCAAGTCCGCCTGCCCGTCACCTTAGGCAAGCGTGACAACTACCACACCGAGCTCATCGACTTCGACGTCGCCTACATTCATCTCCCATACAACGCCATCCTCGGGTACCCAGCCCTGGCCAAGTTCATGACAGTGACCCACCATGGCTGCAATGTCCTTAAGATGCCACGAAGCGGTGGCATCATCGTTTTCGCTTGCGAAAGGAAGGACACAGTGTGCTCACTCGAGCGCTCTTATCAGGAAGCGGCGATCGAGGACCCAGACAACGATAGCACCATCTACCCTCCTGAGGCCGTCCCCAAGAAGAAGAAGCTACTCGCCCTGGAGACTCATGAAGTTGGGGCGCCTGGTGGCCACACCTCGGGACCTGCACCCAGCGATGGGGAGCCTCCCTCCCTCGCATAGGAAGGCGCGCCCGGCGCCCCCCTCAGGCTAGGCTCAGGGGCTCTCTTTTGGAGGGCCTCTGAACTGGTGAGTGTCTCGAGGGAGGTGCTCGGGCACCATGTGGAGGCGTGCTTCACCGTGCGTTTCCCTCTGGAGGCCTCAAGGCGTGAGGCACCGAGCGCTCAGGAGTTCATCAGCCAGACCATCGAAGACTTGCAGTTGCCAAGAGCAATTTGGGGTGAGCGCTTCCCGGCGCCTCGAAGTGCAGCTGTCGCCCCAGGCTCGGGCGACGGGCTGCGCGTCTACGTCAATGTCCCCGCACTCAACAGGATCGTGTCACAGGAGCTCTACTGGCCCTCCCTAGTAGGCCGGTAAGAGGGCCACCCTCAGAGCTACATTCACATGCCCTTCGGCCTGCCGAACCAAGCAACCCTGCACCAGCACCAGATGCGGAAGGTCCTGGCAACTCGCCAGGCCAGGCATCAGGAGATCTTGGTGGAGGTGGCCTTGGTTCTTCGCGAGCTCTGGAAATCTCCGGGGCCTCGCGAGGAACGGAGATCTAGACGGAGCTTAAGGAACGGCGTCTGCATCAAGCATCTTCAGCTGCACCAACACTACTTCAACAACTGTGCTAGGTGATATGTTCTAGTTTTGTTCAGCTGGGAGCGCCCCTCGGGCTGTATCATTCCCAGGCCGCACGGGTTTGTTCCTGTGGCGTGTATCCTTTTGCATCTTTAGCTTACTTGTTGGGGGGGCCCATTGGGCTGCATCATCCCCAGGCTGCACCGGTCTGTCCCTGTGGCATGTACCGCATCTTATGTTGCTTGATCTAGCTCATTTCCTCTTACAATTTGCCTCACGGGCATCACCTACTCATCTCTTTTGACCTCCCTGTCGGATCTTGGGTTCCGGCAAAACCCTTGAGGTTCGAACTATGGGGTGCGCACGAAGATCTCTCCTTCAGCCCTAGCTCGTCTACTCGCCGATCCCTAGGCCTAGCTCGTCGGATACGAAGAATAAGGGACACAAGGTTTATAGTGGTTCGGGCCACCGTTGTGGTGTAACACCCTAATCCAGTGTGGTGTGGTGGATTGCCTTGTAGGTTGAGGAAGAACTAGTACATGGAAGAACTGCCTCCTGGGGAGAGGGGTTCTTGCGCTCGAGTGATCTTGTGGTGTGTGGCCTTCTATCTGATCAACTCAAGATGAGATGATCCCAATGGTGGTGGCTAGTCCTATTTAGAGTGGTCCGGGTCCTCTTCCCAAATATTGAGCGGGAAGGGATCTCACAATGGCCAAATTTGAAGGGGGACAACTAGTACAAGCTATCCGGACAAAAGGTGGTCTTCGCCTGCCAAAGGCTCTTATGGTGACGCTGCCATGGGCTCTGTGATGACCTCCGCTCTACTGTCCTGCTGGTCTTCGTCTCGTTGCACCGATATGGAAACCTTTGCCTGATGCCTCGGGACTCCTCGCCTGCACCTGCTCCTTTAGCACCAAAGAGGAAATTGGGACTCTGCGCCCGCTGACGCCTGCCTGGCCTTGGTCGTCACTGCTCACGTCACGAGGACTTCGCGAGGTGCCCCTCACCTTGATATCTCCGTTCCTCAGGAGCCGGCCTAGTGAGGCCGCCCCAGGGGATGTCTTGCGTCGTCCTCCTCGCGAGGCTCGGCCCCTTGCGAGGGTCTTGGGTGGTCGTTGAAGATGTTCGGCCGTACCAAGCTGCCTGATGAGCCACGCCCTGGGCCGCAGGCAGGCAAGTCTGGGTACCCCCATTCCCAGAACGCTGACAGTAGCCCCCGGGCCCACGGTGCGCTCGGGCTTGGCTTCGCGGTGAAGCCAAGGGTCAAGTGCGAAGCGCCGTGGGCCCCAAAAGCCTGCGGCCTTGATAGATGTGTGGCAATTGATTGGACGTGAGCGTCTCCGCTTCCCCACACAGCCTCGGCGACTGCGCAAGTTGACAAGTCCTTGTGTGCACAAAGGACCATCATTACCTACGATAACGGAGGCCAGTGGTTGTCCTTCTCCTGGTTATAAATAAGGCAGCAAGAGGGGTTCTTGCTGCCCATCTTATCCCTTCGTTCCTCTCGCTTCTTCTTCTTCCTAGCCCTTTGCTTGGCTGAGCTGCTCATGGCGCCGATCCGGCGATTTCCTGCCGCTGAGAAGGGGAAGACTCCTCGCGAGGAGCCAGAAGTGCTCCCTCTGAAGAAAAGACCATTCCACCCTCATAGCACCACCATGAGACCAGAAGTGACAAGGCCTTGGCACAAGCGACCTCCCCATGGCTACCCGATGCCCCTGTACGCCAGGGCACCCGGCCACGGAGGCGAAGGCGGCGCCCAGCGCGCCCACGCCATGGCCGCATTGATCACGCTATAGTGGTGCATGCCGCCATCCCGCGAGCGCACGCCAGAGGCTCCTCGCGCGAGTTCGTGGTATGGGCGGTGATGCCACCTAGATCCTAGATACACTTCCCGCCATTCTTAGCCGCAGAGATGCCGCCAAGGGGGCCGCTCGAGCTGTGGTTGCGACACGCCAAGTGCCAGGCCCCGGCGACGAGGGCTGAGGTTGAGGTCGTCTCCCCGGGCAAGGTCTTCATGGCCCACGGATGGGGCGAGGTCACCCGCGTCTGCGGCGTGGGAGGCGCCCTCGCCATCCACTTCGAGTACGACGGCGCCTCCATGCTACACTTCAAGGCGTTCGACGAGAAGGGACGTCGCCTGGTGTGCTGCCCTGGAAGGGGCCGTCGGGACGACGCTGCGGCTGGCGCCAAGCCAGCCGTCAATCCTGCCACTAGCTCGGCCAGCAACAGCGATGGCCTCCGGGCGTCCAGCAGCTCTCCTGAGTCCGATGAGTCTCCAGATATGAGCGACGACAGCTACGCGCCCTCGAGCTCGCATTGCGCCCGAAACGCGCCGGGCTCACGAGCACATCGCTGGTGGTGATCTGCGCAAGGTCGGAGGAGGGCCACCGTGGCCCACTTTTGATAATGGCGTCGACGATGGCGGCCGAAGTTAGGATCCCCTGAAGTCCTTTTGTGGCGTTCCCTGCGAGGATTCAAAGCCAACCCCACGGGGGCATGTAAAGAACTTGTAATTGTTTTGCTTCTATCTTGTTATCCCCGCTAGTACACCCTATTCTTGAGCCTCATTCCAGCAATATCGCCCCTTTTTTACCCTTTCGGTTGCATAGTGCTCTACGCCGGCAGGCCCCAGTCCCAGGGCAAGCTGTAGCCGTCGCTGGTATGCGAGGTCGCGTTGCCGTGGTCAAGGCTAGGAGGTGAGCGGTCCGAGGTCCGGCAAGAGCTCCTGAGGTGCGATGCTCAAGAGGTCCCCCTTAGCGTGTAAGCGGCTCCCGGTGGTTAAAAAGCGAGGCGGCATTGCCGACGCGTGACTGTCGTATCCCATTATGTGAGTTATCTTGATGAGTTAACGACTTATCTTGATGAGCATGAGGAGATTCTCTAAGTGGCGTGTCTGGCTTGTTTCCGATGTCACAAGGCTGAGATTTCGCGATTTCCTCCCCGCTGGCCCCAGAGTTCTGCGTTGGTAGGACCCGGTCCCGCGCGTACCTCAGCCGCCGCTGGCTTGACCAGAACAGCAGGACAAGACCAGGGAGTGAGGGGCTACGAGACCAGTTAGGCCCTTGGGTCGCGATGCCCAAGGGTCCCCCTTGATGTATGAATGGCCTTCGGGAAGGGAATGCTGGACTCAGGCCTTGATGTTCTGCGTCGGTAGGGCCCGGCCCCGCGCGTACCTCAGCCGCTGATGGCTTGGAATGGATCACAAGGACAAAGCTAGGGAGTGAGGGGCTACGGGGCCAATTAGGCCCTTGGGTCGCGATGCCCAAGGGTCCCCCTTGACGTACGATCTGGCCCAAGCCCTCTGAGTCGGCCTCCCCTTCTCCCATCCTTCTTGATGCTCTACGTCCTCGGGTCCCGACCCTCGAGCGATGCTCGGCCACCGTTGGTATGCCAGGTTGTGATAGCGTGGTCAAGGCCAAGGGTTGAGGGCTGGAGAGTTGGTAAGATCCCTTGAGACACGATGCTCAGGGGCCCCCCTTTAATGCGCAAGCGAATTACGTGAGGAGGGGAGGCCGGCGGGATTGCCTGTCGCCGTGCTCCTGAGACTCCGGTGGGTTATCCTGCAGCAAAAAGACTTAGGGTCGCGCCCGCCACTGGGCTTCCGATAATTCCGCAGGAAGATGGAGGCACCAAGGACCTGGTGAGATGATGCTTGTGGAGCGGGCCGCGGGTCAGAGCTCGGTCCCTCGGGTTTATCAGCATTGCAGGGACAGACCCGTGCACAAGCGTCGTGCCAACGTATGTAGCTCCCGTTGCGAGATGAGCAGAGGTCCATTAGGCAGTGAAGGAGACCCGAAGGGGTGATGGTCAAATAGATAAGTGATTCTAACGCAGCTTACAGAAATGGTAACGCTAGCTCATGTAAGATGCAAGGGAGATACATGCCACAAGGACGGACCTGTGCGCCCTGGGGATGATGCAGCCCGAGGGGCGCCCCCAACAAGGTGAGCTAAGATGCAAAAGGATACACATCGTAGGGACAGGCCCATGCAACATGGGAATGATGCAGCCTGAGAGGCGCTCCCAGTTTAACAAAAATCGGAAAATTTCACCTGGCATAGTTACTGAAGTTGTGTTGGTGGAGCTGAAGATTCTCGACGCAGGTGCTGCTCCTCATGTGCCGTCTGGCTCCGGCACCTCGTGAGGCTCTGGGGTTCCCCGGATCTCGCCGAGGTCTGAGTCCAACTCCGCCTGGATCTCCTTATGCCTGGCCTCATGAGTCGCCAGGACCTCCCGCATCTCGCGCTGGTGCAGGGTCGCTTGGTTCGGCAGGCCAAAGGGCATGCGAACATAACTGTGAGGGGGACCCTCGCACCGGCCCACCTGGGAAGGCCAGTAGAGCTCCCGAGATGCGATCCTGTTGAGTGTGGGGACATTGATGTAGACACGTAGCCCGTCGCCTGAGCATGGGCCGACAGCTGCACTCAGGGGCGCCAGGCGGCGCTTGCCCCGCATTGCCCTGGGCACCTTTAGGTCTTCGATGGTCTGGCTGATGAACTCCTTAGTGCTTGGTGCCTCACGCCTTGAGGCCTCCGGAGGGAAGTGTGCAGAGAAGCACTCCTCCACATGGTGCCCGAGCGCCTCCCTCGTGACATTGGCTAAGTCAGAGGCCCTCCAGAGGAGAGCACCCGAGCCCAGCCTGAGGGGGGCGCCGAGCGTGCCTTCCTATGAAAGGGAGGGAGGCAGCCCCTCCCTATGTGTAGGTCCCGATGTGCTGCCTCTAGGTGCTGCATCCCCATGAGGCTCCAGGGCGAGCAACTGATTCTTCTTCTTGGGGATGAGCTCAGGTGGGTAGATGATGCTGTCATTGTCCGGATCCTCGATAGTTGCTGCCTGGTTAGCGTGCTCGATTGAGAACTCTCTATCCTTCTCCTCACAGGTGATGGTGATGACGCCCCCGCTTCCCAGCATCTTGAGGACGTCTTAGCCGTGGTGAGTCAGTCCCATGAACTTGGCCAGGGTTGGGTACCCGAGGATGGCGTTGTAAGGGAGATGGATGTGGGCGACATCGAACTCGATGAGCTCAGTGTGGTAGTTGTCGCGCTTGCCAAAGGTGACAGGTAGGCGGACCTGACCTACGAGGGTGGTGGAGCCGTCAGTCACTCCGGAGAAAGGCTTGGTACGCAACAACTGATTGTAGGGTACTTGGAGGCTGTCGAATATCTCGATGGACAGGACATTGAGCGATGCTCCATCATCGATGAGGGTCTTGGTAACTTGAAATTTGTTGATAACGGGTGAACAAAGCATCGGGAGGGCGCCATCCGTAGCTGCGCACTTGAGCTGGTCTACTGAACTGAAGGTGATGGGGCACCTGGACCACCTGAGTGGGCGAGTAGCCTTGAGGTTGGGGAGAGCCGCGTTTACTTCCCAGGCGAAATGCTTGAAGAGGCGCTGAGAAGCTGGGGCCTGTGCTCCGCCCAAGATGCAGGCGATGGCACGTGGCTCCTGGAAGGCCCCAGCCCCCTCGTCATGGTCGTCGTTTCTCCTTGGTGGCGGCAGAGGTGTAAGACCAGCCTTGCCCTGAGGGTGGTCCTCACGAGACTGGTCCCTCCAGGCGCCCTCACGCGGCTGATCGCGCCAGTGGTCCTCCCGAGATTGATCACGCCACTCCTGGCGGGGGCCGCGGTCGTCCCAGTGTCCACCGTTCCGACTTCCCCCACGGCCGTAGGCACGGTTGCTGTGTTCGGGGCGTTGGATGACACGTCCTTCGCCGAGGGCCCTGAGCTCTTGATAGTCTTGGGTGTTGTGGCTGTGCACGTTGCGGAAAGCGCAAAACGCCTGGCCGTTCTTGGAGGATTTTGGGTGGTTGCAACCGCGCTTCATCTCCGGTTCAGCTACGAGCACTGCCACTCCCTTGCGCTTTACGTCCTTGCTCTTGGCCTTCTTGTCTTCAGGTTCAACAACGGGGAGCTCGACGAGGGAGAGGCGCCCCTCCTCAGCTCTGGAGCACTTGTTTGCAAGGTTGAATAGCTCTAGGGACGTGCACAGATCTTCGTGGATGGTGAGCTCCTCCTTCATCTTGACGTTGCGGACATCATCAGAGAACACCGAAATGATGGCCTCGTCCGTGACCCTGCAGATCTTGACGCGGACACTGTTGAAGCGTTGGATGAACTTATGTAGGGTTGCTCCTGGTTGTTGCTTGATACGTCGTAGGTCACCCGCGGCCGGGGGGCGGTCCCGGGTGCCTTGGAAGTTGGCGATAAATCGGGCATGCATCTCACTCCAGGTGGAGATCGATCCCGTGGGCAGGTTCAGGAACCACGAGCGCGTGCCATCTTCACCATGATCTTCTCATTGCTGCTGAACGCTTTGATGCTTAGCTCGTAGAGCTGCAGGAACTCCGCAGGGTCGGGGATGCCGTCGTAGCGTGGAGGCAGGTCGGGCTTGAACTTCTCAGACCAGTTGACGTTGCGCAGCTCGGGGGCGAGGGCCTTGCAGCCTGCGGTCGACACCGGAGCTTGTTGGGGAGGTGGGACTTGATCTTGGTCCTCATGCGCCACCGTGGCGGGGGGCACGCGGTCTCGACGCGATGGTAGAGGGAGAGCTGTCGCTCCCCCGCAGGGCCGCTGGATCTCTTGGCAGCTTCCTTCTTCATGCACTGGCGCCACGCGTGGGCAGTCACGTCGAGGGGCCACGTGCCTTGGGTCTTGGACGACGCCTTGATGCAGAGGTAGCAGTGGAGCTCCATGGGCCACGTCGTCCGCATGGGGAGGCGAACGAGGCAGGGAGAGGGATGGCTCTGGAGAGCCCCCAGCGGCGCTGACGAGTTCGGCGATGCGCTCGAGCCATTCCTCATACAAGTCGTCAACGGGGCGGTAGCGGAGGAGCTCGCGGGGCATGAGCAATGCAGCCTGCACATCAGTGGATACGTGGCGAGCAAGGGTTGACGAGACTGCTAGGGTTAGCGATGAGGTCGCGGTGCGTCCGTCTCGCCGCACGGAGGGGTGCAGGGACGAGGCCTGCTGTTCGTGCCGCGCCGGGCCGGTGGCGGCATTGGCGGCTGGCGATGGAGAGTGGTGGGGTGGTCCACCGGCAGGAGCCGTCTGAGCAATGCAGGCGGCAAGGGCAGCCTGCCGATCAGGACGGGCTCTGCGAGCATCGGCCATGGAACCGCTGGGACGACGGAGCGCGAATCAACGGAGGGTAAGTTTCGGCACACCCCTACCCGGCGCGCCAAATGTCGAATCTTGGGTTCCGGCAAAACACTTGATGTTCGAACTCTGTGGTGCACATGAAGATCTCTTCTTCCGCCCTAGCTCGTCTACTCGCCGATTCCTAGGCCTAGCTCATCAGATCCGAAGAACAAGGGACAGAAGGTTTATACTGGTTTGGGCCACCGTTGTGGTGTAACACCATAATCCAGTGTGGTGTGGTGGATTGCATTGTAGGCTGAGGAAGAACTAGTACATGGAAGAACTGCCTCCTGAGGAGAGGGGTTCTTGCGCTCGAGAGAGCTTGTGGTGTGTGGCCTTCTATCTGATCAACTCAAGATGAGATGATCCCAATGGTGGTGGCTAGTACTATTTATAGTGACCCGGGTTCTCTTCCCAAATATTGAGCGGGAAGGGATCCCACAACGCCCAAATTTGAAGGGGGACAACTAGTACAAGCTATCCTGACAAAAGGTGGTCTTCGCCTGCGAAAGGCTCTGGTGGTGACGCCGCCGTGGGCTCTGTGATGACCTCCGCTCTGCCATCCTGCTGGTCTTGGTCTCGTTGCACCGATATAGAAACCTTTGCCTGACGCCTTGGGACTCCTTGCCTGCACCTGTTCCTTTAGCACCAAAGAGGAAACTGGCACCCTGCGTCCGCTGACGCCCGCCTGGCCTTGGTCGTCACTGCTCACATCACGAGGACCTCCCGAGGAGCCCCTCGCCTTGATATCTCCGATCCTCAGGAGCCGGCATAGTGAGGATGCCCCAGGGGATGTCTTGCATCTTCGCCTCGCGACGCTCGGGCCCTCGCGAGGGTCTTGGGTGGGCGCTGAAGATGTTGGGCCGTACCAGGCTGCCTGATGAGCCACGCCCTGGGCCGTAGGCTGGTAAATCTGGGTACCCCCGTTCCTAGAATGCCGACACTCCCACGCTGCTTAATGGACTTCTGCTCATCCCCCAACGGGGCTGCATACGTTGGCACGACGCTTGTGCTCGGGTCCGTCCCTACAACACTGACAAATCCGGGAGATCGAGCTCTGACCCGCGGCCTGCTCCGCACGCGTCACCTCACCAGGTCCTCGGTGTCTTTGTCTCCCTACGGAATTAAAGAGGCCCGACGGTACGGTGGTTCCAAAGGATGTTGTTTCAAGTCAACCCACAGGAATCTCAGGAGCACGGCGGCAGGTGACCCTGTCGGTCTCCCCTCCTCATGTAATTCGCTTGCACGTTAAAGGGGGGCCTCTGAGCATCATGTCTCAGGGGCTCCTACTAACTCTCCAGCCCTCACCCCCTGGCATAGGCCACGACACCGCGACCTGGAATACCAATAGCGACTAAGCTTCGTTCGAGGGTTGGGACACGATGACGTAGAGCATCAAGAAGGACGGGAGAAGGGGAGGCCAGCTTAGAGAGCTCAGGTCTATTCGTACGTCAAGGGGGACCCTTGGGCATCGTGACCCAAGGGCCTAACTGGCCATGTAGCCCCTCACTCCGTGGTCTTGTCCTGGTGATCCAGACAAGCCAGCGGAGGCTGAGATATGCACGGGGCCGGGCCCTGCTGACGCACAACACCAAGGCCTAAGTCCAGCATTTATTTCCCAAGGACCGTTCGTACGTCAAGGGGGACTCCTAAGCATCGCGACTCAGGAGCCTAACTGGTCACGTAGCCCCTCACCCCTTGGCCTCGTCCTGGTGGTTGAGTTACGCGCGACGCCGGGCTCTGCCGACGCCGAACTCTAGGGCAAGCGGGAAGGAAATCGCAAAATCTCAGCCGCGCGACATCGGAAGAAAGCCAGGCACACCGCTTGAGGAATCACTTCATACCTATCAAGATAAGTTGTGAACCCCATTAGTGTGCCCTCATCACTTGAAGAGTTGGATTCAGCGGTCACGCGCCGGCAATGCCGCCCCCCCTATTTAGCCTCCAAAAGCCGCTTACACGCCAAAGGGAACCTCTTGAGCATCGCGCCTCAGGAGCTCTTACTGGACCTCGAGTCGCTCACCTCCTGGCCTTGACCACGACATCGCGACCTGGCATACCAAGGACGGCTGTAGCTTGCCTTGGGACTGGGACCTGCCGACATAGAGCACCAAGCTATTGAAAGGGTAAAAAGGAGCAATATTGCAGGAATGAGGCATGCGAACAGAGTCCATTAGCAAGGATAATAAAACAGGAAAAAAGTATTACAAGTTCTTTACACGCCCCCATGGGGTTGGCCTTGATTTCTCGCAGGGAACAGCAGATAGGGATCTCAGGAGGCCCTAACTACGACTACCATCGTCGATGCCATCATCAACAGTGGGCCACGAGGGGCCATCTCCAACCTCACGCAGGTCACCGTCGGCGAGTAGCTCATGAGGCTGACGCGCTTCGGGCACGACGTGAGCTGGGAGGCGCGTAGCTGTCGTCGCTCGTCTCCGGAGACTCGTTAGCCTCGGGAGAGCCGCTTAACTCCCAGGGGCCATCACTACTGCTAGGAGAGCTAGCGGCGGGGTCGACAGCTGGCATGGTGCCAGTCGCTGTGCTGTCCCAACGGCCCCCTCCGGGGCAGCATTCCAGGCGGCGTCCCTCGTCGTCAAACACCTTGAAGACCAGCACGGAGGCGCCGTCGTACTCGAAGTAGATGGCGAGGGCACCATCCGCGCGGCAGACGCGGGCGACCTTGCCCCATCCGCTGGTCATGAAGATTACCCGGGGAGACGACCTCAACCTCATCCCCTGTCGCCGGGGCCCGGCACTCGGCGTGCTGCAACCACAACTCGAACGGCCCTCTGGGCGGCATCTCTACGGGGAAGGATGGCGGGAAGCGGATCCACGAGATAGGAGGCGTCGCCGCCCACACCACGAACTCTCGCGCAGATCCCCCAACGTGCGTCCGCAGGGCAGCGGCTTGCGCCACGATGGCACGATCGGCGCGGCCAAAGTGTGGGCGGCGCAGGGTGCTGCCTTCCCCTCCGGAGCCTAGTGCTCTGGTGTACAAGGGCAGCGGGTAGCCAGGGGGAGGCCACTCGTGCCAAGGCCTCGTCACTTCAGGCCTCAGAAAGGCGCCGTAAGGGCGATGCAGCCTTTTCTTCGATGGGAGCAGTTCTGGCTCCTCGCGAGGAGTCTTCCCCTTCTCGGCGGCCAAAAATCGCCGAATCGGCGCCATGGGTGGCTCTGCCAGGAAAGGAGCAAGGAGGAAGAATAAGAAGCAAGAGGAATGAAGGGAGAAGGGACTTGTCGAGTCGCGTTGTCGCCTAGGCTGTATGGGGAAGTGGAGACGCCCATGTCCCGTCAATCATCACGCGTCAGTCAGGGCCGTAGGCTTTTTGGGGCCGCGACGCTCCGCACTTGACCCTTGGCTTCGCCGCGAAGCCAAGTCAGAGCCCGCCTCGGGCCCGGGGGCTACTGTCGGCGTCCTCGGAACGGGGGTACCTAGACTTGCCTACCTGCGGCCCAGGGCGTGGCTCGTCTAGCGGCCTGGTACAGCCCAACCTCATCAGCAACCACTCAAGACCCTCGCGAGGGGCCAAGCCTCGCGAGGCGGCCGACGCAAGACCTCCCCTGGGGCGACCTTACTAGGCTGGCTCCCAAGGAGCAGAGTTATCAAGACTAGGGGCATCTCACGAGGTCCTCGTGACGTGAGCCATGACGACCAAGGCCAGGCGGGCCCCAGCGAGCGCATGATGCCAATTTCCTCTTTGGTGCTAAAGGGGCAGGCGCAGGCGAGGAGTCCTGAGGCATCAGGCAAAGGTTTCCATATCGATGCAATAAGACCAAGACCAGCAGGACGACAGAGCGAAGGTCATCGTGGAGCCCACGACGGCGTCACCACCACAGCCTTTGGCAGGCGAAGACCACCTTTTGTCAGGATAGCTTGTACTAGCTGTCCCCTTTCAAATTTGGCCATTGTGGGATCCCTTCCCGCTCAATATTTGGGAAGAGGACCCGGGCTTCTATAAATAGGACTAGCCACCACCATATGATGGGGATCTGATCGGAGAGGATCGAGACCCAAGAACACACACCAGCAAGCTCAACCGAGTGCAAGAACACCTCTCCTCAGGAGGCTGTTCGTCCCTTGTACTAGTTCTTCCCCAGCCTATAAGGCAATCCACCACACCACACTGGATTAGGGTATTACACCACAACGGTGGCCCGAACCAGTATAAACCTTTGTGTCCTTTGTTCTTTGGGCTCGACAAGCTAGGCCCAAGGATCAACGTGTAGACGAGCTAGGGCGGAAGGAGAGATCTTCGTGTGCACCACAGTGTTCGAACCACAAGGGTTTTGCCGGAACCCAAGATCTGACAAACACCTAAATCTGTCTGCTCTTGATTTGTTTCTCCGAGATGAGTTTTTCTTCATGATTCCTCAATTGTGTGGATTTACCAATCTATACAACTCTGGATCCTAAAGTAAGAACACTTAGTGAAAGTCTTCAAGACTCCCATGGTCAAATTCCTCATACTTGATTCTTTTGAAAAAAATTCTAAGAACGCATATGACCTCTCCAAATTCTTCGCACATATACTCTGTTCACATGTACAAATGTCTGCTGCTGAATCTCTAGGTTCTCATCAACTTAACTCATTTGCAGCATTCCTCGAAGAAAAGTTACATACTTCCTCAGAAACCTCAACTATTCAAAATCCTCAAGTGAGGAAAATGGCTGAAGGTAAGAGACCACAGAAGGGATGGAAGAGACCTGAGACAAACACTACTTTTGAGATCCCTGAAGACATCTATGTTGAATCTTGCACACGAGGTGGGGAAACTCACGGGAAGGAAAACAAGAATCAGCGCAAAGTGCGCATTGAGAGGATTGAGAGAAGATGGGCCAAGGAGTGGAGGGAGTACCGATATGTGACTCCAAAGTACATGAAGAAATTCGCTATAAACCCTCCATGCACAAGACCTTCTCTAGCACCAGGCCAAGTTGCAGATCCCTCAATCATCAGGCATGGTGAGGAATTTCCAAAGGAATGGGCCAAGCGTCAAGCAAAGCTTCAACACGCAGCTAGAGATGCAGTGGGGAAATTCAATGAAGACTTTGCGGCTGCTACCTCTGCTGCTGGGGCCTCTGCTAGTAAGCCCAAGAAGGCCATGCCAAAGAAATCGGCTGTCAAGCCACATTCCTCAATAGCAATGCCCTCAAGGCCAAGTTCCTCAAAGCCTTCTGGACATATTCCTCAGGTAACTTCCTCAAGGGCCACCTCAGTTCCCTCTATTGTTGCACAATCTTCAGCTACAGCTGCAAAATCGTCAACTCCTGTGCACCTTGCAACATGTTTGTGAACCGCAGGGTTCTCAATTGCTTCAGGAGCCTCTATAGGTTCACCAGCTCCACCAAAATCTTCACCTGGTCCGGCTGTGCTGAAAGTGAAGACCACTTCAGGCCGTGGAAAGAGGCCAAGTCCTCAGAAGAAGGTGGCCTTTAAAGTTCTGTCCGATGACAATGAAGCTGATGATGAAGAACTTGCTGCTATCATCAGGGATAGGCAGATGAAGGCCGCTAGAGACAAGGGCAGTTATCTGCCTTTAATGTTGGATCTGAAGAAGATCCTAGACTACATTGATCTCTGGCATCAGAATCCCGACACTCCTCTCCCTGACATGAATCTCACACCCGGTCAAAGTGACATGTTGGCTGCTTTCATTAGCGAAGAGACATGGAAGTTTGAACAAGCCAGAAGCGCAAAGAAAGATCACTACAAGAAGCATCGTCTTCTGAAGAAAAACATTGTGAACATGTCTCCTGAGGATCTTTTGAAACTACAATCAGAGATCAAAGACCTCAGTAATGAATTTGACGGATATCGTCTGATTGGCTAGGAGACAAAGTCAGATTTGTCAAGCTCTCCAAGTCACTCAAGCTTGGTGGTGATAGTTCCTCACAAGAACCAATTAATCTTGATGAGGAAACTAAAAGTGCAGCTGACAATGTCATTGCTGAAGAAACTGAACGTGCCAGGACTGATGAAGAAATTCCAGTTGCCGAAGAAACTGCCAGGGCAACTTCCAATGTTGCGCCTGAAGAGCAACCCAGGGCTGCTGAAAAAGCTGAAGTAGCGCCTGAAAAAACTAAGAATGCCAGGGAAATTGCAATAGTTGTGCCAGAAGAAATTGAACGAATGTCATCTGCACCTCTAACAAAGTCATCACCTCTGAGGACTATCATACTTCCTTCTACATCATAAGTGAAGAAGATAAAGACTGCAGAGAAGGCAACCGTGAAGAAAAGTAAAGCATCATCAACTGCACAATCCTCAGCTCCCAAGAAAGTGAGGACTTTGTCAAGCTCCGTCACGGATCCTATTGATGTGGTTCCAAGCTCCATTGTGCTATCAAAGGATATTGTTCCCTTTGGTGAGGAATATCAAATTCTTGATGACCATGCTGAATAAAATCCTTCTGCTGCTTCTTCAGAGCAGTTGGATGAAGAAATTGAAGTGGATGCTATCCCTTCAACTCCTCTGGTATCATCACCATGCATCTGCAGAAGAGGCCGGCGTTGAGGATTAGGAAGAAGATGTGGATGTGGACATTGGGTCTACTACACCAGTGCTCAATGATGATTATTGGGAGATGACTCATCCAAATTCCCCATTGAACACACCACTGTAGCAAGTTCCTCAGTCGCCTGCTCAAACTGAAGAAATTGAAATGGGCTCTGAAGAACTACACAACCCACTTCTATCCTTCCCCGAACAAGCTCCAGCTGCATCAGCTAAAGAACAAGCTCAGCCCAATGCTGCTGAAGAACCTGAAGCTCAAATTCCTCAGGCAGCAGCTCCAGAAGTCATGACTCAAGAGGCTGCAAAATCTTCATTAGGAAATCTTCAGCCCAAGCAGAAGAACCCTCATGCTACAAAGCAAAAGTTCAAGGCTGATGATTTATTGATGAACACATATTCTTCACAGAGTTCAATCCCTATGACTCAGCAAGACTTCGCCACAAGCGGTTTTGGACTGCCACTCAGATGAACTTCTATTCTTCACTGCTTTTCAACAAGGATAAGGTATTTGAGCATCATCAAATTCCTCATGTTGACATGGAGTCCATACCTTGCTTTGAGCATGTGCTGTATTTGCTTCATGAGTCCAGGCTTCTGAGCTTTTGTTCTGACATGTGTGATTGGAATGAAGAGCTAATTCTTCAATTCTACGCAACCTTGCATCTGACTGGTAATGCTGCTGACATCAACTCATGGGTGCTGGACTGGATGACTGACAACACTCACTACAAAGCTCCGGCTTCTGAATTGCTTCATGCCATCCCAGTTCACCCTCTAGCTAAAGGCGCAAGATTGATATATGAGGAACCTGAACTTCCAAATCACCTGATGCAAGTGCTGATGAAGCCTTTGAAGGCTGGCAACCCTCCAAGTACAACCTTCCTAGTGAAGGATTTGCAATATGTGCCAAGGACAATTTATCGCATGCTCACAAAAAACCCTCAGTCCGATCAAAGTCCACAACTCTGAAGAAGAAGACGTTGTTGGCATCATGAAGAATCTGCTGTTCAATAACATGCATGGGATTCCCATCAACTATCATGATTTCTTCATGTGGACTTTGGCAAATGTTTCACTATCAGCTTTTGAATTGAAGCCTTATGCTCCCTGAAGAATTTGAAATGCATGATGAAATATGGTGTGTGACGAAATTCAACATGCGTGCATTAAGGTACCGAGGAAATAAGCATGAAGAAAGCAGTTAAAAAAGTGCCAGACCTCAGCCTGCTTATCTTGTTTACACGCTACTTGTACTCTGTGCTTGTTTTGATTTCATCGTGATGACCATCCTGAGTATCTATTTCGCTGCTAAGTAGTTCGTTGCTTAGGAAATTCCTCAGCTAGAATTTCCTCAGTGATGAATTTTTAAAAATCACCTACTCAACCCCTCTAGTCGATATAACGCACTTTCAGCGGTCTTCAAGAAGAACCTTCAGCTTGGCTTCTAGCTAGGCCTTCTTCGCCTCCACTTCCTCCTTCAGCTTCACCAGGTGGTCGCGCTCCGTGGCCTGCTCCCATGCCAACTGCTCAAGCTCGACGTCACGACCAGCGACCGCGTCCTCTCGAGCCTTCAGCTCCCCCTACCTGGTGTGCCAAATGTCAGATTTCGGGCTCCGCAGACCCTAGAGAGGGTCGAGCTCTATGGTGTCGAATCCCTCGCTTGTGGTCGAATCGGATCGTCCCTCTCTAGAATGACCCTCTATGGTGGTGGCTAGGTCCTATTTATAGTGGCCTTGGTCCGCTTCCCAAATGTAGGCAGGAAGGAACCCACAACGGCCAAATTTAAAGGGGAACAACTAGTACAAGCTATCATGACAAAAGCGGCCTTCGCCTGACAAAGGCTCTGGTGGTGATGCCGCGCCGGGCTCCACGGTGACCTCCATCCTGCTGTCCTGGCGGTCCTTGGTCTTGTTGCACCGATATGGAAACCTTTCCTTGATTCCTCAGGACTCCGCGCCCGCGCTTGCCCCCTTGGCACCAAAGGGGAAACTAGTACACTGTGCCTACTGGCGCCCGCCTGGCCTTGGTTGTCATGGCTCGCGTTACGTGAACCTTGCGAGGTGCACCTTGCATAGGTATCTCTTTTCCTCGGGAGCCACCCTAAGGAGGCTGCCCCCAGGGAGGTCTTGCCGTCATCCACCTCGTGAGGCTTGGCCCCTCGCGAGGGTCTTGAGCTGCGGTAGCTGAAGCTGGGCCATACCGGTGCTGTCGATGGAGCCACGTCATTGATCCAGAGGCAGAAGAAGTGGCGAAGCAA
Organism: Secale cereale; assembly: GCA_902687465.1. NCBI lineage: Eukaryota > Viridiplantae > Streptophyta > Magnoliopsida > Poales > Poaceae > Secale > Secale cereale. Next base: position 282,400,150 of record LR738712.1, read on the forward strand.
CGCCACAGACGACAACACCCCCACGGATGCCTCGTAGTAAAACGCAAAGATCGACAAAGGAAGGACGGACTTGGGATGAAGACGGAGGGCATGAAGCTTGTAGTGGCGGAGGACGGCGTAGAAGAAGTCGGAGGAAGGGGGGACCAGCCCCGCGAAGGCGTTGTGTGTGAAGAAAGGATAAAACGTATTACCTTAGGCCTCCGGCACAGCGGAGCCAGCCCGGAGCTCAGGCTCCTTCTCATTACTGTCATTCGCCGTCATCAGGAGCACAACGACGTGGTTCTTCTCCATGATTGTAGGCACGCTCAAGGCAGGCTCAAACCAAGAGGGCGAGCGCGTGGCCTTCACCTTGTCGGAAGCCATCGGCTGCAAACTCGGGGGAGAGATCAGGCGGTTCTGGAGTCTCTTGGGGCAGGAAGGAGAAGGTGATCTGGAACAAGATGAAGGAAGGCAATGAAAGCCCGGCAGCGTGCGCCAGCTTTTTGTCAGATGAGGGCAGTTGCCGAGGCAGCATGGGGAAGCGGAGACGCCCACGTCCAATCAGTCACCACATGTTGATCAAGGCCGCAGGAGATTGGGGCCCGTGAAACTCCGCACTTGTCCCTTGGCTTCGCCTCGAAGCCAAGTTCGAGCGCGCCTTGTTCCCGGGGGCTACTGTCAACGTCCTAGCAACGGTGGTACCCAGACTTGCCTGCCTGCGGCCCATGACGTGGATCCATCGACTGCATTGGTGCGGCCCAGCTTCAGCAACCACAACTCAAGACCCTTGAGAGGTGCCAAGCATCACGAGGCGGATGACGGCAAGACCTCCTTGGGGGCAGCCTCTTTAGGCTGGCTCCGAAGGAGTGGAGATAGCTATGCAAGGTGCACCTCGCGAGGTTCATGTGACGTGAGCAAAATTTGGCCATTTTGGGATCCCTTCCAGCCTACATTTGGGAAGAGGACCAAGGCCACTATAAATAGGACCTAGCCACCACCATAGAGGGGCATTCTAGAGAGGGATGATCCAATTCGACCATAGGAGAGGGATCGGACACACAGATCACCCTCACCCTCACCAGCTCATCGAGCCCAAGAACACCTCACCACAGAGGCTATTCATCCATTGTACTAGGTCATCCTCAGCCCCATGAGGCAATCCACCACACACACTTGAGTAGGGAATTACACCGCAAGGTGGCCCAAACGAGTATAAATCCCTGTGTCTCTTGTTCCTTGAGTTCGTCGAGCCAGGCCCTGGGATCATAGGGCGAACGCATTGGGAAGAGAGTGTTCTTCATGCGCACCCCAGAGTTCGGACCTCTCTAGGGTCTGCGGAGCCCGAAATCCGACAATGGTGATGGCGCCACCTGCTCCAACCACGTCCCCAGCAGCGCCCACGTCCTCGCGTGCCCTGCAGCCTCCACGGTGTTAGAGGCCGCGGGCGGTGGAGCCTTCGAAGTGCAGGGATGGGCCGAGGCACGAGATTTCTTCTTGGGCGCCATGGTCGACGGCGTAGTCAAAGACGAAGATGGTGATGAAGACGACGCGCTGCGCACACTTTCAGGTTCCCGCAAGCGATGCCCCTACCTGGCGCGCCAAAGATGTCGCGGGATATCCGCGGCCACCTATGGGACCGAGTGGCCCCTTGCTAGTTCGACGGGGGGGG
>LR738712.1:282401899-282467981 GCA_902687465.1 Secale cereale
GGGGGGGGGGGGGGGGGCTGTCGCGTTGCACAATGAGCAGATCGGCGTACGGTAGCATGGCAGAGAGCACACAAGCAATTCACCCAGGTTCAGGCCGCCGCGAGGTGTAAGACCCTACTCTTGCTTTGGTGGATCGATGGTGGAATGAGAGGGGTGGTGCGTGGTACACTCGCCCGGCAAGGGTTGCCTCAGGGCCGCAATGACTACGCGCGTATGGTGGTGTGGGTTCATCAACTTTCCAACCCTTTTTACGGTCACCATGGGCCTCCTTTTATAGGTTAAGGGGTTACAACAGTGTCAAAGTAGTCATTATGAAGTGATAAGATAGCGAACAGTGCTATCATACCTAACTCTGCAGGCTGACAGGGCACAATAAATGTGCTGCTCAACGTCACATCGTTGGCTGCCCGGCAAGCCTTGCCTGGCTATCCTGCCGGTTCCACGCCTACCTGCTCGACACGCCGCAGGACGGGTGTCATCTGCGGGTTCTTTTTGTAGTAACTGGCTGCCATGTGGATAATGGCTGCCATGTGGCTAATGGCTGCCACTTAATCATCTTGCGGCTTGACACCGCACTGATTGACGACGTGGGTCGTGCTTGAGTGTTCGATGGGGCGGTTTGGCCTCCGCGAGCCCCCGGCAGGCCCTGCCGGGGTGTTTCTGCTATCTATTTTCGAGGGTGGCCTCGCCCCTTGCCGGGCTCACCTGCCGGCAAGGGAAGCCCTCCTCTTGGTGATGTCTTGCTTCTCTGGCTTGACTTTGGTCTCTCTGCTCTGAGCTGGTACTCTAAATCTCTTGGTTTCTTATACTCTGACTTGGGATGGTGCTTCAATCTTGTTCTTGAGCCTGTGCACAATCTGGGCAGAAGATCCAGGGTTTGTTGCACCGACAAACGCCCAAGCCAGACAATCTTGGATAGTTATTCCTTTAATAAAACTGCATTTGTAGTGGTGGATTGGTTGCAATATGACCCGTTGCAGTCGGTGAGCCGAAAGCTTCATGATCAGCTTGAGACAGCTGTTGCAGATGGTGATCGGACGATAATCATTAACTCTCTCCAGATAATTTATCTTAGGAATGAGTATGCTTAAGCCATCATTGATGCTTCTCGGGTCAAGATAACCTTCATGGAATTGGGAGCATAGGGCAAAAAGTCTTGTTTGATTATTGGCAAGCATGCTTTAAGGAATGCTCCACTAAAACCATCAGGGCGAGGTGCTCGATCGGCTGGCATCTCTTTCACTACTGTGTCGATCTCATCGTGTGTGAACGGTTCAGTTAGCTGATCCAAATTGGTGGCATGTCTTATAATGGTAGGGAGATCAAATCTCATCTCTGAGGGAGAGAGTGTGCCCAAGCGATTTTTGTATGTCTGTAACAACAAAGCCTCTTTGCCCAGGTGGTCCTCCACTTAGTTGCCAGCATCATCATGTGAACATGCTATATTACTATTGTGATATCGTTTTGTGGCAACAGCCTAAAAAAATTGGTATTTTCATCTCCTAATTTGATCGAACGGATTGTACAATGCCTTTTCCAATATTGCTTTTGGTACTGAGGTAGTCTCGTCAAGTGTTTCTTGAGAATGCCCCTGATGCTGGTTTCTAGAGTGGAGAGGGTTCTCTTGTTTTCCAATTCATCCATGTCAAACAAAACCTTGTTGCAGTTATCGATGGTAATCAAGAGGCGTGAGACAAGCGCAAAAACTTTAGATATCAAGATAGTGCTAGTAAACATCAAAATTTTCCAAATGGTAATAAGATCTCCAGAGGAACCCCATGATGGAATGTAAGCAAATTGATTAAATTGACAGGGACAACAAGTCTTAATAAAAGCAAGATCCAAGGAAGTCTTTTTGGTCTCCTGAAGGCAGACGATAGAACAGCCACTTGAGAGAATAACATTATTAAGCGCTAATTGTTTTGCTTCAGAATTTGAACCTCTGATGTTCCAGGAGAGAACATTCCAACTATGCAAAAGTGTCACTGGAGCAGAAGAAATTAGGCAGAGCTGGGAGCGACGCCTTCTGCTTGATCTTTAGACAGAGATGTACCTACAAGAGAGGCAGCAGTAGTGGCAACAACAGCGACCAGTGCAGCCAGCGGTGCTTATTTAGACAGTTCTGCTTCCGGGACAGCACATCTATTAACCAATTGCTTGCAGCACTGGGATGGTGGGAGTTGGGAGGATCTCATCATGCACCTTATCTATAGCATTAGATGAAGATGAAGAACCAGCGGATGGGGTAGTCATGGGCTTGACTTTGGATCTTGCAGTGCGGTTGTCAGAAGTCTGGTTCACATGAAAATTGTTGTATTTGTTAGTCATGTTGTTGTGTCGAACTTCAGAAGTAGAGATGGGTGCACGGCTTTGGGACAGCGACCATGGATCACCAAAGGCCTAGTGGAAACGGTTGCCATGCCCACTGATGTCTACTATGCAACCTTCTTCTTGTAGACTCGTGTTGGGCCTTCAAGCACAGAGTTTTGTAGGTGTCGGATTCAGGGCTCCGTAGACCCAAAGAGGTTCAAACACTGGGGCGTGTGCGAAGATCTCGACCTCACCGGCCCCAATCCGCTATCCTGCGACCTAACCTAGCTAGATCCACTTGAGAGGGGAAGAAGATGAACACTGTAGTTTACCTAGGTTCGGGCCACCTGCGGTGTAAAACCCTACTCCTGCTTTGTGATGGATTGGCCTCACGAGGGGTAGAATGTGAACTTTCTACTGTGGGGGAATGGCCTCGGGAGGGCTTGTACGAGGAAGGTGGACTCGAAGGATCGATCCCCTGCTACCACGGATGCTAGTCCCTATTTATAGTGGCCTTGGTCCTCTTCCCGCAACATTCGAGCAAGAAGGGATCCCACAATGGCCAATTTTGAAGGGTGACAAGTGGTACACCTTATCCCGACGAAAGGTGCTCTACGCCTGCAAAGTCTCTGGATAAGATGCAGAGGTGGGCTGGACGCTTACATCCGTCCTGCTGAGCCCAAGGTCTTGGTCTTGTTGCACCAGAATGGAAACTTTTGTGGGGCTTCTCGGGTACCTGCGTTCGTCCTTGTCTGCTTTGCACCAAAGGGGAAACTACTCCCTCTAAGAGCATTGGCATCCGCTTGACGTCGGTCGTCATTGCTCATGTTGATGTGCCCTCATGAGGCGGGTGCTTGCATAGGAATCTCTGCCCCTCAGGAGGCAGCTTGCGGAGCCGCTCCCTAGGAGGTCTTGGCGAGCCTATTCTCGCGAGGGAAGGGGCCACCACGAAGGTTCTCCTTGATCAGTCTTGAAATGTGTCTTGTTGGGCCGTTGCAAGGCCGCGCATTGGGCCGCAGGCAGGCCAGTCTGGGTACCCTGGTTCTTAGAACGCTGACAATAGCCCCGGTGTCGGGGTTTCGGTGCGACATATGCCAAAGGATGGCTTATCATGCATGGGGACAGTAGAACATCGCCGGGCCCTGGAAGAGGGATAAGGTGATACTTAGGACGCCTACGAATCTTACCCAGGTTCGGGGCTCTCCATGGAGATAACACCCCGAGTCCTGCTCCGCGGGGACTCCGTGTCATTACTAATGTCAATATGGAAGCTACAAGGTTACTCCTTGAGCAGTGTCGTCTAGAGGAAGAAGAAGGCAACGCTAGCTCTCTATCTTCTCTCTAGGGAATGCGGGGCGTCGCTAGGGTTTCTGCCTATCTGTCTCTATCTCTCTCTTTGTTCTTAGCATTCAACCCCTCCATATGGAGGACCCTGGGGGGTTTATATAGGCCTACCCCCAGGGGCACAATAGTAATCCAGGCGGAATGGCCCCCAGCTGTCAGCGTCTTCGGGTGCCGGCCTTCCCGCCTGCTTGCTGGGGCCCGCCGTCTACGGGCCCTCGTGATTGCATTTCACTGTAGGCGCTCTTCTGCTGACGGCAGCATCGTCAGGAGGGGAATGGCTATAGTGCCGCCGCCTCCTGCCGTGTGCTGCTACCACGTCCTGTCTTGTCATCTTGATGAGGTTCAGACTCCTAGGGCACGGTTGTCCGCCTGCTACCAGGCGGCCTGTCCCCCAGGCCGCCTGTCAGGGGCCGCTTGCTTCTTGTTCACCCACTGGCAGGTGGGTCCAGCTGCCTGCTGGCTCTGCCGCCTATGGGTAGTGGGATTATGGCTTCCTCTGACCGGGGCTAGGTCATTGGCAGCATGGCTACAGTGACACGCCGCTTAAGGAGCGTGCGTAAGGTACGCCCTCATTGTAGCCACACCATTATAGATTCTCTAAGGACATGCTCAACTGTAGCCATGCCTTAGCCTTGTCATGGTTCCTCAACACGTGTCCCGAGGGGGGAATGCATGGGGGCCGTCTTTTGGATGCTGGCCGTGAGGCTGCCGCCTGCTAGCAACCGGCTCCTGGGTGTTATTGCCCCAGGAGGCGGCCCGATGAGCAGGCCGGCGGGGGGTGACAGGCGGCCCCCCAATTGTCTTTAAATGCCATGGGTGGTCGATGAGGACAACCGTGGTCAATATCTCCGACAGTAGTCTCCGAAGCTGGTGGAATTCTGTGGTTGCGATTGGGGCTGCGTGGTTCCAGCAGCTTCCCACTCTTAGTAAGCTTCGGCGTTTCTTGTTAGTCCTCTGGAAAGGGCCGACTTCTGGCAGCCGGACATCGGTCTTCTAATCTTCAGGAAGGAGATACCGCCGGGATGGCGGGCTGTGGTGTGGGCCTGCCGACCGTTGCCGGCATCCCACGCGTTGTCGCCCTGTCACGTCAGCCTTCCAGACCATGCGCGCGACAGGACGTTGCAACGGGCCGGGCCCCGCCACTACATGGCCTTGATCCGCGCATGGATCTAATGTGGTAGAGGCAATCGATTGCCCTCCCCATGTGCATTTAATGTGCACGGATTAGGCGCGAAAAAGGTGGGGATCATGCGGGGCGTGGAGCAGTTAATCCCACGGCCTTGCCCTGTCAGGACCCCGATCCTAAGTCACACAGGTCTAGCCTGTAACACATCATATCACTTTGCGGCCTCACGCACGGTATCCCCACGGGTGCCACCTTACCTGGCCCGGGACCGTTTGCGCATTTTGGCACACGTATATGATAGTGTCGCTAGCATCCATATGACAGAGAACCCGGGCCGACATGACTAGTTATAAACCAAAAGTGGCACTAAATTACAGAGACAGGCATACATGACCCAGCAATGAACGTGTCGGTCATCAACGTATGAACCCAAGTCGTAGCAAGCTACAAGGACTTAAAGGAACAACGCGTGACATTTCCCCTAAGGGATAGACACAGGAACGAAGAAGGACACATGCCGGCAAGCCTAAGTGTTCCGGAGCAGTAGCAAGCTACCAAGGCTCAGTGGAAGCACTAGGAGACATTTCCCTGTAAGATAGGCTACCAAAGGTAAACAACTAGGTGTCGGATCCCACACATAGCAATACACATTACACGTACGCATAACATGCAAGTATGTGCTGAACAACAAGGCATCACAACATAACTCAACAACTCATATAGATAAAGGCCCAGAAGAGCCATCATAGCATTTATTACAATCAGAGGTCACATGACCCAACATACAGAGCATACAGGCAATGGAAGCATTACATGTCTGAGTACAGACATCTACAAATGGAAAAGACTAAGAAGCCTGACTATCTACAAGACCCTCCCAAGGGCACAAGATCGTAGCTGAGGTAACAAGCTAAACGTCGAAGTCCACGCGGAACCACTAGCGAGACTGAGGTCTCTCTGCAAAAACATAAATTAAGCAAACGTGAGTACAAAGGTACTCAGCAAGACTTACATCAGATCTATCTACATATGCATCAGTATCAACAAAGGGGGTGGTGGTGTTTGACTACAGCAAGCCAGCTTTGACTCGGTGGCTATCCTAAACTACAACTGTAAGTAACTCTTTTGAGGTGGCGCACACGAGTCCACATATTCACCAATCAATACACCACTATGGATCCGCTCCCGTCTCCCTACGAGAAGGCCATCCATAGCACTCATGCTTATCTTGCACGTTTTAGAGTATCCACTTTCACTTGTCTATGAACTGTAATAGGCAACCCAGAAGTCCATTACCGCGGACACGGCTATTCGAATAGATTATATTTAACCCTGTAGGGGTGTACTTCTTCACACATGTTTCCAACACTTAGCGTCTGCACACGACATGTGCTCGGCAGACTTCAAGCGAAAGCCGACGTGGGTGTAGACCACGACCTAACCAACTACTCAAGTCTGTCGTCCAGGTTTATCGCCTATTTGGGTTCCATCCGTGGGGAGATCCGGCCGGGGTGTCTCTCACGGCCCCAAACGATGTGTACAGGGTTCCCGCGTCACTAAACGGGCGACCGGTACACAGTGCCACGTACCTGCCGTGTCACAGTCCACCCCGAGGGTCACCACTACGCACGACCTCCAGTAATCTACAAACACCAGAAACTAGTTGCAACTCCTGGACGGAGAACAAGGGCAGTCAATAAGTCGAGCGGGGTCATATTTCAGGGCCCAATGTGTGGTAGTAGCTGTTTCATGGATCAACCAACACAGAACTCAGTTCCTGAGGACGGTTTCAATGAGACAACCCACCATGTACTCCTACATGGCCTCTCATCGCTACCTTTACCAAATCGTGTTCACACACTTAGCTCACACACATTAGGACATGTTCGTCACCATTCCAATTCATCCCCGATGAATCAGACCTGACACAACTCTAAGCAATAGCAGGCATAACCAGAAAGCATCAATGAGTAGGCACAACATGGCTCAAACAACTCCTACTCATACTAGTGGGTTTCAACTATTTACTGTGGCAATGACGGGTCATGCAGTGGAAAGGGGTTCAACTACCGCAACAGGTAACAATTGAAGCGTTGTTGTCCTAATGCAGTAAAGGAGAGCAAGAGCGAGAGGGTGGGATTGTATCGGAATGCTCAATGGGGTTTTGCTTGCCTGGCACTTCTAAAGATAACATTGAGTCTTCATCGGTGTCATCGATCACATCGTCGGAACACGTCTACTGAAAGGGGACAAGCACCGACAAACAAGAGAGAACACAATCAATGCAATGCGACAATATGATGCATGATCATGACATGGCAATATGCTATTGATTGAGCTGATGCAACTAGCAACACAATTAAATGAAGTTGGTTTGAACCAAAGGTTCAAATTCAAACTTCATATGTGATTATTTAAATGCCATTTAATTGATTTGACCTGATCAGCAGGTTTAACTTGTTCAAACATGCATGAAAATGCCATAAACAGATTCCTTGAATTTTTCTGACCAATTTTCATATATAATTTATTTTCATCTGAGCTACGGTTGATTTTATATGATTTTTACAAGTTTTGGCTATTTTCTGAAATAAATAAATCATTTCTGATTTATTTAAAATTCCAGAAAATAGTTACTGCGTCAGCACTAAGTCATGCTGACATCAGCAAGTCAACAGGGGCTGGTCCAATCAAACCTGACCAGTGGGGCCCACTGGTCAGTGTCTAAGGGCTGGTTTGTGTGCATGATAGGTGGGTCCAGTCGATGTTGACTTGGCCAACGTCAAACTGCCATGTGGGGTCCACCGGATTAGTACTAGGCTAAACAGGAAAGTTTAGACTAACCTAATTAGGCGCGAGGGCCCACATGTCAGTGTCAGTAGGGTTAATTAAGCTTAACAAAACTTAAATTAAACTAACAGGGCCCAGGGCCCACATGTCAGCGACTCGGGGAAGGTTAACCTCGCCGGTCAAAACGGTCATCCCGCCGGCGTTTAGCCGCCGGCGAGGCTGGACGCGACGGAGCGCGTCGGGTTTCACCTACGGGTGTTCTTTTGGCGCGCAGGGAGCAGCTACAGGAAGAGGACGGAGTGGCGCATCCAACGGTGGCGTTGGCGGAGGCTGGGGTGGCCGGAATCGTCGGCGGCGAGCTCAGGGGCGGCGGCCGGAATCGGGCCTCAGTGGTTTCGGTGATACGGGGCACGGAAGGAGCAACGGAAGGGTTTTTTGGGCCTCTAGTGTTGCGCTGAGCACGTCTGTGTGCTCGGTTGCCGCCCTGGGCGACGGTGGCCACGGCTGCAACATCGCCGGCGGTGAGAAGCTTTCGGCTCCGGTGGCAGCGGGGCTACGCGGTGCAAAAGAAGCGGGGAAGGGAGGGTTTCGGAGCAGGAGCTCACAGAGAATCCATAGGGAAGGCCAGCGTGCTCGGGGGCGTCCTCGACGGCGCGAATCGAGCGGCGGCGATCGCCGGCCGTGGCGATGAAAACGGCGAAGATGGGGTGGCATCGGGGCACCTGGCGTCGCGTGCGTCGTCTTAGAGCTTCACGGAGCCGAGGCGGAGCTCATGGGCTAACTGGCCGGGCGTGGGGATGCTGGTGGCCGCGGCAACGGCGAACGGCGGCGACGAGCTCCGCTCGGACGCGGGAGGAAGAGAGAGCAGAGGAGGGGGGGCACCGAGGAGAGTGGGAGAAGTCCAGGGGGGTGCCAGGGGTGTCGTGGCGCGTCCAGGGGGGTCGGGGAGGAAGCAGGAAGGCTGGAGGTGGCCGGCGCGTGGCTGCGGGCGCCGGGCACACGCCCTCGTCTTCCTGGCGGGAGGAGGAGGATGACTGGCCCTGGGCCAGCACAGTGCTGGGCCGGCCAGTGGGCCGCTGGTAAGGCCAGGTAATCCTTCTCCTTTTTCTAATTATGTTTCTGTTTTCTATTTTCTGTTTTTGTTTTTCTTTATTAAAAATGCTAGAGCATTTTCATAATTCATGAAAATATTTGTGGGCACATATTGAATTAATTTCAATAGCCCTCAACTAGTTTCACAATTATTAGAGCATTTAAACTATTTATAGAATTTAAATGCTCTAATTCAAATACAATATGGATTAACTCAAAAATCCAGAATGGTCCTAGAAATGTGTGCAACATTTTTGGCAGAGGTCTTTAACCAATCCAAAAATGATGAACTTTTCCAAAGGCATTTTGGGTTCATTGAAAAAATATTTTAATTGAAACTAGTTGGTTTCATCTGTTGCTAGGGTTTAGTCATCCCCATTTCAGTTTAAGAGAAATTTAAACATGATGCAACACAAGACTAACTGGACCAAAGCAGACCAGAACTGGGGATGTGACAACTCACCCCTACTAAACAAGAATCTCGTCCCGAGATTCAGGACGTGAGATAAGAAATCAGAGGGGACACTATCTAACACAATCTTCTCGATCCAGTTTCCCTCCTCGAAATTGTTGATTCATTGCATCATGTAAATCTTGGCATCCTTGATTTCGAGATCTTTGTCCAAACGGTGACGATGAGAGAAACTCTACAAAATTGATCTTCCGAAAGATCGAGCAATTCAAGATCAGCTTATGGAGTGAGACGTTGAAACATCTTTTAAGCTGAGACACGGAGTACACCTCCAGGGGGATGGAATGAAACAAAGGATGAAGGTTCACCTAGTGGCAATAATTCCACACCTAAGAAGATGGTGATCGATGTCACCAGGCGGGGTACCTTAGAGAAGGTGACTCGTAGAGTTACTCCCTTAAGTGGCAAAAAGAATTACTTTTGATATAGAGATCATTGAGATTCCCTATACCAGCCTAAGGCAAACACAATCGATCGTTTGACGGAGTCCGAAAGAATGACATACTCGTCCAGAATGGATGATGGGGACTATCTTGTTAAAGACAATACAAGGGATGATTTGGTTATCATCGGAGATGGATGGGACCAATGGCAATTCCACTCCTGAGGATATTCCTGAACAGCAGTGATTGAGAATGGTAACCCATGGAGAATTGGCACATTGGCGGTGCAAGCTGGGAACAAAATGCAATTGCTGGGAATGATCCTGGTAACTAGGAAGAATCCCAACAGTAGAGAGTAAATCTACTCTTGAGGGTGTATAAAATAATCAAGATCACTGGAAAGCAATCCCGGTTAGTGTCGAGGATAACACCTAGTGCTTGTGCGTGCTCTCAAGAACTTGAGTATTCCCATATTCATCAAGGTTTTACCAATATCCGTGTCAAGGATCCTGGCAACACAACATACGACCATGATGTATAGCGGTGGATGATGCAGATGCAAAGAAAGATAACACTTTCTCAGATTTCACCTTAGCGGTGTCAAAGGGCAAAATCTGGATGATCGACCGAGAGACATTTAGCACTCCGCTTCTAATGTTCTCCTTGACGTGCTAGTGTAAACCATTCCTAAATATGTTTGGTATCGTGAACATCAAGTAAAGGTCGGACTTTGGAAGCACAAGAATCCATAAGGAACAACTAGGGAGTAAATTCTACGAATCCTTATGGGGAGGTGGCCAGCTTCTGCAATCAAGATTCTACAACAATAGGTCTTCCGGCTAGGTGTGTTGGCCACGACATCCACTTTACCGGTAATCGAGAGACCAATATTATAGCTCTTGGGAAATGCACCAACCATCATATCTGCCTGAGATTCAGTTCTGGTTGGTGTCAGGATATTCCAGACTCATCTAGTCTAGAAGGAAAAATGAAAGTTTGCAACACAATTCGTCGAGACGACGTTGCGAGATTCTCGGGAATGAACTACGATAGCAAGCTCCAAAACATGAGCTGGTTCTGCTACAAACCTATGAACACGTTGTCCAAGACAAGCATGACCACATAGCAGTCTTATGATAAAACACTACCGAGTTCTGGTTGGGAACCATCGTCTAGGATATCGAAGTCCTTACATAAGTCATATGATTAGTTCTTATGATGGAACTTTTCTCCTTGAAAAAATCAATCAGTGGCTTGGGGTGCTAGGAATACATATAGAGTGAAGGTTGCAAGTCTCCAAACCACAGAATACTTCGCACGTATGCATGACTGACTTGAGATGAATCCACAGGAAGCCAGAACAACTTTCTCAAACTCACGGTGGCAACTTACATCATTTACACGTGAATTAGGGAAAATCTCTCCTCTCATCCAGCATATACCTCATGAACGGAACACGAAGGCCATGCTTGAGAAGTTTCCAATACTAACTTAAATGTTCAGCATGAATCGTGGTCAAGATAAACGATGTTGATGGGCTCAACAACGGTCATCGAGATATCCATGAAGATGGAATTCCACAATTTATATGAACAAGGTGGTAGCATTGGTCAGACCAAGAGATTTAATGAGGTATGCTCGAGGGACACCCACGAGTAAGACAACATTATGATTATCATTGGTTCTGATTTGATTGATGATAGCCCATACTCAAATCAAAGTTTTGGACAAGACAATAGATCTAGCAATTGATCACGGGGATCAACTGATGAAGATGTCATCTATCTTCAACACCCGCAAACATACCCCTTGAGATGAACTAAGCTAGCAAACTTTTATCTTTTAACTCTCCAAGTTGTTGTTTAGCTTAGCCAACCAGTTCAGGGTATCCAACACATATTCTTGGAGAAGTGGTGGTTTATAAGGAACCAACTTGATCATGAACTCAACATAGCGGTCAGGTGACAACCTGGTAATACTTCCGAGAAGATATTCGGAAAATTACGAACCACCGATATGTTACTAAGCTCGAGAACAATCTTGCTTTTCAAGGCAAGATGATATGATCAAAGGAGCGAGAGATTGACACAATCCTAACTCATTGATCAAGGAGTGCACCAGGAAAGATGGACTAGTAACACGATCGATCTTAAAATGGTGATTTGGTAACCAACACACTAAGAATGAGATTATCGTCCATTTGCTACCAAGCAACAAAGTTGCCAGGAGTATTGATTTCACACATCACGATTCACTTGTCAGTATTCCGGTTACAACAACACGGAGACCGAGGAATGAACGGTGATGGTGGGAAGTATCACTGTATCAAGAGTTCATAGGAGGTTGTGCAATTCCCATGACATTCTTGACATAAAGATGGTAATACTCTAGGATAGAACAGTTTAGAAGCTGGATTAGCGTTCTTCATCTGCGAAGTACAACTTCTTTGACCCAATCCTGGATATGGATAAGGTACTGGAGTTTGTTTCTCCTAGTCATTCCAGAATAGAATGGCTTGAAGGACCACAAGAGTAAAAGGCATCGATGAACACAAGTGCACGACTACTCCTGACTATCAACTGATAGACGAAGGTCATAAAACAACTGAAAAGGGACAACTCAAAGGAACATATATCTTTCTGAGTTGCGGATGCATAGGTTAGTATGTCGAACGAGTTCCACATATTTCTTCCGGATAACCCATGCAGAAAAGTAGGACTGGCAGAGTCACAATATGAATGGAGTACCAGTCAGGAGCATTCTGGTTGTGATCTTTTGGTTCGGGAGAACTTCTGCCAAGATGGTTCATGGTATTGGAAGAACGATAACCACGGACCTCGAGGACTATCACAAGGTTACTAATATCCTAAAGGAACGAGCAAATACTATCAGCATGAAGTAAGTAGGGTGAAGCTCGGGTTCAAGAACCCAGCAATAGATTACCTACCAACTAAATAGCATCACGGGATGCTTTCGAGAATAATGGCCAGAATCATCACACTGGAAATATAAATCATTGCTAGCTTACTGGATGATCTTCTAAGACATCTAGGGTCATAATAATAGTTCCAACATATATGTCGAGGTAGCGGAGTACCTCAACATAACGACTAGTGTGGTTAATCTGGCCTAAAAGGACATTAAGAACAGGAAGAAAGGATTTGCAAATGCATCAAATTATTTAGAAACCTGGGATGACTCGGACAGCATAACGGCTGCAAATGCTCGAAAATACTTTTGAGATCCAAGCAATAGGGTAGCATATCCACTTAACATCATCATGTCAAGGTTCTGAGACCAATAGTTAAGCAAACAGAAGTAGTAGAAACTGAACTGAGGATTGAAACCACAATAATGAGATCCTGATAAATAGAATGAGAATCCTAGTTACTTAATCCCCGTAGAAAGAAGAAGGTGACTCAGATCAGAAAGTCATGAGGTAAAGGAGTAAAAAGAGCCTTACATTCCCTTCCACAAACAATTCCCTTACATAACTAAAGAGTTTCTAGACACGACTTCGACCTGTTTGGCTTACTAATCCTACAGGCAGTCAGGCTCTGATACCAAAGCTGTCAGGACCCCGATCCTAAGTCACACAGGTCTATCCTGTAACACATCATATCACTTTGCGGCCTCACGCACGGTATCCCCACGGGTGCCACCTTACCTGGCCCGGGACCGTTTGCGCATTTTGGCACACGTATATGATAGTGTCGCTAGCATCCATATGACAGAGAACCCGGGCCGACATGACTAGTTATAAACCAAAAGTGGCACTAAATTACAGAGACAGGCATACATGACCCAGCAACGAACGTGTCGGTCATCAACGTATGAACCCAAGTCGTAGCAAGCTACAAGGACTTAAAGGAACAACGCGTGACATTTCCCCTAAGGGACAGACACAGGAACGAAGAAGGACACATGCCGGCCAGCCTAAGTGTTCCGGAGCAGTAGCAAGCTACCAAGGCTCAGTGGAAGCACTAGGAGACATTTCCCTGTAAGATAGGCTACCAAAGGTAAACAACTAGGTGTCGGATCCCACACATAGCAATACACATTACACGTACGCATAACATGCAAGTATGTGCTGAACAACAAGGCATCACAACATAACTCAACAACTCATATAGATAAAGGCCCAGAAGAGCCATCATAGCATTTATTACAATCAGAGGTCACATGACCCAACATACAGAGCATACAGGCAACTGAAGCATTACATGTCTGAGTACAGACATCTACAAATGGAAAAGACTAAGAAGCCTGACTATCTACAAGACCCTCCCAAGGGCACAAGATCGTAGCTGAGGTAACAAGCTAAACGTCGAAGTCCACGCGGAACCACTAGCGAGACTGAGGTCTCTCTGCAAAAACATAAATTAAGCAAACGTGAGTACAAAGGTACTCAGCAAGACTTACATCAGATCTATCTACATATGCATCAGTATCAACAAAGGGGGTGGTGGTGTTTGACTGCAGCAAGCCAGCTTTGACTTGGTGGCTATCCTAAACTACAACTGTAAGTAACTCTTTTGAGGTGGCGCACACGAGTCCACATATTCACCAATCAATACACCACTATGGATCCGCTCCCGTCTCCCTACGAGAAGGCCATCCATAGCACTCACGCTTATCTTGCGCGTTTTAGAGTATCCACTTTCACTTGTCTATGAATTGTAATAGGCAACCCAGAAGTCCATTACCGCGGACACGGCTATTCGAATAGATTATATTTAACCATGCAGGGGTGTACTTCTTCACACATGTTTCCACCACTTAGCGTCTGCACACGACATGAGCTCGGCAGACTTCAAGCGAAAGCCGACGTGGGTGTAGACCACGACCTAACCAACCACTCAAGTCTCTCGTCCAGGTTTATCGCCTATTTGGGTTCCATCCGTGGGGAGATCCGGCCGGGGTGTCGCTCACGGCCCCAAACGATGTGTACAGGGTTCCTGCGTCACCAAACGGGCGACCGGTACACCGTGCCACGTACCTGCCGTGTCACAGTCCACCCCGAGGGTCAGCACTGTGCACGACCTCCAGTAATCTACAAACACCAGAAACTAGTTGCAACTCCTGGACGGAGAACAAGGGCAGTCAATAAGTCGAGCGGGGTCATATTTCAGGGCCCAATGTGTGGTAGTAGCTGTTTCATGGATCAACCAACACAGAACTCAGTTCCTGAGGACGGTTTCAATGAGACAACCCACCATGTACTCCTACATGGCCTCTCATCACTACCTTTACCAAATCATGTTCACACACTTAGCTCACACACATTAGGACATGTTCGTCACCATTCCAATTCATCCCCGATGAATCAGACCTGACACAACTCTAAGCAATAGCAGGCATAACCAGAAAGCATCAATGAGTAGGCACAACATGGCTCAAACAACTCCTACTCATACTAGTGGGTTTCAACTATTTACTGTGGCAATGACGGGTCATGCAGTGGAAAGGGGTTCAACTACCACAGCAGGTAACAATTGAAGAGTTGTTGTCCTAATGCAGTAAAGGAGAGCAAGAGCGAGAGGGTGGGATTGTATCAGAATGCTCAATGGGGTTTTGCTTGCCTGGCACTTCTGAAGATAACATTGAGTCTTCATCGGTGTCATCGATCACATCGTCGGAACACGTCTACTGAAAGGGGACAAGCACCGACAAACAAGAGAGAACACAATCAATGCAATGCGACAATATGATGCATGATCATGACATGGCAATATGCTGTTGATTGAGCTGATGCAACTAGCAACATAATTAAATGAAGTTGGTTTGAACCAAAGGTTCAAATTCAAACTTCATATGTGATTATTTAAATGCCATTTAATTGATTTGACCTGATCAGCAGGTTTAACTTGTTCAAACATGCATGAAAATGCCATAAACAGATTCCTTGAATTTTTCTGATCAATTTTCATATATAATTTATTTTCATCTGAGCTACGGTTGATTTTATATGATTTTTACAAGTTTTGGCTATTTTCTGAAATAAATAAATCATTTCTGATTTATTTAAAATCCCAGAAAATAGTTACTGCGTCAGCAGTAAGTCATGCTGACATCAGCAAGTCAACAGGGGCTGGTCCAGTCAAACCTGACCAGTGGGGCCCACTGGTCAGTGTCTAAGGGCTGGTTTGTGTGCATGACAGGTGGGTCCAGTCGATGTTGACTTGGCCAAAGTCAAACTGCCATGTGGGGTCCACCGGATTAGTACTAGGCTAAACAGGAAAGTTTAGACTAACCTAATTAGGCGCGAGGGCCCACATGTCAGTGTCAGTAGGGTTAATTAAGCTTAACAAAACTTAAATTAAACTAACAGGGCCCAGGGCCCACATGTCAGCGACTCGGGGAAGGTTAACCTCGCCGGTCAAAACGGTCATCCCGCCGGCGTTTAGCCGCCGGCGAGGCTGGACGCGGCGGAGCGCGTCGGGTTTCACCTACGGGGGTTCTTTTGGCGCGCAGGGAGCAGCTACGGGAAGAGGACGGAGTGGCGCATCCAACGGCGGCGTTGGCGGAGGCTGGGGTGGCCGGAATCGTCGGCGGCGAGCTCAGGGGCGGCGGCCGGAATCGGGCCTCGGTGGTTTCGGTGATACGGGGCACGGAAGGAGCAACGGAAGGGTTTTTTGGGCCTCTGGTGTTGCGTTGAGCACGTCTGTGTGCTCGGTTGCCGCCCTGGGCGACGGTGGCCACGGCTGCAACATCGCCGGCGGCGAGAAGCTTTCGGCTCCGGTGGCAGCGGGGCTACGCGGTGCAAAAGAAGCGGGGAAGGGAGGGGTTCGGAGCAGGAGCTCACAGAGAATCCGTAGGGAAGGCCAGCGTTCTCGGGGGCGTCCTCGACGGCGCGAATCGAGCGGCGGCGATCGCCGGCCGTGGCGATGAAAACGGCGAAGATGGGGTGGCATCGGGGCACCTGGCGTCGCGTGCGTCGTCTTAGAGCTTCACGGAGCCGAGGCGGAGCTCATGGGCTAACTGGCCGGGCGTGGGGATGCTGGTGGCCGCGGCAACGGCGAACGGCGGCGACGAGCTCCGCTCGGACGCGGGAGGAAGAGAGAGCAGAGGAGGGGGGGCACCGAGGAGAGTGGGAGAAGTCCAGGGGGTGCCAGGGGTGTCATGGCGCCTCTAGGGGGGTCGGGGAGGAAGCAAGCAGGCTGGAGGTGGCCGGCGCGTGGCTGCGGGCGCCGGGCACACGCCCTCGTCCTCCTGGCGCGAGGAGGAGGATGACTAGCACTGGGCCAGCACAGTGCTGGGCCGGCCAGTGGGCCACAGGTAAGGCCAGGTAATCCTTCTCCTTTTTCTATTTATGTTTCTGTTTTCTATTTTCTGTTTTTGTATTGCTTTATTAAAAATGCTAGAGCATTTTCATAATTCATGAAAATATTTGTGGGCACATATTGAATTAATTTCAATAGCCCTCAACTAGTTTCACAATTATTAGAGCATTTAAACTATTTATAGAATTTAAATGCTCTAATTCAAATACAATATGGATTAACTCAAAAATCCAGAATGGTCCTAGAAATATGTGCAACATTTTTGGCAGAGGTCTTTAACCAATCCAAAAATGATGAACTTTTCCAAAGGCATTTTGGGTTCATTGAAAAAATATTTTAATTGAACCTAGTTGGTTTCATCTGGTGCTAGGGTTTAGTCATCCCCATTTCAGTTTAAGAGAAATTTAAACATGATGCAACACAAGACTAACTGGACCAAAGCAGACCAGAACTGGGGATGTGACATGCCCCCTCGGCTTCGTCGCCCCGAGCCTATAAGTAGGCCCGAGGAGGGGGGTCTGCGCCGTTTGCGCACACACCCCTCTCCATTCTCTTCTTCCTCCTTGCTCTCCCTCACGCTCCTCGCCACCGCTGCTCTAGCGCTCCGTCGTAGCAAGTCCTTGCCTCGAGCCATGGATGCAGCAGCGCAGACCCAGACCCACCACTCCAACGAGTGGGACGGTAGCGAGGTTCTAGAGGGACACATCTTCTACCTCCGCCGCGCGCGGAAATTGCTCCTCGAAGACAAGGTTGCCGTGCGCATAGCGCCGGCGGCGGATATCAGGCCGGCGCCGCGGTTCGGTGAGCGGGTCGTCTTCCGCTCGCATTTCCCTTGCGGCTTCGGGCTCCCCGCCAGTGGCTTCTTCTGCTCCTTCCTCGAGTTCTTCAACATACAGCCCCACCACCTCACGCCGAACACGGTGGTGACGCTGTCCGCCTTCGTCGTCCTTTGTGAGGTGTACTTCAGGATACTTACCACAATGGAGTTGTGGACCGAGCTCTTCTACATTAAGCTCGGCACCGCGGTCCAAGGCGTGGCGGCCCAGTGCGGTGGATGCATCGCGGTAAACCGCAGTGGGGCCAAGAACTACTTCCCGCCGCATCAGCTCGTGTAGTCGGTGAAGCTGTGTCAGAAGACGTACTTCGACGTCTCCAACGTTGACCCCGCGCACGACTTCATCGGCCTGCCGGACTGGGCACCCGGCCCGCCTGCCGAACCCCGCCCCTCTTGGAAGACCCAGCCCGTTGCCCTCACACAAGGGGCCTCCATCGCCGTGCGGCGCCTCCAGGAGTTGAGGGACAACGAGGGCCTACTGTTCTCGGACCTTCTGCTCACATTTGCGGAGTGTCGGGTGCTGCCGCTGCAGTCCCGCCCGCATATCATCTGCGACATGAGCGGGCGCCGAGACCCGCGCCGGACCTGCACCAAGCAGATGCCTTACAAGGAGGTGGCCCTCATGGTGAACTCCGTCTCCAATTGCAAGCTCTCCGACTCGGGCTGGCATTCGGCAAGCCGCCGTACATCCGCAACAATCCGCCGCCTGCGGTGAGCTCCCTTCTTCCTTTTTCTTCTTTCTTCCATTGTCCGCCTGTCCCAGCCGCCTGACCCTTGTGACGCCTGCAGATCTTCCCCAGCTAGCCAGAGGCGGGACTCCTGCAGCCCAAGTCCAGGAGCCAGAGGCGGGACTCCTGCAGCCGGCGGACCACGCCAACACCCAGGGCATAGGCTCTCTGGAGCCGTCTGTCCAAGTGCCGGCTGCTAGCGAGAAGCCGGTTCTCAAAAAGGAGGGGGACGGTCGTGCCGCCATGGAGACGGAGGTGACCCCTCCCGCGCTGCCTGCTGGGACGCAGGACAGCCGGCCTGCGGAAGCGGAGGTGCCACCGGCAGACGGCGTGCTGGTGCCGACCCCCTGAGCCCCCGCCCGTCCGGGTCCTACGAGGGTGGCCTTAGTGCCGCAGCAAGTAGAGGCCAGCTTTGCCAGCTAGTCGTCGCTAGATAAAGAGGCCACCAGCGCGGCGTCGCCAGGCTGGATGCCCGGAGGTGGCGGCGCGCTGATCATTGCGTCGCGAGACTTTCTCGACCGCTTCAACTCTCTGAGCGAGGTCGTGCAAACAGTCTTGCAGGAGTTCCTGGCTACGCGAACCTCTGTCCAGGTATGTTGACTCCTTGCATTTGTTTTTATTCCTACAATTTCTTTCATGGGGGCGCGTCAGCGCACCCACTGGGTGTAGTCCCCGAGTTCCGAGCCGGCTGCTGAGCAGGCGGCTTGGAACTCCAAGGTATTACTTTGTGGGCTAACTTGTTTCTTGCTGCATGATTACCACAATCTTCGGGTGGCGGCCTTCAACTCCCAGTGTCACGAGCTGGCGCAACTGAGGACTGCTCTGGCCGATAGCCAGGGTAAGTGTTTTCTTTTCTTCCTTGCGGGGGCACGTCAGCGCACCCGCTGGGTGTAGTCCCCTAGTTCCGAGCCGGCTGCTGAGCAGGCGGCTTGGAACTCCAAGGTTGTGTTGTCCTCTTGCTGATGCTAATGTTCTTTCTCCTCTCTAGCCAGCGGCCGCGACCAACCTCCGCAATCAGCTGGGCGGGGTCCAGGCCTAGCTCGTCGCCAAGGAGCAAGAGCGCCTCCTCGCCGCCCAGGACCATGACCGCTGGCCAAGGAACTTGCAGACCAGGCGGCGACGCACAAGGCGGAGCTTGGGAAGCTGGCGGACGCTGAGGTGCTCCTTCGGGCTGACTTCGAGACCGAGCGCTCGAACTGGGCCGAGAAGGAGGCGGCCCTGCAGGACGGCTACGGGGCTATCACCGATATGGTCGATGGTAAGCTGCCTGCCTTGATTTCACGTGCTTGCCGTTTGCCACGGCTGGCTTCATTTTTCTGATTCCTTGTCTTGTCCTTGGCGCATAATTCTTCTTTGGCCACTCTGTTGCCGCCAGCCAGGCTATTGAAGCCTAGCGTGACGAGAGGCGCCAGGCGGGCCGGGAGATCGCGCCCAACGTGCCCCGGACTCCCACCGAACAGCTTCTCGCTGTCAAGGCACACCTCCAGCTGGGCCACCGCTTGCTCCGCTGCCTGCAACATGCTGGGGCCCAGGTACTGGCCGCCCTCTAGCCGGATGTAGCAGTACTCCGCAGTCCCAGACAGACCGCCGACTGGTTGAAGGCGGTCGGCCACCGCTTCGAGGCCTGGAAGGGCGCTACGACGAGGGCTGGTGCATGGACCACCCTGGAATTCGCCAAGGGTTGGTATCCAGACCTGGACCTCGCCCAACTGAAGACCTTCCGCCTGGAAGCCGAGCCCGAACTGGCGGCGGTGCGAGGAGATCTCGTCAAGCGCGCCACCTCCCTCGCGGACTATGCCGACACTGCCGTTTTCATCCCGGAGTTGGATGAAAACGGTCATGTGGTGCCACCCGATAACTTTGGGCTGGACCTGGCAGGGCCGGAGGAGCTAGACAAGGAGACCGCCTCAAGCAACGATGGCGAGGGTGAGGAAGACAGCGATGAGGAGGCCAGCTCCCAGGAGGCGGAACCGTCTGCTCGCTACCAGCCCAATCAGTCCTCCACGAGCGGGCCCAGCGGGACGACGCCGTCTGCTGCGGGAAGCGACCAGGCCAAGACCCAACAGGCGCCCCCCCAGCAGCCGGCCCAGTTGATCTCGTCATGCCACCTGCTCCGCCTGCTGCACCTTAGGCGTCACTGTGTATCTTCCATTTCCTGTTTTTTTTCTTAAGACTTGGTAGGATTAGTCCGAACAATTCCACCCACTGGGTGTATTCGTAAGATATTGCTGGAAGGCGGCCTTCGAGGCCTTTTGTTATAAATATTCTCTTAATTTTGTATTGCCGGGTTCTAGAGTTAGCACCGTCCTTTGTACCTTCGGGCATTTTTCTTTTGCTGTTTCCTTTAACTGCCGTCCCGCCAGCTGGACAGCCACTCTGTGGTCTATGGCTGGGTCAGGTACTTAGCTATTTTCCGGAGAGGCAAGTATCCCGCCCTCTAGAACGTGGTTCTGGCTAAGCTAGAAGCCGACTGGCCGGCTGTTCAGCAGCCGGCCAACTTGTATGAAGGGCTGTCTTACCCTATGTTTATTTTTCTTGAGCCATTTTTCATGTGGGCACCACTTCCTGCCTTCGACTCCCGCCAGTCAGACAGCCGCATTCTGCGAGTCTGTGCCTGTAGGTGGGAGAGGGCTTGGATGCTGGCACATTACTTGTCCGACTATTGAAGAAAAAGCTTTAAACATAGGGCCAGACAGCAAGTCCCCGGGCCGTCTGCTTGGTCTCGATTCCGGATGAAGGAATGGAAATACTCATTCACAGGCATAAATATTATCATATAGATAAAGGGTTGGACAGTCCCCGAGAACTCCTCAGGGGCCCCATTATTTCTCAAAATAAGTTAGACAGCACGACACGTACTGTCTTTAGCTATAAAAGCGGCGATGTAGGTTTGCGTTCCACGGGCGCTCCGGCTCCTTGCCTGGGTCGTCTCTTTTGCGTGCTCTTGGCTTCTGCGCATCGATGAGGTAGTAGGCATCGTTGCCTAGTACCTTGCTGATGATGAATGGTCCTTCCCAAGGGGCTGAGAGCTTGTGCTGGCCGGCTGTTCGCTGGATCAGCCGGAGCACAAGATCTCCCTCGCGGAAGGAGCGTAGCCGGACTCGCCGGCTGTGGTAGCTACAGAGACCCTACTGGTAGATGGTGGACCGGTGGAGTGCTACTAGCCGGCTGTCAGATTCAGGGCTCTGCAAAACCCGTTAAGTTCGAACACAGGGGCGTGAAGGAAGATCTCTCCCACTCACGTCTACCTAGCGCCTCGCTCTCGTCTCGGTGGAAGGATTCAAGCAAACAACGAACAAACACACACGAGTTTATCCAGGTTTGGGCCACCGTGTGGTGTAAGACCCTACTTCCTGCTTTGGTGGATTGGCTCCGGGCGAGCTTGAATTTGAACTAGTAAAAGGGCTCCTGGGCTCAGGAGGCGAGCTCAGAAGGGTCAGGAGGCTAGTGTTCTTGCTCCTTGCGCGGTCGTAAAGTGTGTGAGTCGATGATTCCGTCTCCTCTTGCTGTGGAGGTTCTAGCTACTTATATAGGCGGCCACGGTCCTCTTCCTCCGAAATGTTTAGGCGGGAAGGGATTCCACAATGGTCATTTTTGAGCGGGAACACAAGGATGTTCCTACCCTGACAAAAGCAGTCTTCGCCTGCAAAAGGATCAGGCAGTGACACGGTGGTGGGCTCGACGGTGACATCCTCCTTATCGTCCTTGCGGTCTTCGGTCTTGTTGTACCAAAGAGGAAACCTTTGCCCCGCTCCTTGGGAACCAACGGCTGCGCTGTATCCTTTGCACCGAAATGGCAACTGTGCTGCTGGTGGACGCTGGCACTCGCTGGCGCGGTACGTCATTTCTAACATCACTGCCTCCTCCTAAGGCAGGCTTGACCTTGGATTCTCCGCCCCTCCGGAACGCCTTGCCGAGGCCGCTCACGAGGGGGTCTTGGCGTCATTCTCCTCGCGAGGTCTGGCCCCTCGGAAGGGTCTTGAGCAGTTGGTCGATTAGCTGGGCCGTACCAGGCCACTTGTAGGAGGGCGTCGCGGCCCGCAGACAGGCAAGTCTGGGTACCCTAGTTCCCAGGACGCCGACAGTAGCCCCCGGGCCCAAGGCGTGCGCGGAGTTGGCTTCAGGGTGAAGCCTTAGTCGAGGACGAAGCGCCGCGGGCCCGAAAAAGGCTGCCGGCCAGGCTGTCACGTGACGGTTGGATGGGACGCGAGCGACTCCACTTCCCACACAATCTTGGCAACTGTGCGACTTGACAACTCCTTGGCGCGGGCAGCGGGACCTATATGGCTGCGTGCGAGTGGCCGCCGGTTGGTCTTCTTGGTTTATAAACAGGGGGTGAGGCTCCACGCCTCTCACTCGACCGTTGCAGGCCGATCCCCACGTTTCCGTCGCTCCTAGGGCTCCATGGTGCCGATTCGTAGGTTCTCGGCCGCGGAGAAAGGGAAGAGCCCGATGATAGAGCCCGACCGGCTCCCCCCGAAGAAGAGGCGCCGTGATTCTCCGAGTGCGTCCCTGAGGCTGGCGGACGCTCGCACATGGTGCACGCGGGCTCCACCAGGATTTCCGCTTCCCTTGCACACCTCAACGGCAGGCACATTGAGTGGGGGCGGCGACACCCTGCTACCGTCCCATTCGGAGGATGATGCCCGTGAGTTCATCGTGTTGGCGGGGGCCCCGCCGCATTCCTGGATCCTTCTTCCCCCATTCCTGAGGGGGGTACTCCCAGCTCGGGGCCCGGTGACGATGGAGTTGAGGCACGAAGGGTGTCGCCTTCCTCCTTCGCATGCCGACGTGGAGGTGGTTTCTTCCGGCCAGGTCTTCATGACCTGGGGCTGGGGTGTGGTGCGTCGCG
Source organism: Secale cereale (assembly GCA_902687465.1). Classification (NCBI taxonomy): domain Eukaryota; kingdom Viridiplantae; phylum Streptophyta; class Magnoliopsida; order Poales; family Poaceae; genus Secale; species Secale cereale. The sequence continues at coordinate 282,425,115 of LR738712.1, forward strand.
TCTGTGCCCCCACCGGGAGGCACATTCTGCACTTCGCGCTGGATACGGCGGGCGCGATGACCTTCAAAGTCTTTGGGGCGGACGGCCTCCGACTGCCACGTGGCGTAGGGAATGGGCTCGCCGGCGACCATTCCCCGTGTCGTCCGGGCAGCGTAGCACTAGCTGTTGGCTATATCTCCGATTCTCTTGATAGCAATTATGCTACCCCTGAGACGGCCTCGAGCTCTGACGAGAGCTACGACCCGCCAAGCCGCATCCCCTATCGCCGGAGGGAAATGGTGTCCTCCCGGCGTCGCCGTTGTTGAAGGGGTTCAAGCCGAGTTTCTTGGGAGCGTCTTCGTTAGCTTAGTTCCCGCGGGACATCATGGAGGGCTTCACAAGGACATGTAAATTCTCGTAGTACTTTTGTTACTATCTAGCGTTATAAACTTATGTCCTGCGTGATTCCCTTGTTAGATCATGATTTCCCCTCTCTTTTGTTCCTGTGGTAGCTTAAGGCCCTACGCCTGCGAGACCCAGTCCCGGAACCAGCCTCGGCCTGTGCTGGTACGCCAAGTCGCGGCATCGTGGCCAAGGCTAGGAGGCAAGGGGTCCAGGATCCGGTAAGATCCCCCAAGGCGCAATGTTTGGGAGGTCCCTCTTGGCGTGCAGGCAGCCGCCCACTGGTCCATCGGAAAAGGCTTCGGAACTATAGTAAGTGGTGGCGTAGGTATTCAAGCGGGTGCATCATTGAAAACTTATCTTAGCAATTCCTAAGGTTAAATGGTGCTTGACTCCTGCTGCCCTTCCCTTGAGGCAAGGTTTGGCGTCCAAGCGCCTTCGTGAGGAGGCGGCGGTGACCACTCCCGAGGCCTCGGGAACAGAAGCCACGTGGTTGGTGGAGACGTTTCTCCGGGCCATTATCTTCGCAGCCAAGGGGGTGGGGCCTGGTGATGCTGCGCTTGGTGATGCATGGTCCGTCCTGTTAAGTGAAAAAAGTGCGTGTGCCTCGGGGAGGCGTAAGAACTTTGGTTGAGTTTGAAAAAACTTGACGTTATTGTATTCCATGTTTGCTTCCTTTCATGTTTGCTTTAGGTGCTCTGCGTCGGCAAGGCCCAACCCCGCGCATACCTCGACCACCGCTGAGCCCTCTGGATGACCGGGGTTACCGTAGTAACTAGACTCGTTGCTAAGCTCTTCGGACACCAGGGTTACCTTAGTAACTGGACTCAAGGGATGAGGGGCTACGTGGCCAGTGAGGCCCTTGGGTCGCGATGCCCAAGGGTCCCCCTTGACGTTCAAGCGATCCCGTTTTCGTTCTGCGTCGGCAGGACCCAACCCCGCGCATACCTCGATCGGCATTGTGCCCTTCGGAGGACCGGGGTTATCAACATAACTAGGCTCAAGGGATGAGGGACTACGTGGCCAGTTAGGCAACTGGGTTGTGATGCCCAAGGGTCGCCCTTGACGTACGAACGACTCTCATGAAGGAGAACGAGCACCATACCTTGTCCACGAGCCTTCGCCTAGGATGGGGGCACGAGAAGGCCAGGTGTCTGGCCACCTGGTAGGGTGGCGTCTGCCAGGCGTGACCTGAGCATAGCCCCCGTGCCTAGCCCCCCTCGTGCACCCATCCAAGGAGAAGCTGTGAGCGTCGTGAGCTAAAAAGCTCCCTGAGGTTGGTGCGACCACTGGGGGCCACCCTCAGTTGTTTATAACTAGCGTGGAGCATATAGCTACCACACTTGCGCGGAGTGTGGGCATAACCGCGCCTCGGTCGTATCGGCCAGCGCGGAGCTTGGTGTTTCCACTGATTCGTGGGCATAACCGCTCCTCGGTTGGATATGCCAGCGCGAAGCTTGGTACTTCCACTAGACCGTGGGAGGGAGCCTCCCACCGGGAGGGTCTCCGGGGCGTGTACAGCCCCGTCCTGACGCGTGGCTGGCACGGTAGGACAGCCAAGTTGTATATGGGCCCTCCTCAGGACGAGCTGGACGACTCTAAGGAAGTTCTCGTGAGCTTACGCATGACTCACAAGACCCTACCCTAAGGCGGGTTGCGCCTGAGTTTTCTTCTGAAAATGTGAAAAAAGAGGTGTTGTGTTGACCTGCGCGGAGTGCATCTCCAGGGGATATTGCATGAGAAGGCCGCAACACCAGCGACCCCAGGAGGTGATGTCACGGGATTAACCCACGAGATAGAGCTCAACCACTGGATTTGTCGACGTTGCTGGGACGGACCCGAGCACAGACGCCGTGCCCAGTCTTCTCATGCCATGATCCAAAGGAAAAACAGCCGGCGCACGGTTTCCGCATGAGCGAGGCACCTGCCACAGGCCCCTACTTATCCATCCACGATTAGCCCATGCGAGAACAAGGCACCAAGGACCATGGGAGGTGCCGTCACGGAAATGGCTCGCTAGGCAGAGCTCAGCCCTTGGGTTTATCGATGCTGCAGGGATGGACCCGAGCACAGACGTCGTGCCAGTCCTTAATCATGGGGTAGTCACGAGTGGGCTCACAAGGGCTCATGACCTTAGTGGCGGTGAGGACACCAAGCATATAGATAATGCGAATGGAAAGAAATATCTGGCCTTGATCATGAAAAAAGGGAGACAGCCGCGGGGGAACAGCCCCCAGCGGCCCAAGGATGATGCAGCCCGAGAGGCGCCCTCGTTTGGGTACCTGAAGTGTCACCTGATACTTGCCGAAGGAGAGTTAGGGTAGCTGAAGACGCGAGCTGTGCGGGTCGCTCCCGAGGATCATCGGGCTCCTAAGGCCCAGGGGCTCCTAAGGCTCTGAGTGGTCGCGTGGGTCCGGCTCCCGCTCCGTCCGGACCGCCTGCCACTGAGCCTCCTGAGCCCCCAAGGCCTGCTGCGCGAGATGCTGGAACGTGGCAGCTGCGTTGCAGAAGCCGAAGAGCGTGCAGACGTAGCTACAGGGGAGGGCCGTCCTCTGGCCGACTGCCGTCGGCCAGAAGGGCTCCTCAGAAGCGGCTCGGTTGAGACCCGTGATGTCGATGCAGACGCGGAAATAGTCGCTTGGGCTACTAGTAGGTGGACTTGGGGTTGTGCGGTTACGCCCACCGCGGATGAGTCTGGCGTACTAACGTTCCTCTATAACTTGGTCGATGAAGTCTGAGCCCCCAGTGCTGGGCGACTCCCACTCGGCTCACAAAAACGCGCATCAAGATACGCTTGCAGGTAGTGCTCGAACACCTCCCTCGAGGCACGGGTCAGCTCGGGAACACTCCAGAGGAGATCCCCCGAGCCCGTTACGAGAGGGGCATCGAGCGCGCCTCCCTATGCGAGGGTGGAAGGCGCCTCGTCAGCAGGCGCGAGTCTTGAGGCCAGGTCATCGGGAGCCCCCTCGTCCTGAGGTACGTCGATGGGTAGGTTCTTCTTCTTCTTGGGGGCGGTCTGCAGGGCGAGGACGGCTTCATCCTCATTAGGGTATTCAACTGCCGCGGTCTGGTAGGCACGCTCCAGGGAACGCACCGCTTCCTTCCCGTCGGAGGCGATCCTGATGACTCTGCCGCTCCGGGGCATCTTGAGGATGTTGTAGCCGTGATGGGTCGCCGCCATGAACTTGGCAAGGGCAGGATACCCCAGGATGGCGTTGTACGGGAGGTGGATGTTGGCGACGTCGAAGTCGACGAGCTCTGTGTTGTAGTTGTCGTGGTCGCCGAAGGTGACGGGGAGGCGGACTTGCCCCATCGGGAGTGTAGAGCCATCCATGACTCAGTAGAATGGCTTGGTGGGGTGGAGCTGATCGTAGGGAACCTGGAGTCTCTCGAAGGTCTGGATGGAGAGGACGTTGAGCCCTGCTCCACCGTCGATGAGTGCAATTGAGCTGGTCTTTGGGGTCGAAAGCAATGACTTGTTTGGCCCACCTGAGGTTGTGCGCGGCGTCAGGCCTGGGAAGCGCCGCATTCACCTCACGGGCGAACTGCTTGAAGATGCGGTGAGAAGCCGGGGCATGGGCTCCTCCCAGAATGCACGCAACTGCACACGGTTCCTGGAAGCCGCCTGCCCCGTCTCCCTGGCGGTCGTCGTCATTCCTCCTTGGCGGTGGTGGCAGCGGAGGAAGGCCTCTGTTGCCCTTGGGGCGACCCTCACGAGGGTGGTCGTGCCATGGGGCGTCACGAGGCTGCTCCTGCCAGTGGTCTTCACGAGGTTGTTCACGCCACCCTTGGCGCGAGTTCCTGCCGTCCCAGCCTCCTCCTACTCTGCCTCTTCCATGGCCGTAGCCGCGGTTGTCGCGCTCAGGGCCCTGCCCGACGCGCCAGCTGCTCATCGCCCCGAGCTCCTGACAGTCGTTGGTGTTGTGGCTGTGGACATTATGGAAGATGCAGTACAGTCGGTTGTCCCTGGGAAGGTCACCGTAGCCGCAGCCACACTTCACTTCTGGCTCAGCAGCCAGCACGGTGGGTCCCTTGCGCTTCGACTCCTTGGCCTTGGTCTTCTTCTCGTCTGCCTCCGCCTTGGGCACCTCCTGAAGGGAGAGGCAGCCTTCCTCCGCTCTCGCGCACTTCGCCGCAAGCTTGAACATCTTGAGGGCTATGCACAGGTCTTCGTGGATGGCGAGCTCTTCCCTCATCCTGACGTCGCGGACGCCATCGGAGAACGCAGAGATGATGGCCTCGTCCGAGACCCTGGGGATACGGAGGCGCATGGTGTTGAAGCGTTGGATGAACTTTTGCAGGGTTCTCCTGGCTGCAGCCTCACGCGACGCAGGTCAGCAGCTGCTGGGGCTCGGTCGCGGGTGCCTTGGAAGTTAGCGACGAAACGCTCGCGAAGCTCTCCCCAGGAGGAGATGGATCCCACGGGGAGGTTCAGGAGCCAGGAGCGCGCGCCATCCTTCAGAGCCATGGGGAACCAGTTCGCCATGACCTGCTCAGTGCCGTTGGACGCCTCGATGCTCAGCTCGTAGAGCTGGAGGAACTCCGTGGGGTCGGTGGTGCTGTCGTAGTGCGGAGGCAGGTCCGGCTTGAACTTGTCAGGCCAGACGAGGCGTCGTAGCTCGGGAGCTAGGGCGCCACACCCGCGTACGCTCATGATCACAGGCGCACCCTGCACCTACGATACTGGTTCTTGAGGTGCTGGCGCCACCACCGCCTGTGGCGCGCGGTCTGGGCGCTGTGGGCCAGGGGGGCCACGAGCCCCTGCATGTGGGTGCGGGATCACCTGGCAACTCCCCTCGTCTCGGGCGTGGGCTCTGCGGGGTTATTCACGTCGAGGGGCCTCACGCCAGCCCTCCTGGCTGGCGGGTTGAAAGTGACGCGGATCCGGGACCCCACAGCCTTCGTTCGCTGCCGGGGGCGACGGAGGACGTGAGGAGTGCGTTGGTGCAGGCGCTTCCCCAGCTGCGCTCACGAGCTCGGTGTTGCGATGGAGCCACTCATCGTAGAGATCATCTGTCGGGCGGTAGCGCAAGAGCTCCCGCGCCATCAATAGCGCAGGTTGCTGGTAGATCGGCCCGCGGCGGACCAGCGAGGATGACGCTGCGGCCGGCGAGGGTGAAGGTGTTGCCATGCCGCCGTCCCGCCGCATGGACAGCGACAGCGAGGAGTCCTGCTGCTCGTGGACAGCCGGGTCGGTGGCGGCATTGGCGACCGGCGAGTTGGGGCGGAGCGGTGCGCCGTTGCCCGCGGGCGCCGTCTAAGCGACGTTCACAGCGCGGCGGGCGGCGTGAGCTCGGCGTGTGTCCACCATGGCTGTGTAGCAGGGTTGGTGACGAGAACGCGACGAGGTCGTTACAGAGGCGAGATTTCGACACGCCCCCTACCTGGCGCGCCAAATGTCGGAATCAGGGCTCCGCAAAACCCGTTAAGTTCGAACACAGGGGCGTGAACGAAGATCTCTCCCACTCACGTCTACCTAGCGCCTCGCTCTCGTCTCAGTGGAAGGATTCAAGCAAACATCGAACAAACACACAAGAGTTTATCCAGGTTCGGGCCACCGTGTGGTGCAAGACCCTACTTCCTGCTTTGGTGGATTGGCTCAGGGCGAGGTAGAATATGAACTGGTACAAGGGCTCCTAGGCTCAGGAGGCGAGCTCAGGAGGGTCAGGAGGCTAGTGTTCTTGCTCCTTGTGTGGTGGTAAAGTGTGTGAGTCAATGATTCCGTCTCCTCTTACTGTGGAGGTTCTAGCTACTTATATAGGCGGCCATGGTCCTCTTCCCCCGAAATGTTTAGGCAGGAAGGGATTCCACAATGGCCATTTTTGAGTGGGAACACAAGGACGTTCCTACCCTGACAAAAGCAGTCTTCGCCTGCAAAAGGATCAGGCGGTGACACGGTGGTGGGCTCGACGGTGACGTCCTCCTTATCGTCCTTGCGGTCTTCGGTCTTGTAGCACCAAAGGGGAGACGTTTACCCCGCTCCTTGGGAACCAACGGCTGCGCTGTCTTCTTTGCACCGAAATGGCAACTGTGCTGCTGGCGGATGCTGGCACTCGCTGGCACGGTGCGTCACTGCTGACATCACTGCCTCCTCCTGAGGCAGGCTTGGCCTTGGATTCTCCGCCCCTTCAGAACGCCTTGCCGAGGCCGCTCCCAAGGGGGTCTTGGCGTCGTTCTCCTCGCGAGGCCCGGCCCCTCGCGAGGGTCTTGAGCAGCTCGTTGATTAGCTGGGCCATACCAGGCCGCTTGTAGGAGCGCGTCACGGCCTGCAGACAGGCCAGTCTGGGTACCCTGGTTCCCAGGACGCAAACACGGGCTTCTTCTAGTAGGTCCATGTCGTCTTCTCGTGCTTCTCTTGCTTCAGCTTCTGTGTACATGGCGACACAAAGCGAGTAATACTCAACATCTGTTGGGATGACGGCCTCGGCCCCATAGACAAGGAAGAAGGGAGTGAAGCCGGTTGACTTGTTCGGAGTTGTCCTGAGGCTCCAGCGGACAGACGGCAATTCTTCGATCCAAAAGTCGGCTGATCGTTCCAATGGCTCGACCAGCTGGGGCTTGATGCCGGACAGGATAAGGCCATTTGCACGCTCAACTTGGCCGTTTGACAGCGGGTGGACAACGGACGCTAAGTCCAGTCGGATGCCTTGTGTTGCGCAGAAATGGCCAATGCGCCTTTGGCAAAGTTTGTGCCGTTGTCGGTGATGATGCTGTGTGGTATGCCATACCGGACTATGATGTCTGTGATGAAGGTCACGACTATTGGGCCGTTGAGTTTCTTGATTGGCTTCGCCTCGATACACTTGTTGAACTTGTCCACAGCCACAAGCAAATGGGCCAAACCGCCTCGGGCTGCCTTGAAAGGACCCACATGTCCAGTCCCCAGACTGCAAACGGCCAAGTGATCGGAATGGTCTTGAGTGTAGAAGCCGGCAAGTGTTGCTTGGAACTGAAGCGCTGGCAGCCATTGCACTTCTTGACCAAATCATTGGCGTAGTCCAAAGCAGTCGGCCAGAAGAAGCCGTGGCAGAAATCTTTGGCAACGAGGGATCATGAGGCCGCGTGGTGGCCGCACTCCCCTTGATGAATATCCCCCAGAATGGCTAGACCCTTTTATGCCTCCACACAGCGCTAGAAGACGCCTGTTGCACTTCTTATGACAAGCTCTCTGTTAACTATTGTATATGCTGAAGCTCAGGTTTGAACTTGCCGTGCCAAGGTTTCGTTTGCTGGCAGCTCTCTTCTGAGCAGGAAATTGAGGATTGGCTGTGCCCAAGACGGCGCTGAGACTCCTGTTATTTCTGCCACTGAAAACAGGGTGGTTGGGCTGGGAGGTGGAGGGCTGGGGTAAGCCGCCTGTTGTGTTTCTGAAGCCCCCAGGCCGGCTGCAGCAGTCCCCAGGCCGTCTGCTAGAGCCGACGCTTCTTGGCCGCCAGCTAAAGCAGTCCTTGGGTCAGGTGCTGGTGCAGCAATCCCTGGGCCGTCTGCTGGAGTTGAGGTTTCTTGGCCGCCTGCTGGAGCAGTCGCCGGGCCAGCTGTTGGAGCAGTCCCCGGGCCAGCTGCTGAGGTTGTTGGGTCATCTGCCCCAGGATCAGCTGGCATGAAGATTCACTCTGACTCTCGTGATGGTTTGATAGACGGCTTGCGCAAGCATTGGAGGGACACGCCGGCTGGTATTGCTTGGCGAGTGGAGCCAATTCGTGCCAGGGCGTCGGCTTGCATGTTGTTGGCTCGTGGCACGTGGAGGAACTTGCAGCCGTCAAAGTGCCCACTGATCTGCTGGACAAGGAAACGGTAACTTGCCATGTTTGCGTTCTTGGCGTCCCAGTCCCCAAAGGACTGCTGGACAACCAAATCTGAGTCACCATAGCACAGAACCGGTGGATGCCAATCTCTTTGGCCATCCGGAACCCGTGGATGAGTGCCTCATACTCGGCCACATTGTTAGAGGCGGCAAAGTGGATTTGCAGGGTGTACTTGAGTTTGTCGCCCTTGGGAGAGGTAAGGACGACGCCGGCTCCCAAGCGAGTGCGCATCTTTGATCCATCAAAGTGCATCCGCCAATGGGTTGAGTCTGGAGCAGGCGGCAGGTACTGGGTCTCGGCCTAGTGGACGAGGAAGTCGGCCAGCGCTTGCGATTTGATGGTGGTGCGGGGCTGGTAGAAGATGGTAAAGGGGCCCAGCTCAATGGCCCACTTCGCCACTCTTCCTGAGGCATCTCTGTTGCCCATGATTTCAGCAAGCGGGGCCGTGCATACGACCGTGATCGGATGCTCTTGGAAGTACTGCTTGAGTTTCTTGGCGGTGAAGTACACGCCATAACACATCTTCCGGTAGTGGGGGTAGTTCTGCTTGGAGACCGACAACACCTCGCTCAAGTAATAGACCGGCCTCTGGACGGGCAAGGCTCTGCCGTCTTCTGGACGCTCGACCACAATGACTGTGCTGACCACCCGGCTGGTGCCGGCTATGTAAAGGAACATGGGTTCCTTGTCTGTTGGCGCCGCCAGGACAGGCTGCGTGGACAACACTTTCTTGATCTGGTGGAAGGCTTCATCCACCTTGTCGTTCCACTCAAAGCAAGTGGTCTTCTTCATATGTTGGTACAAGGGGAGTGCCTTTTCGCCCAGTCGGCTGATGAATCGGCTGAGCGATGCCAGTCACCCGGTGAACTTCTGGATGTCCCGTATGCGAGTTGGCCTCTCCATTCTCTCAATGGCCTTGATCTTTGCGGGGTTGCACTCGATGCCGCGTTCAGATACCAGGAAACCAAGGAGTTGGCCTGCTGGCACCCCGAAGACGCATTTCTCCGAGTTTAGCTTGACCTGAAAGCGGCGCAGGTTTTCGAAGGTCTCTTGGAGGTCCTCCAAGAGAGTTCCCCTTTTCTCCGTCTTCACCATGATAACGTCCACGTAAACGTGGGCGTTTCTGCTAAGTTGCTTTAGGAGACACTTCTGCGTGCAACGCTGAAAAGTGGCGCTGGCATTCCTCAAGCCGAACGTCATCGTCGGGTAGCATAAGGCCCCAAAGGGCGTCAGGAAGCCGGTCTTCAGACGATCGGCCGGATCAAGTTTGATCTGGTGGTACCTGGAATAGGCATCAAGGAATGATAGCAGCTAGCATCCGGCTGTGGAGTCAATCACTTGGTCTATTCGCGGCAAAGCAAACGGATCTTTAGGGCAAGCTTTGTTGAGGCTGGTGTAATCAATGCACATGCGCCATTTGTTATTCTTCTTCAGCACCAGGACAGGGTTGGAGAGCCACTCAAGATAGAACACTTCCATAATGAAGCCGGCTGCTAGCAGACGGGCAACCTGTTCCCCAACAACTCTTCTTTTTCTTCTAACAGGCGGCGGAGTGGCTGCCTGACAGGCTTTGCATCTTCTCTCACATGTAGCTTGTGCTCGACAAAATCCGTCGGGACACCCAGCATGTCTTTGGGGGATCATGCAAAGATGTCTCGATTCTCACAGAGGAAATCGACGAGCTCGCTTTCCTATTTGCTGTCTAGGTTTGACCCTATGACAGCAAATCGCTTTGGGTGAGACAGGTCCAACGCAATCTTCTTCGTCTCCTAGGCTGGCTGGAACGAGCCTTGCGGCTCCGCCTCCCTGGGATCGGCTGGTATGGCTGGATGCTCGCAAGCCATTGCCACCAACCGTTCCAGGCAGCGCTTCTCTTCAGCTACGACAAGGGACTCAGCCAGCCAGCTGCTAGCAGTCACACATGCGACGGATTTCTCAAAGTCCCCGACTATTGTGATTATTCCTTTGGGACCCGGCATCTTCATCTTGAGGTAGGCGTAATGGGGTACTGCCATGAACTTCACAAGAGCTGGCCGACCTAATATTACGTGATAGTGGCTTTCCAGGTTCACCACTTCAAACCAGACCGGCTCTCGCCGGAAATTCTTCTTGTCACCAAACAGGACATCAATCTTGGCCTTGCCGATTGGTGAGCAAGAGAGGCCTGGAACAATGTCGTGGAACACGGTCCTTGTAGGCTGAACCTGTTTCTCTTCGATGCCCAATTTCTCCATGGTGTCACGGTACATGATGTTGATGCTGCTGCTGCCGTCTACCAGCACTCGGGAGAAACGGCAAGCCCGCTTGTCGGTGGATAGAGTTGCATCCAGAACCAATGCATAAGCTCCTGGTGAAGGCATGATAGCCGGGTGATCTTCACGGCTCCAGCTGATGGGCCTTTCAGACCAGTGCAAGAATTCTGGGGCTTGGATGGCAACGGTGTTGACTTCTCTGCGCTGCTGACACCGCCTGTGCCTATCGTCCGCCTGGCTCGTGAAGACGACATAGGCTCCATTCTCTTCTGGGAACTCGTCCTGGACCTGGCCATCTAGGCGAGCAGCCGGTGGTTTGGGAGGCAGAGCCGCCTGTCCAGCAGGCGGCGGTGGCAGAGCTTCCCCTCTGGCAATTCGCGTGAGCCAGTGACACTTTCGTGTGGTGTGATTGGAGGGCTTCGCGCTACTGTGAAACTTGTAGGGAGCATACAGAGCTTGATCGAAGGAGAAGGCGGGCTGCCAGGCTGGCTTGCCGCCCTTCTGGCGTTTGGGACCTGCTTGAGCTTCTGGCTGCTGCCCATTAACTGCTGCCATCAGCCAGCTGTTGGAAGCCGGCGGGTGGGCCTTGCGCTTGTTATCAGTCTGCTGTTGGCGCCGACTGGACTCTCCAGCCGACGTTCTAGGAGCTGGGGGAGCCATCTTTCCGGAGGCGTCCACTTGCAGCTCGGATTTCATGGAGGAATCAACAATGGCATACTTGTCTGCTATGCTTAGCTGCTCGTCCAATGTGGCTGGCTCGTCGCAGAGGAGCTTGTGCTTGAGCAAGGTGCCTTCTCTGCACCCGGCCGTGAAATACTCGAATGCTTGTACCTCGTGCACTCCCTCGCAAGAGTTGCGCAGCTTCACCCAACGCGTCAGGTAATCGCGAGCGGACTTGTTCGGACCTTGGACGCATAGGGAGAGCTGGCGCGGCTTGGGAGCATGCTTGTAGGTGCTGGTGAAGTTGCGAGTGATGGCATCGGTCAAATCCAACCAGCCGTTGATGCTGTTGGGATTGAGGCTGTTCAGCCACGTCCGGGCCGTGCCCTCGAGCATGAGTGGCACATACTTCACCACAACGCGCCTGTTGCCGGTTGCTATGTTGACAGCCGTGGCGTAATCCACCAGCCAGTCCTGCAGCTTCACCGATACGTTGTACTTGGGGGTGTCTCTGGGTGTCATGGATGCGGGGGCCGAAGCAGGCTGGGCTGAGGGCATCTTCTTCTTCGACCGCCTGTGACCGGGCCAGTCGGTCAAGGCGGTGGCGGGCGTCATTCTCCCCAACTCCCTCGCGGCGGCCCAAGCAGACTGCGAGAGAAGGGTGGTCGATAGGCGGTGGAGACACACGCGTCTCCCAGCGAGGAGGAGGAGGGCACTCCTCTCGCCGCTCTACAGCCCTTGGGCGGCCGTCTTGATCGCGCTCGATGGTGATGCGAGTCTGTCTGCTGCGGCTAGCAGCCGGCTATGAGTCACGCCGGCTGTGGGTGCCGACTGTTGGAGAGCGGGACGTGGCTCCTTGCTCCCGCCGAAGAGGGTGGTTATCTGCTTGCGTGCCGGCCTCCAAGGCCCGACGACGGGCATCCTGCTGCGCGGTTGCCGCGTCGAGGAGCTGCCGGACGCGCTGAGTCATGCTGCGAAGTTCATTTCCCTCCAAGTGGCCTAGTTCATCAGCTGCCGCCTGGGCAGTGAAACGTCTCCAACGTATCTATAATTTTTGATTGTTCCATGCTATTATTTATGAACTATTGGATGTTTAGTGGGCTTTATCATTCACTTTTCTATCATTTCTGGGACTAACCTACTAACCCAAAGGCCCAATCCAGATTGATGTTTTTTGCCTATTTCGGGGTTTTGCAGAAAAATAATATCAAATGGAGTCCAAACGGAATGAAACCTTCAGGAGAGATATTTTTGGAGAAAATCACGCACACGGAGCTTGAGGACCAAGTCAGGGGACAGAGAGGTGGCCCTCGAGGGTGGGGGGCGCGCCCCCCTTCCCAGGGCGCATCCCTCTGCCCCGAGGCCCCCTCGTGTGGCCCTCGGTGCCCTCCTTCTTCCTATATAAGTCCACGTACCCCAGAAACTCCTTTTCAGAGAGAAAACCCTAATTCCACCGCCGTAGTTTCTGTTCCCGTGGAGATCCCATCCTGGAGCCTGTTCCGGGAGGGGGATCCATCACGGAGGCCTTCATCATCATCATCATCGCCCTCACCATGAGTTGTGAGTAGTTTACCACAGACCTTCGGGTCCATAGCTAGTATCTAGATGGCTTCTTCTCTCTCTCTGGATCTCAATACAAAGTTCTCCTCGGTCTTCGAGGAGATCTATTCGATGTAATCTCTTTTTGCGGTGTGTTTGTCGAGATCCGATGAATTGTGAGTTTATGATCAAGGTTATCTATGAAAGATATTTGGTTCTTCTCTGAACTTTTTATGTGTGCTCATAATATCCTTGCAAGTCTCTTTGAATTATTGGTTTGGTTTGGCCTACTAGATCTATAGTTCTTGCAATGGGAGAAGTGCTTTGCTTTGGGTTCAATCTTGCGGTGTCCTTTCCTAGTGACAGTAGGGACAGCAAGGCACGTATTGTATTGTTGCCATCGAGGATAAAAAGATGGGTTTACATCATATTGCTTGAGTTTATCCCTCTACATCATGTCATCTTGCTTAAGGCATTACTCTGTTCTTATGAACTCAATACACTAGATGAATGCTGGATAGCGGTCAATGTGTGGAGTAATAGTAGTAGATGCAGGCAGGAGTCGGTCTACTTGTCTCGGACGTGATGCCTATATACAATGATCATGCCTAGATAGTCTCATAATTATTCGCTTTTCTATCAATTTCTCGACAATAATTTGTTTACCCACCGTAGAATATCGCTATCATGAGAGAAGCCACTAGAGAAAACTATGGCCCCCGCGTCTATTCTCAACATATCAATCTACATCTACTTTACTTTTACCACTTTTATTTGCTGTTTTATTAAACCAAAAATATCAACTATCATCTCTATCAGATCTCACTCTCGTAAGTGACCGTAAAGGGATTGATAACCCCTTATCGCGTTGGCTGCGAAGTTATTATTTGTTTGTGCAGGTGCGAGGGACTCGCGCGTGGTCTCCTACTGGATTGATACCTTGGTTCTAAAAAACTGAGGGAAATACTTACGCTACTGTGCTGCATCTCCCTTTCCTCTTCGAGGGAATACAAAGCAAGCTCAAGAGGTAGCAAGAAGAATTTCTGGTGCCGTTGTCGGGGAGGCTTATGCAAAAGTCATATACCAAGTACCTATCACAAACCCTTATCCTTCGCATTACATTTATTTGCCCCTTGTTTTCCTCTCCCCCACTTCACCCTTGCCATTTTATTTGCCATTCTTCTACCGTGTGTTTATCGTTCGCTTGCTTCTTGTTCGCTTGTGTGTGTTGCATTGCTTGCTTGTCACTATGGCTCAGAACAATACCAAATTGTGTGACTTCTCCAATACCAACAACAATGAATTTATTAGCACTCTGATTGCTCCTATAACCGATGCTGAATCTTGTGAGATCAATGTTGCTTTGTTGAATCTTGTCATGAAAGATCAATTCTCCAGCCTTCCTAGTGAAGATGCCGCTACCCATCTAAACAACTTTGTTGATTTGTGTGATATGCAAAAGAAAAGGGATACGGATAATGATATTGTTAAATTAAAGTTATTTCCGTTTTCACTTAGAGATCGTGCTAAAACTTGGTTTTCCTCTTTGCCTAGAAATAGTATTGATTCATGGAATAAGTGCAAAGATGCTTTTATCTCTAAGTATTTCCCACCTGCTAAGATCATCTCTCTTAGAAACGATATTATGAATTTTAAGCAACTAGATCATGAGCATGTTCCACAAGCTTGGGAGAGAATGAAATTGATGATACGTAATTGCCCTACTCATGGTTTGAATCTATGGATGATTATTCAGAACTTTTATGTTGGCTTGAATTTTGCTTCTAGAAATCTTTTAGATTCGGCCGCCAGAGGAACTTTCATGGAAACTACCTTAGGAGAAGCTACCAAACTCCTAGATAATATTATGGTTAATTATTCTCAATGGCACACCAAAAAATCTACTAGTAAAAAGTGCATGCTATCGAAGAAATTAGTGTTTTGAGTGGAAAGATGGATGAACTTATGAAATTGTTTGCTGCTAAGAGTGCTTCTTCCGATCCTAAAGATATGCCTTTGTCCACTTTGATTGAGAAGAACAATGAATCTTTGGATGTGAATTTTGTTGGTAGGAATAATTTTGGTAACAATGCTTATAGAGGTAATTTGAATCCTAGGACTTTTCCTAGTAATTCCTCTAATAATTATGGTAATTCCTATAACAACTCTTATGGAAAGATGCCTTCTGAATTTGAAACTAGTGTTAAAGAGTTTATGATCTCGCAAAAGAATTCCAATGCTTTGCTTGAAGAGAAATTGCTTAAGGTTGATGAATTGGCTATAAGTGTGGATAGAATTACTCTTGATGTTGATTCTTCGAAACTTAGATCTATCCCATGTAAGCATGATATCAATGAGTCTCTAAAAGCC
Source organism: Secale cereale (assembly GCA_902687465.1). Lineage (NCBI taxonomy): Eukaryota > Viridiplantae > Streptophyta > Magnoliopsida > Poales > Poaceae > Secale > Secale cereale. The sequence continues at coordinate 282,440,122 of LR738712.1, forward strand.
ATGAGAACTTCCATTGATGAATGCAAAGAGAGAACCGCTAGAATGCGTGCTAAAAGAGAAGATTATATTAAATCGTGTTCTTCTATTTATCATGAAGATAAAGATGAAGATCTGAAAGTTTTTGATGTGTCTCCTATTAGATCCTTGTTTTCTAGTATTAATTTTGATGTGAATAGGATTGGAGATGATTCTGCTTTAAGGTGTCCCAATGATTCAGAGTTTTTAGATCTTGATGCTAAAATTGCTAAAAGTGGGAGTGAAGAGATTAAAACTTTGCATAGTGATGAACCCACTATTTTGGATTTCAAGGGATTCAATTATGATAATTGCTCTTTGATTGATTGTATTTCCTTGTTGCAATCCGTGCTAAATTATCCGCAGGCTTATAATCAAAATAAAGCTTTCACTAAACATATAGTTGATGTTTTGATGCAATCTTATGAAGAAAAACTTGAGTTGGAAGTTTCTATACCTAGAAAGCTTTATGATGAGTGGGAACCTACTATAAAAATAAAAATAAAAGATCATGAATGCTATGCTTTGTGTGATATGGGTGCAAGTGTCTCCACTATCCCAAAAACTTTGTGTGATTTGTTAGGTTCCATGAGCTTGATGATTGTTCTTTAAATTAGCATCTTGCGGATTCCACTATTAAGAAACCAATGGGAAGAATTAATGATGTTATTATTGTTGCCAATAGGAATTATGTGCCCGTAGATTTCATTGTTCTTGATATAGATTGCAATCCTTCATGTCCTATTATTCTTGGTAGACCTTTCCTTAAAACGATTGGTGCAATTACTGATATGAAGGAAGGAAATATTAGATTCCAATTTTCGTTAAGGAAAGGCATGGAACACTTTCCTAGAAAGAAAATCAAATTACCATATGAATCTATTATGAGAGCCACTTATGGATTGCCTTCCAAAGACGGCAATACCTAGATCTATCTTGTATCGTGCCTAGCTAGGGGCGTAAAACGATAGCGCTTGTTGGGAGGCAATCCAATTTTTTGTTTTTTGTTTTTGTTTCTGTTAGGGAATAAATATTGCATCTAGCCCCTGATTAGACGTGGTTTCATGTTTTGTTTAGTCTTTGTGCCAAGTAGAACCTTTGGCAAGACTTGTGTGAAGTTTATATGATCTTGCTGTGAAAAACAGAATCGTTAGCGCTTGATAAAGTAGTCGTGGGATTTTACTGGAGCGTGCTTTTTAGTTGATTCATTTTTCTTCTGATTTGTAGACAAATTGCGCAAATTTACCAATTTAGTTTGAATTTTTTAGAGTTCCAGAAGTAGGCAACCCTGCAGATTACTACAGTCTGTTCTATCTTTGACAGATTCTGTTTTTCGTGTGTTGTTTGCTTATTCCGATGCATCTATGAGTAGTATTGGATGATATGAACCATAGAGAAGTTGGAGTACAGTAGGTTTAACACCAATATAAACAAATAATTAATTCATTTTTGTACCTTTGAGTAGTGGTTTGCTTTCGTATACTAACGGAGCTCACGAGAATTTTTGTCTAAGTTTTGTGTTGTGAAGTTTTCAAGTTTTGAGTATTGCTTTGATGGACAATGGAACAAGGAGTAGCAAAGGCCTAAGCTTGGGGATGCCCATGGTACCCCAAGTAAATTCAAGATAATCAAAAGCCTAAGCTTGGGGATGCCTCGGGAAGGCATCCCCTCTTTCATCTTCATCCATCGGTAAGTATACTTGGAGCTATATTTTTATTCGCAACATGTAATGTGTTTTGCTTGGAGCGTATTGTATAATTTGAGTCTTTTCTTGTTAATTTGGCACAATCATCCTTGCTGGACACACCTATTTGAGAGAGTTAAATATGGCCTAGAAATTGTTAGAACACTCTATGTGCTTCACTTATATATTTTGAGTTGAATAGTTTTTGCTCTAGTGCTTCACTTATATCTTTTAGAGCACGGTGGTGGTAATATTTTGTAGAAGTTGTTGAACTCTCATGCTTCACTTAGATCTATTTGAGAGTCTACTAAAACAGCATGGTAATGTGTTTAGGCTAAAGGAACTAGTCTTCACATGATAAACATCCAATGTCAATGTAGTAAAAAAACTTCACACCAAGTGCATTGAATAGAATGGGATGTTGGATGCTTGGTAATTGTTTTGAGACATGAGGATAGTGATATTAGAGTCATGCTAGTGGAGTTATTATGAAATTGAGAAATAATTGTGTTAAGGTTAGTAATTCCCGTATCATGCACGTATGGTGAACCGATATGTGACGAAGTTAGAGCATGAGGTATTTGTAGAGTGCCAACCTTTGTGTGGAGGTCGGGGGCGCGCGATGGTTAACTCCTACCAACCTCCCCCCTAGGAGCATGCGTTGATTGCTTTGTTTTGATGACTCATAGATTTTTGCAATAAGTATATGAGTTCTTATATGACTAATGTTGAGTTCATGAATTATACGCACTCTCACCCTTCCACCATTGCTAGCCTCTCATGTACCCCGCAACTTTCGCCGGTACCATAAACCCACTATATATCCTTCCTCAAAACAGCCACCATATTGTTCCCCAAAACAGCCACCATACCTACCTATCATGACATTTCCATAGCCATTCCGAGATATATTGCCATGCAACTTTCCACCATTCCGTTCATATGACACGCATCATATTGTCATATTGCCATGCATGATCATGTAGTTGACATCGTATTTGTGGCAAAGCCACCATGCATAACTTCATACATGTCACTCTTGTTTCGTTGCACATACTGGTACACCGCCGGAGGCATTCATATAGAGTCAAACTTTGTTGTTGTAGTATCGAGTTGTAATATTGAGTTGTAATGAAAGTGTGATGATCATCATTATTAAAGCATTGTCCCATGGGAGGAAAGGTTGAATATATAAAGCCCCTCCGCAAAAAAAAGGAAAAAAAAGAAAGGCCTAAGAAAAAAAGAAAGCCCCCCCCCCAAAAAAAAGGGACAATTGCTACTATCTTTTTCCACACTTGTGCTTCAAAGTAGCACCATGTTCTTCATTGTAGAACTAGTGGGAATTTTCATTATAGAACTTGGCTTGTATATTACAACGATGGGCTTCCTCAAATGCCGTAGGTCTTCGTGAGCAAGCAAGTTGGATGCACACCCACTAGTTTCTTTCGTTGAGCTTTCATTCATATTTAGCTCTAGTCCATCTGTTGCATGGCAATCCCTACTCACTCACATTGATATCTATTGATGGGCATCTCCATAGCCCGTTGATACGCCTAGTCGATGTGAGACTATCTCCCTCCTTTTTTTGTCTTCTCCACAACCACCTCTATTCCACCCATAGTGCTATATCCATGGCTCACACTCATGTATTGCGTGAAAGTAGAAAGGTTTGAAAAGATAGAGTATGAAAACAAATGCTTGGCTGAAATCGGGGTTGTGCATGATATGAATATGTTTGTGTGATAACGAGGGAGCATAGCCAACACTATATGATTTTGTAGGCATAACTTTCTTTAGCCATAGTATTTTGAGAAGACATGATTGCTTTGTTAGCATGCTTGAAGTATTGTTATTTCTTATGTCAACATAGACTTTTATCTTGAATCTTTCAGATCTCAACGTTCATGCAACAATTAAGAGAATTACATTGAAAAACTATATTGGTTAGCATTCCACATCAAAAATTCTTTCTTTATCATTTACCTACTCGAGGAAGAGCAGGAATTAAGCTTGGGGATGCTTGATACGTCTCCAACGTATCTATAATTTTTTATTGTTCCATGCTATTATTTATGAAGTCTTGGATATTTAATGGGCTTTATCATTCACTTTTATATCATTTTTGGGGCTAACCTACTAACCCAAAGGACTAGTCCATATTGTTGTTTTTGCCAATTTCAGGGTTTTGCAGAAAAGGATTATCAAACGGAGTCCAAACGGAATGAAACCTTCGCGAGAGATATTTTTGGAGAAAATCACGCACACGAAGCTTGAGGAGCAAGTCAGGCGACAGAGAGGTGGCCCTCGAGGGTGGGGGCGCGCCCCCCTTCCCAGGGCGCGCCCCCTGCCTCGAGGCCCCATCGTGTGGCCCCCGGTGCCCTCCTTCTTCCTATATAAGTCCACGTACCCCAGAAACACCATACGTAGAGGAAAACCCTAATTCCACCACTGTAGCTTCTGTTCCCGTGGAGATCCCATCTTGGAGCCTGTTTTGGGAGGGGCATCCATCACGGAGGCCTTCATCATCATCATCGTCGCCCTCACCATGAGTTGTGAGTAGTTTACCACAGACCTTCGGGTCCATAGCTAGTATCTAGATGGCTTTTTCTCTCTCTCTGGATCTCAATACAAAGTTCTCCTCAGTCTTCGAGGAGATCTATTCGATGTAATCTCTTTTTGCGGTGTGTTTGTCGAGATTCGATGAATTGTGAGTTTATGATCAAGGTTATCTATGAAAGATATTTGGTTCTTCTCTGAATTTTTTATGTGTGCTCATAATATCCTTGCAAGTCTCTTCGAATTATTGGTTTGGTTTGGCTTACTAGATCTATAGTTCTTGCAATGGGAGAAGTGCTTGGCTTTGGGTTCAATCTTGTGGTGTCCTTTCCTAGTGACAGTAGGGGCAGCAAGGCACGTATTGTATTGTTGCCATCGAGGATAAAAAGATGGGGTTTACATCATTTTGCTTGAGTTTATCCCACTACATCATGTCATCTTGCTTAAGGCGTTACTCTGTTCTTATGAACTCAATACACTAGATGCATGCTGGATAGCGGTCGATGTGTGGAGTAATAGTAGTAGATGCATGCAGGAGTTGGTCTACTTGTCTTGGACGTGATGCCTATATACAATGGTCATGCCTAGATAGTCTCATAATTATTCGGTTTTCTATCAATTGCTCGACAATAATTTGATTACCCGCCGTAGAATATCACTATCATGAGAGAAGCCACTAGAGAAAACTATGGCCCCCGGGTCTATTCTGAACATATCAATCTACATCTACTTTACTTTTACCGCTTTTATTTGCTGTTTTATTAAACCAAAAATACCAAAAATATCAACTATCATCACTATCAGATCTCACTCTCGTAAGTGACCATAAAGGGATTGACAACCCCTTATTGCGTTGGCTACGAAGTTCTTATTTGTTTGTGGAGGTGCGAGGGACTCGCGCGTGGTCTCCTACTGGGTTGATACCTTGGTTCTCAAAAACTGAGGGAAATACTTACGCTACTATGCTGCATTTCTCTTTCCTCTTCGAGGGAATACAACGCAAGCTCAAGAGGTAGCAGGCAGCCCTTAGGTTTTCTGATGGGGTGGGGCACACTGGCCGTGGGCCTCCCAACATGTCGGCCAGCACCCCACCGCGATCGTGAACGGCGCCGGCTCGGCTGGGCTCGCCAGCAGCCGGCGTGCCGCCTATGGCACGGTCCATCTCACGGCGGTAGGCTTTGGTGAGGCGCCGGGAGGTGGCCAGCTTGTTGGTGTTGTCGAGGAGCGAGACGCGGAGTGCCTCCAGCGCCGCGCCGTCTGTTCCCGCGGCGATGGGGGCGGAGAGGCTTTGCATGGCCGCCTGTAGCGGGTCTTGGCCAGACCCGCCGGAAGGCTCGTCGTGGCTGATAGCTAGCACCTCCGTGACGGTGCTGATGCCACTGCCGCATGATGCAGTGGGGAGGGGATCATCGATGATCACCACGTGCTCGGGGAAGGAATCGGCGGATGCTGCGTCGAGGTCGATGATCAGGTCGACTGGTGGATCAGTGGAGCCCACATACTCCATGTCGGAGGCGCGCTCATCGACGTTGTGAAGCTTGTCGAGGAGCTCTCCGAGGCAGCTCTCCGAGGCAACTGGCTTTGCGACCGGAGAGGGCTCGTCGTGAATGTGGACGCCGACAAGAAGGTCAGCGAGTCCGCTCGCGGCGCATGCGGCTTCAGCGCCACGAAGCATCCCGGCATCCATGCCTGCGGGCATGCCAAGCTGGCTGTGCTCGCCAAGAAGGAACAAAGTTCCCGTCCAGAACATGTCTCTAGACGACGGTGCACCTTGCCCCATGGTGGGCACCAAATGTCGGGGTTTTGGTGCAACAAATGCCAAAGGATGGCTTATCATGCATGGGGACAATAGAACGTCGCCGGGCCCTGGAAGCGGGATAAGGCGATACTTAGGACGCCTACGAATCTTACCTAGGTTCGGGGCTCTCCGTGGAGATAACACCCCTAGTCCTGCTCTCCGGGGACTCCGCGTCATGACTGATGTCAATATGGAAGTTACAAGGTTGCTCCTTGAGCTGTGTCGTCTAGAGGAATAAGAAGGGCAAGGCTAGATCTCTATCTTCTCTCTAGGGAATGCAGGGTGTCGCTACGGTTTCTCCCTATCTGTCTCTATCTCTCTCTTTCTTCTTAGCGTTCAACCCCTCCATATGGAGGACCCTGAGGGGTTTATATAAGCCTACCCCCGAGGGGTACAATAGTAATCCAGGCGGAATGGCCCCTAGCTGTCAGCGTCTTCGGGTGCCGGCCTTCCCGCCTGCTTGCTGGGGCCCGCCGTCTGCGGGCCCTCGTGATTGCCTTTCACTGTAGGCGCTCTTCTGCTGACGGGAGCATCGTCAGGAGGGGAATGGCTACAGTGCTGCCGCCTCCTACCGTACGCTGCCACCACGTCCTGTCTTGTCATCTTGATGAGGTTCAGACTCCTAGGGCACGGTTGGCCACCTGCTACCAGGCAGCCCGTCCCCCAGACCGCCTGTCAGGGGCTGCTTGCTTCTTGTTCACCCACTGGTAGGTGGGGCCAGCCGCCTGCTGGCTCTACCGCCTGTGGGTAGTGGGATTATGGCTTCCTCTGACCGGGGCTAGGTCATTGGCAGCATGGCTACAGTGACACGCCGCTTAAGGGGCGTGCGTAAGATACGCCCTCACTTTCGCCACGCCATTATAGATTCTCTAATGACATGCTCAACTGTAGCCATTCCTTAGCCTTGTCTAGGTTCCTCAGCACATGTCCCGAGGGGGGGCATGGCGGCTGTCTTCTGGATGCTGGCAGTGAGGCTGCCGCCCGTCCAGGCCTCTACCGCCTGCTGTCAGTCGGCTCCTGGGTGTTATTTCCCCAGGAGGCGGCCCGATGAGCAGGCGGCCGGTAGGTGACAGGCGGCCCCCCAATTGTCTTGAAATACCATGGGTGGTCGATGAGGACACCCGTGGTCAATATCTCCGACACCGGGGGTACAAGAAGCGATTGGATTGGTACTTAGGCGGAGCTGAGGAGGAAAGACCAAAGCACCACGGGCCCCAAACGCATGTGGCCCTGACATGACGCGTGGTGCGCGACGGGTCGCTGGCGCCTCCACTTCCCCCCGTTGCCTCGGGAACTGCCCTTCCATGTCGTGGTGCCCGAATGTGAAGGGGCGTCGGTTGGCCATCGGTCGCCTATAAATGGGAAAAGGGGACGGAGTCACAGTTCACCTTCGCCCGCTTGCTTCTCCACCCCGCCCCCTTGCAACAGTACTCATGGCGTCGGTGAGAAGGTTTTCAGCCACTTAGAAGGGGAAGGCTCTGCTAGACAGGCCGGAGTCACGCCCACCGAAAAGGGGGCGGAACCGTCCTCGCAAGAACCATGCCACACCGGTGGTTGCTAATCTGGGGCGCAAGCGCGCCTCTGTCGGCGTTTGCATTGCCACTGCCAGCCGTGGGAATGGTCATCATTGTGGAGGGTGCGCCGTAGGTTGCGGCTATCGTGGTCGGGGCAGAGGTCCATCGATGGTCGCCCGGTTGCCACGCCCACGACTTCACTCGGCCGACGTGGCCCGGGAGTTTGTGGTGTTGGTGGAGAGGCCGGAGGTGTCGGTGTTCCGGGAAGGGGGTACCCAGACATGCCTGCCTGCAGCCCAGGGCGTGGCTCACCAGGCGGCCTGGTACGACCCAGCATCTTTGGCAACCACTCAAGACCGTCGCGAGGCGGATGACGCAAGACATCCCATGGGGCGGCCTCAGTAGGCCGACTCATGAGGATCGGAGATATCGAAGCGAGGGACACCTCGCGAGGTCCTCGTGACGTGAGCAATGACGACAAGGCCAACCGGGCGCCAGCGGGCGCAGAGTGCTAGTTTCCTCTTTGGTCCTAAAGAAGCAAGTGCAGACAAAGAGTCCCGAGGCATCAGGCAAAGGTTTCCATATCGGTGCAACAAGACAAAGGCCACCAAGATAGCAGAACAGAGGTCACCACGGAGCCCACGGTGGCGTCACCACCGGAGCCTTTGGCAGGCGAAGACCACCTTTTGTCAGGATAGCTTGTACTAGTTGCCCCCCTTCAAATTTAGCCATTACGGGATCCCTTCATGTTGGCGTCCTGGGAACCAGGGTACCCAGACTTGCCTGTCTGTGAGCCGCGACGCGGTCCTAGTACGGCCTGGTATGGCCCAGCTGATCGACCAGCTGTTCAAGACCCTCGCGAGGAGAACGACGCCAAGAATCCCTCAGGAGCAGCCTCGGCTAGGTTGCTCCGGAGGGGCGGAGAATCCAAGGCCCAGCCTACCTCAGGAGGAGGCAATGACGCGAGCAGAGACGTACCACGCCAGCGGGTGCCAGCGCGTGCCAGCGGCGCAGTTGCCATTTTGGTGCAAAGGAGACAACACAGGCGCAGGTTCCCAAGGAGCGGGACAAAGGTTTCCTCATTGGTGCAACAAGACCGAAGACCGCAAGGACGACATACAGGATGTCACCACCGAGCCCACCACCGCGTCACCGCCTGATCCCTTTGTAGGCGAAGACCGCTTTTGTCAGGATAGGAACGTCCTTGTGTTCCCGCTCAAAATGGCCGTTGTGGGATCCCTTCCCACCAAAACATTTCGGGGGAAGATGACCCTGGCCGCCTATATAAGTAGCTAGGATCTCCATTATGGAGGCATTCGGATCAGATCCAGAAACTCCGCCCTCGCACAAAGGAGGAAGAACCCTTGCCTCTTGACCCTCCTGAGCTCAGGAACCACTGTACTCATACATGCTCAAGCCCTCTCGAGGCTAATCCACCAAAGTAGGAAGTAGGGTTTTACACCGCAAGGTGGCCTGAACCTGGGTAAATTCATGTGTTCTTTACTTGTTGTTCGCTTGAATCTCTTCACCAGACTAGGGCGAGACGCTAGGTAGACGTGAGTTGGAGAGATCTTTGTTCACGCCCCTGGGTTCGAACTTCTTGGGTTTGCGGAGCCCATAATCTGACATTTGGTGTGCCAGGTAGGGGGCGTGTCGAAATCTCGCCTCTCCGATGACCTCGTCCCACTCTCGTCGTTGACCTCGCTACACTGCCATGGTGGACACAAGACGAGCGCGTGCCGCCCGCCGCGCCACCAACATCGCTCAGACGGCGCCCGTGGGCAATGGTGCACCGCTCTGCCCCAACTCACCGAGCTCGCCAACGCCACCACCGACCCGGCCGTCCATGAGCAGCAGGACTTTGTCGCTGCCGTTGTCCGTGCGGCGCGATGGCCGCACAGCGACGCCGTCACCCTCGCCACCCGCGACGTCGTACTCGCTGATCCGCCGCGGGCCGGTCTAGCAGCCTGCGCTACTGATGGCGCGGGAGCTCCTGCGCTACCGCTCGGCGTACGACCTGTATGACGAGTGGCTCCACCGCATCACCGAGCTCGTCAACACCTCCGGGGAGGTACCTGCGCCAACTAACTCCTCCCGTCCTCCGTCGCTCATGGCGGGGAACGAGGGCCACGGTGTCCCGGCTCCACCTCAGCTCTACGGCGCCGGCCAGCGGGTCAGGCGCGAGGCTCCGCGGCGTGAGCCGCCTCGCAGGGCCCCCACGCGCGACGAGGAGAGCTGCCAGGTGATTCTGCATCCCTAGGTAGAAGCTCGCCCCCCCCGTCCCGCAGCACTAGAACCACGCACCACAGGAGGTGGTGGCGCCAGCGCCCCTAGAACTAGCACCGTAGGCGCAGGGGCACCTGCAATCATGAGCATGGCTGGATGTCGCGGCTTAGCTCCCAAGTTGCGGCGCCTCGTCTGGCCCGGCAAGTTCAAGCCGGATCTGCCTCCGCGCTACGATGGTACCACCGAACCCACAGAGTCCTTCCAACTCTACGAGCTATGCATAGAGGCGTCCAACGGCACCAAGCAGGTCAAGGCAAACTGGTTCCCCGTGGCCCTCAAGGATGGTGTCCGCTCCTGGCTCCTGAACCTCCCCGTGGGATCCATCTCCTCCTGGGGGGAGCTTCGTGAGCGTTTCGTCACCAACTTCTAGGGTACCCGCGACCGAGCCCCGGTGGCCGGGGATCTGCGCCACGTGAAGCAGCAGCCTGGTGAGACCCTGCAGAAGTACATCCAGCATTTCAACACCATGCGCCCCCGGATTCCCAGGGTCTCGGACGAGGCCATCATCTCGGCTTTCTCCGACGGTGTCCGCGACGTTAGGATGAGGGAGGAGCTCGCCATCCACGAGGATTTTGTCGGATTCAGGGCTCCGCAAAACCCGTTAAGTTCGAACACAGGGGCGTGAACGAAGATCTCTCCCACTCACGTCTACCTAGCGTCTCGCTCTCGTCTCTGTGGAAGGATTCAAGCAAAAAACAGACAGAACACACAAGAGTTTATCGAGGTTCGGGCCACCGCGTGGTGTAAGACCCTACTTCCTGCTTTGGTGGATTAGCCTCGGGCGAGCTGGGATACGAGCTAGTACAACGACTCCTGGGCTCACGAAGGTGAGCTCAGGAGGGTCAGGAGGCTAGTGTTCTTGCTTCTTGTGTGGTGGCGGAGTGTATGAGTCGATCCCTTCACAGTGGGAATCCTAGCCACTTATATAGGCGGCCAGGGTCCTCTTCAGCCGTAATGTTTAGGCGGGAAGGGATCCCACAACAGCCATTTTTGAGCGGGAACACAAGGACGTTCTTATCCTAACAAAAGCGGTGTTCGCCTGCAAAAGGATCAGGCGGTGACACGGTGGTGGGCTCGACAGTGACATCCTCCTTGTCGTCCTTGCGGTCTTCGGTCTTGTTGCACCAAAGGGGAAACCTTTGCCCCGCTCCTTGGGAACCAATGACTGCGCTGTCCCCTTTGCACCGAAATGGCAACTGCGCCGCTGGCAAACGCTGGCACCCGCTGGCACGGTGTGTCACTGCTGACATCATTGCCTCCTCCTGAGGCAGGCTTGGCCTTGGATTATCCGCCCCTCCGGAGCACCTTGCTGAGGCCGCTCCCAAGGAGGTCTTGACGTCGTTCTCCTCGTGAGGCTTGGCCCCCACGCGAGGGTCTTGGACAGCTGGTCGATCAGCTGGGCCGTACCAGGCCGCTTGTAGGAGCGCGTCGTGGCCCCCACACAGGCAAGTCTGGGTACCCTGGTTCCCAGGATGCCGACAGTAGCCCCGGGCCCAAGGCGCGCGCGGAGTTGGCTTCAGGGCGAAGCCTTGGTCGAGGACGAAGGACCACGGGCCCCAAAAAGGTTGCGGGCCAAGTTGGCGCGTGACGGTTGGATGGGACGCGAGCGACCCCACTCCCCACGCCGTCTCGGCAACCGTGCATCTTGACAAAAGGGGGCCTTCTCTGCTGGGGGAGTTATCGCCCTCTTTCCTTCCTGCTCTGATTTCTTCCCCTTACGCCTCCTGCCTTCCCGCGTCCTTCGGCTCGCCCAACTATTGCGAAGAGGACCAAGAGTGCCGTGTCGGCATCTGGAGCTGCTTCTTCCCTTGATGCGGTGCTTGAGTAGTCCTCCATTACTAGGGAGGAGGACTACTCAGAGGTCCAACCTTTCCTGTCGAGCACCCACAATGAGCACGGCCCGACGCGGATCTGGGCCGGATCCACCATGGCGCGGACCTTGCCGAAGTCATGCTACCCGTTCTTCCTCCACATCATCTCCGTGGGGCTCGTGCCCCTCTTCTTCGAGTTCTTCTACGCCATCCTGGAACATTACCAGGTACACGCTCTCCACATCCAGCCTCGCTCCTTCTTCATCATGTCGCTCTTCGCCTTCTATTGTGAGGCGCTCGTGGGGGTGAGGCCGACCGTCGCCCTCTTCCACCACTTCTTCTCCACGCGCCGGTACGACGATGGCCCATGCTCGGGCTGCATTTCCTTTATCTTCCAGCGCCAGGGCTGTCGATTGATGATGGCTGGGAAGAGGATAGAGTCCAACCGGAAGAGGTGGGTCTACCTAGACGCCCGGCGTGTCCATCCTCTACTGGCGCTGCCTACTGCCCGTCTAGAGAAGCGCGCTGGCTGGAGCCACGCGAAGCTCACCGACCCCCTTGCTGGGCCTGTCCTAGAAAAGATTGAGGCCGACCTAAGCTCGAGGCTCGAAGCGGGCCAGATCGTGAAGGAGTTCTTGAGGCAGCGTCTGGCTCTGCTGTAGGTTGACTCACGCCCCATGTGGGAGCTGATGGGCGACGACGACAGGCTCCGGCTTCACCCAGGGGTGCTGGCCGACGACGATCTGGACTTCACCTCAAGAACCCTCCTGGGGATGGTTCCGAAGGATCTCCCCGGGGCCTACCTGCTGCTGTACAGCCGCCCTGACATGGCCAAGCTGTTGAAGGCCGTGTCGGATTTTGGTGCGCCCGCGGGCGCTCCGCCCACGTTTGATGTGTCTTCTGGTGCTGACGAGAGCGACGAGGGGGGCTCGGAGGATACCCTGGACGACGAGGGGGACTCCTCCGAGGCGTTCGCCAGAGTAATGACGCCAGGCGCAGGTGCCACCGGACGGTCCCAGGGGACCACTCCACGTCGATCCGAACGCGCTGCGTCCGGGGGAAGCAAGGTGGCGACTCCGCCGAAGAGTACCATGCTAGCGAACCTGGCGACCGCGGCCGCGCCCAGGACTATGGCCTCACGCCTTGCCCAGGCCTGGGCTATCGGTGCGCCCAGGGTGCCAGCGGCTGCTGCTGACCTGCTGGTGAAGAGAATGGCGCGCCTCGCCTCTGACGAGTAAGTGTGCAATTTCCCACTCATCCGTAATTGCCGTGTCCCTGATGCGCTCTCCCTGATGCAGCAGCCTAGGAGGTGTGATGAAGAAGGTGAAGGGGGAGGTCATGCTGCCATGTCCTGCTCCTCCGGCTGCCGATGCAACCTCGGGGAAGGATGCCGCGGAGCTGGGTGCCCCGGTCGACCGGGCCACCGAGCGTGCGACGACGAGGTCACTCGAAGACGTCCCTGCCTCCAGCGAGGTTGCGGTGGCTTCTGCTCCGGCTACTCAAGCGAGGGGGGGCTGGAGCCCCTGAGCCCCTTGTTGAGCAGTCGGTCTTGTCGGTGCCCATGCGCCAGCCGGCGCAGCCCGGTCCTGAGGCTTTGGAGGCTGCCTCCGCCGCGCTGGGTCGTCTTCGCGCCGATCTGCAAGATGGTGACGGCCACCTAACAGAAGGGCGCCTAGGGCTATTCCGTGGGTGTCTCCTGGCAGACGAGTCTGCGCGGACCTCCTAGGATCAGGCCTTGGCGGTCGCTACCAAGGGTCGAGAGGAAGCTACAGTGGCCACGCGGGCTCGCGAGACCGCGTGAGCCGACACCGCGTCCTTCGAGAAGTGCTGCCTCAAGGCAGAGAGCGAGCTGGAGGCCCTCCGTGAAGAAGGCATCGGGCGCGCCCTGGAGCTCCAGGGGTTGGAGAAGGAGCTCGAGGCGCAGAAGACTGCGTCGTCCCGGCTGCAACAGGAGCAGCTTGCCGACCGTGCATCCCTGGAGAAGCTGAGGGTTGAAGTCGAGGAGGCCAAGGCGACCAAAGCTGCTCGCGACAAGGAGGAAGCCCTTGCTGCCTCGGCAGTGGTGAGTCCCGAGGCCCTTGCCGCCTTTGACCTTGAGGCCCGCCAGGCGCTGCATGCCGCCTACGGGGAGGGGTTCAAGGAACCACTGGCCGCCCCGGAGAAAGGCCCCGCCGGGCTCCTTGCTGCGCTCGTTGAGGCCCCGCGTGATGTTGCGGCCGCAATTGGCTAGTTAGCCAACGTCGAGAGCCATGCGCTGCTTACCATGGTCCTGATGCAGGTGTGCAGCCACCTAAGTCTTCGCGACCCCACCCTCGATCTGGCCTCGCTGTCCGGGACCATGACCAAAGTCATGGAGGACACGGCTGCCAAGGCCCTGAGGGTGAAGGTCACGTCGCTGGTGGAGGCGTTCCTCCAGGCTACTGCTACCGCAGCCGAGGAGGAGAAGACCGGTGATGCTGCGCTTGGCAATGCCTGATCCGTTCCTGTTTAGTGAGAGAAGTGCGAGTGCCTCGAGGAGGCGTACGAACTTTGCTTGAATTTGAAAAACTTGGCATTATTGTAATAGCTAGATGATTTATATGCTTGCTTCCTTTCATGTTTTCTTAGATGCTCTGCGTCGGCAGGGCCCAACCCCGCGCATACCTCGACCGCCATTGAGCCCTCCGGATGACCGGGGTTACGGTAGTAACTAGACTCGCCTGAGCCCTCCGGATGACCGGGGTTACCGTAGTAACCAGACTCGCCATTGAGCCCTCCGAACGACAAGGGTTACCGTAGTAACTAGACTCAAGGGATGAGGGGCTACGTGGCTAGTGAGGCCCTTGGGTCGCGATGCCCAAGGGTCCGCCTTGACGTTCAAGCGATCCCATTTTCGTTCTGTGTCGGCAGGGCCCGACCCCGCGCATACCTCGATCGCCATTGAGCCCTCCGGATAACCGGGGTTATCGTCATAACTAGACTCAAGGGATGAGGGGCTACGTGGCCAGTTAGGCCCCTGGGTCGCGATGACCGGGGGTCCCCCTTGACGTATGAATGGCTCTCATGAAGGAGAACGAGCACCATACCTTGCCCACGAGCCTTCGCCTGGGATGGGACACGAGAAGGCCAGGTGTCTAGGCACCTGGTAGGGTGGCGTCTGCCAGACGTGACCTGAGCATAGCCCCCGTGCCCAGCCCCCCTCGTGACACCCATCCAAGGAGAAGCTGTGAGCGTCGTGAGCTGAAAAGCTCCCTGAGGTTGGTGCGACCACTGGGGGCCACCCTCGATTGTTTATAACAGTGCGGAGCATAGAGCTACCACACTTGCGCGGAGTGTGGGCATAACCGTGCCTCGGTCATAGTGGCCAGCGCGGAACTTGGTGCTTCCACTGGTTCATGGGCATAACCGCTCCTCGGTTGGATCTGCCAGCATGGAGCATGGTACTTCCACTGGACCGTGGGAGGGAGCCTACCACCGGGAGACACTCTGGGGCATGTACAACCCTGTCCTGACATGTGGCTTGCACGGTAGGACAGCGAAGGTGTATATGGGCCCTCCTCAGGACGAGCTAAACGACTCTGAGGAAGTTCTCGTGAGCTTACGCATCTCTCACGAGACCTTACCATGAGGCGAGTTGCGCCTGAGTGTTCTTCTGCAAAATGTGAAAAGAGAGGTGTTGTGTCGACCTGCGCCGAGTGCATCTATAGAGGGTATCGCATGAAATGGCCGCAGCACCAGCGACCCCAGGAGGTGACGTCACAGAAATGGCTCGAGAGACAGAGCTCGGCCACTGGATTTTTCGATGGTGCAGGGACGGACCCGAGCACAGACGTCGTGCCTAGTCTTCTCATGCAACGATCTAAAAGAAAAAGAGTCGGCTCGCAATTCCTGCGTGAGCGAGGCACCTGCCACGGGCCTCTACTTACCCATCCACGATTAGCCCATGCGAGAACAAGGCACCAAGGACCATGGGAGGTGACATCACGGGAATGGATCGCGATACATAGCTCAGCCCTTGGGTTTATCGACGCTGCAGGGACGGACCCGAGCACAGACGTCGTGCCAGTCCTTAATCATGGGGAGGTCGCGAGTGGGCTCACAAGGGCTCATGACCTTAGTGGCGGTGAGGACGCCAAGCATGTAGATAATGCGAATGGAAAGAAACATCTAGCCTTGATCATGCAAAAAGGGAGATGACTGTGGGGGAACAGCCCCTAGCGGTCCGACGATGATGCAGCCCGAGAGGCGCCCTCGTTTGGATACCTGAAGTGTCACCTGATACTTGTCGAAGGAGAGTTGGGGTAGCTGAAGGCGCGAGGCACGCGGGTCGCTCCCGAGGATCGTCGAGCTCTTGAGGCCCAGGGGCTCTCAGCGGTCGCGCGTGTCCGGTTCTCACTCCATCTGAACCGCCTGCCACTGAGCCTCCCGAGCCCCCATGGCCTGCTGCGCGAGATGCTGGAACATGGCAGCTGCGTTGCGGAAGCCGAAGAGTGTGCGGACGTAGCTACAGGGGAGGGCCCTCCTCTGGCCGACCGCCGTCGGCCAGAAGGGCTCCTGAGAGGCGGCTCGGTTGAGACCCGCGATGTCGACGCAAACGCGGAAGCAGTCGCTTGGGCTGCGAGCAGGTGAGCTTGGGGTTGTGCGGTTACGCCCACCGCGGATGAGTCTTGCGTAAAGAAGTTCCTCGGTAACTTGGTCGATGAAGTCCTGAGCCCCCAGCACTGAATGGCTCAAGCTGGGCTCACAAAAATGTGCATTAAGATACGCTTGCAGGTGGTGCTCGAACACCTCCCTCGAGACGCCGGTTAGCCCACAGACACTCCAGGGGAGAGCCGTCGAGCCCGTCACGAGAGGGGCGTCAAGCGTGCCTCCCTATGCGTGGGTGGAGGGCGCCTCGTCAGTAGGCGTAGGTCCTGAGGCCAGGCCGTCGGGAGCCCCTGCGTCCTGAGGTCTGTCAACGGGTAGGTTCTCCTTCTTCTTGGGGGCGGTCTGCAGGGCGAGGACGGCTCCATCCTCATCGGAGCATTCGACCGCCGCGGTCTGGTTGGTACGCTCCAGGGAAAGCACCGCTTCCTTCTCATCGGAGGTGACCATGATGACTCTGCCGCTCCCAGGCATCTTGAGGACGTTGTAGCCGTGATGGGTCGCCGCCATGAATTGGCCAGGGCAGGATACCCAAGGATGGCGTTATACGGGAGGTGGATGTTGGTGACGTCGAAGTCGATGAGCTCTGTGTGGTAGTAGTCGCGGTCACCAAAGGTGACGGGGAGGCGGACCTGCCCCATCGGGAGTGTCGAGCCAGCCGTGACCCTGTAGAATGGCTTGGTCGGATGGAGCTGATCGTAGGGAACCTGGAGCGTCTCGAAGGTCTGGAGGGAGAGGACGTTGAGCCCTGCTCCACCGTCGATGAGGGTCTTGGTCACGAGGACGTTGCTGATGGTCGGGGTGCAGAGCATCGGGAGGGCGCCTGGGGCCGCAGTACACTTGAGCTGGTCCTTGGGGTCGAAGGCGATGACTTGCTTGGTCCACTGGAGGTTGCGCGTGGCGTTAGGCCTGGGAAGCGCCGCGTTCATCTCACGGGCAAACGGCTTGAAGATGCGGTGGGAAGCCGGGGCATGGGCTCCTCCCAAGATGCATGCAACTGCATGCGGCTCCTGGAAGCCCCCTACCCCGTCTCCCTGGCGGTCGTCGTCTTTCCTCCTTGGTGGTGGTGGCAGCGGAGGCAGGCCTCCGTTGCCATGAGGGCGACCCTCGCGAGGCTTGTCGCGCCAGGGGGCGTCACGAGGCTGCTCCTGCCACTGGTCTTCACGAGGCTCCTCACGCCACCCTTGGCGCGAGTTCCTGCCATCTCAACGTCCTCCTCCTCGGCCTCCTCCACGGCCATAGCCACGGTTGTCGCGCTCACGGCGCTGCCCGACGCGCCCGCTGCGCATCGCCCTGAGCTCCTGGTAGTCGTTGGTGTTGTGGTTATGGACGTTGTGGAAGAGGCAGTATGGTCGGTTGTCTCTGGGGAGGTCATCGTAGCCGCAGCCACGCTTCGCATCTTGCTCCACAGCCGGCATGGCGGGCCCCTTGCGCTTTGATTCCTTGGCCTTGGTCTTCTTGTCGTCCGCCTCTGCCTCAGGCAGCTCCTGGAGGGAGAGGCGTCCTTCCTCCGTCTTGGCGCACTTTGCCGCGAGCTTGAACATCTCGAGGACTGTGCACAGGTCTTCGTGAATTGCGAGCTCCTCCCTCGTCCTGACATCACGGACGCCGCCGGAGAACGCGGAGATGATGGCATCGTCCGAGACCCTGGAGAGCCGGAGGCGCATGGTGTTGAAGAATTGGATGTACTTTTGCAGGGTTTCTCCCGGCTGCTGCTTCACACGGCGCAGATCAGCAGCTGCCGAGGCTCGGTCGCGGGTGCCTTGGAAGTTGGCGACGAAGCGCTCGCGAAGCTCTTCCTAGGAGGAGATGGATTCCACGGGGAGGTTCAGGAGCCAGGAGCATGCGCCGTTCTTCAGAGCCATGGGGAACCAGTTCGCCATGACCTGCTCGGTGCCATTGGATGCCTCGATGCCCAGCTCGTAGAGTTGGAAGAACTCCGTGGGGTCGGTGGTGTCGTCTTAGCGTGGAGGCAAGTCCGGCTTGAATTTGCCGGGCCAGACGAGGTGCCGTAGCTCAGGATCTAGGGCGCGACACCCAGCCACGCTCATGATCGCAGGCGCCCCCTGCACCTATGGTGCTGGTTCTTGAGGTGCTGGTGCCACCACCTCCTGTGGTGCGCGGTCTGGGTGCCGCGGGCCTGGGGGGCCGCGAGCCCCTGCATGAGGGTGCAGAATCATCTGGCAACTTTCCTCGTCGCGTGCATGGGCTCTGCGGGGTTACTCACGTCGAGGGGCCTCGCGCCGGGCCTCCTGGCCGGCGTGGTGGAGTGGAGGCGGGGTCGGGACCTCGTGGTCTTCGTTCCCCACCGGGGCCTATGGAGGACGTGATGAGTGCGTTGGTGCGGGTGCTTCCCCAGCTGCGTTGACGAGATCAGTGATGCGGTGGAGCCACTCGTCGTAGAGGTCATCTGCCGGGCGATAGCGCAAGAGCGCTCGCGCCATCAGCAGCGTAGGCTGCTAGTAGACCGGCCCGCGGCGGACCAGCAAGGACGACGCCGCGGCCGGTGAGGGTGAAGGTGTTTCCGTGCGGCCATCCCGCCGCACGGACGGTGGCAGCGACGAGTCCTGCTGCTCGTGGATGATCGGGTCGGTGGCGGTGTTGGCGACCGGTGAGTTGGGGCGGAGCAGCGCGCCGTTGCCCGCGGGCACCGTCTGAGCGACATTCGCAGCGCGGCGGGCGGCGCGAGCTCGGCGTGTGTCCACCATGATTGTGGAGCAGGGTCAACGACGAGAAGGCGACGAGGTCGTCGAAGAGGTGAGATTTCGACACGCCCCCTACCTGACACGCCAAATGTCGGATTCAGGGCTCCGCAAAACCCGTTAAGTTTGAACACAGGGGTGTGAACGAAGATCTCTCCCACTAACGTCTATCTAGCATCTCGCTCTCATCTCGGTGGAAGGATTCAAGAAAACAACGGACATAACACACAAGAGTTTATCCAGGTTCGGGCCACCGCGTGGTGTAAGACACTACTTCCTGCTTTGGTGGACTAGCCTCGGGCGAGCTGGTATACGAGCTAGTACAATGATTCCTGGGCTCAGGAGGGTGAGCTCAGGACGGTCAGGAGACTAGTGTTCTTGCTCCTTGTGTGGGGGCGGTATGAGTCGATCCCTTCACAGTGGGAATTCTAGCTACTTATATAGGTGGCCAGGGTCCTCTTCCCCCGAAATGTTTAGGCGGGAAGGGATCACACAACAACCATTTTTGAGCGGGAACACAAGGACGTTCTTATCCTCACAAAAGCCGTCTTCGCCTGCAAAAGGATCAGGCGGTGACACGGTGGTGGGCTCGACGGTGACATCCTCGTTGTTGTCCTTGCGGTCTTCGGTCTTGTTGCACCAAAGGGGAAACCTTTTCCCCGCTCCTTGGGAACCGACGGCTGCGCTGTCCCCTTTGCACCGAAATGGCAACTGCGCCGCTGGCGGACGCTGGCACCCGCTGGCGCGGTGCGTCACTGCTGACATCACTTCCTCCTCCTAAGGCAGGCTTGGCCTTGGATTCTCCGCCCCTCCGGAGCACCTTGCTGAGGCCGCTCCCAAGGAGGTCCTGACATCGTTCTCCTCGCGAGGATTGGCCCCCTCGCGAGGGTCTTGGACAGCTGGTCGATCATCTGGGCCGTAACAAGCCGCTTGTAGGAGCGCGTCGCGGCCCACAGACAGGCAAGTGTGGGTACCCTGGTTCCCAGGACGCCGACAGATTTGTGCACATCCCTCGAGATGTTCAAGCTCGCGTCAAAGTGCACTAGGGCGGAGGAAGGACGCCTCTCCCTCCAGGAGCTGCATGAAGCGGAGGCTGACGACAAAAAGGCAAAGGCCAAGGAAGCAAAGCACGAGGGACCCACCGTGCTTGCTGCAGAGTCTGAAGTAAAGCGTGGCTACGGCTACAATGACGCCCCCCCCCAGAGACAACCGTCTGTACTGCGTCTTCCATGATGTTCACAACCACAACACCAATGATTGTCAAGAGCTCAGGGCGATGCGCGGCGGGCGCGTCGGGCAGCGCCCTAAGCGTGACAACCGCGGCTACGGCCGCAGAGGGGGCCGTGGCGGAGGACGCTGGGACGGCAGGATCGCGCACCAAGGATGGCGTGACCAACCTCGTGAAGTCCACTGGCAGGATCAGCCTCCTGACACCCCCTGGCGCGACCAGCCTCGTGAGGGTAACCCTTAGGGCAACGCAGGTCTGCCTCCGCTGCCGTCACCGCCAAGGAGGAACGACGACGATAGCCAGGGAGATGGAGCAGGGGGCTTTCAGGAGCCACGTGCGGTTGCATGCATCTTGGGAGGAGCCCATGCTCCGGCTTCCCACCGCATCTTCAAGCAGTTCGCTCGTGAGGAGAACGCGGCGCTTCCCAAGCCTGACGCCGCGCACAACCTCAGGTGGACCAACAAGGTCATCGCCTTCGACCCCAAGGACCAGCTCAAGTGCACCACATCCCTAGGCGCTCTCCCGATGCTCTGCACTCCAACCATCAGCAATGTCCTCGTGACCAAGACCCTCATCGATGGCGGATCAGGGCTCAACGTCCTCTCTGTCCAGACCTTCGAGATGCTCCAGGTCCCCTATGATCAGCTCCACCCGACCAAGCCATTCTATGGAGTCACGGATGGCTCCACACTCCCGATGGGGCAGATCTGCTTCCCCGTCACCTTCGGTGATTGCGACAACTATCACACCGAGCTCATCGACTTTGACGTTGCCAACATCCACCTCCCGTACAACGCCATCCTTGGGTATCCCGCCCTCGCCAAGTTCATGGCAGCGACCCACCACGGCTACAATGTCCTCAAGATGCCCGGGAGTGGCGGAGTTATCACGATCGCCTCCGACGAGAAGGAAGGAGTGCGTTCCGTAGAGCGCGCCTACGAGACCGCGGCGGTCGAGAGCTCCGATGAGGATGGAGCCGCCTTCACCCTGCGGACCTCCCCCAAGAAGAAGAAGAATCTGCCCGCCAACGGACCTCAGGACGCAGGAGCTCCTAACGGCCCCGCCTCAGGACCCGCACCTGCCGATGAGGCGCTCTCCACTCTCGCATAGGGAGGTGCGCCCGACGCCCCTCACAGGACGGGCTCGGGGGCTCTCGTCTGGAGTGTCCCTGGTCTGACCAGCGTCTCGAGGGAGGTGTTCGGGCACCACCTGGAGGCGTGTCTCAACGCGCGTTTTTGTGAGCCCAGCGTGGGCCGTACAGCGCTGGGGGCTCAGGACTTCATCGACCAGGTTACCGAGGAACTTCAGTAAGCAAGGCTCATACGCGGTGGGCGTAACCGCACGATACCAAGCTCAACTACCCGCAAACCAAGCAACCACTTCCGCGTCTGCATCGACGTCGTGAGCCTCAACGGAGCTGCTTCTTTGGAGCCCTTCTAGCCGATGACAGTCGGCTGGAGGAGGGCTCTCCCTTGCAGCTACGTTCTCACACTCTTTGGCATCCGCAAGGCAGCCACCATGTTCCAGCACCACGTGCGGTAGGCTTTGGGGGCTCGGGTGGCTCAGTGGCGAATGGTCCAGAGGGAGTGGGAGCCGGACTTCCGTGACCACTAAGGGCCTCAGGAGCCCGATGATCCTCATGGGCGACCCGCACGGCTCGCGCCTTCAGCTACCCTAACTCTTATTCGACAACTGTCAGGTGATGTCTCAGGTATTCAATCGAGGGCGCCCCCCCCCCCCGGGCTGCATCATCCTCGAGCTGCTGGGGGCTCACCCCCCACAGCTATCTCTTTTTGCACATAAATCAAGGCTAGTTGCTTCTTCCTATTTGCATTATCTATATGCTCGGCGTTCTCACCGCCACTAAGGTCATGAGCCCTTGCGAGCCCACTCGCGACCGCCCCATGATTAAGGACTGGCACGGCCTCTGTGCTCGGGTCCGTCCCTGCAGCGTCGTTAATTCCAAGGGCTGAGCTCTGTCTCGCGAGCCATTCCCGTGACGTCACCTCCCGTGGTCCTTGGTGCCTTGTTCTCGCATGGGCTAATCGTGGATGGGTAAGTAGGGGGCCGTGGCGGGTGCCTCGCTCACGTGGGAACCACGCGCCAGTTGTTTTTCTTTTGGACTATTGCATGAGAAGACTGGGCACGGCGTCTGTGCTCGGGTCCGTCCCTGCAGCGTCGATAAATCCAGCGGCCGAGCTCTGTTTTGCGGGCCGGTCCCGCTAACGTCACCTCCTTGGGTCATTGGTGCTGTGGCCTTCTCATGCGATGACCTCTAGAGATGCACCCGGCACAGGTCGACACAACGCATCTCTTTTCACATTTTGCAGAAGAAGACTCAGCCGCACCCCGCCTCAGGGTAGGGTCTCGTGAGTGATGCGTAAGCTCACGAGAACTTCCTCAAAGTCGTTCAGCTCGTCCTGAGGAGGGCCCATATACACCTTGGCTGTCCTGCCGTGCAAGCCACGTGTCAGGACGGGGTTGTACACGGTCCATTGGGAGGCTGCCTCCCACGGTCCAGTGGAAGTGCCATGCTCCGCGCTGGCAGAACCAACAGAGGAGCGATTTTGCCCACGAACCAGTGGAAGCACCAAGCTACGCGCTGGCCGCTACGAATGAGGCGCGATTATGCCCACACTCCGCGCAAGTGTGGTAGCTCTATGCTCCGCGCTAGTTATAAACAACTGAGGGCGGCTCCCAGTAGTCGCACCAACCCCAGGGAGCTTTTCAGCTCACGACGCTCATAACTTCTCCTTAGATAGGTATCACGAGGGGGGCTAGGCACGGGGGCTATGCTCAGGTCACGCCTAGCAGACGCCACCCTACCAGGTGCCCAGACACTTGGCTTTCTCGCGCCCCCATCGTAGGCGAAGACTCGTGAGCAAGGTATGATGCTCGTTCTCCCTCATGAGAGTCGTTCATACATCAAGGGGGACCCCTGGGCATCGCGACCCAGGGGCCTCACTAGTCACGTAGCCCCTCACTCCTTGAGCCCGTTGCTCAATGGCGGTCGAGGTATGCGCGGGGCTGGGCCCTGCCAACGCAGAACGCAAACGGGGTCGCTTGAACATCAAGGGGGACCCCTAGGTATTGCGACCCACGGGCCTCACTAGCCACGTAGCCCCTCATCCCTTGAGTCTAGTTATTGCCATAACCCCGGTCACCCGGAGGGCTCAATGGCGATCGAGGTATGCGCGGGGTTGGGCCCTGCTGACGCAGATCACCTAAGCAAACATGAAAGGAATCAAGCACGGAAATCATCAAGTTCAAATCTAGTTATTACAATGGTGCCAAGTTCTCCAAATTCAAACGAGTTCTTACGCCTCCCCAAGGCACTTGCATCTCTTTCAGCTGGACAGGAACAGGTCAGGCGTCGCCAAGCGCACCATCACCAGCCTCCGCCTCCTCGGCCGCGACAGCAGCGACCCGGAGGAACGCCTTCACCATCCCCTTGACCTTCTCCTCCGGGGCCTAGGCAGCCGCACCCTATGTTCGGTGGCCTAGGAGCGGCTGCTGCCATCCCCTCGCAGAGACGACTCGGGCGCAGATGGGGGAGCTCCTGAGCATCACGCCTCAGGACCCTAACTGGCTCCTGAACCTTCACCTCGTGTCCTCACGCGTGGCATCGCAACCCAGCATGCCAGCGGCGGCCTAAGCATCGCAGGAGGCGAGTCCCAAGAAGCACAGAGCCTCGGCCCGCGGGAAATGTGGCAGAAGATCAAGTGCCACCACCGCCCGACCGTAGGGGATCACTAAGATAAGCATTCTTTGCCCGGATCTTCTTGCGTACCTACACCTCCACCCACCGTAATTATGAATTCGCTGGAGCACGAAAGCCCCTCTTGCCGGCCTTGTGGTCGATCACCTGCACGCCAAGAGGGACCTCCCGAGCATCGCGCCTCGGGGGCTCTTACCGGACCCTGGGCCGCTCACCTCCTGGCCTTGACCACGGCATCGCGACCTGGCATATCAGCGATGGCTGAAGCCTATCTAGGGTCTGGGTCTCGCAAGCGTGGGTCCCTAAACTACCATAGGGACGGGATAAAGGGAAAGTCCTGCTCTAGCAAAGGATCATGAGGAACATAAATCTATAACATCAGATAACAACAAAAGTATCACAAAAGATTTACATGCCCTCATGGGGCCGTCCATGGCTGCCTCGCAGGGTCCAAGCTAGAGAAGGCCGTTCTCAGAGGGATGTGGCCCGGGCTCCTTCAGCGGCGGCGGTGGCTGGAGGACGCTGTCTCCTTCCGGCGATAAGAACGGCGACTCGGCGGCTCGTAGCTCTTGTTGGAGCTTGAGGCTTTCTCAGGAGAAGCATAGCTGCTGCCGGAGGAGTTGGAGGCACGACCGATGGCGAGCGCCTTGCCCCCGGCCTCGTTGCCCTGGCTGCATGAGAGATGGTCGCCGGTGGGCCCACCCTCCGCACTACACGCCAGCTGACGGCCATCCGCCCCGAAGACCTTGAAGGTCAGCATGGCCATCCCGTCTAGTGCGAATTGAAGAATGTGCCTCTCTGTGGGGGCACAGGCGCGGCGCACCACGCCCCAACACCAGGTCATGAAGACCTGGCCGGAGGAGATCACCTCCACATCGGCGTATGAAGGGGGAAGGTGGCACCCTTCATGCCGCAGCTGCATCGTCACCCGGCCGCGAGCCGGGAGCACCTCATTCAGGAATGGAGGAAGAAGGATCCAAGAATGCGGAGGGGCTCCTGCCCACATGATAAACTCGCGAACGTTGTCTTCAGTATGAGATGGCGACGGGATGCGTGAAATCACTCGCCTTTCTGGGCGACTGACCACACCGCCCCCATCGCCGCTCCCGCTTCATCTGCCTATTGCCGGAGCACCCAAGTAAAGCGGGAATCCAGGTGGCGCCCGCGTGCACCACGTACGGGTGTCCGCCAACCTCGGGTGCACTCTTTGAGAGTCACGGCGCTTCTTCTTCGGTGGGAGATGCTCGGGTTCCACCATCGGGGTCTTCCCCTTCTGCGTGGCCGAGAACCTACATATCGGCGCCATAAAAGGCCCTCGGAGAAGTGAGAAGAGCTGGGGTCGATCTGCAACAGTCAAGTGTACGGCATGGCGCCTCACACCCTGTTTATAGGCCGAGAAGATCAATCGCCGACCACTCGCACGCGGCCATAATGACCCTGCCATGCGCGCCAAGGAGTTTTCAAGTCACATGGTTGCCGAGATAGCGTGGGAAGCGGAGTTGCCCACGTCCCATCCAACCGTCACGCGCCAGCCTGGCCCGTAGCCTTTTGGGGCTCGCGGTGCTTCGTCCTCAACTAAGGCTTCGCCCCAAAGCCAACTCCGCGCGCGCCATGGGCCCGGGGGCTACTGTTGGCGTCCTGGGAACTAGGGTACCCAGACATGCCTATCTGCGGGCCGCGACGCGCTCCTACTACGGCCCGGTACGGCCCAGCTGATCGACCAGCTGTTCAAGACCCTCGCGAGGGGGCTAGACCTCGTGAGGAGAACGACGCCAAGACCCGCTCAGGAGCGGCCTCGGCTAGGTTGCTCCGGAGGGGCAGAGAATCCAAGGCCCAGCCTGCCTCAGGAGGAGGCAGTGACACGAGTAGTGACGCACCGCGCCAGCGGGTGCCAGTGCGTGCCAGCGGCGCAGTTGCCATTTTGGTGCAAAGGAGACATCACAGGCGCAGGTTCCCGAGGAGTGGGACAAAGGTTTCCTCATTGGTGCAACAAGAACGAAGACCGCAAGGATGACAGAGAGGATGTCACCACCGAGCCCACCCTGCGTTACTGCTTGATCCCTTTGTAGGCGAAGACCGCTTTTGTCAGGATAGGAACGTCCTTCTGTTCCAGCTCAAAATGGCCGTTGTGGGATCCCTTCCTGCCAAAACATTTCGGGGGAAGAGGACCCTGGCCGCCAAAATAAGTAGATAGGATCTCCATTATGGAGGTATTCGGATCAGATCCAGAAACTCAGCCCTCGCCCAAAGGAGCAAGAACCCTTGCCTCCTGACCCTCCCGAGCTCTCCTTCTGAGCTCAGGAACCACTTTCCTCGTACATGCTCAAGCCCTCCCGGGGCTAATCCAGCAAAGCAGGAAGTAGGGTTTTACACCGCAAGGTGGCCCAAACCTGGGTAAATTTGTGTGTGCTTTACTTGTTGTTCACTTGAATATCTTCACCGGACGAGGGCGAGACACTAGGTAGACATGAGTGGGAGAGATCTTCGTTCACGCCCATGTGTTCGAACTTCTTGTGTTTGCGGAGCCCGTAATCCGACACTTCACGCTTAATATATGGGAAGAGGACCCCAGCCACTATAAATAGGGCTAGCCACCACCATTGGGATCATCTCATCTTGAGTTGATCAGTCAGTAGGCTACACACCGCAAGCTCACCCGAGCACAAGAACCCCTCTTCTCAGGAGGCAGTTCATCCATGTACTAGTTCATCATCAACCTACAAGGCAATCCACCACACCACACTGGATTAGGGTATTACACCACAACGGTGGCCCGAACCAGTAAAAACTTTGTGTCCCTTGTTCATCGGATCTGACGAGCTAGGCTTAGGGATCGGTGAGTAGACGAGCTAGGGTGGAAGGAGAGATCTTCGTGCACACACCAGAGTTCGAAACTTAAGGGTTTTGCCGGAACCCAAGATCCGACATTTGGCACACCAGGTAGGGTTGTGCCGAAACTTCCCTTCCGTCGATCAAAGAGGGCCGACGCTCGCTGAGCCCGTGCTGAGCGGCGGGCTGCCCTTGCTACCTGCATCGCTCATACTCCTCCTATCGACGGACCACCCCGCCGTTCTCCATCGCCTGCCGCCAACGCCGCCACCGGCCCGGTGCAGCATGAATAGCAGGCATCATCTCTGCACCCCTCCGTGTGGCGTGAAGGACGCACCGCTACCCCGTCCCTAACTCTAGCGGTCTCTTCATTCCATGCTCGTCGTGGACCCGCGGACACGCAGGCTGTGTTGCTCATGGCACGCGAGCTCCTGCGCTACCGCCCCCTCGATGACTTCTACGAAGAATGGCTTCACCGCATCGCCGAGCTTGCCAGCGCCGCTGGGGGCTCTCCAGCGCCGTCCCTCTCCCTGCCTCGTCCGCCTCCCCATGCGGCCGACGAGGCCCATGAAGCTCCACTGCTACCCCCACGTCAAGGCGTCGTCCCAGACCCAAGGCACGTAGCCCCATGGCATGACCGCCCACATGAGGCGCCAGTGCATGAAGAAGGAAGCTGACAAGAGATCCAGCGGCCCCGCGGGGGAGCGCCAGCACTCACTCCACCGCTGCGCCGAGACCGTGCACCCCCCGCCGCGGTGGCACACGAGGACCAAGATCAAGTTCCACCTTCCCAACAAGCTCTGATGTTGATAGCAGGCTGCAAGGCCCTCGCCCCCGAGCTGCGCAACGTCAACTGGCCTGGGAAGTTCAAGCCCGACCTGCCTCCACGCTACGGGGGCACCCCCGACCCTGTGGAGTTCCTGTAGCTCTACGAGCTGAGCATCGAAGCATCCAGCAGCAACGAGAAGATCATGGCGAAGTGGTTCCCCATGGCCCTCAAAGATGGCGTGCGCTCGTGGCTCTTGAACCTGCATGCGGGATCGATCTCCACCTAGAGCGAGATGCGCGAGCGGTTCATCACCAACTTCTAGGGCAG
>LR738712.1:282468075-282642340 GCA_902687465.1 Secale cereale
GGGTGACCTGCAGCGTATCAAGCAACAACCAGGAGAAACCCTATAGAAGTTCATCCAACGCTTCAATAGTGTCTATGTCAGGATCCCCAACGTCATAGACGAGGCCATCATTTCGGAGTTCTCAGATGGCGTCCGCGACGTCAAGATGAAGGAGGAGCTCGCCATCCATGAAGATTTGTGCACGTCCCTGGAGCTGTTCAACCTTGCAACCAAGTGTGCCAGAGCTGAGGAGGGGCGCCTCTCCCTCGTCGAGCTCCCCGCTGCTGAACCTGAAGAAAAGAAGTCCAAGAGCAAGGACGTAAAGCGCAAGGGAGCAGCAGAGCTCGCAACTGAACTAGAGATGAAGCGCGGCCGCAACTACCCAGAACCACCCAAGAACGGTCGGGCATTTTGCGCCTTCCAAAACGTGCATAGCCACAACACTCACAACTGTCAAGAGCTCAGGGCCCTCCATGAAAGGCGCCTCATCCAAAGCTCTAAGCGCGGCAATCGTGGCTACGGCCGCGGGGGAAGTCAGACCGGGGGACGTTGGGACGACCGCGGCCCCCGCCTGGAGTGGCGTGATCAACCTCGGGAGGACCGTTGGTGAGGCCAGCCCCGCGAGGACGCCTGGAGGGACTAGCCTCGGAAGGACCACCCACAGGTCAAGGCCGGCCTTCCACCTCTGCCACCGTCGAGGAGAAACGACGACCAGGATGAGGGGGCTGGGGGCTTCCAGGAGCCACGTGCCATCACCTGCATCTTGGGCGGAGCATAGGCCCCAGCTTCTGAGCACCTCTTGAAGTAGTTTGCCCGTGAAGTAAACGCGGCTCTCCCCAAGCTCGAGGCTACTGGCCCACTCAGGTGGTCCAGGAGCCCCATCACCTTCAGTTCAAGAGACCAGCTCAAGTGTGTGGCTCCGGCCGGTGCCCTCCCGATGCTTTGTTCGCCCGTCATCAGCAATGCCCAAGTTACCAAGACCCTTATCCACGGTGGCGCAGGGCTCAACGTCATGTCCATCGAGACATTCGATAGCCTCCAAGTACCCTGTGATCAGTTGTTGCCTACCAAGCCCTTCTCCGGAGTGACTGATGGCTCTACCATCCCCGTAGGGTAGGTCCGCCTGCCTGTCACCTTTGGCAAGCTCGACAACTACCACACTAAGCTCATAGACTTTGATGTCGCCCACATCCATCTCCCTTACAACGCCATCCTCGGGTACCTAGCCCTGGCCAAGTTCATGGCAGTTACTCACCACGGCCACAACGTCCTCAAGATGCTGGGAAGCGGCGGAGTCATTACCATCCCCTATGAGGAGAAGGACGCAGGGTGCTCACTCGAGCGTGCTTACCAGGCGGCAGCAGTCGAGGATCCAGACATCGACATCACCATCTACCCACCTGAGGTTGTCCCCAAGAAGAAGAAGCAGCTGCTCGCCCTGGACCCTCATGGGGATGCAGCACCAGGTGGCAGCACCACGGGACTTACACCAAGGGAGGGGCCGCCTCCCTCTCTCGCATAAGAAGGCGCGCCCGATGCCTCCCTCGGGCTGGGCTCGGGGGCTCTCCTCTGGAGGGCCTCTAACTTAGCCAATGTCACGAGGGAGGCGCTCGGGCACCATGAGGAGGAGTGCTTCACCGCATGATTCCCTCCGGAGGCCTCGAGGCATGAGGCACCAAGTGCTCAGGAGTTCATCAGCCAGACCATTGAAGACCTACAGGTGCCAAGGGCAATGCGGGGCAAGCGCCAGGCTCCTCTGAGTATAGCTGTCGGCCCAGGCTCAGGAGACGGGTTGCGTGTCTGCGTCAACGTCCCCGCACTCAACACGATTGCATCTCAGGAGCTCTACTGGCCTTCCCGGGTGGGCCCGTGCCAGGGTCCCCCTCACAGCTACATGTGCATTCCCTTCGGCCTGCCGAACCAAGCGACCCTGCACCAACGCCACATGCGGGAAGTCCTGGCGACTCGCGAGGCCAGGCATAAGGAGATCTAGGCGGAGCTGGACTCGGCCCTCCGCAAGATCTGGGGAACCCCAGAGCCTCACAAGGCGGCGGAGTCAGGCGGCGCGTAAGAAGTAGCTTCTGCATCGAGCATCTTCAGCTACACCAACACCACTTCAGCAACTGTGCCAGGTGACATTTTCTGGGTTTTGTTCAACCGGGAGCGCCCCTCGGGTTGTATCATTCCCAGGTCTCACGGGCCTGTCCTTGCGACGTGTATCCTTTTGCATCTTAGCTCACCTTGTCGGGGGCGCCCCTCGGGCTGCATCATCCCCAGGCTGCATAGGTCCGTCGTTGTGGCATGTATCTCCCTTGCATTTTAACTGAGCTAGTGTTACCATCTGTATCAGCTGCATTAGGATCACTCATCTATCTAGCCGTCACTCCTACACCATGAACATTTTGCACCCTCGCAAGCTTGCTTGCATCCGTCTTATGATCGTGGGTGGGCACGATGTGTGTGCTCGGGTCCGTCCCTGTAGCGTCGCCAAATCCAAACGACGGAGCTCTCGCTCGCGGGCCAGCCCTGTGTACGTCACCTCCCGTGGCCCTTGGTGCCTCACCCACGCTTGATCCGGATGCTAGTAGGTGAGTTGGGGCGCACGATACTGTGCCCCGCCGCTACAGGAGTCGAGCGCCGGTTGTCTTTTCTTAGGACGTCCACATGAGAAGACTAGCCACGACATCTATGCTCGGGTCCATCCCTGCAGCATCCACGAATCCAATGGTTGGGCTCTGTCTGGCGGGCCGGCCCCGTTCACGTCCCCTCCTGGGGTCGTTGGTTTCCGGCCTTCTCATATGGCGGTCTTGAGGGATTCACTCGACACAGGTTGCCTAACCATCTTGCAGGGTCACTTCAAGCGATGTCATTCAAGACCAGACGCAAACCTCCTTGAGGTAGTGCCCCGTGAGTCCCGCGCTGGCTCACAGGTGCCCAGATACACCTCGTCTAGCCCCACCGTGCCAGCCACGCGTCCGTGTGGGGTTGTATACGCCCAGGGGCTCTCCGCAGTAGGGAGTCCCCTCCCATGGTCCAGTGGAAGCACCACGCTCCGTGCTGGCAGGCGACACGATTGAGGAACGGCTATGCCCGAGCAAGGACGGTAGCGCCATGCTCCACGCTAGTGATAAACAACTGGGCGTGGCCTCACGGCCGCATTAACCTCAGGGAGCCCCTTGGCTCAGTGACCAGCCCCATCGCGCTGCACTCCCCTCAGGAGGGTAGTGCGAGGGGGTAGGGCACTGGGACTGCGCTCAGGTCACGCCTGGCGTATGCCCCCACCAGGTCCCCCAGGCCTGGTCGACGCGCAACCCTCCCGGGTACAAGCCCGGTGAGGACAAGTGTGAGGTATGTTTGTATGTGAAGGGGGACCCTTGGGCACCGCGATCAAAGGGCCTAACTGGTCCCGTAGCCCCTCACTCCCTGGTCTTGTCCTGGTTTCCGGTCAAGGCCAGCGGCGGCTGAGGTACGCGCGGGGCCGGGCCCTGCCGACACAGAACATCTAGGCCTGAGTCCAGCATTCCCTTCCCTTAGGGCTGTTCGTACGTCAAGGGGGACCCTTGGGCATCGCGACTCAAGCGCCTAACTGGTCCCGTAGACCCTGACTCCCCGGTCTTGTCCTGCTTTCCGGTCTGGGCCAGCGGCGGCTGAGGTACGTGCGTGGCCGGCCCTGCCTAGGGATTCCTACATAGGGACCGTTTGCACATCAAGGGGGACCCATGAGCATCGCGACTCAGGAGCCTACCTGGCCAGTAGCTCCTCACTCCCTGGCCTTGGCCCAGTGACCTGGACCAGCCAGTGGCGGCTGAGGTATGCGTGGGGCCGGGCTCTGCCGACGTAGAACGATAAATAGGCAGGGGATCGCGAATATCTAGCAAGTATTACAAGCCAAATTGTTCTTCAAACATCAAACATAAGTTTTCTCGCCTTCACGGGGCTCATACATATTGCAGGGAATGAAGATAAGGAGGAGCGCCGCCACTCACCAGCAGGCCCTCCCCTCAGCCCAGGGTGCTCCTGCCAGGAAGCGCCTCCTCGCTAGCGGCATCGCCATGCCCTGAGGAGTCGGTCTTGGCCGCAGGATCGGTGGCGTCATTGGCTGGAGGAGGAGAGTTGACGATGAAGAACTTCTTCAGCAAGGCCTCCACATGGTCCTTCATGGCTTCAGCGGTGGCCTCGTAGCACTCTGCCTCTACGGGCTCGATCAGTACCCCGAGATCAGCGTTGGGGTCGCGAAGGTGCAGGTGGCTAAGGACGTGCGTCAAGGCGGAAGAAGAAAGCACGCGAGCTTCCTCCTCCGCCAGGGGACTGATCTCACGGACGACATCCTCAAGCGCCAAGACAAGATAAGGAAGCAGCTGTGCGGGGCCTTCATCATCCATCGCCAGCGGTTTATCGAAGCCCTTCTCGTAGAGCGCCCTTAGAGCCTGGCAGGACCTCTCCCCGAGGGACTTGAAGGCCACACGATCCTTAGCCAGAACCTTCACTTTGGTTTCTAGCTAGGCCTCCTGTGCTTCTATCGCCCGCTTCAGCTCCTCCAGGTGACTGCACTCCGCAAACAGCTCCTTTGCCAGCTGCTCCAACTCGGCGTCACGACTAGCTATGGCATCTTCTCGGGCCTTCATCCTCTCCTCGTGCGCGTTGCACTTGCAACACAAGTCCCGTAGCTCGGTCTCCACCGACTGGCGGTGCTCCTGTGCGATCCGAGCGTCCTTTTGCGCTGCCTCGC
This sequence comes from Secale cereale, assembly GCA_902687465.1. Lineage (NCBI taxonomy): Eukaryota > Viridiplantae > Streptophyta > Magnoliopsida > Poales > Poaceae > Secale > Secale cereale. The sequence continues at coordinate 282,472,784 of LR738712.1, forward strand.
GAACAGCTGCGGCCTGGTCGGCGGCCCGCTTGTCCTCATCGGAGGCCGCCACGACCTGGCTCAGCACCTCCCGGACAGACGCGTTGGAACTCAGCCAGTCGGAAACCAGCTCCAGACGCCCAGCCACCAGGCGATGATCGGCACCTTGATGGTCATCTTGGAGATGCGTTAGTGCAGAAAAGGCCTCCTTCAGGGTGCCGAGCGAAGCCGGAGGGCCGCCAGCTGGCGACATGATCACAGTAGGGGATTGTGGCGCAGCCAGGACCTCCTGAGCCCTGACAACGCCGGCAACAGAGTCGAAGACAAGGGCCCGCGAAGCCTGCTCGACAAAGGCCGCGACCCCAACCTGAGGTAGGTCCCCTGGGCCTTGCGTTGGCAACCGTGCAGCAGAGGCAGAGGCTCCTCCACCACCAATCTGCGCCAGGGGGACGAGGTAGAGCCAGACCGTTGGACCTCCAGTGCGGTCGCCTCTCCCTTTGTCACATCCCTATCTAGCACTTGCATTAGGACCTGACTAGAGTGTGCATCATGTCTACTTTCAAAGAAAATTGAAATGGGATTAACAGAAACCATAGCACCCCTCCCCTAACAACTAGGGTTTGATAAAATATTTTCCAATGTACCCAAAATGCCCTTCAAAATGTTCATCATTTCTGCCTTGGTCCTAAACCTCTGCCAAAAATGGTGCACATTTTTCTAGGACAATCTAGGGCTTTGGATTAAATCATATGGTATTTGAATTTGGGCATTTAAATGCTACAAAATATTTTAAATGCTCAAATAATCATAAACTATAATGTTTCCTACTGTTCATATTATATACAGCAGGTATGACAAGTGTTATGAGTTACAAAAATGTTTTGGCATTTTATTTAATTAAACAAAGTTGCAAAAGAAATGAAACAGAAAAGAAAATAGAAAAAAAGGGAGAGTGAAAGCTTACCTGGCGCCCACCCGGCCCACCTGCCGGCCCAGCCCAGCTGCCGCTCCAGCGAGCTGCTTGGCTCGGCCAGGCAGGCAGGCAGGTGCTCGACGGCGACCGCTCCGCGCGCCACGCAGCTGCTCGCCGCCTTGCTTCACCCCCTCGCCGTCCTGGAGGGATGGTTCGACCCTCCACGTCCTCCTCGACCCCGCAGACACCTCCACCTCCCCCCAGTTCCTCTCCTCTGCTCTCCCCGCGCCATGGCCGACGCCGCCGTGTTCGCACCGTCGTAGAAGCCGTGTCCACCGTCGTCCCTGAGCTCCGCCTTGGTGTCCATCGTCTCCGCCGTCCTCGACTGCTTCGAACAGGCCGAGCCCCGAGCGCTCGCCCGCCCTGGAGACGCCCCCGACCTCTTCTTCCCCAACTCCGGCCGCGGAGATCCCCCTCGCCGTTCTGCGCAGCTCCGACCACCCCCGAGCTCGCTCCGGTGCTTGCTGCAACCCCTGTGAGCCTAGCTACCTCCTCCCCCTCTCCGTTGGCTCCCTTTTTCCCTGTAATGCACTGCACGAAGCTCGCCCGCACGCACCGCCGCCGTGCTCGCCGCCGGTGATGCTCCGATGACCATTTGGTCACTGGCACCCGTCCAACTTACTCACCGCAGCACGTAGATGAGAACGGTGCTACGCACGCATCGCCTAGGCCCCTGCAGCCGTTTCTCCACACACGCCCGTCGCCGGTCGCCGCCGTCGAGCTCGTTGCCGTCGTCTCCGGCCACCCCAGGTCTGGCGACCACCACCATCCGACGCGCAACAGCAAGGGCTATCCAACGCACCCAACCGCAGCTCGAGCCGTGCACCGTAGGCGTTTTCCGAAGCACGCCGCCGTGTTTGGCCTCGCCGGCGGCTAAACGCTGGCGAGTTGGACCTGTTTTGACCACGGTTTGACCCCCTGGGTCAATGACATGTGGGCCCTGCCCGCAAGTCAAACCTAGTTTAGGTGTTAATTTAATTTTAATTAGTTAATTAGTTTAGTCACTGACACGTGGGCCCTGGCCCCACTGACAGCTAATTAGTTTTAGTTTAACTCTAATTAACTCAGTTAATTAGCTGTGACACTGACATGAGGGACCCACTGGTCAGGTTTGACTTGGACTGGCCCTGTTGACTGGCTGACGTCAGCATGAAGTCATGCTGACGCAGTAAAGGTTTTTCTGGGATTTTTAGATTTAAAAATAATTCAGGAAATTCCAGAAAATACCCAAAACTTCTAAAAATCATATAAAATCAACCATAGCTCAGATGGAAAAGTTTTATATATGAAAAATGATCAGAAAAATCCAATCTTTCTAATGGCACTGGTTTCATGCATGTTTGAACAAGTTAACTTGCTGTATATATCAAAAAAAATGATAATGCACTTATTTAAATAATAGTTTGAACTTCAATTTGAATCCTTGATTCAAATAGGTTCAAACCCTTCTGGTTTTAGTTACATTAGCCAACACACATGCATCTTGCCATGTCATGAGCATGCATCATATTGTTGCATTTGTTTGTTAATGATTGTATCGTCGGTATTCCCTGTATTAGGTCCTGCTCCCGAGGATACTGCTGCGTATCCAGTTGAAGAGCAGTACCCGACAACTACCTTGTCAGGCAAGCAATCATTGATCATTCCGATACAAACCCAATCTTCTCGCTCCTGCTCTCTTTTACTGCATTAAGGCAACAGCGTGTGAACTGCTACTTGCTGCGGTAGTTGAACCCTATCCCTTGCATGACCTGTCATTGCCACAGTAAATAGTTGAAACCCACTAGCATGTGTAGGAGTTGTTTGAGCCATGTGATGTGTGATCCACCATGCTATTTACTTATGTTGCCTGCTATGCTTAGAGTTGTGTCTGGTCTGGTTCATCTGGGTGATGGATCAGAGTGAAATGATCTTACCGATAAAGAGAAGGAAGTGTGGAATACACTTGGTAAAGGTATCGATGAAAGGCCATGTAGGAGTACATGGTGGGTTGTTTCATTGGAATCGTCCATAGGACCCGAGATCTGTGTTGTGATTCAAGTTACAGTTACTACCACACATTGGGCCCTGAAATATGACCCCGCTCGACTTATTGACTGCCCTTGTACTCTGTCCAGGAGTTGCAACTAGTTTCTGGTGTTTATAGTTTACCGGAGGTCGTGTGCAGCGCTGACCCTCGGGGTGGGCTGTGATGCGACAGGTACGTGGCACGGTGTACCGGTTGCCCGTTTGGTGACTCGGGAACCCTGTACACATCGTTTGGGGCCGTGAGCGACACCCCGGCCGGATCTCCCCACGGATGGAACCCAAATAGGCGATAAACCAGGACGAGAGACTTGAGTGGTTGGTTAGGTCGTGGTCTACACCCACGACGGCTTTCGCTTGAAGTCCGCCGAGCACATGTCGTGTGCAGACGCTAAGTGGTGAAAACATGTGTGAAGAAGTACACCCCTGCAGGGTTATCAATCTATTCGAATAGCCGTTGTTCGCGGTACGAACTACTTGGTTGCTCTTACAGTTCATAGACAAGTTGATGGTTACTACTAAAAGCCTCAAGATAAGCGTGAGTGCCGTGGATGGCCCTTCCGTAGGATGAAGGAAGAGGATCCTCGGTAGTGTATTGATGTGGTGAGTAGAGGACTCGTGTTCGTAATAACATCTTGTAATCCGTTGAGAGTTGTAGTATAGGTAAGCCAAGGTCAAAGCTGGCATTCTGCTATAAACTCCACTACCCCCTTTGATAATGTTGCATGTATGATAGGTTCTGTGGTAAGACTTGCTGAGTACCTTTGTACTCATGTTTGCTTAATAACTGTTGCAGAGGAGAACCCTGCCCCTGCTGATGGGTTCTACATAGACGTTGACGTCGACGAGTAGCTTGACACCCAGTCGGTGATCTGGAGCTTGTGGAGGGCCTTGTAGATAGTCAGGCTACACCAAGCCTGTTTTATTTTCTAAGTTTTCTGTACTCAGACATGTAGCTTTCGCTTGTGCTTGTATGACTGTATGACTTGAGTGTTGGGTCATGTGACCCCTACCTGTATGAATATGTTATGTATGGCTCTTGGAGCCTTTTAAATAAAGTACTTTGAGTCATAGAGTTCTGTTGTGATGCAATGTTGTATTTGCACATATTGAGCATATTGCGTGTATGATTGAAATGCTTGGTATGTGTGGGATCCGACACCTAGTTGTTTTCCTTTGGTAGCCTATCTTACAGGGAAATGCCTCCTAGTGATTCCAATGAGCCTTGGTAGCTTGCTACTGCTCGGAACACGTAGGCTGGCCGGCATGTGTCCTTCTTCGTTCCTGTGTCTGTCCCTCAGGGGAAATGTCACGCATTGTTCCTTTAAGTCCATGTAGCTTGCTACGACTTGGGTCCATACGTTGATGACCGACACGTTCGTTGCTGGGTCATGGATGCCTGTCTCTGTAATTTAGTGCCACTTTTGGTTTATAACTAGCCATGTCGGCCCGGGTTCTCTGTCATATGGATGCTAGCGACACTGTCATATACGTGTGCCAAAATGCGCAAACGGTCCCGGGCCAGGTAAGGTGGCACCCGTGGGGATACCGTGCGTGAGGCCGCAAAGTGATATGACGTGTTACAGCTAGACCGGTGTGACTTAGGATCGGGGTCCTGACAGCGTTGGCATCAGAGCTGGACTGCCTGTAGGTTTCTCAAGCCAAACTGGTCGATGTTGAGTCTAGAAAAATTCTTAGTTATATGTAGGGGAATTGATTGTGGAAGGGAACGTAAGGCTCTTTTTACTCCTTTACCTTATGCCCTTCTGATCTGAGTCAGTCTATTCTTTCTACGGGGAATTAGGACTAGGCCTCTTATCCTTACTAGGTTCACGTGTTACTAATCCGTAGACTCTTAGGATTGTTGGTTTCAAGCCTCAGTTCAGTTTCTATCCTTTTAGTATGATGATTGTTGAACCGGAACCTTGATATGGAATTTTTGAGTGGCTATGCTATCATTTGTATGATGTCTCAAATCTTTGTTTGAGCATTTACAGTTGTTATGCTGCCCGATTTCTTCCAGAAACACTAATGCCTTTGCATTACTTCGTGTTTCAGATGTCTGGCCGCATCCCTCACCAAGTGGTTCGTTTGACTCGGTGCAGTAATGTGCCCGGTCACACGGCCATGCTAGTCCGTGTGATGACTGAGACCGGTTATCGCTGGTATCCTGAATACACTGTGGAGGAACAGTACCGGGATTTCAATCAAAGTCAGTATTTCTGCACAGTCCGGATATACCCCTCATATCCTAGAGCTAATGACCCCATCCATTGGTCTTATGGACTCGGGATTACCATCGAGATGGCAGTGCAGGATGCCGCTTATTCGATGATGACCATTCTCCGTTCTAGGCATGCCCTGTTGCTGAACACTGAGTTCTGTTACATGCCAGCCTCACTTCCCGGAGAGGAAGGCTACTACACTGGTCTGTATACTGATGCTGCTCATGAAGAGCCACTGCTTCAGACTACTGTTCAGATGTTGGAGGATAGGGACCGTGAGGTCCGTGCCCTCCGAATGGAGCTGTATAACACTCGAGCCGCTCATTAGACTACTTTGACACGGCTTGCACCTGCTGTGCACGCCGGATATCTGGACATGCGGGATTTGTACCCCGTGCGGACTCGTCTGCCTGATCGCATGGATTGGCGTGACGTTGGGGGTATTACACCTCCACGTGGGCGTCGGTTACCACCAGCATCGGGACCGAGACCACACCCATGCCCCTATGGTCCACAGCCTTTGAGTGCTCGCGAGTTCCAAGATCCGTCTGTACCACTTCCAGGCTACGGTGATCTTTACGAGGATTACTACGCGAATGTCTGAGCTAGTCCGTGGTAGTAGTAGTATTGTAGTAGTTGTATTTCCACAGTCCTGCGCGTCTTGTGGAATATGACTTAGTGTGTACTGAGTTCCGGAGGTGTAGTTAAATAATGTATAGGAGCTCGGAATGCCTCTGATGGGATGTATCGTCTTTCACCGCAGTTGTACTTTAGCCTTGGCTTGTACTAAACTTTGTATGGTGTGTATGACCACTGGTGTGTATATAGCAGTTCCTATATTACCATGTCGTACGGATGAACATCTCCGCATTCTGTGTCATCCATTACATTCTGTACTTCTATGTCAAATTTTTGCCATCCTTGTCTAAACCGTTGTTTTGTTTTCCTAGGATGGTCAACACTCGCAACACTCCTGCTGCTCAGGAGCAGGGTGAGGCTAGTGGGGCTAGAGATGGGAATCTGCCCCAGCCACCCTCTTTGGCGGAAGTTATGCTTGAAGCAGGACGAAACAAGAGAGAGACTAACCGTCTGCTGGAACGCATAGAGCAGAACACTGGGTTCCGTCAGAGGAATGACGTGGTGTCAATCCACGATTTTATCAAGATGTGTCCACCAAAGTTCCATCACTCCACTGAACCTCTGGATGCTGATGACTGGCTACGTAGTATCACCCACAAGCTACACTCTGCCCGTGTGGCCGAAGCTGACAAGGTTATCTACGCCGCCTACCATCTTGAGGGCCCTGCCAGTCTTTGGTGGGAAAACTTTGAAGCTATGCGTCCTGCTGGCCAATGTCATGGTTGATGCACTAAGTCGTAAGTCATATTGTAACAATTTAATGTTACAACAAAGTCAACCACTTCTCCACGAGGAATTTCGTAAGCTTAACCTTCACATTGTTCCTCGAGGATTCCTTTCCACCTTGGTGGCGAAACCTACCCTTATGGATCAAATCATAGCTGCCCAGAAGCATGATAAAGGTGTATCACGACTCCAAGAGAACATTGCTAGCGGACTCGCTAAAAGTTTCTCCATGGATGACCGAGGTGTTGTTTTCTTTGAGAACCGTGTAGTGGTTCCCAAGAACCACCATCTACGGCAATTAATCCTTAAGGAGGCTCATGAATCTCCTCTCACGATTCATCCCGGTAGTACCAAAATGTATCAAGACCTACGTCAAAGATTCTGGTGGACTAGGATGAAGAGAGAAATCGCTCAATTCATTGCTAACTGCGACGTTTGTCGTCGAGTCAAAGCAGAGCATCAACGGCCTGCTGGCACCCTTCAACCTTTAGCTATTCCTGAATGGAAATGGGATAAAGTCGGTATGGACTTCATTACCGGGTTTCCCAGGTCTAGGAAAGGGAATAATGCTATCTTCGTCGTTATCGACCGCCTCTCTAAAGTAGCTCATTTCCTGCCTGTTCGGGAGAGTATTACCGCTAGCCAGCTAGCAGACTTATATATCTCTCGAATAGTATCACTACATGGTGTACCGTTGGAGATTAACTCAGACCGTGGAAGTCTTTTCACCTCCCGATTTTGGGGAAGTTTCCAGAATGCTATGGTAACTCATCTCTCTTTTAGTACTGCCTTCCATCCGCAGTCAAGTGGTCAAGTGGAACAAGTCAATCAAATTCTGGAAGACATGCTTCGAGCCACTGTCATTTCTTTCGGTATGGAATGGGAAAAATGTCTTCCATTTGCCGAATTCGCTTATAACAATAGTTATCAAGCCAGCTTGGGCAAAGCTCCCTTCGAAGTTCTATATGGACGAAGGTGTTGAACACCTCTTAACTGGTCAGAGACCGGGGAAAGACAATTCTTTGGCCCGGATATGATTCAGGAAGCAGAAGAACAAGTTCGCATCGTTCGTGTGAGATTGAAAACAGCCCAGTCTCGCCAAAAGAGCCAATATGATAGTCATCATAAGGCTGTGACTTTTGAAGTCGGCGATAAGGCTTACCTTCGGGTTACTCCTCTTAAGGGAACCCATCACTTCGGTATCAAAGGCAAATTGGCCCCTCGTTACATCGGTCCTTTTCGCATTCTTGCCAAACGAGGAGAAGTTGCCTACCAATTGGAACTACCTCCGCACCTCTCCAGAGTTCATGATGTTTTCCACGTTTCTCAACTCAGGCGATGCTTCTCGGATCCTATCCGCGGAGTGGACCACGAAACGCTTGAACTCCAAGACAATCTCACATATCGAGAATACCCTGTTTGTATTCTTGATCAAACTGAGCGTACCACTCGATGCCACAATATCAAGTTTCTCAAGGTTCAATGGTCACATCATTCCGAGAGTGAAGCTACTTGGGAAAGGGAGGATCGTCTTCGACTTGAGTACCCCACCCTCTTTCCGGAGGAACCCGAATCTCGGGACGCGATTCTTTTAAGTGGGGGTGAGTTGTCACATCCCTAGCTAGCACTTGCATTAGGACCTGACTAGAGTGTGCATCATGTCTACTTTCAAAGAAAATTGAAATGGGATTAACAGAAACCCCAGCACCCCTCCCCTAACAACTAGGGTTTGATAAAATATTTTCCAATGTACCCAAAATGCCCTTCAAAATGTTCATCATTTCTGCCTTGGTCCTAAACCTCTGCCAAAAATGGTGCACATTTTTCTAGGACAATCTAGGGCTTTGGATTAAATCATATGGTATTTGAATTTGGGCATTTAAATGCTACAAAATATTTTAAATGCTCAAATAATCATAAACTATAATGTTTCCTACTGTTCATATTATATACAGCAGGTATGACAAGTGTTATGAGTTACAAAAATGTTTTGGCATTTTATTTAATTAAACAAAGTTGCAAAAGAAATGAAACAGAAAAGAAAATAGAAAAAAAAGGGAGAGAGAAAGCTTACCTAGTGCCCACCCGGCCCACCTGCCGGCCCAGCCCAGCTGCCGCTCCAGCGAGCTGCTTGGCTCGGCCAGGCAGGCAGGCAGGTGCTCGACGGCGACCGCATCGCGCGCCACGCAGCTGCCCGCCGCCTTGCTTCACCCCCTCGCCGTCCTGGAGGGATGGTTCGACCCTCCACGTCCTCCTCGACCCCGCAGACACCTCCACCTCCCCCCAGTTCCTCTCCTCCGCTCTCCCCGCGCCATGGCCGACGCCGCCGTGTTCGCACCGTCGTAGAAGCCGCGTCCACCGTCGTCCCTGAGCTCCGCCTTGGTGTCCATCGTCTCCGCCGTCCTCGACTGCTTCGAACAGGCCGAGCCCCGAGCGCTCGCCCGCCCTGGAGACGCCCCCGACCTCTTCTTCCCCAACTCCAGCCGCGGAGATCCCCCTCGCCGTTCTGCTCAGCTCCGACCACCCCCGAGCTCGCTCCGGTGCTTGCTGCAACCCCTGTGAGCCTAGCTACCTCCTCCCCCTCTCCGTTGGCTCCCTTTTGCCCTGTAACGCACTGCACGAAGCTCGCCCGCACGCACCGCCGCCGTGCTCGCTGCCGGTGATGCTCTGGTGACCATTTGGTCACTGGCACCTGTCCAACTTACTCACCGCAGCACGTAGATGAGAACGGTGCTACGCACGCATCGCCTAGGCCCCTGCAGCCGTTTCTCCACACACGCCCGACGCCGGTCACCGCCGTCGAGCTCGTTGCCGTCGTCTCCGGCCACCCCAGGTCCGGCGACCACCACCATCCGACGCGCAACAGCAAGGGCTATCCAACGCACCCAACCGCAGCTCGAGCCGTGCACCGTAGGCGTTTTCCGAAGCACGCCGCCGTGTTTGGCCTCGCCGGCGGCTAAACGCCGGCGAGTTGGACCTGTTTTGACCACGGGTTTGACCCCCTGGGTCAATGACATGTGGGCCCTGCCCGCAAGTCAAACCTAGTTTAGGTGTTAATTTAATTTTAATTAGTTAATTAGTTTAGTCACTAACACGTGGGCCCTGGCCCCACTGACAGCTAATTAGTTTTAGTTTAACTCTAATTAACTCAGTTAATTAGCTGTGACACTGACATGAGGGATCCACTGGTCAGGTTTGACTTGGACTGGCCCTGTTGACTGGCTGACGTCAGCATGAAGTCATGCTGACGCAGTAAAGGTTTTTCTGGGATTTTTAGATATAAAAATAATTCAGGAAATTCCAGAAAATACCCAAAACTTCTAAAAATCATATAAAATCAACCATAGCTCAGATGGAAAAGTTTTATATATGAAAAATGATCAGAAAAATCCAATCTTTCTAATGGCACAGGTTTCATGCATGTTTGAACAAGTTAACTTGCTGTATATATCAAAAACATGATAATGCACTTATTTAAATAATAGTTTGAACTTCAATTTGAATCCTTGATTCAAATAGGTTCAAACCCTTCTGGTTTTAGTTACATTAGCCAACACACATGCATCTTGCCATGTCATGAGCATGCATCATATTGCTGCATTTGTTTGTTAATGATTGTATCGTCGGTATTCCCTGTATTAGGTCCTGCTCCCGAGGATACTGCTGCGTATCCAGTTGAAGAGCAGTACCCAACAACTACCTTGTCAGGCAAGCAATAATTGATCATTCCGATACAAACCCAATCTTCTCGCTCCTGCTCTCTTTTACTGCATTAAGGCAACAGCGTGTGAACTGCTACTTGCTGCGGTAGTTGAACCCTATCCCTTGCATGACCTGTCATTGCCACAGTAAATAGTTGAAACCCACTAGCATGTGTAGGAGTTGTTTGAGCCATGTGATGTGTGATCCACCATGCTATTTACTTATGTTGCCTACTATGCTTAGAGTTGTGTCTGGTCTGGTTCATCTGGGTGATGGATCAGAGTGAAATGATCTTACCGATAAAGAGAAGGAAGTGTGGAATACGCTTGGTAAAGGTATCGATTAAAGGCCATGTAGGAGTACATGGTGGGTTGTTTCATTGGAATCGTCCATATGACCCGAGATCTGTGTGTGTGATTCAAGTTACAGTTACTACCACACATTGGGCCTTGAAATATGACCCCGCTCGACTTATTGACTGCCCTTGTACTCTGTCCAGGAGTTGCAACTAGTTTCTGGTGTTTATAGCTTACTGGAGGTCGTGCGCAGCGCTAACCCTCGGGGTGGGCTGTGATGCGACAGGTACGTGGCACGGTGTACCGGTTGCCCGTTTGGTGACTCGGGAACCCTGTACACATCGTTTGGGGCCGTGAGCGACACCCCGGCCGGATCTCCCCACGGATGGAACCCAAATAGGCGATAAACCTGGACGAGAGACTTGAGTGGTTGGTTAGGTCGTGGTCTACACCCACGTCGGCTTTCGCTTGAAGTCTGCCGAGCACATGTCGTGTGCAGACGCTAAGTGGTGAAAACATGTGTGAAGAAGTACACCCCTGCAGGGTTATCAATCTATTTGAATAGTCGTTGTTCGCGGTACGAACTACTTGGTTGCTCTTACAGTTCATAGACAAGTTGATGGTTACTACTAAAAGCCTCAAGATAAGCGTGAGTGCCGTGGATGGCCCTTTCGTAGGATGACGGAAGAGGATCCTCGGTAGTGTATTGATGTGGTGAGTAGAGGACTCGTGTTCGTAATAACATCTTGCAATCCGTTGAGAGTTGTAGTATAGGTTAGCCAAGGTCAAAGCTGGCATTCTGCTATAAACTCCACTACCCTCTTTGAAAATGTTGCATGTATGATAGGTTCTGTGGTAAGACTTGCTGAGTACCTTTGTACTCATGTTTGCTTAATAACTGTTGCAGAGGAGAACCCTGCCCCTACTGATGGGTTCTACATAGACGTTGACATCGACGAGTAGCTTGACACCCAGTCGGTGATCTGGAGCTTGTTGAGGGCCTTGTAGATAGTCAGGCTACACCAAGCCTGTTTTATTTTCTAAGTTGTCTGTACTCAGACATGTAGCTTCCGCTTGTGCTTGTATGACTGTATGACTTGAGTGTTGGGTCATGTGACCCCTACCTGTATGAATATGTTATGTATGGCTCTTGGAGCCTTTTAAATAAAGTACTTTGAGTCATAGAGTTCTGTTGTGATGCAATGTTGTATTTGCACATATTGAGCATATTGCGTGTATGATTGAAATGCTTGGTATGTGTGGGATCCGACACCTAGTTGTTTTCCTTTGGTAGCCTATCTTACAGGGAAATGCCTCCTAGTGATTCCAATGAGCCTTGGTAGCTTGCTACTGCTCGGAACACGTAGGCTGGCCGACATGTGTCCTTCTTCGTTCCTGTGTCTGTCCCTTAGGGGAAATGTCACGCGTTGTTCCTTTAAGTCCATGTAGCTTGCTACGACTTGGGTCCATACGTTGATGACCGACACGTTCGTTGCTGGGTCATGGATGCCTGTCTCTGTAATTTAGTGCCACTTTTGGTTTATAACTAGCCATGTCGGCCCGGGTTCTCTGTCATATGGATGCTAGCGACACTGTCATATACGTGTGCCAAAATGCGCAAACGGTCCCGGGCCAGGTAAGGTGGCACCCTTGGGGATACCATGCGTGAGGCCGCAAAGTGATATGGCGTGTTACAGCTAGACCGGTGTGACTTAGGATCGGGGTCCTGACACCCTTTGTCTTCTTCATCGACGGCACTGACCTAGCAACGCAGGGCAAGATGTTGTGAATCAACAACGGAATCGAGAACTAAAACAAATGTAGGCCAAGGTACTTACTAGTCCACGGCGACAAAACCCCGAGGCCTCTTCAGAACCATGGAGCCCAAGGGCCCCGCAGCCTGCGCTGCGGGAACACGGGCCCCCAAGACAGGCGGGACCATAGCTATTGGCATAGCAACAGCGCCTGGCGGTGCCGAGGCTGAGGCGCTACCTCGGGGGATCAACTCCGACTGGCTCTTCTCCGGGAGCCCAGCTGGCGGCTTTTTTGAGGGGGTGTGCTTAGACCTTGTGATAGCTCCAGCCGGGGGCGGCACCTCCTCCATCGGGTGGTCTTCGTCGTCGTCGTCGTCAGGCAAGGCGCGAAGGAGGTCGGCCTTACGTGGAGGGGAGGACTCTCTAGTCCCCTCCACGGTTGCCTCCGAGTCATCTTCCATGCTGGAGTCGCCTGAAGACACCTCCACCGGTGTGGCTGCCACTTCAGCTTCAGGGGGCGCCGGAGGCACGAGCCCGCGCGCGTCAAAGGTGGGCATGGAGGCCGCCACCGTCGCCCCGTCCTGGCGGCGGTACAAGGGGACATGGGAAGCAGGCGGATATCCCAGGTCGACCCTGACCAGGAGACGGAGAGCTGCCCCAAGCTGCTCAGCGAACAGGGCGTCATAGCACAGCCGAAGGTTGTCTGTCTCGTCCCCAAGCGTCCACAAGGGGCGCGAGTGAGCCTGAAGTGGAGCCACGCGGCATGTCAAGAATTCCTTGACGATCATGGCCCCCATCAATTTTGCCGCCTCAGGGTCATTAGGCATTAGGTCCGCAGTCATCTTCTCCAACACCTTCTCTTCCTGAGGATCGGTGAGCTTCGCGCTGCGCCACTTATCGCTCGACTCGGGCGCCGCCGCCGGCAACACTCTCCGAGGATGAGGGCACTTGGCGTCCATGAAGACCCACTTGTTCCTGAAGTTCTCGGCTTTCTTCCTGGCTCTCGAAATTGCATTGGTCCCGTTGGCCGCAACAAAGTGGGCGCACCCCGAGCAATGGCCCTCCTTAATGCGGAGGTAAAAGAAGTGGTGAAGCAGCACCACGGACGGCATCACCCCCGCGAATGCCTCATAGTAGAAGGCGAAGATGCACAGAAGGACGGAGTTGGGATGAAGATGACGGGCATGAAGCTTATAGTGGCTAAGGACGGCGAAAAAGAAGTCGGAGAAAGGAGGGACGAGCCCCGCAACAATACTGCTCATAAAGAAGGGATAGAAGGTACTTTTGGGGTCCTCCGGCACGGCTGAGGCGGCTCGGACAGCGGTTTTCCCCTTCTCATTGGTGTCCTCCACCGTCATCAGGAGAAAGGCGGTATGGTTCTTCTCCGAGACGGTGGGCGCCCTCTAAGCTGGCTCGTACTAGGCGGGTGGAGCGATGGCCTTCGACTTGCTGGACGCCATCAGTACAAGCTTGGAAGGGAGACATCGAATGTTGGATCTACGGTTCCGGCAAAACCCTTAAGGTTTGAACTCTGGGGTGCGCACAAAGATCTCTCCTTCCGCCATAGCTCGTCTACTCAACAACCCTAGGCCTAGCTCGTCGGATCCAATGAACAAGAGACACAAGATTTATACTGGTTCGGGCCACTATTGTGGTGTAATACCCTAATCCAGTGTGGTGTGGTGGATTGCCTCGTAGGCTGAGGAAGAACTAGTACATGGATGAACTACCTCCTGAGGAGAGGTGTTCTTGAGCTCGGGTGAGCTTGTGGAGTGTAAGAGGTCTCAATGACCTGATCCCCTTCTAAGGTGGTGGCTAGTCCTATTTATAGTGGCCAGGGTCCTCTTCCCAAATATCGAGCGGGAAGGAATCACAGAACGGCCAAATTTGAAGGGGGACAACTAGTGCAAGCTATCCTGACAAAAGGTGTTCTTTGCCTGCCAAAGACTCTGGTGGTGACGTCGCCGTGGCCTCCGCGGTGACCTCTGTCTTGCTGTCCTGGTGGTCTTGGTCTCGTTGCACCGATATGGAAACCTTTGTCTGACGCCTCGGGACTCTTCGTCTACACCTGCTCCTTTAGCACCAAAGGGGAAACTAGCACTCTGCGCCAGCTGGCGCCCGCCTAGCCTTGGTCGTCACTGCTCACGTCACGAGGACCTCGCGTGGAGTCCCTCGCCTTGATATCTCCGATCCTCATGATCCGGCCTGGTGAGACCGCCCCAGGGAATGCCTTGTGTGGTCCGCCTTGCGAGGCTTGGCCCCTCGCAAGGGTCTTGAGTTGTCACTGAAGATGCTGGGTCGTACCATGCCGCCCGGTGAGCCATGCTCTGGGCCACAGGCAGGCAAGTCTGGGTACCCCCATTCCCAGAACGCCGACAGTAGCCCCCAGACCCAAGGTGCGCTCGGGCATAGCTTCGGAGCGAAGCCAAGGGCTAAGCCCAGAGCGCCGTGTGCCCTCAAAGCCTGCGGCCTTGTCTGACATGTGGTGGTTGATGGGACGTGGGCGTCTGTGCTCCCACGTCGCCTCCGCAACTGCACATCTGACAAAAGGCAAGTGCGTGCCACTGTGCCTTCATTGCTAGCCCTCGTCTTGCTCTAGGTCCCCTTTCTTGCTCCTCTCCTCTACGAAGTTCTAGATCCTCGGCGCCTCCCTTCTAAGCTTTCACCGATGGCGTCCGGCAAGCTGAAGGCCACCGCTTCGCCTGCCTGGTATGAGCCGGCTTTGAAGGCGCCAACCTTCTCGGAGGCGAACCACACCGCCTTTCTCCTGATGACGGTGGAGGGCACCAAGGAGAAGGGGAAGACCGCCATCCGAGCTGCCTCTGCTGCGCTGGAGGATCCCAAGAGTACCTTCTAACCCTCCTTTTCAAGCAGTATTGTTGCGGGGCTCGTGCCTCCTTTCTCCGATTTCTTTTTCTCCGTCCTTAGTCACTACAAGCTTTATGCCCTTCATCTGCATCTTAACTCTGTCATTCTTCTGTCCATCTTTGCCTCCTATTGCAAGGCATTCATGGGGGTGATGCCGTCTTTGGTGCTACTTCGCCACTTCTTTTACCTCGGAATCAAGGAGGGCCATTGCTCAGGGTGCGCCCATCTTGTCCCGGCCAACGGAACCAATGCAATTTTGAGGGCTGGGAAGAAGGCCAAGAACTTCAGGAACAAGTGGATCTTTATGGACGCAAAGTGCTCCCACCCTCGATTGGCGTTCCTGGTGGCTGCGGCCGAGTCGAGCAATAGGTGGCTCAGCGCGAAGCTCACCGATCCTCGGGTGGTAAAGGTGTTGGAGAAGATGTCTGCGGACCTGAAGCCGGATGATCCCTAGGCGGCGAAGCTGATGGGGGGTATGGTCATCAAGGAATTCTTGACACGTCATGTGGCTCCGCTTGAGGCCCGCTTGCGCCCCCTATGGATGCTTGGGGACGAGTCGAACAACCTCCGGCTGCGCCGCGATGCCCTATGTTCCCTTGTATCGCTGCCAGGACGGGGCATTGGTGGCGGCCTCCATGCCTACCTTTGATGCGCACGGGCTTGTGCCTCCGGCGGCCCCTGAAGCTCAACTGGCACACGCGTCGGTGGAGGTGTCTTCGGGAGATTCCAGCGGGGAAGACAACTCGGAAGCAACCGTGGAGGCGGCGGGAGAGTTCTCTCCCCCACGTACGGCCGAGCTCCTTTGCTCCTTGCCTGACGACGATGACGACGATGACCACCCGGTGGAGGAGGTGCCGCCTCCGGCCGGAGCTGTCACGAGGTCCAAGTACACCCCCTCGCAGAAGCCGCCAGCGGGGGTCCTGACGAAGAGCTGGTCAGCGCTGATCACCCGAGGTGGCACCCCAGCCACGACATCGCCAAGCGCCGCCGCTGTGCCACCAGTCTTGGGGACCCGCGTTCCCGCAGCACAGGCCACGAGACCATTGGGCCCCATGGTCCTGAAGAGGTCTCGGGGTGTCGTCGTAGTGGATCGGTGAGTACCTTGGCCTGTTTTTGTCATCGTTCTTGATTCCGTTGCTAATTCAAAGTTTCTTGCCCCGTTTCGATAGGTCTACGTCGTCGATGAAGAAGGCGAAGGGAGAGGCAACCGCACTAGAGGCCTCGCGGCCTAGCTTGGCCTCGTCCCCTCTGGCGCAGATGGGTGGTGGAGTATCTCCCACTTCTGATGCACGGGTGCCGCCGCAAGGCCCAGGGGACCTGCCCCAGGCGGGGGTCACGATCTCTGCTTCGACCACTGGAGTTGCCAGGGCTCAGGAGGTCATGGTCGCGCCATAGCCCCCACTGTGATCATGCCGCCAGCTCACGGCCCTCCTGCTTCACCTAGTGCCTTGATGGAGGCCTTCTCGGCACTGAAGCAGCTCCAGGATGTCCTTCAAGGTGCCGATCATCGTTTGATGGCTAGGCGCCTGGAGCTGGTTTCCGGCTGGCTGAGTTCCAACACGTCTGTTCGAGATGTGCTTGGCCAAGTCATGGCAGCCTCCGCGGAGGACAAGCGGGTAACTGACCAGGCAACGACCATTCGCGAGGTGGCACTACAGGACGCCTAGACCGCCCAGGAGCGCTGCTAGTCGATGGAGACCGAGCTGAGGGACCTACATGGGAAATGCGAGGCAGGCGAAGAGAAGATGAACACTCGAGAAGACGCGGTGGCCAGTCATGACACCGAGCTGGAGTAGCTGACGAGTGAGCTATCAGCAGAGCGCAGCCGGCTGGAGGAGCTGAAGCGGGCGATGGAAGCAAAGGAGGCCCAGCTAGAGGCCAGGGCAAGGGTCATGATTGAGGACCATGCGGCCTTCAAGTCCCTCGAGGAGAGGTCCCGCCAGGCGTTGGGGGCACTCTACGAGAAGGGCTTCGATAAGCCGCTGGCGACAAACGATGAAGGCCCTGCCCAGCTGCTTCCTTATCTTGTCCTGGTGCTCGAGGATGTCGTCCGCGAGATCAACCCCATGGCGGAGGAGGAAGCTCGAGTGCTTTCTTCTTCTGCCTTGATGCGCATCCTCAGCCACCTGCACCTTCGCGACCCCAACACTGATCTCAGGGTAATGGTCAAGCCCGTGGAGGCGGAGCGTTACGAGGCCTCCGCTGAAGCTGTGAAGTACCATGTGGAGGACTTGCTGAAGGAATTCTTGATCGTCCATTCTTCTCCTCCAGCCGATGGCGCCACCGATGCTGCAGCCGAGACCGTTTCCCCAGGGCGCGGTGGTGCCGCTGGGGAGGAGGTCCCTTCAAGCAGCAGCGCCCAGGGCTGAAGGAAGGGATTGCTGGTGGGTAACAGTGCTCCCCTTTATATTCATTCCCCCGTGACATGAACGAGCCTCGTGGAGGTGTTAAAACTTCTATTTGATGTTTCGAAGGACAACTTGGCTTGTAATAGTTGCTTGGATATTCACGCTTCCTCACTTATTTATCATTCTATGTCAGCAGGCCCCCCAAAACGTCGGATCTAGGGTTCTGGCAAAACCCTTAAGATTCAAACTCTCGGGTGCGCACGAAGATCTCTCCTTCCGCCCTAGCTCGTCTACTCAACAACACTAGACCTGGCTCGTCAGATCCGATGAACAACAGACACAAGATTTATAGTGGTTCGGGCCACCGTTGTGGTGTAATACCCTAATCCAGTGTGGTGTAGTGGATTGCCTCGTAGGCTGACGAAGAACTAGTACATGGATGAACTGCCTCCTGAGGAGAGGTGTTCTTGAGCTCGGGTGAGCTTGTGGAGTATAAGAAGTCTCAATGATCCGATCCCCTTCTAAGGTGGTGGCTAGTCCTATTTATAGTGGCCAGGGTCCTCTTCCCAAATATTGAGCAGGAAAGAATTCCACAACGACCAAATTTGAAGGGGAGCAGCTAGTACAAGCTATCCTAAAAAAAGGTGGTCTTCACATGCCAAAGACACTCGTGGTGACGCCGCCGTGGGCTCTGCGATGACCTCCGTCCTGCCATCCTGCTGGTCTTGGTCTCGTTGCACCAATATGGAAACATTTGCCTGATGCCTCAAGACTCTTCGTCTGCACCTTCTCCTTTAGCACCAAAGGGGAAACTGGCACTCTGCGCCCACTGGCGCCCGCCTGTCCTCGGTCATCACTGCTCACGTCATGAGGACCTCGCGAGGAGTCCCTCGCCTTGATTTCTCCGATCCTCACAAGCTGGCCTGGTGAGGCCGCCCCAGCGGATACCTTGTGTCGTCCGCCTCGCGAGGGTCTTGAGTTGTCGCTGAAGATGTTGGGCCGGACCAAGCTACCCGGTGAGCCACGCTCTGGGCCGCAGGCAGGCAAGTCTAGGTACCCCATTCCCAGAATGCCGAGAGGGAAGATCTGGAGCCTTGTGGAGGAGAGAAACAATAAAGGGGATCTGGAGCAAGGCAAGGGCTAGCAATGAAGGCACAGTGACATGGACTTGCCTTTTGTCAGCCGTGTAGTTGCCGAGGTGGCGTCGGAGCGCAGACGCCCATGTCCCGTCAATCGCCACACATCAGTCAAGGCTGCAGGCTTTTGGGGCCTGCCAGGCTCCGCACTTGACCCTTGGCTTTGCCGCGAAGCCAAGCCCGGGCGCACCTTGGGACCGGGGGCTACTGTCGGTGTTCTGGGAACAGGGGTACCCAGACATGCCTGCCTGCGGCCCATGGCGTGGCTCAACAAGTGGCCTGGTACGACCCAGCATCATCGGCAACCACTCAAGACCTCGCGAGGTGGACGGTGCAAGACATCCCCTGGGGCGGCCTTACTAGACCGGCTCATGAGGATCGGAGATATCGAGGCGAGGGACACCTCGCGAGGTCCTCGTGACGTGAGCAGTGATGACCAAGGCGAGGCGGGCGCCAGCTGGCGCAGAGTGCCAGTTTCCTCTTTGGTACTGAAGAAGCAAGTGCAGACAAAGAGTCTCGAGGTGTCAGGCAAAGGTTTCCATATCGGTGAAACAAGACTAAGACCAACAGGACAGCAGAACGGAGGTCACCGCGGAGCCCACGGCGGCGTCACCACCAGAGCCTTTGGCAGGCGAAGACCACCTTTTGTCAGGATAGCTTGTACTAGCTGTCCCCCTTCAAATTTGGCCATTGTGGGATCCCTTCCCGCTCAATATTTGGGAACAGGACCCGAGCCAATATAAATAGGGCTAGCCACCACCATTGGGATCATCTCATCTTGAGTTGATTAGTCAGTAGGCTACACGCCGCAAGCTCACCCGAGCACAAGGACCCCTCTCATCAGGAGGAAGTTCAACCATTTACTAGTTCCTCATCAGCCTACAAGGCAATCCACCACACCACATTTGATTAGGGTATTACACCACAACGGTGGCCCGAACCAGTATAAACTTTGTGTCCCTTGTTCTTCGGATCTGACGAGTTAGGCTTAGGGATCGATGAGTATACGAGCTAGGGCGGAAGGTGAGATCTTCGTGTGCACCCCATAGTTTGAACCTTAAGGGTTTTTCCAGAACACAAGATCCGACGGGAGGACCCCTGGATCCGCCTCCCGAACTTTTTCACGGAGGAGTTGCCAGCCAGAGGGTCGGGCGGCATGTGTTTATAGGCCGACGGCTGCTGCCGCAGGGCCTCATAGGCGGAGGTCGAGCTCACTCCCATGGGGTATGTGTTCCTGAACCGCGTTGACATGCGTTTGCCCGCGGCCGTGGCTTGGTGGGGAGGTGCAGCCTGCACTTCAAGTACGGCGGAGCAGTGATGCTTTACATCAAGGCCTTCAGGGAGGATGGAAAGCTTCTGGGGTGCTGCCCTGAGGACGGCGGCAGCGACGACGACCACCCCTCCAACGGTGCTGCTCTTTGAGGCCACGACATCCTCGACAGTGAGCTTGCCCTTGGCGACGGTCGCGAGTTCTTCAGTAGCAGAAGCACCTCGTCCGGCCAAAGCTCAAGCGACGATGACTACAACAAGCCGCCTTGCCGCCGCACTCGAACCCAGGAGGAGGCCGAGCCGCCTCGCCACCATGCCTCGTAAAGGAGGAGGAGGACTCCGACTAAGCGCGGATGGCGATGAGGCCTAGCTTCAAGGGCTTCGGTCTTCAGGAGGCTGCTCCTTTTTTATATTTCCTGTGCATCAGGAAACAAGAAGGGCCCCCGCAGGGGCATGTAAAGAACTGGGGCACTTGGGCCTTTTTATTAGTATTTCCTGCTCATATTTTTCCCTTTGTGCTAGCGTTACTTGAAGGGCTCCTGCCCAGCGCAATTTGGATACTTAGCTTGTTGTGTTTGGCGGTTAACGGTGGCCTAACATATCGCAAAGGTACGATCTTCCAGAGATTTTGATCCAGCACGCCCTCCGGGACCGGCTCGCGATCCCCCCTGGGGACTTGCGGGCGCCCAGGTCTCCGGAGGCCCCCTCCGGAGTCCATCCTGCACCATAGCCCGTCACAATGGATGCTCCTGAGGTAACGCCTGCGGTCCACTGCCGTGTTTGTCTGCTGACTTGTCTCAGAGCATCACTCGAGGAGCCGGATGCCAAACCTTTGGCGAGGTGTGCGCATGGGCGGGCCAATAGCAACCGTGTCCTTGGCCCTATGGTGTCCTCAGTACC
Organism: Secale cereale; assembly: GCA_902687465.1. Lineage (NCBI taxonomy): Eukaryota > Viridiplantae > Streptophyta > Magnoliopsida > Poales > Poaceae > Secale > Secale cereale. The sequence continues at coordinate 282,493,624 of LR738712.1, forward strand.
ACTGGGGCTAGCCCAGGCGCGCATACCGTGCCCAGCCCCCGCTCGTGAGGTGCTCAGGAGGAGGCAGCGGGCAACAGCGAGCCTACAAAGATATGAACACGAAGAGATAGAGAAAGGAAAGATCTCAATGAAAAATCCCCCCTGCGAAAAAAGACGCGAAACTTCAAACTTCATTTAAGAAATAGCAAACTCGAGTACAAGAGAGAATCAAAAAATAGCCGCATCCGGTGCCTATGCTAGTCTTCTCACCAGCGCGGAGCATGGAGCTACCACTGGGCATGGGCATAGTTATTGGTGGACAGTGTCGACTGCCAGCACAGAGCATGGTGCTTCCACTTGGGCATGGGCAGGGGCCCCCGCGGGGCCGAGGGGAGGCAAATCGGGGACCCCAGGGCGTGTATAGACCCACTCATTCTTACGTGAGAGTGTCACGGGTAGAACTTGCAGAGGTGCTGGATGTTCCAGGCGTTCTGGACAGGGATCCCATCCTCCGCCTCCAGGCGCACAACACCAGTCCTAGAGACACGGACAAACTTGAACGGTCCCTCCCACATGGGTGAGAGCTTGTGAAGGCCCCCTGGAGAGGACCCGCCTTAGGACGAGATCCCAGACCTCCAGAGTCCGAGGGTGGATGTCACGGCAATGGTATCGCCGCAACACCTGCTGGTACCTCGCGGCATGAAGGGTAGCCTGGCGGCGAGCATGCTCCCCGAGCACGAGGTCGATCCCTCGCGAGGTATCCTGATGCATCTTGTCAAGTGTCAGGACTCGCGGGGAGCGATGCTTGACCTCGTGCATCAGGCATTGGAAGGTCGCTCCAGCATTGCGGAGCCCGAATGGCATGCGCGTATAGCAATATATCTTGCATGGAGAGATGAAGGCCATTTTCTCAATGTCTTCTGTCACCATCTTGATCTGGTGATATCCGGAGAAGGCATCCAAGAAGCATAGCAGATCAAATTCGGTGGTGGATTCCAGGAAGGGGTCCTAAGGACAAGCCTTCTTGAGGCTCGTGAAGTCGACACACATGTGCTCCTTCCTGCCCTTCTTGGGGACGACGACGGGGTTGGCCAACCATTCGAGGTGACACACTCTGCGGATGACCCCCGTTTCTTGCAACTTGCGCACCTCTTGAACAATGAATGCATGCTTCTCATGTGCTTGGCGTCGTGCCTTCTGCTTCACCGGGCAAGCATTGGGGCATACCGCTAGGTGATGCTCTTTCTTCTCAGGGGACACCCACCAGGTCAGAAAACTCCCATGCGAATATGTCCTTGTTGGCCGAGAGGAACTTGACCAGCGCTTCCTCTTGCTACGGAGGGAGGCTGCTGCCAATGGTGAAGGTGAGGCCCGAGCCCCCTTCGTCGACAGTCACTTTCTTAGTTTCGGCTTGGTCTTGAGTGAACATTTGTTTCTTCTTGGCTGGCGCGGCCTCTGGAGCATCCGGAGTGCCTGCTGGGCCGGGGCACAAGGCCGCGGCGGCCTTCAATACGTGCTTGAGGGAATGGACCACCTCCTTCGTATCTCCAGCCAGCGTAATGATGCCACTGCTGCCCGGCATCTTGATGATGTTGTAGCCCGGATGGGTCGTTGCCATGAACTTAGCAAGGGCGGGGAACCCCAAAATGGTGTTGTACGGCAGGCTAATTTGTGCCACGCCTATGTCGACAAACTCGGTTCAGTAGTTGTCGCCGGTGCTGAAAGTCACCGGGAGGCACACCTGCCCGAGGGGGGCAACGGAGCCCTCGGTCACCCCCATGAATTGCTTGGTGGGTTTGAGCTGGTTGCGTGACATCTGGAGCATGTCAAAAGTCACACGGAAAGAAGGTTGAGGTTGGCGCCACCATCGATGAGGGTCTTGGTGACTGCAACGTTCCTGATATTCGACGTACAGAGCATGGGGACCGCACCGGCGGCCGCAACATTCCTGCGGTGGTCTCCGGAGTCGAGGACGATGTCGGTCCCTGGCGCCGCTCGGTCCTGTGGAGCCTCCTACTCCGGCCTGGCAGAGCGCGCCTGGCGGGGAAACTGCTTGGCGTGGTGGCTTTATGCGGGCGCCTGTGACCCACCGAGGATGGACGGGACCGCGTGCAGTCCTCGAGCCTCGAAGCACGCCATGAATCGGTTGCGGAGCTCCTCCTAATAGGATATCGAGGCATCCGGAAGGCCGCAGAGCCAAGACCGAGGGACCTCTGTCAGGACTAAAGGGAGCCAGTTCGCTGCGGCCTTGTCGTCGCCTCCTGCCGCTTGGATGGCCTGCTCACAAGACCGGAGGAAAACCTATGGGCCTGCAGGACCGTCGTACCACATGGGTATCACCGGGCTGAATTTCACCGGCCACCTTACTCGGCGCAGGTCTGGAGTAAAGGTCAGGCAACACGCGGCGTCTTCGTAAGCTTTGGGTGGCCATGCTCGCAGGGCAGCGCCCGCCATGAAGGTGAGGAAGCTACAGTGAAACAGAGTTGTGCCGCTACCTAACCTAGCTAGATCCACGTGAGAGGGGAAGAAGATGAATAGCGCAGTTTACCTAGGTTTGGTCCACCTTGCCGTGTAAAACCCTACTCCTGCTTTGTGGTGGATTGGCCTCACGTGAACAGAATATGAACTTGCTACAGTGGGGGAATGGCCTCGGGAGAACTCGTACGAGGAAGGTGGACTCGATCGATCGATCCCCTGCTACCATGGATGCTAGTCCCTATTTATAGTGGCGTTGGTCCTCTTCCCGCATCATTTGAGCGGGAAGGGATCCCACAACGACCAATTTTGAAGGGGGATAAGTGGTACACCTTATCTTGACGAAAGGTGGTCTTCGCCTGCAAAGTCTCTGGATATGACGCAGAGGTGGGATGGACGATGACATCCGTCCTGCTGAGCCCGCGGTCTTGGTCTTTTTGCACCGAATGGAAACCTTTGCGGGGCTTCTCGGGAACCCGTGTTCGTCCTTGTCTGCTTTGCACCAAAGGGTAAACTGCTACCTCTACGCGTGTTGTCGTCCACCTAACGTCGGTCGTCATGGCTCACATCACTCTGCCCTCACGAGGGGGGGGGGTTCTTGCATAGGAATCTCTGCCCCTCGGGAGGTGGCTTGCGGAGCCGCTCCCTAGAAGGTTTTGGCGAGCCTCATCTCGCATGGGCAGGGGCCCTTCGCGAGGATTCTCCTTGATCAGTCTTGAACTGGGTCTTGTTGGGTCATTGCTAGGCCGCGCGTTGGGCCGCAGGCAGGCAAGTCTGGGTACCCTAGTTCCCAAAACACCGACAGTAGGACAGTAGAAAATTTCCCTCAAGTGGATGACCTAAGGTTTATCAATCCGTGGGAGGCGTAGGATGAAGATGGTCTCTCTCAAACAACCCTGCAACCAAATAACAATGAGTCTCTTGTGTCCCGAACACACCCAGTACAATGGTAAATTGTATAGGTGCACTAGTTCGGCGAAGAGATGGTGATACAAGTGCAATATGGATAGTAGATATAGGTTTTTGTAATCTGAAAATATAGAAACAACAAAGTAGCAAGTAGTAAAAGTGAGCAAAAATGGTATTGCAATGCTTGAAAACAGGTCCTAGGGTTCATACTTTCACTAGTGCAAAATCTCTCAACAATGATAACATAATTGGATCATATAATAATCCCTCAACATGCAACAAAGAACCACTCCAAAGTTTCTATCGCAGAGAACATAAGATGAAATTGTTTGTAGGGTACTTAACCATCTCAAAGTTATTCTTTCTGATCAATCAATTGAGCTATTCCTATGTGTCACAAACAGCCCTAGAGTTCGTACTAGAATAACACCACGTGACACACTTCAATCAACCCTAATGTCACCTAGATACTCCAATGTCACCACAAGTATCCATGGGCTAATTATACGATGTGCATTACACAATTTCATATTCATAATATTCCATCCAACACAAAGTACTTCAAAGAGTACCCCAAGATTTCTATCGGAGAAAGGATTATGAAAACACATACCAAAAGCCCTATGCATAGATTACCCCAATGTCACCAAGGGAATCCGCAAGTTCATAACCAAAACATACATCAAGTGTATCAATAGAACATCCCATTTTCACCACGGATATCCCATTGCAAGACATACATCAAGTGCCCTCACATCCAAAGATTCAATCCGACATAACAAAACCTGAAAGGAAACGATTCAATTCGTCACAAGGTAGAGAGGGGAGAACACCATAAGATCCAACTATAATATCAAAGCTCGTGGTACATCAAGATCGTGCCAAACCAAGAACATGAGAGAGAAAGAGAGAGAGAGAGAGAGAGGGAGAGAGAGAGAGAGAGAGAGAGAGAGAGAGAGAACACATAGCTACTGGTGCAAACCCTCAGCCCCGAGGGTGGACTACTCCCTCCTCATCATGGTGGCCTTCGGGCTGATGAAGAATGCCTCCGATAATGATTTCCCCCTCCGGCAGGGTGCCGGAATGGGGTCCCGGTTGGTTTTTTGTGGCTACACAGGCTTGCGGCGGTGGATCTTCTGATCTAGGGTTCTTTTCGGAGGATTGTGTATTTATAAGAATTTTTGGCATCAAACTCATGTTTGGGGGATGCTCGAGGGGCCCACAAGCCAGGGGCGCACCCCCTAGGCTTGTGAACTTCTTGTTCACTCCCCCGCCTAGTTCCGGTGCTTCGGGGGTCTCTTTGGGTCCATAAAAAATCACCGTAAATTTTCAGCCTATTACGAGAACTTTTATTTCTGCACAAAAATGAAACCACGATAGTTCTGCTAAAATCAGCGTCAGTCCGGGCTAGTTCTAATCAAATCGTACCAAAACCATATAAAATTGTTGCAAACATGGCATGAATACTTCATAAACTATAGATATGTTGGAGACGTATCAGCATCCCCAAGCTTATTCCTGCTCGTCCTCGAGTAGGTAAATGATAAAAGAAATAATTTATGAAGTGAATGCTACCTAATGCTACCTCTTGAGCTTGTGTTGGTTTTTCCCTTGAAGAGGAATGGGTGATGCAGCAAAGTAGAGTAAGTATTTCCCTCAGTTTGAGAACCAATGTATCAATCCAGTAGGAGACAATGCACAAATCACCAAATACCTGCACAGATAATCAAAGAACTAGCACCCAACGCAATAAAGCGGTTGCCAATCCCTTCTCGGTTATTTGCAGAAGTGAGATATGATAGAGATGGATAAACTGTAAAGTAAATATTTTTGGTATTTTTGGTTTATAGATTGGAAAGTAAAAGATTGTAAAATAGTAGATCGGAAACTTATAAGATAGAAAATAGACCCGGGGCCATAGGTTTCACTAGAGACTTCTCTCATGATAGCAAATATTACGGTGGGTAAACAAATTACTGTCAAGCAATTGATAGAAAAGCGCAAAGTTATGACGATATCTAAGGAAGTGATCATGAATATAGGCATCACGTGTGTGTCAAGTAGACTGACTCCTGCCTGCATCTACTACTATTAGTCCACACATCGACCGAAATAATTCTGCATCTAGTGTATTAAGTTCATAAAGAACAGAGTAACACATTAAGTAATATGACATGATGTAGCGGAATTAACTCAAGCAATATGATGAAAACCCCATCTTGTTATCCTCGATGGCAACATATAATACGTGGCATGTCCCTTTCTGTCACTGGGATTGAGCACCGCAAGATTGAACCCAAAGAAAAGCACTTCTCTCATTGCAAGAAAAACCAATCTAGTTGACCAGACCAAACCGATAGTTCGAAGAGAATTACTAAAATATTAAATCGTGCATATAAGAATTCAGAAAAGACTCAAATAATATTCATAGATAATCTGCTCATAAATCCACAATTATTTGGATCTTGGAAAACACACCGCAAAAGAAGATTACATCAGATAGATCTCCAAGAACATCAAGGAGAACATAGTATTGAGAATAGAAGAGAGAGAAGAAGCCATCTAGCTACTAGCTATGGACTCGTACGTCTGTGGTAAACTACTCACACTTCATCGGTAGGGCAATAGGTTTGATGTAGATGCCCTCCGTCATTGAATCCCCCTCCGACAGAATACCGGAAAAGGCCCCCACATGGGATGTCGCAGAAACAGAAGGTTATGGTGGTGGAAAAGTGGTTTCGATGCCCCCTCTAGGGTTTCTATAATATATGTGAATATATAGGCGGAAGAAATAGGTCGGTGTAGTAGCAAGGGGACCACAAGGGTGGGGGTGCGCCTTCCGTCCTTCTGGCTGCCTCGTAGCTCCCCTGACGTGCACTCCAAGTCCTCTGGATGTCTTCTGGTCCAAGAAAAATCCTCGGAAAGTTTCGTTCTGTTTGGACTCCGTTTGATATTCCTTTTCTGTGAAACTCAAAAACAAGAAAAAAATAGAAACTGGCACTAGGCTCTAGGTTAATAAGTTAGTCCCAAAAATAATATAAAATTGCATATTAATGCATATAAAACATCCAAAATAGATAATATAATAGCATGGAACAATAAAAAAATTATAGATTTGTTGGAGACGTATCAAGTATCCCCAAGCTTAATTCCTGCTCGTCCTCGAGTAGGTAAATGATATAAACAAATTTTTTGATTTGGAATGTGACCCAACATATTTCATCAATGTAATTCTTCTTTACTGTCGCAGGTATGTTCAGACCCATAAGACACAAAATAAAAGTTCATCAATATTAAAACAGTAATACTTCGAGCGTACCAAAAGTAATCTACGAAGCTTAAAAATAACATGGCTAAAGAACATTATCCCTACAAAATCATATAGTCCTTATGCTCCCTTTTCTTAACACAAGATACCCCTCATGCCCATCCCAGAGTCAGCCAAGCAATTGCTTTCATACTCTACTTTTTCAAGTCTTTTTTCAACTCTTCACGCAATATATGAGCACGAGCCATGGACATAGCACTATGGGTAGAATATAAGGTGGTGATAGGCAAAAGGTGGGAGAAAGTCTCACATCAACTAAGCAAATCAATGGACTATGGAGATGTCCATCAATCGATATCAGTGTGAGTGAGTAGGGATTGCCATGTAACGGATGCACCAGAGCTATATGTGTATGAAAGCTCAAAACAAAACTATTGGGTGTGCATCAACTTGCTTGCTCATGAAGACCTAGGGCATTTGAGGAAGCCCATCATTGGAATATACAATCCAAGTTCTATAACAAAAAATTCCCACTAGTATATGAAAGTGACAACATAGGAGACCCTCTACCATGAAGAACATGGTGCTATTCTGAAGCACTAGTGTGGAAAAAGATAGTAATATTGTCCCTTCTCTTTTTTTCTCTCTTTTATTCTTTTCTTTTTTTCTCATTTTTATTTTGGGCTCTTTGGCCTCTCTTTTTTGGTGGGCTTCTTTGGCCTCTTCTATTTATTTGGGCTTCATTGGCCTCTTTTATTTTCGATAACCTCACATGGGACAATGTTCTAATAATGATGATCCTAACACTTTTATTTACTTACAACTCGATACTAGAACATAGTATGACTCTATATGAATGCCTATGGTGGTGTACCGAGATGGGCAATGATCTAGAGTGATATGTATAAAAATATGGACGGTGGCTTTGCCACAAATACTATGTCAACTACATGATCATGCAAAGCAATATGACAATGATGATGCTTGTCATAACAAACAGAATGGTGGAGTTACATGGCAATATATCTCAGAATGGCTATGGAAATGCCATAATAGGTAGGTATGGTGGCTGTTTTGAGGAAGGGTGTAAAGTGGTTTGATGCAGCGGCGAGAATTGCGCGGTACTAGAGTGGCTAGCAAAGTTGGACTCAACATTGGGCATAAAAGACTCACACACTTATTACGAAAAACCTACTTAGCCCTCAAAGCAAAGTACTACAACGCATGCCCCGAGGGGGGTGGTTGGTAGGAGTTAACCATCACGCGCCCCCGATCTTCCCGCAAAGATGAAACAATCAAGATACAATGTGCGCTAATTTGGTTACATAGGCCATACGTGCATGCTACGGGAATCACAAACATTAACACAATTATTTCTTTAACCTCACAAACTAACACTAGCATGACTCTAATATTACCATCTCAACATCTCAAAACAATTATAAGGAGTCAAATTTTTCATAGTATTCAATGCTCTATATATGAAAGTTTTGTTATATCTCCTTTCGATACCTATCATATCAGGACTAATTTCATAACCCAAGCAAATTACCATGTTGTGTTTAAAGACTCTCAAAATAATATAAGTGAAGCAAGAGAGTTCACCAATTTCTATAAAATAAAACCACCGTCGTGCTCTAAAAAGATATAAGTGAAGCACTAGAGCAAAATTACCTAGCTCAAAAGATATAAGTGAAGCACATAGAGTATTCTAATAAATCACGATTGAAGTGTGTCCCTCTCAAAAGGTGTGTACATCAAGTATGATTGTGGAAACTAAAAAGCAAAGGCTCATATCATACAAGACGCTCCAAGCAAAACACATATCATGTGGTGAATAAAAATATAGTCTTAAGTAAAGTTACGGATAGACGAAGACGAAAGAGGGGATGCCTTCCCGGGGCATCCCCAAGCTTACGCTATTGGTTGTCCTTGAATTTTACCTTGGGGTGCCTTGGGCCACCCCAAGCTTAGGCTCTTGCCACACCTTATTCCATAGTCCATCAAATCCTTACCCAAAACTTCAAAACTTCACAACATAAAATTCAACAGAAATTTCGTGAGCTCCATTAGTAAAACAATGCAAATAACCACTCAAGGTACTGTTGTGATCTTATTCTTATTTTATATTGGTGTAATATCTAATGTATTCCAACTTTTCCTTGGTTCATACCCCCGTTACTAGCCATAGATTCATCAAAATAAGCAAACAACACATAGAAAACAGAATCTATCAAAAACAGAACTGTCTGTAGCAATCTGAAAACTTTGCATACTTATGTAACTCTAAAAATTCAGAAAACTTAGGACGACGTGGGTAATTTGTATATTAATGTTGTGTAAACATTTCAGAAGGTTTTCACGTTCCAGTAAATTATTGAATTTTCTGCACTGGGCGCAAAAGTTTCTATTTTCAGCAAAATCAAATCATCGATCACCGTAAGCCATCCCAAAGGTCTTACTTGGGTCAAACACTATTTAAAACACCAATACACAATTACTACAGAATTAGTAATGTGTGAAACTTGAAAAACAGAACCAAAAAGCAAAAAGAAAAAATAAAATTGGGTTGCCTCCCAACAAGCACTATTGTGTAACACCCTTATGTTACGGGATATCTGCGGCCACCTATGGGACCTGGAGGCCCCTTGCTGGTTCGGCAGGGGGACGTCGCATTGCACAAAGAGTAGACCAACACACGGCAGCACGGCGGGGCAGCACACAAGAAATTTACCCAGGTTCGGGCCGCCGCGAGGCGTAAGATCCTACTCCTGCTTTGGTGGATTGATGATGGAATGGTGGTGGTGGAGCGTAGTACACTTGCCCGACAAGGGTTGCCCATGGGCGGTAGTGACTACGCGCGTATGGAGGTGTGGGTTTCTCTAGTCTCCAATCCTTTTCTACGGTTGCCATGGGCCTCCATTTATAGATCAAGGGGCGACCACTGTGGCAAAGTAGTCATTATGCACTAACATGATAGCAAACATTGCTATCATACCTAACTTTGCAGGATGACAGGGTGCATTAAATGCACCGCTTAGTGGAACATCAAAGGCTGCCCGGCAAGGCCTGTCAGGCTTCTTTGCCAGCTCTGCGCTTGTCTTCATGACACATCGCAGGACGGGTGTCGTCTTTGGGTTCATCTTGTAGGAACTGTTTTGCATGTGCCTAATGGCTGCCACTTAATCATCTTGCGGCTTGACACCGCATTGATTGACGATGTGGGCTCCGTGAGCCACCGGCAGGCCCTGTCGGGGTGTTTCTGCTATCTGCTTCTGGGGTTGGCCTCGCCCCTTGCCGGGCTTTCCCGCTCGGCAAGGGAGGCCCTTCTCTTGGCGATATCTTTCTCCTTTGGCTTGGCCTCGGTTTCTCTGGTCTGAGTTGGTACTCTGGATCTCTTGGTTTCCTTTTCATCTTGGCTTGTCCTTGGATTGTCTGTGCATGAGTCAGGGGAAAACACATACCCCTATATATTTTCCCCAGCATAAGCCTGTGTCGGTGTCAAAACTAGCAGATCTCGGGTAGGGGGTCCCATACTATGCGTCTGAGGATCGATGGTAACAAGAGACAGGGGACACGATGTTTACCCAGGTTCAGGCCCTCTCGGTCGAGATAATACCCTACTTCCTGCTTGATTGATCTTGATGAATATGATTACAAGAGTTTATCTACCTCGAGATCGTAATAGCTACACCCTAGAAGTCTAGCCTATGATTCTGTTATGATATCTGTCTCTACGGACTAAACCCTTCGATTTATATATGCACCTGAGCAACCTAGGGTTGTACATGATCACCTTGTAGAGGAACGAAAGTATTACACCAGACTCTAAACTTGCTATTTTTACACACGGGGAGTCCTATCCTAATATGGGAGATAGTCTTCATTGATAATCTTCACGGCCCACCAGTACGGCCCATAATGAACGATCCGGCCACCTGAGGACCCCTTAATCCAGGACTCCATCAGTAGCCCCTGAACCAGTCTTCGATGACGACGAGTTCGGCTGATGCTTTGTCTTAGGCATTGCAAGGTGGGTTCCTCCCCCCGAACATATTGAAGAAATATTCCCTACAAAAGGTACTGTGTCCGGCTCTGCATGGTTAGTACAACCCTTAGCCTCGAAGGCAAGGTATCAAAAAACGAATATTTTGTCTTTACTGACAACCTTTCAGTGAAGCATCACGTCTGTGCCTTTAACACATATCAAACCGTTTTATTGGCCCTCATTTCGCGTTTCGAGGTATAGCCTCATTGGCATGTCTTATCACAACAGAGATCGTGCCCACTTATTATGGGATCCTTATCAACGTGCGTGAGAATCTTAACCGCGCCTTACGCACGACCTCGTTGGGAAACAGTGAGGTTTATGGCTGGTGTGGGGGCGTTTAGCACTCACTGGTTATAAAAGGATCCAAAGTTTTACCCTTTATCCCCATGCTCTCCTCAAGCCCTAGCTCTCCAATCTCCTCAGCCTCCAGCGCTCACATCTCTTGCGCCCTCAATCCTCAACTCCTCCACCACCGCTGCCGTATCCAGCAATGGCTGGCTCGGGCTCCTAGGGCAAGTGGGAGGCATCTTTGATCACAGAGAAGACCGTGAAGAGCCTCCGGAGCGTGGGATATCTAGCCAATGATGTGGTGCATCGGGTCCCCGAAAGGCACCAAGTGAAACACGTCCCTAAGGCGGATGAGAGGGTTGTATTCCTCTCGCACTTCATTCCAGGGTTGGGATTTCCTCTCCACCCCTTTGTGCGGGGCCTTCTATTTTTCTATGGGCTAGATTTCCATGATCTAGCCCCGAATTCAATCCTTCACATATCCGCTTTTATAGTGGTGTATGAAGCATTCCTCTGAATCCCCCCACACTTCGGCCTCTAGCTCAAAACCTTCAATCTGAAGTCGAAGGTGGTCGACGGGCAGCATGCTGAGTGCGGAGGTGCTATGATAAGCAAACCCCCCAATGCAACCTAGCCAAAGGGGGCGTTCATGGATACGAACAAGATTTGGCAGCAGGAGTGGTTTTATATCACCGAGCCCCACGACACTAAGTGGGCGGCGGCTCCTGCATTCAGATCTGGACCCCCAGCTAGGCTAACCTCCTGGAGCAATAATGGTCCGAATTGGGGAACTCATACGGAGGTGCTAGCCCTACAAAAACGCATCTCTGACATGATCTCCAAGGGCACCCAGCTCACTAATGTGTTCCAGGTGATGCTTGCCCGTCTCATCCTTCCCTGTCAACACCGGGGCTCCTATCTATGGGAGTTCAATCCAGAAGGACCCTGGCCCTTGAAGCGCCTCTTCGGCTCTACGCACTAAGACATCTGCAAGCACCTCTTTAAGGACCAGAAGGGGTGGCCGATGGAGACTTAAGACAAGTGCTTCAGCACTGAGCTCACTACATCAGAGGTATTTGAGATTTCTGCTGAAATATCCCTTCCCTGTTTTAATTATAACAGGAGCTAGAGTTTTTTCATTTAATCCAGGTCTGGGCGAAAAAGGCGGAGTAGATCAAGTGTTCGGCTCCCCTACCAGAAGACCCAGAGATGCCTAAGGTGACGGCGATGTTGATTCTGGCTCCATACAAGGCGCCGGAGAAGAAGGCCAAGAAGAAGGGCAAGGATGTCAAGAGCGATCCCCACCCTACTGGCCCTGCGGACACAAGGTCCGAGGAAATAGGCTCCCAACTCTCTCTCTCGAAGAAGAAGAAGAAGAAGAGGAGGAAGAAGAAGACTCCCCCATCATAGCCAAGCGAAGGAAAAGAGCGACCCGTGCTAATGCAGGCACGGGCGCGCCCAGGAAGAAGCTAACTCTTCCTGTTAGTTCAGACTCATAGTCCGAACACAGTTATCGGGTTTAGCCCAGGATCAAGCCCCCGCCCGAATCGTAAGTATTCAAAACTGCTTATATTCAGAAGATTTTTGTTTTTGGGCATCTAATATGTATTTTACCTTTATATAGCCCTCCGCGCGACATCCCCGTGGCTTCACTGTCCTCGGGGAATTCCCTGGCGCCCAGAGAGACAGAGAGCAGTACACCTTCGCGGGGCTCGTCACCCTTCGTGGGGGATACCAAAGTATCCTCACTAAAACTCCCCCTGTTCCCGCAGGTGGCAGTGGGGCAAATGAGAGGGCGGCCGAGGTCAATCCCTCGGCCGCGGTCGACTAGGGGGAGTGATCCCCATGGAGACCGAAGACGGGGGGGGGGCCCAAACAATCCGAGGCCCTGCCGAACACTCTTCTAGAGTTTAGTATGGCTCCGGAATCAAGGGTCCAACCCCCTATAACGGGGAGGGAGCAACTGCTCCTGCGGGGCCTACCGTCAATCTGGAGGCGTCGAACACTCTGGAGGGAGCACTGTAAAGTTCTTCCATCATGGAGGAACACCACACTCTGATGAGTGCGGTCATGGGGAAGATTCAATCCGTCAAAGGCGGACTGAACAAAGCCTTCAACGGCCTACTAATAGGCTTTGAGGTATGCAATGTAATGTTCCATAAAGAGAACTTTTATTTTGTTTTAGACATAAATATATATATAGCCAATAGCCCATGATGCTTTGTTTGATTCTGAACAGAATCACAGAAAGCATCCATGTTTATAACAAATGATAGAGGTGAACTGTGAATTTGGTGCTTGAGCAGGCTGCGCTAGTTACGGTGTCTGCCCATGCCGTAGAGGTTTCCAAGTTAAATCGGAAACTTAGACTAACCGATGAAGATCTCGACCGCATCAACAAGCGTATTTACGAAACGCAAGGTATGCGGGTTTAGGAAATCTAAATTTTAACGCACTATATGTCCGAACACGAGCTAATACATGTCATATACTTTTTTTGAGACAGCTGACGCAGCTGCGGTCATGGCTCTGAAGGGCGAACTTGCCATGGCCAAGGAGGAGGCCAGAGCGAGCAAGGCAGCCACTGACAAAGCGGCTGCCGACCTCGAGGCCGAGAAGGCCCATCGTCAACAGCATCAGACGCTGGTGACCGAAGTCGAGGCCGAGCTCCAAGATGCAATTCACAAATGTGACACCTTGGAGAAGGCAAATTCGGAGCAAGCGGCCCAACTCGCTACGGCAGTTAATGCTGCCAAGGAGACGCAAACTACATCACGTAGTGCTCAGGAGGAGTTTAAACAAGTGTGTTAAATAGCAGCTGGTAAGGTTTTTATCTTGAAGACCATCTTCGGAGGTCAGAGGTATCTTGGGCTGACACGAGTGTGGAGTTCTCCGGGCGTGTTTGCAGATCTCCCAAGGAGCATCGCCGACTCCGCCCAATACTTCCGAGCTCAAAAGGGGAATAGCATGGAAAAGCTATTTTGGTCGCAGTTCCTTGCGCCCAATCATCCGGTGCCCCTCAACGACCAAATGAAGCAGCTGGTCGAGCGGCACAACATGGCGAGTTCGGACATGAAGGACTTGATAGTCCGACTATGGCCCGCTGATCCAATCCTGAGTAGTTACTTTGGATTGATGAAGAGGCTCGTCGATGCGAGTCCACGGGTCGATCCTGTCAAGCGCTCGGCCTGTATAGAGGGTGCTCGGATGGTCTTGGCCCGCGTGAAGGTGCATTGGGAAAAGATGAAGGTCGCGGCAATAGCCACTGCTGGCCCTCCAGAAGGCAAGGATCATCAAAGACCGGAAAGGTACTTTGACGATGTCCTAGAAGGAGCCCGCCTTGTAGAGGGACAATGCTCAAAGGATATAGCCTTTGATTGATTTGTATTCGGGTTCTAAGGACTAAGCCAATGTGCCGATGTATATAAATTTTGCGCTTTTATATTAATGAGCGGGTTTCCCTCCTGTGCGGCTGTTTATGTAAATATGAAAGTTTCCACTCATCGGCTTCAGCCCCCATGTAAATATTACATGGGTGTTCGGTAAAACGCGAAACACTCTTTGTCCAACGTCTTGGTCCATATATGAGGTGTTTGCGTAGCGAACCAGGCAACCAGACTATGCGGCTTTACTGCTTTCACTTAGCCATAGGAGCTTGACTAGTGGGGCAAAGTACACTGCCCCTGGTGTGTACCAGGCTTTTCAAAATATAGTGCCTTTTTGACACGGCTGAGCGAAGACCAACCCTTCGTATAACACGGAGTGGATCACTATCGATCATAGTATAACACTAGGTCACCGAATCACTCTACCAGCTCTCGCTTCATCATGACAGTCAGTTTTCGGCTTTCTCTACTGAGGTAGTTGACCGGACAAACCAGAAGTAGAATCATAGTAGTTCTCCCTTTTCTCCCTTAGCCGAACAATGCAGAATGTAAGGTAGCAAGCACAGGAGTCGGGCAACCCAACTATTGACCAAAGACATGATTCAGAGCCGATGCATATAACGCAATATTCGGGACACCGAACAGTTCCCAATAGGTTTTCGGACTTTTGTAGGCGTGCCAGGCTGAATACAACCCCTGATATGAAGTCCAGGTATTAGGGCATACGCAGCGATCTGTCTTGGGGGTAGAGAATACATGTGGTGAAAATAAACAATACCCCAAACGATTTGGAACCAAACTACCTCTTTTATATCCTGTTTAATACGGCGAGCCGTGAGGTTACAGATAACGCCGATAACAGCCTCGGGCATTTGACATGCCGAAAAAATGTCACAACCCTAGTTCTGTTATGCACTAGGCTAGCTTTTGTGTTTGCATCATGTTTAAATTTTCAAATGAAATTGAAATGGGGACATGTGAAAGCCCGAGGAATCTTGTTGAAAATGACCCAAATAAAAAATGCTCCAAAAGGGTCCAAGAAAATGTTCATGTTTCTCTCTAAAATATTGGTCAGAGGTAAAATTCAAACCAATATTTTTAGGAGCTCATAAATATTTATTTTGGGCATTTGGAATTAATGCAATAATTATTTGCATTGGATATATATTTATTATATTTTTAATATATGTCCAATAATTCTGGAAACTTGTGAGGGGCTTGGATTAATTCCTTAGGTCCCTGCAAAATTGTGAGAAGAATTTAAATGATTTAGTTTAAATCAAAACAAATGTCAGAAATAGAAAAGAAAACAAAACAGGAAAGGAGAGAGTTTTACCTGGGCCTTACCTGGAGCTCACTTGGCGGCCACCTGGCCCAACCACTGTGTGGCCCAGCCGGGCCAGCCCACCAGCGTCGTCGTCCTCCTGGCGCCACTAGGCTGGCATGTGGTCGACGCACGCACACGGCGAGAGCGCCACGCCACCAGCTGCCTCCCTGCATCCCCGGGACAGCGCGACGCCGCGAGCCTTCTCTTCGGTGTTGTACGGATCGAGCTCTCCCCCTCACTCGCCATGTCTCCCTCTCCCTCGCTCTCTCCCGCGAACAGCCGAGCGTTGCCGTCACCGTCGTTCTGCGTTGCCGCGCCCACAGCCACGGCCTTGCCTCTCCGACTAGTCCACGAGCTTCGCCGCGTCCTCCTTGTCCTCCCCGTCGAGCTGTGCCTCGCCGGACGCCCCGTGGAGCAGTCACCACTGTCGTCTTCATCATCGACCGCCGGAGATCGCCACCGACCTCTCGTCGCCTCCAAGCCGTCCCCGAGCACGCTGAGATGACCGACAGCCTCGCCGTGAGCTTCTCTACAGAACCCCTCTTCTCCCCCTCGTTCTTGCACGCTCCAACTCCGCTCCCCACCATGGCCAAAGCTCGCTGCCGCCGGCCATGTCACCGCTGTGGCCAGAGTCACCGCGTCCGCCACACCGCCAGGAGCCCGTAGAGCCCCTCGGCTGGCCTCCGCGTGCTCCGTAGCGCCGAACCCGCCATTCCCGTTGCTCTGGCCGCCGCCCCGAGCTCGTTTCCGACGAGTTCTGGTGCCCCCGCAGTCTCCCGCTCGCGTAGATGGATGCGGACGGTCCCCTTCGTCCCGTAGATGGCCTCGACGATCCATTTGGACGGCGGAGGGCCTTTTCCGCACCTCTCCGCCGCGTCTGTTGACGCCGGCGGGTCAGCCCCGTCTGACTAGGGGTTTGACCTCCCCTGACTCACTGACGTGCGGGCCAGGCCTGCCAGGTGATTAGCTTAAGGCTAATCACCAACTGACTAACCCCCTGAGACACTAACAATGGGCCCCAGCGCCACTAACCCATTTAATTAGTTACTTTAATCCCCTCTGTTAGCCCTGTGTCATTGACGTGTCGACCCACACGTCAGGTTTGACTTTAGTTAGCGCTGCTGACTTGCTAATGCGGGCATGATGTAGTGCTGACGCAATAAATGATTTTCTGTAATTGTTTTAACTCAGGAAATTCCAGAAAATTGTTTAAACTTCAAAAAATCACAGAAATTCATAAGTAGCTTAGATTGAAATAATTTATATATGAAAAGTTATGAGAAAAATTCAATCTATCCATCTGTACTAGTTTCATGCATGACAAAACAAGTTATACCTACTGAATATATGAAAACACATAAATGGCACTTTAAATGCTTAAGTTTGGAGTTGCATTTGAACCCTTGGTTCAAATGGACTTCACCCAAATGAATGCTAGTTGCATTAGCCCAAACAGCATCACATATTTATGCCATGCTCATGCATCATATTTTCGCATATGCTTGTGTTTGATTGTCGGCACCGTTCTTCTCGATAGGTCCAGCTCCGGAGACCGTTCCAGAGTACCTGTCAGAGGAGCACTGCTCTACCGTTGACCTACCAGGCAAGCAAACCCCCTTGTTCATTCCGATACAATCCCTCTCTCGCTCCTGCGCTCTGTTATTGCATTAGGACAACAACATTTCAACTGCTACTTTATGCCGCGGTAGTTGAACCCATTCCTCTGCATGACCTATCATTGCCACAATAAAAAGTTGAAACCCACTAGCATGTGTAGGAGTTGATTGAGCCATGTTGTGTTTCCTACCATGCCATGCCTGCTATCGCTTAGAGTGTGTCAGGTCTGATTCATTGGGAATGAATTGGAGTGTTATGCTATGTTCTGATGCCGAGAGTTAAGTGTGTGAACACGTTTTGGTAAAGGTAGCGGTGAGAGGCCATGTAGGAGTACATCGTGGGTTGTCTCACTTGAACCGTCCTAAAGCACTCGGTTCTGTGTATGTTGTCCAATGACTAGCTACTACCACACATTGGGTTCCGGTAACTCGACTCCTCTCGAGTTATTAATCAACATGATCTCTGTCCAGGAGTTGCAACTAGTTTCTGGTGTTTGTAGGTAGTGCTAGTAGTTTACCAAGTGGCACCCGGCCAGGTGGGCTTGGGACAGACTAGGCACCATGGCACGGTGTACCATGCGTAGATCCATCCGGTGAGGTGGGCTTGGGAACACTGCGCACATCGTTTGGGGCCGTGAGCGACACCCTTGCCGGATCTCCTTGCGGAAGGAACCCGAATAGGCGATAAACCTGGACTAGAGACTTGCGTGGTTAGTCAGGTCGTGGCCGACACCCTCGCTAGGCTTCCGCTTGAAGGTTGCCGAGATACACGACGTGTACAAGGAGGTAAGTGGCGAGAGCGTGTGTGAAGAAATACACCCCTGCAGGGTTAACATGATCTATTCGAATAGTCGGGTCCATGATTATGGACTTCTTGGATGTTTACGTGGCACATAGACAACTTGAAGTGGATACTCTAAAATACTCAAGACAAGTGTGAGTGCTATGGATGGCCTTCTCGTAGGGAGACGGGGATGAATCCATAGTGGTGTATTGTGTGGTGATTAGTGGACTCGTGTGCGCCACCTCAAAGAGTAACCAGCAGTCGTAGTACAGGATAGCCACTGAGTCAAAGCTGGCTTGCTGCAACTAAACCCCACTTTTCCTTCTTGATACAAGTGCATGTATGTTAGGATCTGATGTAAGTCTTGCTGAGTACCTTTGTACTCACGTTTGCTTAATTTTTGTTTTGCATATGCGACTTCTGTCTCACTATTAGTTCTGCTTGGACTTCGACAAGTAGCTTGTTACCTCAGCTACAATCTTGTACGAGTGTTGTAGAAAGTCAGGCTCTTTAGCCTTTTTCATTTGTCGTTGTCTGTACCCAGACATATTATGCTTCCGCGTGTTGCTTGTATGCTCTGAATGTTGGGTCATGCGACCCATGTTTGTAATATCTGGCTCCTCGGAGCCTAATGAATAAATACTTTGTTTCAAAGCGTCTTGTTGTGATGCCATGTTGTATTTGCACATATCAAGCATATTGTGTGTATGTTATTTAAATGCTTGGTATGTGTGGGATCCGACAACCTAGTTGTTTCCTCTTGGTAGCCTCTCTTATGGGGAAATGTCTCCTAGTGCTTCCACTGAGCTATGGTAGGTTGCTACTGCTCCGGAACACTTAGGCTGGCCTGCATGTGTCCTTCTTCGTTCCTGTGTCTGTCCCTTTGGGGAAATGTCACGCGTTGTTCCTTTAAGTCCTTGTAGCTTGCTACGACTTGGGTTCATACGTTGATGATCTACACGTTCCTAGCTAGGTCATGTATGCCTGTCCCTGCAAGTTAGTGCCACCTTCGGTTTATAACTAGTCACGTCAGCTCGGGTTCTCTATCATATGGATGCTAGCGACACTATCATATACATGAGCCAAAATGCGCAAACGGTCCCGGGCCAGGTAAGGGGGCACCCGTGGGGATACCGTGCGTGAGGCCGCAAAGTGATATGATGTGTTACATGCTAGACCGGTGTAACTTAGGATCACGGTCCCGACACCTTTGGTATCAGAGCCTGACTGCCTGTAGGATTACTAAGCCAAACTGGTCGAAGTTGAGTCTAGAAAATCTTTAGCTATATAAGGGAATTGATTGTGGAAGGGAACGTAAGGCTCTTTTTATTCCTTATACCTCATGTTTTCTGATCTGAGTCATCCTATCCTTCCTACGGGGTTAAGAAACTAGAATTTCTCTTCCGCCTATCAGGATCAGGAGTTACTACTCCGTAGTCCCATAGGATTGGTTGTTCAGAGTCTTACTCCTGTTTTCAAGTTCTTCCGGTGTAGTTTGTTTAGTACTATCACAGAACCTTGAGTGATGATGTTGAGTTGTTATACTACCCCTTTGTTAGCAGGATGTCTCATTTTGAGCAGTTTACTGCCGTTATGCTGTCAGAATTGTCCTATGAGTTCGAGAGATAGTAATTTCTTGTTCTACCTTATGCATCCTATAGTTGATGATGTTTCCGTCCTCGGTTTCATTTCTCAGGATGTCTTCAGTTAAGCGAAGCTCAGTTGCTCGTAGGCAGAACCACAGAGGTGGTAGGGATGAGGAGGATCCTCCCGACCAGCCTTCGTTGGCCGAGTCAATGTTAGAGATGGAGAGAAACAAGCGTGAGTCTAACCACTTATTAGCACGTATTGAGGAGAACACCGGACATCGGTGCAAAGAGTCAGCAACCATCCATGACTTCATTGGTCTGAAACCACCCACCTTCCATCATCCCATTGAACCACTCGATGCAGATGACTGGCTCCGTAGTATCACTCACAAGCTGCATTCCGTGAACGTAGCCGAAGGTGACAAGGTCACCTATGCCACATATCACCTGGAAGGTCCTGCTAGTCTTTGGTGGCAGAACTATGAGGCCATGATTCCAGCTGGCCAGATTCCTACCTGGAGAGATTTCACAGAGGCTTTTTGCGAGCATCACATTCCTCAAGCCCTTATCGATCGCAAGAGAAAAAAATATGTAGTCTTACCCAGGCTAAGATGGATGTTGATGCTTATAGTAGAGAGTTTGAGAACCTCGCCCGCTATGCTATAGAAGAAGTGTCCACGGACGCCAAGAAGCAGGCTAGGTTCCGGAAGGGTCTCAACCCCAAGCTACATCGTGATCTCCACTTGCATCATTGTAATACATTCCAGGCTCTTGTGAACAAGGCCATTAACGCAGAGACAACTCAGCTCACTTACGAGGAGTCTCGTTAGCACACCCGTGATTTGGGATCTTCCTACGGTTCTAGTTCCCAGAAGCGTTGGATTTGAGTTCTGAACTCTGTTCTTCCACACGGTTATACACCGATGCCATCTTATGTGGTACCTCATCCAGTTCAGCTGTATGCTCCACCCAGGCCTATTGGTGGACCGCCTGCTAATGCGGGTCCACGTCCGACCTCCAGGATTTGTTACAAGTGTGGAGAGCCAGGCCACATTTCCCACAATTGAACCCAGCCCCGTGTTGCTCCACCCCAGCCCGAGAAGTCTGTTGGCCATGGTAAGCCATCACGCAAGATGATCAGTGTCAAGTCAGCTCCCACTGAACATGGACGTGTGCATCATGTCTCAGCAAAAAACGCTCATGATGATCCAGATGTCGTTCTTGGTACACTCCTTGTCAATTGTCATCCGGCATCGGGTCTGTTTGATATTGGAGCATCTCATTCTTTCATTTCCGAAAGTTATACCCGCTTGCATGACATGTCATTTTGTGATATGCCCTCCCCACTACTCATTTAATCTCCCAGATCCAAATGGCAAACTTCTAGTGTAAGCCATGCTAATGAAATCCTTGCTGTCAGACTTGTGTTCCTTGCATCACTTGTAGCCCTCAAGTCTTCAGATATTAATATCATCTTGGGTATGGACTCGATGACAGCTCATCATGCCAAGATTGATTGTTACACTAGGTCTGTTCAGCTTACACACCCATCTGGCAAGATAGTCACTCTCACCACTAGAGTTGCAAAGCGTCAACTCTATTCCCTTAATCCCAGCACTCTTCCAGACCTTGAAGATATCCCGGTAGTCCGTGACTTTTCGGATGTCTTTCCAGAGGAACTGCCAGGTGTTCCACTTGACAGAGATGTAGAGTTTGTTATAGATCTTATCCCAGGAACCGCTCCAATCTCTAGGATCCCTTACAAGATGGCACCCTTAGAACTAGCTGAGCTTAGGAAACAACTTGACGAGTCCTTGCAAAAGGGTTTCATCCGTACTAGTTCTTCTCCTTGGGCTTGCCCCGTCCTCTTCGTCAAGAAGAAGGATGGTACGGATCGGATGGTTGTAGATTATCGTCCCGTTAATTTGGTCACAGTAAAGAACAAGTATCCGCTTCCCAGGATCAACGACCTGTATGATCAGCTCGCTGGATCCTCGGTCTTTTCCAAGATGGATTTGAGGTTAGGCTACCATCAAATCAAGATAAGAAACGGGGACATTCCTAAGAGGGCTTTTGTCACTCGTTATGGCCAGTATGAGTACACCGTCATGTCCTTCGGTCTAACCAATGCTCCAGCCACTTTCTCCCGCATGATGACCTCCATCTTCATGGAGTACTTAGATAAGTTCGTCGTGGTTTACCTCGGTGATATTCTTATTTACTCAAAGAACGAGGAAGAGCATGCCGAACATCTTAGACTTGTTCTAGAAAAACTCAGTGAGCACCGCCTTTATGCCAAGTTATCCAAGTGCGAATTTTGGTTACCAGAAGTGACCTACCTAGGCCACGTGATCTATGGTAAGGGCATTGCTGTCAATCCCGAGAGAGTTCAGGCCGTTCTTGATTGGACTCCACCTGAGTCAATTAAGCAAGTTAGGAGTTTCCTTGGTCTAGCCAGCTATTGTCGCCGCTTTGTTGAGAAATTCTCTAAAGTGGCCAAACCTCTCACGGAACTTCTCAAGAATGATAAAAAGTTCGAGTGGTCCCAAAGTGTGAGCATAGTTTTCAGGAACTGAAAAGATGCCTGCCTTCTCCTCCCATACTTGTGCCACCGGATTTCACCAAGGACTTTGTTATCTGTTGTGATACCTCACGACAGGACTAGGTTGCATTCTTATGTAGGATCGTCATGTGATTGCCTATGCATCTCGACAGTTTCATCCACATGAGGAGAATTATCCTACACATGATCTAGAGCTTGCAACCGTAGTCTATGCAATTAAGACCTGGCGACATTACCTTCTTGGTAAACGTTGTGAGATCTACACCGATCACCAGAGTCTCAAGTATATCTTCACCCAACCAGATTTGAACCTTAGGCAAAGACATTGGTTGGAGTTGATCTCAGATTACAACTTAGGGATTACTTACACCCCAGGCAAGGCCAATGTCATGGCTGATGCATTGAGTCGTAAGTCCTATTGCAACAATCTCATGTTGCAGCAGGGCCAACCACTTCTCCATGAGGAATTATGTAAGCATAACCGTCACAGTGCTCCTCACATATTCCTTTCTACCTTGGTGGCGAAACCTACTCTTGTGGATCATATCATAGAAGCCCAGAAGCATGATACAGGGATTACCCGGATCAACAGAAACATTAAGAAGTGAGTTGGTGGATGTTTCTCTATAGATGATCGAGGTGTTGTTCTCTTCCAGAACCGCCTGGTGGTTCCCAAGAAGCAACATTTTCGGCAATTGATCCTTAAGGAGGCTCATTAATCACCTCTCACGATCCATCCTGGTAGTACTAAGATGTATCAGGACCTACACAAGAGGTTCTGGTGGACTAGGATGAAGAGAGAAATTGCTGAGTTCATTGCTAAGTGTCACGTTTGTCATCGCGTTAAGCCAGAACATCAAAGGACTGCTAGCACCCTTCAGCCTCTAGCTATTCCTGAGTGGAAATGGGATAAAGTTGGTATGGACTTCATCACCGGCTTTCCCAAGAACAAGAGAGGGAATAATGCTATCTTTGTAGTCATTGATCGTCTCTCCAAAGTGGCTCACTTCCTTCCTGTTCAAGAGAGTAACACTGCTAGCCAGCTTACTGACTTATATATTTCTCGAATAGTGTCAGTTCATGGTTTTCTACTAGAGATCAATTTAGACCATGGTAGTCTTTTCACTTCTCATTTCTGGGAGAGTTTCCAGACTACCATGGGCACCCATCTTTCCTTCGGTACCGCTTTCCACCCTCAGTCAAGTGGCCAGGTGGAACGGGTCAATCAAATTCTCGAAGACATGCTTAGAGCTTGCATTATCTCATTCGGTATGGATTGGGAGAAATGTCTTCCTTTCGCCGAGTTTGCTTATAACAATAGATATCAATCCAGTCTCAAGAAAGCTCCTTTTGAGATTCTCTATGGACGAAGATGTCGAACACCTTTGAACTGGTCAGAAACCGGTGAAAGACAATTCTTTGGACCGGATATGATCCAGGAAGCGGAAGAGCAAGTTCGCATTATTCCTGAGAATTTAAAAACAGCCCAGTCTCGTCAAAAGAGCGAGTATGATCGTCATCATAAGAAAGTGGCTTATGAAGTTGGCGACAAAGCTTACCTTCGGGTTACTCCTTTGAACGTTACCCATCGTTTCGGTATCAAGGGCAAGTTGGCTCCTCATTACATTGGTCCTTTTCACATTCTCGCTAAACGAGGAGAGGTTGACTACCAATTGGAACTACACCCACATCTTTCTCGAGTTATGATGTCTTCCACGTCTCTCAACTCAGGTGTTGCTTCTTGGATCCCATCAGCGGAGTGGACCACGAAACACTTGATATCCAAGATAACCTCACGTATCGGGAGTACCCCGTTCGCATTCTGGATCAACCAGAGCGTGTCACTCGACGTCATAACATCAAATTTCTCAAGGTTCAGTGGTCTCATCATTCTGAGAGAGAAGCTACTTGGGAGCGAGAAGATTGTCTCCGACTGGAGTACCCCACTTACTTTCCGCCCACTCCTGAATCTCGGGACGAGATTCCTTCGAGTGGGGGCGAGTTGTCACAACCCTAGCTTTGGTATGCACTAGGCAAGCTTTGGTGTTCGCATCATGTTTAAATTTTCAAATGAAATTGAAATGGGGACATGTGAAAGCTTCAAGAATCTTTTTGAAAATGACCCAGTTAAAATTTGCTCGAAAAGGATCCAAGAAAATGTTCATGTTTCTCTCTAAAAATATTGGTGAGAGGTAAAATTCAAACCAATATTTTTAGGAGCTCATAAATATTTATTTTGGGCATTTGGAATTAATGCAATAATTATTTGCATTGGATATATATTTATTATATTTTTAATATATGTCCAATAATTCTCAAAACTTGTGAGGGGCTTGGATTAATTCCTTAGGTCCGTGCAAAATTGTCAGAAGAATTTAAATGATTTAGTTTAAATCAAAACAAATGTCAAAAATAGAAAAGAAAACAAAACAGGAAAGGAGAGAGTTTTACATGGGCCTTATGTGGCGCTCACCTCGCGGACACCTGGCCCAACCACTGTGTTGCCCAGCCGGGCTAGCCCACCAGCGCTGTCGTCCTCCTGGCGCCAGTCGGCTGGCGTGTGGTCGACGCGCGCGCACGGCAAGAGCGCCATGCCACCAGCTGCCTGCCTGCATCCCCGGGACAGCGCGACGTCGCGAGCCTTCTCTTCTGTGTCGTCCGGATCGAGCTCTCCCCCTCACTCGCCATGTCTACCTCTCCCTCGCTCTCTCCCGCGAACAGCCGAGCACTGCCGTCGCCGCCGTTCGCCGTTCCCGCGCCCACAGCCACGACATCGCCTCTCCGACTAGTCCACGAGCTTCGCCGTGTCCTCCTCGTCCACCCTGTCGAGCTGTGTGTCGCCGAATGCCCCGTGGAGCAGTCATCGCCGTCGTCTTCACCATCGGCCGCCGAAGATCGCCACCGACGTCCCGTCGCCTCCAAGCCGTCCCCTAGCACGCTGAGATCACTAACGGCCTCGCCGTGAGCTTCTCTACCGACCCCTCTTCTCCCCCTCGTTCTTGCGCACTCTAGCTCCACTCCCCGCCATGGCCGAAGCTTACTGCCGCCGGCCATGTCGCCGCCGTGGCCAGAGCCACCAGAACTCGTTCTCGAGTGCGTCACCACGTTCGCCACACCGCCAGGAGGCCGCAGAGCCCCTCGACCGGCCTCCCCGTGCTCCGTAGCGCTGAACCCGTCGTTCCTGTTGCTCCGGCCGCCGCCCCGAGCTCGTTCCCGGCGAGCTCCGGCGCCCCCGCAGTCTCCCGGTCGTGTAGATGGATACAGACGGTCCCCCTCGTCCCGTAGATTGCCTCGGTGATCAATTTGGACGCCGGAGGTTGTTTTCGGCACCTCTCCGCCGTGTCTGTTGACGCCTGCGACGAGCCGCCGGTGGGTCAGCCCCGTCTGACCAGGGGTTTGACCTCCCCTGGCTCACTGACGTGCAGGCCCGGCCTGCCAAGTGATTAGCTTAAGGCTAATCACCAACTAACTAACCCCCTGAGACACTGACAGTGGGCCCCAGCGCCACTAAATATTTTAATTAGTTAGTTTAATCCCCTCTGTTAGCCCTGTGTCACTGATGTGTGGACCCCACACGTCAGGTTTGACTTTAGTCAGCGCTGCTGACTTGCTGACGCAGGCATGACGCAGTGCTGACACAATAAATGATTTTCTGGAATTGTTTTAACTCAAGAAATTCCAGAAAATTGTTTAAACTTCAAAAAACCACAGAAATTCAACCGTAGCTCATATTGAAATAATTTATATATGAAAAATTATCAGAAAAATTCAATCTATCCATCTGTACTAGTTTCATGAATGACAAAAGAAGTGATAACTACGGAATATATGAAAACACATAAATGGCATTTTAAATGCTTAAGTTTGGAGTTGCATTTGAACCCTTGGTTCAAATGGACTTCACCCAAATGAATGCTAGTTGCATTAGCCCAAACAGCATCACATATTCATGGCATGCTCATGCATCATATTGTTGCGTATGCTTGTGTTTGATTGTCGGCACCGTTCTTCTCGATAGGTCCAGCTCCAGAGACCGTTCCAGAGTACCTGTCAGAGGAGTAGTGCTCTACCGTTGATCTACCAGGCAAGCAACCCCCCTTGTTCATTCCGATACAATCCCTCTCTCGCTCCTGCTCTCTGTTATTGCATCAGGACAACAACATTTCAACTACTACTTTATGCCGCGGTAGTTGAACTCATTCCTCTGCATGACCTGTCATTGCCAAAGTAAATAGTTGAAACCCACTAGCTTGTGTAGGAGGTGATTGAGCCATGTTGTGTTTCCTACCATGCCATGCCTGCTATCGCTTAGAGTGTGTCAGGTATTATTTATTGGGAATGAATTGGAGTGTTATGCTATGTTCTAATGCTGAGAGTTAAGTGTGTGAACACGTTTTGGTAAAGGTAGCGGTGAGAGGCAATGTAGGAGTAAATGGTGGGTTGTCTCACTGGAACCGTCATTAAGCACTGATTTTTGTGTATTTTGTCCAATGACTAGCTACTACCACACATTGGGTCCGGTAACTCAACCCCTCTCGACTTATTAATCAACCTGATCTCTGTCCAGGAGTTGCAACTAGTTTCTGGTGTTTGTAGGTAGTGTTAGTAGTCTACCAAGTGGCACCTAGCCATGTGGGCTTGGGACAGACTAGGCACCATGGCAAGGTGTACCAAGCGTAGATCCATCCGGCGAGGTGGGCTTGGGAACCCTGCGCAAATCGTTTGGGGCCGTGAGCGACACCCCGGCCGGATCTCCTTGCGGATGGAATCCGAATAGGCGATAAACCTAGACAAGAGACTTGCATGGTTAGTCAGGTCGTGGTCGACACCCTCACCAGGCGTCCGCTTGAAGGTTGATGAGATACACGACGTGTACATGGCGGTAAGTGGCAAGAGCGTGTGTGAAGAAGTACACCCCTGCAGGGTTAACATGATCTATTCGAATAGCCGGGTCCATGATTATGGACTTCTTAGATGCTTACGTGGTACATAGACAACTTGAAGTGCATACTCTAAAATACTAAAGACAAGTGTGAGTGCTATGGATGGCCTTCTCGTAGGGAGACGGGGATGAATCCATAGTAGTGTATTGTGTGGTGATTAGTGGACTCGTGTGCCACCTCAAAGAGTAACCAACATTCGTAGTACATGATAGCCACTGAGTCAAAGCTGGCTTGCTGCAACTAAACCCCACTTTGCCTTCTTGATACAAGTGCATGTATGTTAGGATCTGATGTAAGTCTTGCTCAGTACCTTTGTACTCACGTTTGCTTAATTTATGTTTTGCATATGAGACTTCTGTCTCACTAGTAGTTGCTCTTGGACTTCGACAAGTAGCTTGTTACCTCAGCTACGATCTTGTACGAGTGTTGTAGATAGTCAGGCTCTTCAGCCTTTTTCATTTGTAGTTGTATGTACCTAGACATGTTATGCTTCCGCGTGTTGCTTGTATGCTCTGAATGTTGGGTCATGAGACCCATGTTTGTAATATCTGGCTCCTCGGAGCCTAATGAATAAATACTTTGTTTCATAGCGTCTTATTGTGATGCCATGTTGTATTTGCACATATCGAGCATATTGTGTGTATGTTATTGAAATGCTTGGTATGTGTGGGATCCGACAACCTAGTAGTTTCCTCTTGGTAGCCTCTTTTATGGGTAAATGTCTCCTAGTGCTTCCACTGAGCCATGGTAGCTTGCTACTGCTCCGAAACACTTAGGCTGGCCGGCATGTGTCCTTCTTCGTTCCTGTGTCTGTCCCTTTGGGGAAATGTCACGCGTTGTTCCTTTAAGTCCTTGTAGCTTGCTATGACTTGGGTTCATACGTTGATGACCGACATGTTCATTGCTGGGTCATGTATGCATGTCCCTGTAAGTTAGTGCCACCTTGGGATTATAACTAGACATGTCGGCCCGGGTTCTCTGTCATATGGATGCTAGCGACACTATCATATACATGAGCCAAAATGCGCAAACGGTCTCGTGCCAGGTAAGGTGGCACCCGTGGGGATACCGTACGTGAGGCCGCAAAGTGATATGATGTGTTACATGCTAGACCGGTGTGACTTAACATCGGGGTCCCGACACACAAATAGAAAATAAAAGATTAAAATGGTTTACACAGAGCCCTAATCAATGGGATGGAAATTTCAACCAGTGGCCCTACTGCACGTATACGGCTTTTTCTCCATGGTGATTTGTCCTTGAGAAGGAGAGTTGTAGTGGCCGCCTGTAAAAAAATAGAAAGGTAAAGGAAGGATCCTGGAAAAGAGTACCATGTTCGGCAGTAATAAATGCAGGTTTTTAAATGAACCCGAAGAAGATATATTTTAGAGTTCGAATAGGGTCAAGCCGAACTATGGACTAATGATATGTTGTATGCCCCTATCACCGCCCAAGGTATTTTAAGGGAATAATTATGTACGCGAGGTACGTAAGCTGCTACCTTATGGGGCAGTCGACGAGGGTACAACTGCTAATCAAGCTCAGGCGCTTCTGAGCTGCCGCATTCTAGTGCGGACCAGGCACGTTTATCCGTATCCGTATTCTTGACAACTAATGAGTTGTTCGGCCTGAATAAGCCGCTTTGGACCTCGGCCACTAGTGTCGCATGTCTTCCTCCGCACATTTCCATTGACCGTGATAACGCCCCATGGTCCAGGCATTTTGAGCTTGAGGTAGGCATAATGCGGGACTGCGTTTGTCAGGACCCCGATGCTAAGTCACACAGGTCTAGCCTATAACATGCACAAAGATAGCTTAACCACTCAACATCATAATGTCAACGTTCCGAGACCAACAGTTTATCAAACAGAAGTAGTAGGAACTGAACTGAGGGTTGAATCCACCATTAACCTGATCCTGATAAATAGAATGAGAATCCTAGTTCTTAATCCCCGTAGAAGAACAAGGTGACTCAGATTAGATGGTCATAGGGTAAAGGAGTAAAAAGAGCCTTACGTTCCCTTCCACAAACAATTCCCTTATTATAACTAAAGAGTTTCTAGACACAACTTCGACCAGTTTGGCTTGCTAATCCTACAGGCAGTCAGGCTCTGATACCAAAGCTGTCAGGACCCCGATCCTAAGTCACACAGGTCTAGCCTGTAACACATCATATCACTTTGCGGCCTCACGCACGGTATCCCCACGGGTACCACCTTACCTAGCCCGGGACCGTTTGCGCATTTTGGCACACGTATATGATAGTGTCGCTAGCGTCCATATGACAGAGAACCTGGGCCGACATGACTAGTTATAAACCAAAAGTGGCACTAAATTACAGAGACAGGCATACATGACCCATCAACGAACGTGTCGGTCATCAACGTATGAACCCAAGTCATAGCAAGCTACAAGGACTTAAAGGAACAACGCGTGACATTTCCCCTAAGGGACAGACACAGGAACGAAGAAGGACACATGCCGGCCAGCCTAAGTGTTCCGGAGCAGTAGAAAGCTACCAAGGCTCAGTGGAAGCACTAGGAGACATTTCCATGTAAGATAGGCTACCAAGGGTAAACAACTAGGTGTCGGATCCCACACATAGCAATACACATTACACGTACGCATAACATGCAAGTATGTGTTGTACAACATGACATCACAACATAACTCAACAACTCATATAGATAAAGGCCCAGAAGAGCCATCATAGCATTTATTACAAACAGAGGTCACATGACCCAACATACAGAGCATACAGACAACGGAAGCATAACATGTCTGAGTACAGACAACTACAAATGAAGAAGGCTGAAAAGCCTGACTATCTACAAGACCCTCCCAAGGGTATAAGATCATAGCTGTGGTAACAAGCAAAACGTCAAAGTCCACGCGGAACCACTAGCGAGACTGAAGTCTCTTTCCAAAACATAAATTAAGCAAACGTGAGTACAAAGGTACCCAGCAAGACTTACATCAGAACTATCTACATATGCATCAGTATCAACAAAGGGGTGGTGGAGTTTGACTGCAGCAAGCCAGCTTTGACTCGGTGGCTATCCTAAACTACGTCTGCAAGTAACTCTTTTGAGGTGGCGCACACGAGTCCACATATTCACCAACCAATACACCACTATGGATCCACTTCCGTCTCCCTACGAGAAGGCCATCCATAGCACTCACGCTTATCTTGCGTGTTTTAGAATATCCACTTTCACTTGTCTATGAACTGTACAGGTAACCCAGAAGTCCATTTCCGCGGACACGACTATTCGAATAGATCACATATAACCCTGCAGGGGTGTACTTCTTCACACACGCTCTCACCACTTACCGCCATTTACACAGCATGTACTCGGCAACCTTCAAGCGGAAGCCCAGCGAGGGTGTCGGCCACGACCTGACTAACCACACAAGTCTCTAGTCCAGGTTTATCGCCTATTTGGGTTCCATCCGTGGGGAGATCCGGCCAGGGTGTCGCTCACGGCCCCAAACGATGTGTACAGGGTTCCCGCATCACCAAACGGGCGACCGGTACACCGTGCCACGTACCTGCCGCGTCACAGCCCACCCCGAGGGTCAGCGCTGCGCACGACCTCTAGTAAACTACAAACACCAAAAACTAGTTGCAACTCCTGGACAGAGGACAAGGGCATTTAATAAGTCGAGAGAGCTTGGAGCGCCCGGAGCCCAATGCGTGGTAGTAGCTGTTCGTGGATCAACCAACACAGAACTCAGTTCCTGAGGACGGCTGCAATGAGACAACCCACCATGTACTCCTACATGGCCTCTCATCGCTACCTTTACCAAAACGTGTTCACACACTTAGCTCACACACAGTAGGACATGTTCATCACCATTCCAATTCATCCCCGATGAATCAGACCTGACATAACTCTAAGCATTAGCAGGCATAACCAGAAAGCATGAATAAGTAGGCACAACATGGCTCAAACAACTCCTACTCATGCTTGTGGGTTTCAACTATTTACTGTGGCAATGACGGGTCATGCAGAGGAAAGGGGTTCAACTACCGTAGCAGGTAATAGTTATGGCGTTGTTGTCCTAATGCAGTATAAGAGAGCAAGAGCGAGAAAGTGGGATTGTATAGGAATGCTCAATGGGGTTTTGCTTGCCTGGCACTTCTGAAGATATCACTGGGTCTTCATCAGTGTCATCGATCACATTGTCGGAACATCGTCTACTGAGAGAGGGCAAACACCGGCAAACAAGGGAGAACACAATCAATGCAATGCGACAATATGATGCATGATCATGACATGGCAATATGTTGTTGATTGGGCTATTGCATCTAGCAACCATATTAAATGAAGTTGGTTTGAACCAAAGGTTCAAATTCAAACTCCATATGTGATTATTTAAATGTCATTTAATTGATTTGACCTGATCAGCAGGTTTAACTTGTTCAAACATGCATGAAAATGCCATAAACAGATTCCTTGAATTTTTTTGATCATTTTTCATATATAAATTATTTTCATTGGAGTTATAGATTATTTTCTGTGATTTTTAGAAGTTTTGGCTATTTTCAGAAATAAATAAAATATTTCTGATTTATTTTAAATTCCAGAAAATACTTACTGCGTCAGCATGACGTCACTTTAATGTCAGCAGTCAACAGGGGCTGGTCCAGGTCAAACCTGACCAGTGGGGACCACTGGTCAGTGACACAACTAACTAAACTAACTAAACTAACACTAACCTAGTTTAGTTAGCTGGGCGGGCCCGCATGTCAGTGAGTCAAAGGGTTAACTAATTGCCAAAAGCACTAATCCAGAATTAGCAGGGCTCTGGGCCCACCTGTCAGCGACTCATTAGACTAATCTAACTAGTTAATTATTGTTAACTAGAGCAATTAGTCGGGCAGGCCCGCAAGTCAGTGAGAGAGAGGGGGGAGTCAAACCGGGCACTGGGGTCAACCCACGCCGGTCAACGGGTCAAACCCGCCGGCGTTTAGCCGCCGGCGAGGCTCGAGATGCTGGAGGTGATAGGAAAACCTCCACGGGGCTCGGATCGATGCGCTGAAGGCATCTCTAGGACGCTGGCGATGCGCCGTGTCGGATGGTGGTGGTCTCCGGGCCTGGGGTGGCCGGAATCATCGACGGCGACATCACCAGTCATAGCCCTAGACCAGCCCTTGCCTGCCTTGCTTGGTCTTAGTGTGCATCATGTTTAAATTTCTCAGAAACTGGAAATGGGGATGTTCAAACTCTAGCACTAAATGAATTTAACTAGGGTCAAATTAAAATCTTTTTCAATGAACCCAAAATGCCCCTTGGAAAAGTTCATCATTTTTGGATTGATTAAAAACCTCTGCCAAAAATGTTGCACATATTTCTAGGACCATTCTGGATTTTTGAATTAAATCATATCTTACTTGCATTTGGGCATTTAAATTTTATATATTATTTTAAATGCTCAAATAATCATAAACTAACATGTTTACTATTGGATTTATTCTAAACAGTAGCCATGCTTGGTTTCATGATTTTTGAGTGTGCCTAAGTATTTTTAATAAAGCCCAGAACAAAGTAACAAAATAGAAAACAGAAACAATTAAAGAAAAGAGCAAGACAGGGACTGACCTAGCCTTACCAGTTGCAGCCCAACACTGTAGCCAACCCAGCCCACCACCACACCCCCCTCTGTCGTCTTCTCCCCCTCGCCCCGAAGCAGCTGCGTGCCCGGCATGCCGCAGCCATGCCACCACTTCCTCCCTGCCTATCTGCCTCTCCCCGGCCCCTCTAGCGACGCCCAGAGATGCCCCGGAGCCACCTCGACCTCTCCCCTCACTCGCTGCTCTCTCCTCCCTCCTCTGTCTCTCTTGCACGCGGCCACCGAGAGGAGCTCGTCGCCGCCGCCCTGAACCACCGCGGCCACCGGCCACCGCACGCCTCGCAAACATGCCAAGAAGAATCGCCGCAGCTCCGTCTTCCTATTTCATCGACGTACTCAAGCTAGGGAGCACCGCAACGCCTTCAACACCGTCGTCTTCAATCTCCAGCACCCCAGATCGCCGGAGATGCCCCGACGTCGTCCGACCTCCTACGAGCCCACTGAGACGCGAGCTGCAACCTATGTGAGCTCCTCCGTCGTTTGCCCCTCCTCCCCATGCCTCTTGATCACCGTAGCCACTGCTTCGACTGAAGCCGAAGCTCGCCGCCGCTCGGGCTGGTCGCCGGCGCCACCCCGGTGACCTTTTGGTCACACCACCAAGTCCAACGAGTTTGCGAGCACTCGTAGAGACCGTAGGCGCAAACCTCAGCTTCTCCCGCGCACCGTTTCAATGAATCCGTCGCCACCAGAGCTTCAGCCGCCGCGGACCTCGTCGCCGGTGCCTCTGCAGGCCTCCCCGCGCCCAGCCATGCGCACCCCTAGATGCGGGCGAGCGAGGGCT
Organism: Secale cereale; assembly: GCA_902687465.1. NCBI lineage: Eukaryota > Viridiplantae > Streptophyta > Magnoliopsida > Poales > Poaceae > Secale > Secale cereale. The sequence continues at coordinate 282,527,220 of LR738712.1, forward strand.
TCCTTCTGGTGCTCTCAGCACGCCCAGCCGCTGCCCCTAGCACCACTCCGGCGAGCCGCCGCCGCACTGTGAGGTCGCCGGCGCTTAATCCGGCGACGCTGACGTGGCCTAATTAGTCCAGGTACTAATGACCCCCCTGGGTCAATGACAGGTGGACCCAGGCCCCTAACTAATTAAGGTTTAGACTTAGCTTAGTGTTTTATATCTTTGTCAGTTAGATTGGACACTGACATGTGGGCCCATAACCCACAGGTCCCAGGATGTGTGAAGAAGTACACCCCTGCAGGGTTATATATATGATCTATTCGAATAGCCGTGTCCGCGGAAATGGACTTCTGGGTTGCCTATTACAGTTCGTAGACAAGTGAAAGTGGATACTCTAAAACACGCAAGATAAGCGTGAGTGCTATGGATGGCCTTCTCGTAGGGAGACGGGAGCGGATCCATAGTGGTGTATTGATTGGTGAATATGTGGACTCGTGTGCGCCACCTCAAAAGAGTTACTTGCAGTCGTAGTTCAGGATAGCCACCGAGTCAAAGCTGGCTTGCTGCAGTCAAACACCACCACCCCTTTGTTGATACTGATGCATATGTAGCTAGTTCTGATGTAAGTCTTGCTGAGTACCTTTGTACTCACGTTTGCTTAATTTATGTTTTGCAGAGAGACTTCAGTCTCGCGAGTGGTTCTGCGTGGACTTCGACATTTAGCTTGTTACCTCAGCTACGATCTTGTACCCTTGGGAGGGTCTGGTAGATAGTCAGGCTTCTCAGCCTTTTTCATTTGTGGTTGTCTGTACTCAGACATGTTATGCTTCCGTTGCTTGTATGCTCTGTATGTTGGGTCATGTGACCTCTGTTTGTAATAAATGCTATGATGGCTCTTCTGGGCCTTTATATATATATATATGAGTTGTTGAGTTATGTTGTAATGCCATGTTGTACAACACATACTTGCATGTTATGCGTACGTGTAATGTGTATTGTTATGTGTGGGATCCGACACCTAGTTGTTTACCCTTGGTAGCCTATCTTACAGGGAAATGTCTCCTAGTGCTTCCACTGAGCCTTGGTAGCTTGCTACTGCTCCGGAACACTTAGGCTGGCCGGCATGTGTCCTTCTTCGTTCCTGTGTCTGTCCCTTAGGCAAAATGTCACGCGTTGTTCCTTTAAGTCCTTGTAGCTTGCTATGACTTGGGTTCATACGTTGATGACCGACACGTTTGTTGCTGGGTCATGTATGCCTGTCTCTGTAATTTAGTGCCACTTTTGGTTTATAACTAGTCATGTCAGCCCGGGTTCTCTGTCATATGGATGGTAGCGACACTATCATATACGTGTGCCAAAATGCGCAAACGGTCCCGGGCCAGGTAAGGTGGCACCCGTGGGGATACCGTGCGTGAGGCCGCAAAGTGATATGATGTGTTACAGGCTAGACCTGTGTGACTTAGGATCGGGGTCCTGACAGTGTTGGTATCAGAGCCTGACTGCCTGTAGGATTAGCAAGCCAAACTGGTCGAAGTCGTGTCTAGAAATTCTTTAGTTATGTAAGGGAATTGATTGTGGAAGGGAACGTAAGGCTCTTTTTACTCCTTTACCTTATGACATTCTGATCTGAGTCACCTTCTTCTTTCTATGGGTATTAAGAACTAGGATTCTCATTCTATTTATCAGGATCACGTTATTGTGGATTCAACCCTTAGTTTAGTTTCTTCTACCTCTATTTGTTCAACTGTTGGTCTTAGAACCTTGACATTATGATGTTAAGTGGATATGCTACCCTTTTTGCTTGGATCTCAAAAGTATTTTCGAGCATTTACAGTCGTTATGCTGTCCGAGTCATTCCAGGTTTCTAAATAATCTGATGCATTTGCCAACCTTTCCTTCATGTTCCGATGTACCTTTGGACCAGACTAAGCACACTAGTCAGTGTGTTGAGGTACTCTGCTACCTCGACATATATGTTGGACTTATTATTATGACCCTAGGTGTCTTAGAGGATCACCCAGTAATCTAGCAATGCTTTATATTCTCAGTGTGATGATTCTGGCAATTATTCTCGAAAGCATCCCGTGATGCCATTTAGTTGGTAGGCATTCTATTCCTGGGTTCTTGAACCCAAGATTCTTTCTACCTACTTCATGTTGGTAGTATTTGCTCGTCCCTTTAGGATATTAGTAACCTTGTGATAGTCCTCGAGGTCCGTGGTATATCCTTCTTCCAATACCATGAGCCACCCTTGGCATGAGTTCTTCTGAACCAAAAGATCACAACCATAGTGCTCTTGAGTAGTACTCCATTCATATTGTGACTCTGCCAGTCCTACCTCTCCGCACGGATTATCCGGAAGAAATATGTTGAACTAGTTCGACATGCTAATCTGTGCATCCACAACTCAAAAAGCTATATGTTTCTTTGAGTTGTCCCTTTTAGTTGTATTATGACCCTCATCTATCAGTTGATAGTCAGGAGTAGTTGTGCACTCGTGTTCATCGATGCCTCTTACTCTTGTGGTTCGTCAAGCCATTCTATTCTAGAATGACTAGGAGAAACAAAACTCCAGTATCTTATCCATATCCAGGATTGGGTCGAAGAAGTTGTACTTCGCATGTGAAGAATGCTAATCCAGCTTCTAATCTGTTCTATCCTGGAGTATTACCGTCCTTATGTCAAGAATGTCATGGGAATTGCACAACCTCCTATGAACTCTTGATACAGTGATACTTCTCGCCATTATCGCTCATTCCTCGGTCCCCGTGTTATTGTAACCGGAATACCGACAAGTAAATTGTGATGTGTGAAATCAATACTCCTAGCAACTTCGTTGCTTGGTAGATAATGGACGATAATCTCATTCTTAGCATGATGGTTACCAAATCACCATTCTAAGATCGATCGTGCTACTAGCCCATCTTTCCTGGTGCACTCCTTGATCAATGAGTTAGGATTATTCAATACCTTGCTTATTTGATCATATCGTCTTGCCCTGAAAAGCAAGATTGTTTTCGGACTTAGCAACATATTGGTGGTTCGTGATTTTCTGAATATCTTCTCGAAAGTATTACCAGGTTGTCACCTGACCGCTATGTTGAGTTCGTGATCAAGCTGGTTTCTCTCTAAACCACCCTTTCTCCAAGAATCTGTGTTCGATACCCTAAACTAGTTGGTTAAGCTAAACAACAACTTGGAGAGTTGGAAGATAAGAGCTTGCCTGACTTAGTTCCTTCTAAGGGATATCTTTTGTGTGTGTGTTGAGGAAAGATGATATCTTGATCGGTTGATCCTTGTGAACAATTGTTGGATCTATTACCTTGTCCAAAACTTTGACTTGAGTGTGGGCTATCGTCAAATCAAATCAGAACCAACGATGTTCTTAATGTTGTCTTACTCGTGGGTGTTCCCCGAGCATACCTCATTATATCTCTTGGTCTGACCAATGCTACCACCTTGTTCATATAAATTGTGGAATTCCATTTCCATGGATATCTCGATGACCCGTTGTTGAGCCCATCAACATCGCTTGTCTTGACCATGATTCATGTTGAACATTAACGTTAACATTGGGAACTTTTGTAAGCATCATCTTTGTGTTAGCTCATGAAGTAGATGTCTTGATGTAAGAAGTGGTTTCCCCTAAATCACGAGTAGTTGGTGCAAGTTGTCACCGTGAATTTGAGAAAGCTTGTTTTACTTCCCTGGAATCATCCCAATTTAGTCATGCATACGTGCGAAGTATCCCATGGTCTGATAGACTGATCATCTTCATTCCATATGTATCCCTACCACACCAAGCCACTGATTGATTTGTTCAAGGAAAAGAAGTTCCTTCTTAAGATCCGGACTTATGCAAGGACTTCGATATCCTCGATGATGGTTCCCCAACCCGAACTTGGTATTGTTTCATTGTGAGACTGCTACGTGGTCATGTTTGTCTTGGACAACGTGTACACATGAATGTAGCAGAACCAGCTCATGTTTTGGAGCTTGCTATCGTAGTTCACTCCCCGAGAATCTCGCAACGCCATCTCGTCGATTTGTGTTGTAAACTTTCATTTTTCCTTCTAGACTCGATGAGTCTGGAATATCCTGACACCAACCAGAACTAAATCTCAGGCAGATATGATGGTTGGAGCCTTTTCCCAAGAACTATAATATTGGTCTCTCGATAACCGGTAAAGTGGAAGTCGTGGCCAACACACCTAGCCGGAAGACCTGTTGTTGTAGAATCTTGATTGAAGAAGTTGGCCACCTCCCCATAAGGACTTCGTAGGATTTACTCCCTAGTTGTTCCTTATGGATTTTTGTGCTCCCGAAGTCCGACCTTTTACTTGACGTTCTAGGTACAAAACATTTTAATAAATGGGTTACGCTAGCACATCAAGGAGAACATTAGAAGCGGAGTGCTAAATGTCTCTCGGTTGATCATCCAGATTTCGTCCCCTTGGCCTCGCCAAGGTGAAATCCGAGAAGGTGTTATCTTCCATTGCATCTGCATCATCCATCATTATTCATCATGGTAGTATGTGATGTTGCCGGGGTCCTTGACACGGATATTGGTAATACCTTGATGAATATGGGAATACTCAAGTTCTTGAGAGCACGCACAAGCACTAGGTGTTATCCTCGACACCAACCGGGATTGCTCCCAGTGCTCTTGGTTATGCTATAACCCCTCAAGAGTAGATTTACTCTCTACTGTTGGGATTCTTCCCAGTTACCAGAATCATTCCCAACATTTGCATTTTGTTCCCAGCTTGCACCGCCAATGTGCCAATTCCCCATAGGTTACCATTCTCAATCACTGCTGTTCAGGATTATCTTCAGCAATGGAGTTGCCATGGGTCCCATCCATTTATGATGATAACCAAAATCATCCCTTGTGTTGTCTTTAACAAGGTAATCCACATCATCCATTCTGGCCGAGTATGTCATTCTTTCGGACTCCGTCAAACGATCGATTGTGATTTGCCTTCGGCTGGTATAGAGAGTTTCAATGACCTCTATATCAAAAGTAATTCTTTTTGCCACTTAAGGGAATAACTAAACGAGTCACCTTCTCTAAGGTGCCCCGTCTGGTGGTATCGATCACCATCTTCTTAGGTGTGGAATTATTGCCACTAGGTGAACCTTCATCGTTTGTTTCACTCCATCCCCCTGGAGGTGTACTCCGTGTCTCATCTCAAGAGATGTTTCAACGTCTCACTCCAAGAGCTGATCTTGAGTTGCCCTATTTTTCACAAGATCAACTACTGCGGAGTTTCTTTCGTCGTCACTGTGTTGGACAAAGACCTTAAAAGCCAGGAAGTCAGGATCAACATGATGCAAGCAATCAACATTCATATGAAGGACAGCTGGATCATGAAGATTGTGTTAGTTAGTGTCCCCTCTGATTTCTTACCCTACGCTCGAATCTCGGGACGAGATTCTTGTTTAGTGGGGGTGAGTTGTCACAGCCCTAGACCAGCCCTTGCCTGCCTTGCTTGGTCTTAGTGTGCATCATGTTTAAATTTCTCAGAAACTGGAAATGCGGATGTTCAAACCCTAGCACTAAATGAATTTAACTAGGGTCAAATTAAAATCTTTTTCAATGAACCCAAAATGCCCCTTGGAAAAGTTCATCATTTTTGGATTGATTAAAAACCTCTGCCAAAAATGTTGCACATATTTCTAGGACCATTCTGGATTTTTGAATTAAATCATATCTTACTTGCATTTGGGCATTTAAATTTTATATATTATTTTAAATGCTCAAATAATCATAAACTAAAATGTTTACTGTTGGATTTATTCTAAACAGTAGCCATGCTTGGTTTCATGATTTTTGAGTGTGCCTAAGTATTTTTAATAAAGCCCAAAACAAAGTAACAAAATAGAAAACAGAAACAATTAAAGAAAAGAGAAAGACAGAGACTAACCTAGCCTTACCAGTTGCAGCCCAACATTGTAGCCAGCCCAGCCCACCACCACACCCCCCTCTGTCGTCTTCTCCCCCTCGCCCTGAAGCAGCTGCGTGCCCGGCATGCCGCAGCCACGCCACCACCTCCTCCCGGCCTATCTGCCTCTCCCCGGCCCCTCTAGCGACGCCCGGAGATGCCCCGAAGCCACCTCGACCTCTCCCCTCAATCGCTGCTCTCTCCTCCCTCCTCTGTCTCTCTCGCACGCGGCCACCGAGAGGAGCTCATCGCCGCCGCCCTGAACCACCGCGGCCACCGGCCACCGCACGCCTCGCAAACATGCCAAGAAGAATCCCCGCGGCTCCGTCTTCCTATTTCATCGACGTACTCAAGCTGGGGAGCACCGCAACGCCTTCAACGCCGTCGTCTTCAATCTCCAGCACCCCAGATCGCCGGAGATGCCCCGGCGTCGTCCGACCTCCTACGAGCCCACTGAGACGCGAGCTGCAACCTATGTGAGCTCCTCCGTCGTTTGCCCCTCCTCCCCATGCCTCTTGATCACCGTAGCCACTGCGTCGACTAAAGCCGAAGCTCGCCGCCGCTCGGGCTGGTCGCCGGCGCCACCCCGGTGACCTTTTGGTCACACCACCAAGTCCAACGAGTTTGCGAGCACTCGTAGAGACCGTAGGCGCAAACCTCAGCTTCTCCCGCGCACCGTTTCGATGAATCCGTTGCCACCAGAGCTTCAGGCGCCGCGGACCTCGTCGCCGGTGCCTCTGCAGGCCTCCCCGCGCCCGGCCATGCGCACCCCTAGATGCGGGCGAGCAAGGGCTTCCTTCTGGTGCTCTCAGCATGCCCAGCCGCTGCCCCTAGCGCCACTCCGGCGAGCCGCCGCCGCACTGTGAGGTCGCCGGCGCTTAATCCGGCGACGCTGACGTGGCCTAATTAGTCCAGGTACTAATGACCCCCCCTGGGTCAATGACAGGTGGACCCAGGCCCCTAACTAATTAAGGTTTAGACTTAGCTTAGTGTTTTATATCTCTGTCAGTTAGATTGGACACTGACATGTGGGACATGTGAGTGCTATGGATGGCCTTCTCGTAGGGAGACGGGAGCGGATCCATAGTGGTGTATTGATTGGTGAATATGTGGACTCGTGTGCGCCACCTGAAAAGAGTTACTTGCAGTCGTAGTTCAGGATAGCCACCGAGTCAAAGCTGGCTTGCTGCAGTCAAACACCACCACCCCTGTGTTGATACTGATGCATATGTAGCTAGTTCTGATGTAAGTCTTGCTGAGTACCTTTGTACTCACGTTTGCTTAATTTATGTTTTGTAGAGAGATTTCAGTCTCGCTAGTGGTTTCGCGTGGACTTTGACGTTTAGCTTGTTACCTCAGCTACGATCTTGTACACTTGGGAGGGTCTGGTAGATAGTCAGGTTTCTCAGCCTTTTTCATTTGTGGTTGTCTGTAATCAGACATGTTATGCTTCCGTTGCCTGTATGCTCTGTATGTTGGGTCATGTGACCTCTGTTTGTAATAAATGCTATGATGGCTCTTCTGGGCCTTTATATATATATATATATATGAGTTGTTGAGTTATGTTGTGATGCCTTGTTGTACAACACATACTTGCATGTTATGCGTACGTGTAATGTGTATTGTTATGTGTGGGATCCGACACCTAGTTGTTTACCCTTGGTAGCCTATCTTACAGGGAAATGTCTCCTAGTGCTTCCACTGAGCCTTGGTAGCTTGCTACTGCTCCGGAACACTTAGGCTGGCCGGCATGTGTCCTTCTTCGTTCATGTGTCTGTCCCTTAGGGGAAATGTCACGCGTTGTTCCTTTAAGTCCTTGTAGCTTGCTACGACTTGGGTTCATACGTTGATGACCGCGTTCGTTGCTGGGTCATGTATGCCTGTCTCTGTAATTTAGTGCCACTTTTGGTTTATAACTAGTCATGTCGGCCCTGGTTCTCTGTCATATGGATGCTAGCGACACTATCATATACGTGTGCCAAAATGCGCAAATGGTCCCGGGCCAGGTAAGGTGGCACCCGTGGGGATACCGTGCGTGAGGCCGCAAAGTGATATGATGTGTTACAGGCTAGACCTGTGTGACTTAGGATCGAGGTCCTGACATCAGCAACGACGGTCGGAGCTCGGGTGGCGATGGATTCGACAAAACGGTGCGCGGAAGGAGCTGAGGTTTGCACCCACGGCCTCTACGAGTGCTCACAAACCCGTTGGGCATGGTGGTGTGACCAAAAGTTCACCGGAGCCACGCCGACGTTGAGCTCAGGCGGCGGCGCGTTTCGGTCTACGATGAAATAGAGGCTTGAGCTAAAATTAAGGCATGGGAGTAGGGGGAAACGACGTGGGGGCTCACAAAGAACTCGGAAGCAAGCTCGGCGGCTCGGGGGAGGCACGAACGGCGACGAATAGCCGAAGGTGATCTCCGGTGGCCGACGGTGAAGATGACGGCGATGGCGACATTGCGGTGCTCCCCAGCTCGTGTACATCGACGAAGAGGAAGATAGAGCTGCGGCGGTCCTTCTTGGCATGTTGGCGAGGTGTGTGGTGGCCGGTGGCCACGGTGGTTCAGGGCGGCGGCGACGAGCTCCGCTCGGTGGCTGCGAGAAGACGAAGGAAGGGGGGAAGAGCGACCAGAGGGAGGGAGGAGGGGATTGGGACGCCCAGGGCGTCGCGCTGGCGAGGTGAGAAGGGCCGAGGCCTTGCCACCGCGAAGCAGGAGGTGGCCGTGGCTCGGCTGTGCACTGGGCACGCAGCTGCTTCTCCTCCTGGCAGGAGGAGGAAGACAGGGCTGCCCCTGGTGAGCCGGGCCTGCAGCTGGGCCACACAGGAGTTGGGCCAGGCGGGCTGCTAGGTGAGCGCCAGGTAACTCTCTCTCTCTCTCTCTCTCTCTTTTTATTTCTGTTTCCTATTTTCTGCTTTTGTTTTGCTTTAATAAAAATGCCAGAGCATTTTAATAAATCTTGGAAATATTTGTGGGCACTGTCTGGATTAATTCCAACAACCCTCATTTACTTCCAAGATTATTTGGACATTTAAAATTATCTATAGGATTTAAATGTCCAAATGCAAATATCTATGCTTTAATTCAAGGATCCAAAATGGCTCCCAAAATTATGAAACCATTTTTGGCATAGGTTTTAGCCAAGACCAAAAATGATGAACATTTTGTGAAGGGCACTTTGAGTACATTGAAAAGTATTTATTTGAACCTAGTTGAGATCACTTGGTGCTAGGGCTTGAACAACCCCATTTCAAGTTTAAAAGAAAATTAGACATGATGTAACACAAGACTAACTAGACCAGAGCAGACCAGAACTAGGGATGTGACAGCGTTAAAGCGGGCGGAGGTCGTTCTTCCAAGTAGTGCGTGATAGCCACTTCGGAATGAAGCGATGTCGAAGATTATTTCTTTGCTTCAGAAGTTATTGGGGGAATCGAATACGAGTTCCAATGTTAATGAACCCGTGCAGCGGGCTTCTACGCCTTGAATCAGTCCTTTAAAGGTAGTGCTGCTGGGCTTAATTCTTGACGGGTCGATCCCCATCTTGCGGACAATGTCCTGATATATCAGATTGAGACTGCTGCCGTCGTCCATAAGGACTCGAGTAAGATGGTATCCGTCTATTATGGGGTCGAGCACTAAGGCCGCTGAACCTGCGTGACGGATACTTGTTGGGTGATCCCTACGATCAAAGGTGATCGGGCAAGCCGACCATTGATACGTCTCCAACGTATCTATAATTTTTTATTGTTCCATGCTATTATATTATCCTTCTAGGATGTTTTATGGGCTTGTATATAGACTTTTATATGATTTTTGGGACTAACCTATTAACTTAAAGCCCAGTGCCAATTTCTGTTTTTTCCTTGTTTATGAGTTTTACAGAAAAGGAATATCAAACGGAGTCCAATTAACGTGCCAATTTTTGATGATTTTTTCTGGACCAAAAGAAGCCCCCAAAATAAAAGAGTTGGGCCAGGAGAGCCACGGGCTGCCCACAAGGGTGGGGGGCGCGCCCACCCCCGTTGGTGGTGCCGCCCTATCCCGTGGACGGCCCGGAGGCCTCCCTGACTTGTGCCCTACGCCAAAAAATCCTATAAATACTGAAACCTTCGGAAAATAACCTAGATCGGTGGTTCCGCTGCCGAAAGCCTCTGTAACCACCGAAAACCAATCTAGACCTTGTTCCGGCACCCTGCGGGAGGGGGGAACCCTCACCGGTGGCTATCTTCAATATCTCGGCCTCTCCATGACGAGAAGGGAGTAGTCCACCCTTGGAGCCGAGGGTATGTACCAGTAGCTATGTGTTTGATCTCCCTCTCTCGTGTTCTTGAGATGGCATGATCTTGATGTATCGCGAGCTTTGCAATTATAGTTGGATCTTATGATGCTTCTCCCCCTCTACTCTCTTGAAATGGATTGATTTTTCCCTTTGAAGTAATCTTATCAGATTGAGTCTTTAAGGATTTGAGAACACTTAATGTATGTCTTGCATGTGTTTATCTATGGTGACAATGGGATATCACGTGATCTACTTGATGTATGTTTTGGTGATCAACTTGCGGGTTCCGTGACCTTGGGAATCTATGCATAGGGGTTGGCACACGTTTTCATCTTGACTTTCCGGTAGAAACTTTGTGGCACTCTTTGAAGTTCTATGTGTTGGTTGAATAGATGTTTATGAGATTGTGTGATGCATATATTATAATCATGCCCACGGATACTTGAGGTGACAATGGAGTATCTAGGTGACATTAGGGTTTTGGTTGATTTGTGTCTTAAGGTGTTATTCTAGTACGAACTCTATGATAGATTGCACGTTACTACAGACTCTTGAATAGATCGATCAGAAAGAATAACTTTGAGGTGGTTTCATACCCTACCATAATCTCCTCGTTTGTTCTCCGCTATTAGTGACTTTGGAGTGACTCTTTGTTGCATGTTGAGGGCTAGTAATATGATCCAATTATGTTATCCTTGTTGAGAGAACTTGCACTAGTGAAAGTATGAATCCTAGGCCTTGTTTCCTATCATTGCAACACCGTTTATGCTCACGTTTACCACTTGCTACCTTGCTGTTTTTATATTTTCTTATTACAAAAACCTATATCTACCATCCATATTGCACTTGTATCACCATCTCTTCACCGAACTAGTGCACCTATACAATTTACCATTGTATTGGGTGTGTTGGGGAGACAAGAGACTCTTTGTTATTTGGTTGCAGGGTTGTTTGAGAGAGACCATCTTCATCCTACGCCTCCCACGGATTGATAAACCTTAGGTCATCCACTTGAGGGAAATTTTCTACTGTCCTACAAACCTCTGCACTTGGAGGCCCAACAACGTCTACTAGAAGAAGGCTGCGTAGTAGACATCAAGCTCTTTTCTGGCGTCGTTGCCGGGGAAGTTAGGGCTTGAAGGTATATCTTTAGATCTTGAAATTGAACCTTTTAGATTCTTGTTTTATCACTAGTTTAGTTTATAAAAGAAAACTACAAAAAAATGGAATTAAGGTTACCTCATATGCTTCATCTTTTTAATATCTTTCGTGAAAATGATGGGAAGGAAAATTGTGCTTATGTGGAGAGTAGTAAAATTTATATGCAAGTAGATCATGAAAAGAATGCTTTATGTGATAGTTATATTGTTGAGTTCATTCATGATACTACTGAAAATTATTATGAGAGTGGACCATATGCTTGTAAGAATTGCAATAATATCAAGTTTCCTCTCTATGTGCTTAAAGTTTTGAAGCTATGCTTGTTTTCCCTTCCTATGCTAGTTGATTATTGCTCCCATGAGTTGTTTGATTACAAAATCCCTATGCATAGGAAGTGGGTTAGACTTAAATGTGCTAGCCATATTCTTCATGATGCTCCCTTTATGTTTCAATTCTTATCTTTTATGCGAGCATCATTGAAATCATCATGCCTAGCTAGGGGCGTTAAACAATAGCGCTTGTTGGGAGGCAACCCAACTTTATTTTATTTTATTTACTTTTGCTTCTGTTTTGGAATAAATATTTCATCTAGCCTCTGTTTAGATGTGGTTTTGTGTTTTAGTTAGTGTTTGTGCCAAGTAGAACCTTTGGGAAGACTTGTGTGAAGCCTATATGATCATGCTGTGAAAAACAGAATCATTAGCGCTCGCTAGAATGGTCACCAGATTTTGCTGGAGTGTGCTATTTAGTTGATTCTTTTTGCAGATGATTAATAGACATATTCCTCACGTTTACCAATTTATTTCAATTTTTTTGGAGTTACAGAAGTATGCGAAAGTTACAGATTACTACACAATGTTCTGTTTTTGACAGATTATGTTTTTCGTGTGTTGTTTGCTTATTTCAATGCATCTATGAGTAGTATTGGAGGATATGAATCATAGAGAAGTTGGAATACAGTAGGTTTAACACCAATATAAAAAAAGAATGAATTCATTGCATCACCTTTGAGTAGTGGTTTGCTTTCTTATACTAACGGAGCTCACGAGATTTTTGTCTAAGTTTTGTGTTGTGAAGTTTTCAAGTTTTGAGTATTGCTTTGATGGACTATGGAACAAATAGTGGCAAGAGCCTAAGCTTGGCGATGCCCATGGAACCCAAGGTAAAATTCACGGAAAACCAAAAGCCTAAGCTTGGGGATGCCCCGGGAAGGCATCCCCTCTTTCGTCTTCATCCATCGGTAACTATACTCGGAGCTATATTTTTATTCACCACATGATATGTGTTTTACTTGGAGCATATTGTATAATTTGAGACTTTTCTTGTTAGTTTGCCACAATTATCCTTGCTGGACACACCTATTTGAGAGAGCTAAATATGTCCTAAGAATTGATAGAACACTCTATGTGCTTCACTTATATCTTTTGAGTTGAATAGTTTTTGCTCTAGTGCTTCACTTTTATCTTTTAGAGCACGGTGGTGATAATATTTTAAAGAAATTGTTGATCTCTCATACTTCACTTATATCCTTTTGAGAGTCTATTAAAAGATCCTGGTAATATGCTTAGGCTATAAAACTAGTATTCACATGATAGGCATCCAAGATCAATGTAGTAAAAACTTTCACACTAAGTGCATTGAATCTGATGAGAAGTTGGATGCTTGATAATTGTTTTGAGATATGAGGATAGTGATATTAGAGTCATGCTAGTGGAGTTATTATGAAATTGGGAAATGCTTGTGTTAAGGTTAGTGATTCCCGTAGCATGCACGTATGGTGAACCGCTATGTGACGAAGTTAGAGCATGAGGTATTTGTAAAGTGTCAACCTTTGTGTGGAGGTCGGGGGCGCGCGATGGTTAACTCCTACCAACCTCCCCCTAGGAGCATGCATTGATTGCTTTGTTTTGATGACTCGTAGATTTTTGCAATAAGTATATGAGTTCTTATGACTAATGTTGAGTCCATGGATTATACGCACTCTCACCCTTCCACAATTGCTAGCCTCTCTAGTACCGCGCAACTTTCGCCGGTACCATACGCCCACTATATATCATTCCTCAAAACAGCCACCATCCCTACCTATCATGGCATTTCCATAGCCATTCCGAGATATATTTCCATGCCACTTTCCATCCATTCATATGACACGCATCATATTGTCATATTGCCATGCATGATCATGTAGTTGACATCGTATTTTTGGCAAAGCCACCAAGCATAATTTTTCATACATGTTACTCTTGATTCATTGCACATCCTGGTACACCGCCGGAGGCCTTCATATAGAGGCATACTTTGTTCTAGTATCGAGTTGTAATGAAAGTGTGATGATCATCATTATTAGAGCATTGTCCCATGTGAGGTAAGGCTAAATCAATAAAGCCCCTCCAAAAAAAGAGAAAGGCCAAAGAAAAAGAAAAGAAAAAGGGACAATTCCTACTATCTTTTTTCCACACTTGTGCTTCAAAGTAGCACCATGTTCTTCATGATAGAGAGTCTCATGTTTAGTCTATTTCATATACTAGTGGGAATTTTCATTATGGAACTTGGCTTGTATATTCCAACAATGGGCTTCCTCAAATGCCCTAGGTCTTCATGAGCAAGCAAGTTGGATGCACACCCACTTAGTTTCTTTTGTTGAGCTCTCATACATTTTTTGCTCTAGTGCATCCGTTGCATGGCAATCCCTACTCACTCACATTGATATCTATTGATGGGCATCTCCATAGCCCGTTGATACGCCTAGTCGATGTGAGACTATCTCTCTCCTTTTTGTCTTCTCCACAACCACCACTCTATTCCACCCATAGTGCTATGTCCATGACTCACGCTCATGTATTGCGTGAAAGTTGAAAGGTTTGAAAGAATAGAGTATGAAAACAAGTGCTTGGCTGAAACCGGGGTTGTGCATGATATGATTATTTTGTGTGATGAACAGGGAGCATAGCCAGACTATATGATTTTGTAGGGATAACTTTCTTTAGCCATAGTATTTTGAGAAGACATGATTGCTTTATTAGTATGCTTGAAGTATTATTATTTCTTATGTCAATATAGACTTTTGTATTGAATCTTTCAGATCTGAACATTCATACCACAATTAAGAGAATTAAATTGAAAATTATGTTAGTTAGCATTCCACATCAAAAATTCTGCTTTTATCATTTACCTACTCGAGGACGAGCAGGAATTAAGCTTGGGGGTGCTTGATACGTCTCCAATGTATCTATAATTTTTGATTGTTCCATGCTATTATATTATCCTTCTAGGATGTTTTATGGGCTTTTATATACACTTTTGTATGATTTTTGGGACTAACCTATTAACCTAGAGCCCAGTGCCAGTTTCTGTTTTTCCTTGTTTTTGAGTTTTTACAGAAAAGGAATATCAAACGGAGTCCAATTGACGTGCCAATTTTTGATGATTTTTTCTTGACCAAAAGAAGCCCCCGAAGTAAAAGAGTTGGGCCAGGAGAGCCACGGGCTGCCCACGAGGGTGGGAGGCGCGCCCACCCCAGGTGGTGGCACCGCCCTATCTCGTGGACGGCCCGGAGGACTCCCTGACTTGTGCCCTATGCAAAAAAATCCTATAAATACTGAAACCTTCGGACAATAACCTAGATCGGGAGTTACGCCGTCGAAAGCCTCTGTAGCCACCGAAAACCAATCTAGACCCTATTTCGACACCCTGCCGGAGGGGGAAACCCTCACCGGTGGCTATCTTCAATATCCCGGCGATCTCCATGACGAGGAGGGAGTAGACCACCCTCGGGGCTGAATGTATGTACAAGTAGCTATGTGTTTGATCTCTCTCTCTCTCTCTCTCTCGTGTTCTTGAGATGGCACGATCTTGATGTATCGCGAGCTTTGCAATTATAGTTGGATCTTATGATGCTTCTCCCCCTCTACTCTCTTGTAATGGATTGAGTTTTCCCTTTGAAGTTATCTTATCAGATTGAGTCTTTAAGGATTTGAGAACACTTGGTGTATGTCTTGGCTGTGTTTATCTGTGGTGACAATGGGATATCACGCGTTCTACTTGATGTATGTTTTGGTGATCAACTTGCGGGTTCCGTGACCTTGGGAATCTATGCATAGGGGTTAGCACGCGTTTTCGTCTTGACTTTCTGGTAGAAACTTTGGGGCACTCTTTGAAGTTCCCTGTGTTGGTTGAATAGATGTTTCTAAGATTGTGTGATGCATATCGTATAATCATGACCACGGATACTTGAGGTGACAATGGAGTATCTAGGTAACATTATGGTTTTGATTGATTTGTGTCTTAAGGTGTTATTCTAGTACGAACTCTATGATAGATTGAACGTTACTACGGACTCTTGAATAGATCGATCAGAAAGAATAACTTTGAGGTGGTTTCATACCCTACCATAATCTCCTCGTTTGTTCTCCACTATTAGTGACTTTGGAGTGACTCTTTGTTGCATGTTGAGGGCTAGTAATATGATCCAATTATGTTATCCTTTTTGAGAGAACTTGCACTAGTGAAAGTATGAACCCTAGGCCTTGTTTCCTATCATTGCAACACCATTTATGCTCACGTTTACCACTTGCTACCTTGCTGTTTTTATATTTTCTTATTACAAAAACCTATATCTTGGCACAACCCTAGTTCTGGTATGCACTAGGTTAGTCTTGTGGCTTGCATCATGTTTAAATTTTAAATGAAATTGAATTGAGGACTTGTGAAACCCTCAGAAACCCTTTTTTAAAAAATGACCCAAATAAAAATTTCTCCAAAAGGGTCCAAGTAAATGTTCATGTTGCTCTCTGGAAATATTGGTTAGAGATAAAAATCAATCCAATATTATTAGGAGCTCATTAGTATTTATTTTGGGCATTTGGAATTAATGCAATAGTTATTTGCATTGGATATATATATATATATATTATATATTTTATATATGTCCAAAATTCTGGTTCTTTATTTTGAGGGGCTTGAATTATTCCTAGGTCCCTGCAAAATAAAATGTCAGAAGAAAATAATTGATTTAATTTAGAAATTAAATCAAAACAAATGTCAAAAAAAAATAGAAAAGAAAAATAAAAAGGGAAGGACTTACCTGTGCTGGCCCAGCACAGTGCGGCCTGGCCGGCCCAGCTCGCTAGCCCAGCCCGCTGCCTCCCCTGTCGTCTTCCTCGCGCTAGTAGGCCGAGGCGTGTGGCCGGCGCGCGCACACGGCGAGCGCGCCACGCCACCTGCCTGCTTCATCCCCCTCGCCGCCTGGTCGCTTCTGGAGGCGCCACGCACCTCTCCGACCCTCTCGCACTCTCTCTGGATCCCTCCCCTCTCCTCTGCTCTCTCTCCCGCTCGGTTCCGAACGCCGCCGTCGCCGTCGCTCGCCGCTGCCGTGGCCACAGGCCACCCCACGCCCAACCAAGGTGCCCGAGAGCCCCGCCACTTCATCCATGACCTCCCCGACGAGTTACACGACCCCGGACACCCTGAGGCCTCGACCTGGACCTCATCTTCATCGCCGGCCGCCGGAGATCCCCTCCGTCGCCCTGCTTGCTCCGGCCCTCCTCCGAGCCCTCCGCCTGCACCGCTGCGATCGCCGTAAGCTTCTGCCCCTGCTCCCCCTCTCCGTTCTCCCTCTCGCAGGCCGTAGCTGCCGCTCCACGTTCACCCGCACGCGCCGCCGCCCGCGCTCATCGCCGGTGGTGCTCCGGTGACCTTTTGGTCCCGGGCGTGCGACTAACACGTTCCCCGCGTTGCATAGAAGCCGTAGGAGCTAGCGCTACCCCGCCTAGGCCACCACAGCCTCGAGCCCGAGCTCGACCGAACTCCGGCGCCGCCGCGAGCTCGTTTCTGGCGAGCTCCGGCTGCCCTAGCTGCTGCCGTTGGTTGGAATGGACGCGGACGAGCTCCAGCTCCTCGCCCGTGGTCTCAACTGCGCAGAAGACCCCCGATATGGAAATCCCGATGCCCTCCGCCGCGTTTGCTGCCGCCGGCGGCTAAACGCCGGCGTGTTAGCTGCGGTTTGACCAGGATTTGACCCCCGGGTCAATGACAGGTGGGCCCACCCTTTTAGTTAGTCGACTGTTTAGTTTAAATTAATTAATTTTGGTTAGTTAGATTAGCCACTGACATGTGGGCCCTGCCCTGCTGACATTTCTGTTAGGATTAGTTTAGTGTTAATTAACTCAGTTAATTAACTGAGCCACTGACGTGTGGACCCCACATGTCAGGTTTGACCTGAGCCAGCGCTGTTGACTTGCTGACGCAAGCATGACGCAGTGCTGACGCAATAAACATTTTCTGGAATTGTTTTTGTTTAGAAAATCCAGAAAATTGTTAAAACTTCAAAAAATCATAGAAATTCAACCGTAGCTCAGAATGAAATAATTTATATATGAAAAATGATCAAAAAAATATAAGGAGTCTTTTTATGGCATTTTCATGCATGACAAATGAAGTTTAAACTACTGTTTATATGAAAACACATATTTGGCATTTAAAAATACTTATTCTAGAGTTGCATTTGAACCCTTGGTTCAAATGGAGTTCAACCAATTAAAATGCTAGTTCCATTAGCTCAACAACATCAGATCTTCATGCCATATTCATGCATCATATTGTTGCATATGCTTGTGTTTGATTGTCGGCACCGTTCTTCTCGATAGGTCCAGCTCCGGAGACCGATCCAGAGTACCTGTCAGAGGAGCAGTGCTCTGCACGTTGTTTTACCAGGGAAGCAAACCCCCTTTGTTCATTCCGATACAACCCCTCTCTCGCTCCTGCTCCCTGTTATAGCATTAGGACAACAACGACTTCAACTGCTACTTTATGCTGCGGTAGTTGAACCCATTCCTCTGCATGACCTATCATTCCACAGTAAATTGTTGAAACCCACTAGCATGTGTAGTAGTTGATTGCAGCCATGTTGTGATCTTACTATGCCTTGCTTGCTATTGCTTAGAGTGTGTCAGGTCTGATTCATCGGGAATGAATTGGAGTACAATGATATGTTCTGATGCTGAGGGTTAGGTGTGTGAACACAATTTAGTAAAGGTAGCGGTGAGAGGCCATGTAGGAGTACATGGTGGGTTGTCTCACTGGAACCGTCCCTAAGAACTGAGTTCTGTGTATGTTGTCCAATGACCAGCTACTACCACGCATTGGAATGCTTAAGTGCCCCTCTCGACTTATTAACCGACTTGGTCTCTGTCCAGGAGTTGCAATTAGTTTCTGGTGTTTGTAGATAGTGTTAGTATTCTACCAAGTGGCACTCGGCCAGTGGGCTTGGGACAGACTAGGCACCGTGGCACGGTGTACCAAGCGTAGATCCACTCGGCGAGGTGGACTTGGGAACCCTGCACACATCATTTGGGGCCGTGAGCGACACCCCGGCCGGATCTCCCCACGGATGGAACCCGAATAGGCGATAAACCTGGACTAGAGTCTTGTGTGGTTAGTCAGGTCGTGGCCGACACCCTCGCCAGGCTTCCGCTTGAAGGTTGCCGAGATACACGAGATGTACATGGCGGTAAGTGGTGAGAGCGTGTGTGAAGAAGTACACCCCTGCAGGGTTAACATGATCTATTCGAATAGCCGGGTCCACGGTTATGGACTTCTTGGATGCTTACGTGGTACATAGACAACTTGAAGTGGATACTCTAAAATACTCAAGACAAGTGTGAGTGCTATGGATGGCCTTCTCGTAGGGAGACGGGGATGAATCCATAGTGGTGTATTATGTGGTGCTTAGTGGACTCGTGTGCGCCAACTCAAAGGAGTTACCAGCAGTCGTAGAATAGGATAGCCATTGAGTCAAAGCTGGCTTGCTGCAACTAAACCTCACTTTGCCATCTTGATACAAGTGCATGTATGATAGGATCTGATGTAAGTCTTGCTGAGTACCTTTGTACTCATGTTTGCTTAACTTATGTTTTGCAGATGAGATTGATGTCTCACTAGTAGTTCCGCTTGGACTTCGACAAGTAGTTTGTACCTCAGCTACGTTCTTGGACAAGTGTTGTAGATAGTCAGGCTCTTCAGCCTTTTTCATTTGTAGATGTCTGTACTCAGACATGTTGTGCTTCCGCTTGTTGCTTGTATGCTCTGAATGCTGGGTCGTGAGACCCATGTTTGTAATATTTGGCTCCTCGGAGCCTAATGAATAAATACTTTGTTTATTAGAGTCTTGTTGTGATGCCATGTTGTATTTGCACATATTGAGCATATTGTGTGTATGTTACTGAAATGCTTGGTATGTGTAGGATCTGACACCTAGTTGTTTACCCTTGGTAGCCTATCTTACAGGGAAATGTCTCCTAGTGATTCCACTGAGCCCTGGTAGCTTGCTTCTGCTCCGGATCCCTTAGTTTGACCGGCATGTGTCCTTCTTCGTTCCTGTGTCTGTCCCATAGGGGAAATGTCACGCGTTGTTCCTTTAAGTCCTTGTAGCTTGCTACGACTTGGGTTCGTACGTTGACGACCGACACGTTCGTTGCTGGGTCATGTATGCCTCTCTCTGTAATTTAGTGCCACTTTTGGTTTATAACTGGTCATGTCGGCCCGGGTTCTCTGTCATACGGATGCTAGCGACACTATCATATACGTGAGCCAAAATGCGCAAACGGTCCCGGGCTAGGTAAGGTGGCACCCGTGGGGATACCGTGCGTGAGGCCGCAAAGTGATATGTTGTGTTACATGCTAGACCGGTGTGACTTAGGATCGGGGTCCCGACAGCGTTGGTATCAGAGCCTGACTGCCTGTAGAATTATCAAGCCAAACTGGTCGAAGTTGAGTCTATAAATTCTTTAGTTATGTAAGGGAATTGATTGTGGAAGGGAACGTAAGGCTCTTTTTACTCCTTAAACCTCATGTCTTCTGATCTGAGTCATCCTACCTTTCCTACGGGGTTAAGGAACTAGGCTTTCTCTTCCGTCTATCAGGATCACGAGTTACTACTCCGTAGTTCCTTAGGATTGGTTGATCAGAGTCCTATTCTTGTTTCAAGTTCTTCCGGTGAAGTTGTTTAGTACGATCGCAGAACCTTAAGTGTTGATGTTGAGATGTTGAACTACCCTTTGTTAGCAGGATGTCTCATTCTGAGCATTTTACTGCCGTTATGCTGCCGGAATTATCCTAGTAGTTTGAGAGATATTAATTTCTTGTTCTACCTTATGCATCCTATAGTTGTTGATGTTTCCGTCTTCGGTTTTCGCTTCTCAGGATGTCTTCAGTTAAGCGAAGCTCAGCTGCTCGTAGACAGAACCACGGAGGTGGTAGGGATGAGGAGGATCCTCCCGACCAGCCTTCGTTGGCACAGTTAATGTTAGAGATGGAGAGAAACAAGCGTGAGTCTAACCACTTGTTGGCACGTATTGAGGAGAACACCGCACATCAGTGCAAGGAATCAGCAACCATCCATGACTTCATTCGTCTGAAACCACCCACTTTCCATCATTCCATTGAGCCACTCGATGCAGATGACTGGCTCCGTAGTATCACTCACAAGCTTCATTCTGCGAACGTAGCTGAAGATGACAAGGTCATCTATGCCATTTATCACCTGGAAGGTCCTGCTAGTCTTTGGTGGCAGAGCTATGAGGCCATGATTCCAGCTGGCCAGATTCCTACCTGGAGAGATTTCACCGAGGCTTTTCGTGAACATCATATCCCCCAAGCCCTTATCGATCGTAAGAGAGAAGAGTTCTGTAGTCTTACACAGGCTAAGATGGCTGTTGATGCTTATAGTTGAGAGTTTGAGAACCTCGCCCGCTATGCTACAGAAGAAGTGTCCACGGACGCCAAGAAGCAGGCTAGGTTCTGGAAGGGTCTCAACCCCAAACTGCGTCGTGATCTCCACTTGCATCATTGCAACACATTCCATGCTCTTGTGAACAAGGACATCAATGCAGAGACAGCTCAACTCACTTACGAGGAGTCTCGTAAGCACACCCTTGATTTGGGATCTTCCTCCGGTTCTAGTTCTCAGAAGCGCCGGATTTTGGTTCCGAACTCTGTTCTTCCACCCACTTATCCTCCGAGGCCATCTCGTGTGGTACCTCTTCCAGTTCAGTAGTATGCTCCACCCAGGTCTATTGATGGACCGTTTGCCAATGCGGGTCCACGTCCTACCTCCAGGATTTGCTACAAGTGCGGAGAACCGGGACACATTGCCCGTATTTGCACTCAGACCCGTGTTGCTCCATCCCAGTCCGAAAAATCTGTTAGACGTGGTAAATCATCACGCAAGATGATCAGTGTTAAGTCAGTTCCCACCGAACATGGACGTGTGCATCACGTCTCAGCCCAAGACGCTCATGATGATCCAGATGTCGTTCTTGGAATACTGCTTGTTAATTGTCATCCGGCATCGGTTCTATTCGATACTGGAGCATCTCATTCTTTCATTTCCGAAAGTTATGCTCGCTTGCACGACATGTCATTTTGTGATATGCCCTCCCCACTACTCATTCAAACTCCTGGATCCAAATGGCAAACTTCTAGTGTAAACCATGGTAATGAAATCCTTGTTGACAGACTTGTGTTCCTTGCATCACTTGTAGCCCTCAAGTCTTCAGATATTAATATCATCTTGGGTATGGACTGGATGACAGCTCATCATGCCAAGATTGATTGCTTCACTAGGTCTGTTCAGCTTACACATCCATAAGGTAAGATAGTCACCGTCACCACTAGAGTTGCAAAGCGTCAACTCTATTCTCTTAATGCCAGCCCTCTTCTAGATCTTGAAGATGTTTCGGTAGTCCGTGACTTTCCGGATGTCTTTCCAGAGGAACTGCCAGGTGTTCCACCCGACTGAGATGTAGAGTTTGTTATAGATCTTATCCCAGGAACCGCTCCAATCTCTAGGAGACCCTACAAAATGGCACCCTTAGAACTAGCCGAGCTTAAGAAACAACTTGATGAGTCCTTGCAAAAGGGTTTCATCTGCCCCAGTTCTTCTCCTTGGGCTTACCCCGTCCTTTTCCTTAAGAAGAAGGATGGTACGGATCGGATGGTTGTAGATTATCGTCCCGTTAATTTGGTCACGGTAAAGAACAATTATCCGCTTCCCAGGATCAACGACCTTTATGATCAGCTCGCTGGATCCTCAGTCTTCTCCAAGATGGATTTGAGGTTAGGATACTATCAAATCAAGATTAGAAATGGGGACATCCCCAAGATGGCTTTCGTCACTCGTTATGGTCAGTACGAGTACACCGTTATGTCCTTCGGTCTAACAAATTCTCCAGCCACCTTCTCCCGCTTGATGAACTCGATGTTCATGGAGTATTTAGATAAGTTCGTCGTGGTTTACCTCGATGATATTCTTATTTACTCGAAGAACGAGGAAGAGCATGCCGAACACCTTAGACTTGTTCTAGAAAAACTCAGAGAGCACCGCCTTTATGCCAAGTTCTCCAAGTGCGAATTTTGGTTGCCAGAAGTGACCTATCTCAGCCATGTAATCTTTGGTAAGGGCATTGCTGTCAACCCCGAGAGAGTTCAGGCCGTCCTTGATTGGACTCCACCTGAAACAGTTAAACAAGTTAGGAGTTTCCTTGGTCTAGCCAGTTATTGTCGCCGCTTTGTTGAGAACTTCTCTAAAGTGGCCAAACCTCTCACGGAACTTCTTAAGAAAGATAAAAAGTTTGAGTGGTCCCCACAGTGTGAGCACAGTTTTCAGGAACTGAAAAGACGCCTGACTTCTGCTCCCATACTTGTGCCACCGGATTTCACTAAGGACTTTGTTATCTACTATGACGCCTCACGACAGGGACTAGGTTGCATTCTTATGCAGGATCGTCGTGTGATTGCCTATGCATCTCGACAATTGCATCCACATGAGGAGAACTATCCTACACATGATCTAGAACTTGCAGCCGTAGTCTATGCACCTAAGACCTGGCGACATTACCTCCTTGGTAATCGTTTCGAGATCTACACCAATCACCAGAGTCTCAAGTATATCTTCGCCCAACCAGATTTGAACCTTAGGCAGAGACGTTGGTTGGAGTTGATCTCAGATTATGACTTAGGAATTACCTACACCCCAGGCATGGGAAATGTCATGGCTGATGCGCTAAGTCGTAAATCCTATTGCAACAATCTCATGTTGCAGCAGGGCCAACCACTTCTCCATGAGAAATTATGTAAGATTAACCTTCACATCGCTCCTCGCGGATTCCTTTCTACCTTGGTGGCGAAACCTACCCTTGAGGATCAGATTATTTCTGACCAGAAGTTTGATAGGGGTGTTATCCGCATCAAGAGAAACATTAAAAAGGGAGTTGGTGGGTGTTTCTCTATGGATGATCGAGGAGTTGTTCTCTTCCAAAACCGGCTGGTGGTTCCCAAGAAGCAACATCTTCAGCAATTGATTCTTAAAGAGCCTCATGAATCTCCTCTCACGATTCATCC
Organism: Secale cereale; assembly: GCA_902687465.1. Lineage (NCBI taxonomy): Eukaryota > Viridiplantae > Streptophyta > Magnoliopsida > Poales > Poaceae > Secale > Secale cereale. The sequence goes on from LR738712.1 coordinate 282,550,987, forward strand.
CGGTAGTACTAAGATGTATCAGGATCTACGCCAGAGGTTCTGGTGGACTAGGATGAAGAGAGAAATTGCTGAGTTCATTACTAAATGTGACGTTTGTCGTCGCGTTAAGGCAGAACATCAAAGACCTGCTGGCACCCTTCAGCCTCTAGCTTCTCCTGAGTGGAAATGGGATAAAGTTGGTATGGACTTCATCACCGGCTTTCCCAGGACCAAGAGAGGGAATAATGCTATCTTCGTAGTCATTGATCGTCTCTCCAAAGTGGCTCACTTCCTACCTGTTCGAGAGAGTATCACTGCTAGTCAGCTTGCTGACTTGTATATTTCTCGAATAGTGTCACTTCATGGTGTCCCACTAGAGATCAATTCAGACCGTGGTAGTCTTTTCACTTCTCATTTCTGGGAGAGTTTCCAGACTGCCATGGGCACCCATCTTTCTTTCAGTAACGCTTTCCACCCTCAGTCAAGTGGTCAAGTGGAACAGGTTAACCAAATTCTCGAAGACATGCTTAGAGCTTGCGTTATCTCATTCGGTATGGATTGGGAGAAATGCCTTCCTTTCGCCGAGTTTGCTTATAACAATAGCTATCAATCCAGTCTCAAGCAAGCTCCTTTTGAGATACTCTATGGACGAAGATGTCGAACACCTTTGAACTGGTCAGAAACCGGTGAAAGACAATTCTTTGGACCGGATATGATCCAGGAAGCAGAAGAGCAAGTTCGCATCATTCGTGAGAATTTAAAAACAGCCCAGTCTCGTCAAAAGAGCCAGTATGATCGTCATCATAAGGAAGTGGCTTATGCGGTTGGCGACAAAGCTTATCTTCGGGTTACTCCTTTGAAGGGTACCCATCGTTTCGGTATCAAGGGCAAGTTGGCTCCTCGTTACATTGGTCCTTTTCGCATTTTTGCTAAACGAGGAGAGGTTGCCTACCAATTGGAACTACCCCCACATCTTTCTCTAGTTCATGATGTCTTCCACGTCTCTCAACTCAGGCGTTGCTTCTCGGATCCCATCCGCGGAGTGGACCACGAAACGCTTGATCTCCAAGATAACCTCACATATCGAGAGTATCCCGTTCGCATTCTGGATCAAGCAGAGCGAGTCACTCGACGTCATAACATCAAGTTTCTCAAGGTTCAGTGGTCTCATCATTCCGAGAGAGAAGCTACTTGGGAGCGAGAAGATCGTCTCCGACTGGAGTACCCCACCTTCTTTCCGCCTACTCCTGAATCTCGAGACGAGATTCTTTCGAGTGGAGGCGAGTTGTCACAACCCTAGTTCTGGTATGCACTAGGTTAGTCTTGTGGCTTGCATCATGGTTAAATTTCAAATGAAATTGAATTGAGGACTTGTGAAACCCTCAGAAACCCTTTTTAAAAAAATGACCCAAATAAAAATTGCTCCAAAAGGGTCCAAGAAAATGTTCATGTTGCTCTCTGGAAATATTGGTTAGAGATAAAAATCAAACCAATATTATTAGGAGCTCATAAGTATTTATTTTGGGCATTTGGAATTAATGCAATAGTTATTTGCATTGGATATATATATATATATATATATATATTATATATTTTATATATGTCCAAAATTCTGGTTCTTTATTTTGAGGGGCTTGAATTATTCCTAGGTCCCTGCAAAATAAAATGTCAGAAGAAAATAATTGATTTAATTTAGAAATTAAATCAAAACAAATGTCAGAAAAAAAATAGAAAATAAAAATAAAAAGGGAAGGACTTACCTATGCTGGCCCAGCACAGTGCGGCCTGGCCGGCCCAGCTGGCCAGCCCAGCCCGCTGCCTCCCCTGTCGTCTTCCTCGCGCCAGTAGGCCGAGGCGTGTGGCCGGCGCGCGCACACGGCGAGCGCGCCACGCCACCTGCCTGCTTCATCCCCCTCGCCGCCTGGTCGCTTCTGGAGGCGCCACGCACCTCTCCGACCCTCTTGCACTCTCTCTGGATCCCTCCCCTCTCCTCTGCTCTCTCTCTCCCGATCGGTTCCGAACGCCGCCGTCGCCGTCGCTCGCCGCTGCCATGGCCACAGGCCACCCCACGCCCAGCCAAGGTGCCCGAGAGCTCCGCCACTTCATCCCTGACCTCCCCGACGAGTTACACGACCCCGGACGCCCTGAGGTCTCGACCTCGACCTCATCTTCATCGCCGGCCGCCGGAGATCCCCTCCGCCGCCCTGCTTGCTCCGGCCCTCCTCCGAGCCCTCCGCCTGCACCGCTGCGATCGCCGTAAGCTTCTGCCCCTGCTCCCCCTCTTCGTTCTCCGTCTCGCAGGCCGTAGCTGCCGCTCCACGTTCACCCGCACGCGCCGCCGCCCGCGCTCGTCGCCGGTGGTTCTCCGGTGACCTTTTGGTCCCGGGCGTGCGACTAACACGTTCCCTGCGTCGCGTAGAAGCCGTAGGAGCTAGCGCTGCCCCGCCTAGGCCACCACAGCCTCGAGCCCGAGCTCGACCGAACTCCGGCGCCGCCGCGAGCTCGTTTCCGGCGAGCTCCGGCCACCCTAGCTACTGCCGCTGGTTGGAATGGACGCGGACGAGCTCCAGCTCCTCGCCCGTGGTCTTAGCTGCGCAGAAGACCCCCGATATGGAAATCCCGATGCCCTCCGCCGCGTTTGCTGCCGCCGCCGGCTAAACGCCGGCGTGTTAGCTGCGGTTTGACCAGGGTTTGACCCCTGGGTCAATGACAGGTGGGCCCACCTTTTTAGTTAGTCGACTATTTAGTTTAAATTAATTAATTTTGGTTAGTTAGATTAGCCACTGACATGTGGGCCCTGCCCTGCTGACATTTCTGTTAGGATTAGTTTAGTGTTAATTAACTCAGTTAATTAACTGAGCCACTGACGTGTGGACCCCACACGTCAGGTTTGACCTGAGCCAGCGCTGTTGACTTGCTGACGCAAGCATGACGCAGTGCTGACGCAATAAACATTTTCTGGAATTGTTTTTGTTTAGAAAATCCAGAAAATTGTTAAAACTTCAAAAAATCATAGAAATTCAACCGTAGCTCAGAATGAAATAATTTATATATGAAAAATGATTAGAAAAATATAAGGAATCTGTTTATGGCATTTTCATGCATGACAAATGAAGTTTAACCTACTGTTTATATGAAAACACATATTTTGCATTTAAAAATACTTATTCTAGAGTTGCATTTGAACCCTTGGTTCAAATGGAGTTCAACCAATTAAAATGCTAGTTGCATTAGCTCAACAACATCATATCTTCATCCCATATTCATGCATAATATTGTTGCATATGCTTGTGTTTGATTGTCGGCACCATTCTTCTCGATAGGTCTAGCTCCGGAGACCGATCCAGAGTACCTGTCAGAGGAGCAGTGCTCTGCACGTTGTTTTACCAGGCAAGCAAACCCCCTTTGTTCATTCCGATACAACCCCTCTCTCGCTCCTGCTCCCTGTTATTGCATTAGGACAACAACGACTTCAATTGCTACTTTATGCTGCGGTAGTTGAACCCATTCCTCTGCATGACCTATCATTCCACAGTAAATTGTTGAAACCCACTAGCATGTGTAGGAGTTGATTGAAGCCATGTTGTGATCTTACCATGCCTTGCTTGCTATTGCTTAGAGTGTGTCAGGTCTGATTCATCGGGAATGAATTGGAGTACAATGATATGTTCTGATGCTGAGGGTTAGGTGTGTGAACACGATTTGGTAAAGGTAGCGGTGAGAGGCCATGTAGGAGTACATGGTGGGTTGTCTCACTGGAACCGTCCCTAAGAACTGAGTTCTGTGTATGTTGTCCAATGACCAGCTACTACCATGCATTGGAATGCTTAAGTGCCCCTCTCGACTTATTAACCGACTTGGTCTCTGTCCAGGAGTTGCAATTAGTTTCTGGTGTTTGTAGATAGTGTTAGTAGTCTACGAAGTGGCACTCGGCCAGTGGGCTTGGGACAGACTAGGTATCGTGGCATGGTGTACCAAGCGTAGATCCACTCGGCGAGGTTGGCTTGGGAACCCTGCGCACATCATTTGGGGCCGTAAGCGACACCCCGGCTGGATCTCCCCATGGATGGAACCCGAATAGGCGATAAACCTGGACTAGAGTCTTATGTGGTTAGTCAGGTCGTGGCCGACACCCTCGCCAGGCTTCCGCTTGAAGGTTGCCGAGATACACGAGATGTACATGGCGGTAAGTGGCGAGAGCGTGTGTGAAGAAGTACACCCCTGCAGGGTTAACATGATCTATTCGAATAGCCGGGTCCACGGTTATGGACTTCTTGGATGCTTACGTGGTACATAGACAACTTGAAGTGGATACTCTAAAATACTCAAGACAAGTGTGAGTGCTATGGATGGCCTTCTCGTAGGGAGACGGGGATGAATCCATAGTGGTGTATTCTGTGGTGCTTAGTGGACTCGTGTGCGCCACCTCAAAGGAGTTACCAGCAGTCGTAGAATAGGATAGCCATTGAGTCAAAGTTGGCTTGCTGCAACTAAACCCCACTTTTCCATCTTGATACAAGTGCATGTATGATAGGATCTTATGTAAGTCTTGCTGAGTACCTTTGTACTCATGTTTGCTTAACTTATGTTTTGCAGATGAGATTGATGTCTCACTAGTAGTTCCGCTTGGACTTCGACAAGTAGCTTGTACCTCAGCTACGTTCTTGGACGAGTGTTGTAGATAGTCAGGCTCTTCAGCCTTTTTCATTTGTAGATGTCTGTACTCAGACATGTTGTGCTTCCGCTTGTTGCTTGTATGCTCTGAATGCTGGGTCGTGAGACCCATGTTTGTAATATTTGGCTCCTCGGACCCTAATGAATAAATACTTTGTTTATTAGAGTCTTGTTGTGATGCCATGTTGTATTTGCACATATTGAGCATATTGTGTGTATGTTATTGAAATGCTTGGTATGTGTGGGATCCGACACCTAGTTGTTTACCCTTGGTAGCCTATCTTACAGGGAAATGTCTCCTAGTGCTTCCACTGAGCCCTGGTAGCTTGCTACTGCTCCGGATCACTTAGTCTGACTGCCATGTGTCCTTCTTCGTTCCTGTGTCTGTCCCTTAGGGGAAATGTCACGCGTTGTTCCTTTAAGTCCTTGTAGCTTGCTACAACTTGGGTTCGTACGTTGATGACCGACACGTTCGTTGGTGGGTCATGTATGCATGTCCCTGTAATTTAGTGCCACTTTTGGTTTATAACTGGTCATGTCGGCCCGGGTTCTCTGTCATACGGATGCTAGCGACACTATCATATATGTGAGCCAAAATGCGCAAACGGTCCCGGGTTAGGTAAGGTGGCACCCGTGGGGATACCGTGCGTGAGGCCGCAAAGTGATATGGTGTGTTACATGCTAGACCGGTGTGACTTAGGATCGGGGTCCCGACATATCTACCATCCATATTGCACTTGTATCACCATCTCTTCACCGAACTAGTGCACCTATACAATTTACCATTGTATTGGGTGTGTTTGGGACACAAGAGACTCTTTGTTATTTGGTTGGAGGGTTGTTTGAGAGAGACCATCTTCATCCTACGCCTCCCACGGATTGATAAACCTTAGGTCATCCACTTGAGGGAAATTTGCTACTGTCCTACAAACCTCTGCACTTGGAGGCCCAACAACATCTACAATAAGAAGGCTGCATAGTAGACATCAACCATGGGTTGAACCTGGGGGCAATAGGCTGGATGGCGTATACATCCCGGAGTGCGCGTTTGCGCTCCCTTTTGGGGATGTGGGTGACGTAGATCATGTTCACCGTTTTACCTCCGGGGGAAATTCTGCCACCCTTTGTTTGGATGGCGAGGTTCATCCTCGTCTTCACTTTGGGGTCATGTTCCCTTGTGTTCGGCGTTTAGCTTGCCGACCTGCTTGAAGACCCAACAAATGCGTTTACTGTGATTTGCAGGTTCATCAGGGGTGGCATGGATTTGGCAAGACCTGTCTAGTATCTTGTCCAAGCTGGATGGACTATCCATGTTGCCTTTAAATGGCTTATTCCATTGACCGAGACTAGTGCTACTGAATCCGGCGTTTACCGATGTATCGTATGTGTTTCCATTGTTGTTTCGGCGCTTATTCTTATTGCGCTGTGGCTTGCCATTTCCATCCCTAACTTCAGACATGCCAGGGTCGCTGGTACTGTTGCTGCTACGAGCTAGCCAGTTGTCCTCGCCCGCACAAAAGCAGGTCATGAGTGTGGTTAGGGATGCCATTGTCCTCGGCTTCTCCTGGCCGAGGCGTCTAGCCAGCCATTCGTCGCAGACACTGTGTTTGAATGCCACTAAGGCTTCGGCGTCCGGACAGTCTACAATCTGGTTGTTTTTAGTTAAGAACCGATTCCAAAGCTTGCAGGCTGACACCCCGGGTTGGTGGATTATATGAATTAAATCATCGGCATCCGGGGGCGGACATAAGTCCCCTGAAAGTTTTCCCGAAAAGCATCCTCAAGTTCTTCCCAGCTTCCTATAGAGTTCTTTGGGAGGCTATTAAGCCAGTGCCGAGCTGGCCCTTTCAGCTTGAGGGGTAAGTATTTAATGGCATGGAGATCATCTCCCTGAGTCATGTGTATGTGAAGAATAAAGTCTTCTATCCAGATAGCTGGATCTGTTGTTCCATCGTACGCCTCGATGTTTACGGGTTTAAACCCTTCTGCAAATTCATGATCCATCACCTCCTCGGTGAAGCATAGAGGGTGTGAAGCACCACTGTATTTTGCGATTTCATGGCATAGTTCGGACGGTATTGGTGTTCGGTGTTGACTCCAAATTGGGACGTGACCGGTGTGTTTGGCTTGATAGCCACCGCCATGTGTGTATGTACGTTCCCTTGGCCCGTAGATTGATCTAGTCTGGCCAGACTTTTTATTCAGGTCTTGGCGTAGGTCGTACTTATGAGCCTGGGCCGCTGTATCCTTGCCTTTAAGTTGAGGAGGTGCGGGCTTGTGCACGGCGTTACTGGCCGCTTTGTCCTATCCATGGGGTGGTCGGTCCGGTTGATCGGCTTGATCATACTTCGGCGGAATTGGCGCCAGGGCCTCGTCGTCGAATTGGGGTATCAGTTTATGCTTAGGATAGCTCTTTGTTTGTCCTTTAGAGGCGTGCCATTCTTCAGCATCTAGTACATCGTTCCATCTATGGTTGAGCATATCATGTTCGGCTCTAAGTCGTTGGTGCTGCTTTTCCAGGCTCCTTGTAGTGGCAATGAGCAGTTGTTGAAAAGGCTTCTGTTCGAGCGGTTCTTTTGGGATGATATATTCTTCGTCTCCCAGACTAATGTCCTCTTCGGAGATAGGTCGATAGCTGCTGTCATCCGCGTCGCTGTGATCGGTCAGCAGTTCATTTGGACTATGTTCGCCATCCTCCCGTTTGTCCTGCTCTATCGCTGGCTCCACGGTGTCATCGGCTTGTTCCGGATCGTCATTGTCGTCAGTGACAGTGTTGCTCTTTTTCCCTTTACGGGATCGAGATCGTTGCTTCTGACGGCGGTATTTGGGAGGTTCATCGACGGGCTTGTCCTGCTCTGTATTGTTGTCGCGTCGCCCTCCTGTTCATGAGATGTGTCCACCATGTATACATCATATGTGGAAGCATTCGTCCACCACCTGGTTGCGGGCGGGTTTGTACTTAGATCGGCTTCGACATCGTGGTCCATCCCGTCGATGTCTTCGGAAGCGTAATCTAATAGGCCGGCTAAGTCCTCGACTATGGCTATCAAGTGGGTGGTGGGTGGGAAGCGAAATTTCCTATCCTTAGCCCCTAGTTTGAAATGGGCATAATTCGGTTGGGAATCCTCCGCTAGGGAGAGAGATTTCAGCAAGTCCAACGCTTTGTCTAAAGGCATGTGCTGGGCATGTGTTTGGGTGTCTGTAGGGCTGAGTTCGGCAACAGCCGCTCGATCAGGCCCAAAAGATGCAAATCCTGAGGGTTCGGAACATGTGGATGGAAACGAGTCTGGAGATCTGATGAGGGAAGTTCCGCTCAAGGCCGGACCTGGGTGCGGCTCAAGCGCCGCTGAGCTTGCGATCTCCGTGGCTGGGTTAATCTTCCCATCCTCGGATGAAGTGACATGCTCTGGATCCAAGGCCAGAGTTGTTGTAGGTGTTACCCCTTGTACGGGGGTTGATGACAGATCTAGGTCATGCTCATCATGGTGGCAAGGAGCAGCTGCCATGGGTGCGAATCCGTTGAAGATCGAATCTCCACGGACATCGGCAACGTAGTTTAAGCTTCCAAACCTGATCTGATGACCAGTGGCATAGCTGTCAACCTACTCGAGGTGGCCTTCAGTGTTGGCGCAAAGCACGAAGCCGCCAAACACGAAGAGCTGGCAGGGGAGAAAAACTCCCTCGGTGGTAGCGTCATTGGTGACGAAGCAAGCCATTGATCCTTCCGCCGACGACATAGTGGAACTCTCAATGAAAGGACCAATATTGGTGTCAAAACCGGTAGATCTCGGGTAGGGGGTCCCGAACTATGCGTCTGAGGATCGATGGTAACAGGAGACAGGGGACACGTTGTTTACCCAGGTTCAGGCCCTCTCGATCGAGGTGATACCCTACTTCTTGCTTGATTGATCTTGAGGAATATGATTACAAGAGTTGATCTACCTCGAGATCGTAATGGCTAAACCCTAGAAGTCTAGCCTATGATTCTGTTATGATATCTGTCTCTACGGACTAAACCCTCCGATTTATATATGCATCGGAGAAACCTAGGGTTGTACATGATCACCTTGCAAAGGAAGCAAAGTATTACACTGGGACTCTAAACTTGCTATTTTTACACACGGGGAGTCCTATCCGGATACGACATATAGTCTTCATCAATAGTCTTCACGGTCCACCTGTCCGGCCAATAATGAATGATCTGGCCACATGAGGACCCCTTAATCTATGATCCCTCACCCTGGGCCTAAGCCACACATGTCGTTAGGCATGTTGGGTTAGGCCCCAAACTGTGCGTGGACACGTGGCAGCAGAGAGCTAAGGACACCGGTTTCGTCATGATGACATGTTGCTCCAACGTCCATTTTGCACAATTACTACGCGTTATGGGATCGTGGGGCTTCTGCAGTTACGATAAAAACGGTAACTTTCTGAAGCGTCGTGCCTCTGCTCCGTCTTTCCCTTCCTTAAGAAAAGGAAAAGCCAAACGACATGACCCAACTGCTTCTTGCCCCCCTCCCCCATCTCCTTCTTCCACAAGCCAAGCAACAGCTCCTTCTTTCGCCCTCACTTCCACCGCCGTCTCCTCTCATCGAACCTCCTTCCCTTCCGCGTTGCGCTGCCGATATGGGGAAGAAAGCCACGAAGAAGAAGAAGCAGAAGTCCACGGCGACGGAGGCCGCCGCTGAGGGGAGTAAGAGGGTGGTAGAGCTGAACAAGAAGCAAAGCGAGGACGTCATCTTTACTCCATCGAATCTGAGCAGCCCCGTCCTCCAAGTGAGGTATGGATATATGTGGGGGAGAGTTGTCAAAAAGGGGCATGGAGCACCCGTAGTCTATGCGGGGCAGGACAATCCGCAAAACTCTTACCATTTCTTCTGCGCTTATTTCATCTGTGGCCTCTGTCCTCCTTTCTTTGAATTCTTTGAGGCAATTATGAACATCTATGGGTTCCACCTCCTTGAATTTACGCCAAATGCAATGGCGACCATGGACATTTTTGCGCATTTGTGCGAGAACTTTGTCGGAGTCTAGCCCAATGTGGATCTATTCCAGCACTACTTTGTCCCATGGGTGGAGAGCAAAGTCAACCGTTCTGGGATTATTAGTTGGATGCCACGCACGACGAGGAGTTTGGGATTTCATCCCTAGATTCCAACACGAGAGGTGGAAAGAATGGAGGGGAGACTGGTCCTGGATATAGGGGAAGGAACTCCCCGAGTTTTGTGAAGCACGGAATGAGTGTGTTGTGCGCAGCAAGGCATGGAGTGCCTGAGGCCTTATCGAGGACAGGATGCGCCCGGCAATCAATAGGGTCACTCGACTAGTGGCTGTCGGGTTAACTATCGAGCATGTGGGGGCGCATTTCCTTCTCCGCTGCATCTCACCACAGCAGGAAAGGGATAGGCCTGTGTGGCTGTATGGAGACGCAAGAAAAAGGATGAGGTTGCTGCCGGGGCTGGCAAACAACGTGTCAGTCTATGGCCATGGCTGGCTGTGCGACCAGTTGTTCGGCCATTTTGAATTGTTCAAGCTCCCAGCAACTGTCGTCCCTCCGAACATCAACTCCGCCCGGGATTAGATACTGAAGTCGATGTCGGAATGCAATGCGGAGGGAGTGTCAAGCAGTTGGCAGCTACCCACTCTGGATGAAGAGCTTGAATGATCGAATTCCCTGGTGAAGAGGGCCACCAGGGTTGAAACTTGAATGTACAAGCACACCTCGGCTGCGGAGGTGGTATACATTTTGAAGAGAGTCGAGGAGACAAGGCAATCCACCTCGCAGAGGCGGAGAAAGCTGGGAAGGGCAAGGGGAAAGCTGAGGGCAGGGGCCCTTCCCCAAGTGACGTGCAATCCACGGAGGAGGCTATCGGGGAAGGGCGTGTCGAGGATATTTTTGCCAGCTGGATGCTTTAGCCACGGCAGCAAAGGAGCTTCAGGAGCAGGAGAAGGAGGAAGGAGAGGAGGATACCGGTGATATGGCTGAGCTCGAGGAGTGGCTAGCAGCTGGGCTGTAATCCCCCGAGCCAGACCTTGAGCAGCGCACGCGCAGGCGCGCTACTGCTCGAGGGGCAGCGGCCCCCGTTCCTCCCGCCAAGAGGGTGAAGAAGACCAGCGCCAAAGCTACTAAGGTTGAGGTGTCGTGTCGCCAATATCCTCGTCTCGCGCAGGCCAAGGACCCCTCCACCAAGCGTCCGGTGAATGTGGAGGTGGAGTCCAGCTCCCACTCCGGCACGAGCTCCTCGCAGAGATCGTCTTCCTCAGAGCCTCCGGCGCCATGGCAAGCGCCGATTCTGCCGGGGAGCCCTGCTTCCCCAGCATCGAAGAGAAGACATGAGTATCCACCTCCCGTGGAGTTCAAACCTGAACTCCATGCTTATCGCCAAAGAGTAAGGAGGATCCCCCCCTTTTCTATGAGTAGCTTGCATACTTGATGTTTATAATTGACTTCTTATTCTTGTTGCCGGCAGGGGAGTGGAGGAGGACACAGAGACCCTTGTCCACCATCCTCGGAAAAGGCTCCGGTATCTTGGATCATTGGAGAGCGTGGAGAGCTCCGCCTTGGCAAGGGCCGGTGTGGACGACCCTATGTTGAGGCCCCAACCCAGCCCCCAGCTTGAGAGCGGTGGCTCGGTCTATCCCGTCGGAGGTAACGGGGATGACCTGCATATCTTCCCTACTGGAGGGAGAGGCGAGGTGTCTCAAGGCGAGTTCTTCCCTGAGGGACACGCCTCCCTTGCCACTCAATTCGAAGAGGCACCTCCGAAACTGCTGACGATCGAGACAACCATGGCAGAAATTGGAGTCCATGGCCCGGCACCAACTGCTGCTGGGGAAATAGAGGTTTCCGCCCGGTAGACTCCTCCGGGTACCTTGCTTATCCTCTTCTCCCCCCCTTATTTTGACTGATCCTTCCATATGCAGCTTCCCAACCTGAAGAGGCGGACCCACTGGAGTTGGCGGTGGACATCGGAAGGGCCGCTGCAGATGAGGCAGCGGGACTTGTTGCTGCCGAGGGACAGGAACTCGCTGTCGGGGATGCCCAAAGTTCTTTGGCGGTAATGGTGCACTCCTCAGAGGACGTCCCGATAGGCGGAGCGGTCATCGAGATGAATGTCACAACCCTAGTTCTGGTATGCACTAGGCTAGCTTTGGTGTTTGCATCTTGTTTAAATATTCAAATGAAATTGAAATGGGGACATGTGAAAGCCTCAGGAATCTTTTTGAAGATGACCCAGTTAAAATTTGCTCCAAAAGGGTCCAAGAAAATGTTCATGTTTCTCTCTAAAAATATTGGTCAGAGGTAAAATTCAAACCAATATTTTTAGGAGCTCATAAATATTTATTTTGGGCATTTGGAATTAATGCAATAATTATTCGCATTGGATATATGTTTATTATATTATTAATATATGTCCAATAATTCTGGAAACTTGTGAGGGGCTTGGATTAATTCCTTAGGTCCCTGCAACTTGTCAGAAGAATTTAAATGATTTAGTTTAAATCAAAACAAATGACAGAAATAGAAACTAAAATTAAAAAGGAGAGAGTTTTTACCTGGGCCTTGCCTGGTGGCCACCTGGCCCAACCGCTGTGCGGCCTAGTCGGACTAGCCCACCAGCGCCGTCATCCTCCTGGCGCCAGTCGGCTGGCGTGTGGTCGACGTGCGCGCACGGCGAGAGCGCCACGCCACCAGCTCCCTGCCTGCGTCCCTGGGACAACGCCACGCTGCGATCCTTCTCTTCGGAGCCGTCCGGATCGAGCTCTCCCCATCACTCGCCCTGCCTCGCTCTCCCTTGCTCTCTCTCTCTCATGGCCAAACACTGCCGTTGCTGCCGTTCGTCGTTGCTGTGCCCACAGCCACAGCCTCGCCCCTCCGACTAGTCCACCAGCTCCGCCATGTCGCCTGCTACCTCCCCGTCGAGCTATGTGTCGTCGGAAGCCCCGTGGAGTCCTCACCACAGTTGTCTTCATGACCGGCCGCCGGAGATCCCCTCCGCCGCCCTGCTCGCTCCAGCCCTCCTCCGAGCTCGCCGTCTGCACCGTTGAATCCGCTGTGAGCTTCCGCGTCGAACCCCCTTCTTTCCCCCTCGTTTGCGCTCTCCAGCTCTGCTCCCTGCCACGGCCGTATCTCCTTGCCGCCAGAACCACCGTAGCTTGCTCCCAAGCGCGTCAACGTCTTCGCCACATCGCCAGGAGCCCGTTGACCCCTCGGCTAGCCCCCCGTGCCCCGCAGCCTTGTGCCCGCTCGAGCCGTGCTCTGGCCGCCGCCGCGAGCTCTGCTCCGGGGAGCCCCGACCACCCCACGGCCTCCTGCGAGTTCCTTTGGATGCGCGCGAAACTGGGCGTTGCTCCTGTGGTCTCCGCCGTCCGAATGGTCGCCAGAGTGGCGTTTCCGAATCCCTCCGCCGTGTCTGCGGACGCCGGCGTCGAGCCGCCGGCAGGTCAACCCCGTCTGACCAGGGGTTTGACCTCCCCTGGTTCACTGACGCGTGGGCCCAGCCTGCCAGGTGATTAGCTTAAGGCTAATCACCAGCCAACTAACCCCTGAGACACTGACAGTGGGCCCCAGCACCACTAACCCTTTTAATTAGTTTCGTTTTAAACCTCTATTAGCCCTCTGTCACTCACGTGTGGACCCCACACGTCAGGTTTTGACTTTAGTCAGCGCTGCTGACATGCTAACGTAGGCATGATGCAGTGCTGACGCAATAAATGATTTTTTGGGATTATTTAATTCAGGAAATTCCAGAAAATTGTTTAAACTTCAAAAAATCAAAGAATTTCAACCGTAGCTTAGATTGAAATATTTTATATATGAAAAATTATCAGAAAAATTCAATCTATCCATCTGTACTAGTTTCAGGCATGACAAAAGAAGTGATACCTACTGAATATTTGAAAACACATAAATGGCATCTTTAAATGCTTAAGTTTGGAGTTGCATTTGAACCCTTTGTTCCAATGGACTTCACCCATATGAATGCTAGTTGCATTAGCTCAAACAACATCACATATTCATGCCATGTTCATGCATCATATTTTTGCATATGCTTGTGTTTGATTGTCGGCACCGTCCTTCTAGATAAGTCCAGCTCCGGAGACCGTTCCTGAGTACCTGTCAGAGGAGCAATGCTCTACCATTGTTCTACCAGGCAAGCAAACTCCCTTGTTCATTCTTATACAGTCCCTCTCTCGCTCCTGCTCTCTGTTATTGCATTAGGACAACAACGACTCAACTGCTACTTTTTGCCGCGGTAGTTGAACCCATTCCCCTGCATGACCTGTCATTGCCACAGTAAATAGTTGAAACCCACTAGCATGTGTAGGAGTTGATTGAGCCATGTTGTGTTCCTACCATGCCATGCCTACTATTGCTTAGAGTGTGTCAGGTCTTACTCATTGGGAATGAATTGGAGGGCAATGCTATGTTTTGATGCTGAGAGTCAAGTGTGTGAACACGATTTGGTAAAGGTAGCGGTGAGAGGCCATGTAGGAGTACATGGTGGGTTGTCTCACTGGAACCGTCCTTAAGAACTGAGTTTTGTGTATGTTGTTCAATGACTAGCTACTACCACATATTGGGTTCCGGTAACTCGACCCCTCTCGACTTATTAATCAACATGATCTCTATCCAGGAGTTGCAACTAGTTTGTGGTGTTTGTAGGAAATGCTAGTATTCTACCAAGTGGCACCCGGCCAGGTGGGCTTGGGACAGACTAGGCACCATGGCATGGTGTACCAAGCGTAGATCAATCCGGCGAGGTGGGCTTGGGAAGCATGCGCACATCGTTTGGGGCCGTGAGCGACACCCCGGCCAGATCTCCTTGCGGATGGAACCCGAATAGGCAATAAACCTGGACTAGAGTCTTGTGTGGTTAGTCAGGTCATGGCCGACACCCTCGTCAGGCTTCCGCTTGAAGGTTGCCGAGATTCATGACGTGTACATGGCGGTAAGTGGTGAGAGCGTGTGTGAAGAAGTACACCCCTGCAGTGTTAACATGATCTATTCGAATAGCCGGGTCTACAGTTATGGACTTCTTGGATGCTTACGTGGTACATAGACAACCTGAAATGGATATCTAAAATACTCAAGACAAGTGTGAGTGCTATGGATGGCCTTCTCGTAGGGAGACGGGTATGAATCCATAGTGGTGAATTGTGTGGTGATTAGTGGACTCGTGTGCGCCACCTCAAAGAGTTACCAGCAGTCGTAGTACAGGATAGTCACTGAGTCAAAGCTGGCTTGCTGCAACTAAACCCCACTTTGCCTTCTTGATACAAGTGCATGTATGATAGGATCTGATCTAAATCTTGCTGAGTACCTTTGTACTCATGTTTGCTTAATTTATGTTTTGCAGATTAGACTTATGTC
This sequence comes from Secale cereale, assembly GCA_902687465.1. Taxonomy (NCBI): domain Eukaryota; kingdom Viridiplantae; phylum Streptophyta; class Magnoliopsida; order Poales; family Poaceae; genus Secale; species Secale cereale. The sequence continues at coordinate 282,566,015 of LR738712.1, forward strand.
TCACTAGTAATTGTGCTTGGACTTCGACAAGTAGCTTGTTACGTCTGCTACGATCTTGTATGAGTGTTGTAGATAGTCAGGCTCTTCAGCCTTTTTCATTTGTAGTTGTCTGTACTCAGACATGTTATGCTTCCGCATGTTGCTTGTATGCTCTGAATGTTGGGTCATGAGACCCATGTTTGTAATATCTGGCTCCTCGTAGCCTAATGAATAAATACTTTGTTTCATAGTGTCTTGTTTTGATGCCATGTTGTATTTACACATATCGAGCATATTGTGTGTATGTTGTTGAAATGCTTGATATGTGTGGGATCCGACAACCTAGTTGTTTCCTCTTGGTAGCCTCTTTTATGGGTAAATGTCTCCTAGTGCTTCCACCGAGCCATGGTAGCTTGCTACTGCTCCGGAACACTTAGGCTTGCCAGCATGTGTCCTTCTTCGTTCCTGTGTCTATCCCTTTGAGGAAATGTCATGCGTTGTTCCTTTAAGTCCTTGTAGCTTGCTACGACTTGGGTTCATACGTTGATGACTGACACGTTCGTTGCTGGGTCATGTATGCCTGTCCCCGTAAGTTAGTGCCACCTTGGGTTTATAACTAGTCATGTCGGCCTGGGTTTTCTGTCATATGGATGCTAGCGACACTATCATATACATGAGCCAAAATGCACAAACGGTCCCGGGCCAGGTAAGGTGGCATCCGTGGGGATACCGTGCGTGAGGCCGCAAAGTGATATGATGTGTTACATGCTAGACCGGTGTGACTTAGGATCGGGGTCCTGACAGCTTTGGTATCAGAGCGCGTGTAGGATTACTAAGCCAAACTGGTCGAAGTTGAGTCTAGAAATTCTTTAGTTATAAAAGGGAATTGATTGTGGAAGGGAACGTAAGGCTCTTTTTACTCCTTATACCTCATGTCTTCTGATCTGAGTCATCCTACCTTTCCTACGGGGTTAAGGAACAAGGCTTTCTCTTCCATCTATCAGGATCACGAGTTACTACTCCGTAGTCCCATAGGATTGGTTGATCAGAGTCATACTCCTGTTTTCAAGTTCTTCCGGTGTAGTTCGTTTATTACTATCACAGAACCTTGAGTGATGATTTTGAGTTGTTGTACTACCCCTTTGTTAGCAGGATGTCTCATTCTGAGCATTTTACTACCGTTATGCTGCCGGAATTGTCCTAGTAGTTCGAGAGATACTAACTTCTTGCTCTACCTTATGCATCCTATAGTTGATGATGATTCCGTCCTCGGTTTCGTTTCTCAGGATGTCTTCAGTTAAGCGAAGCTCAGTTTCTCGTTGACAGAACCACGGAGGTGGTAGGGATGAGGAGGATCCTCCCAACCAGCCTTCATTGGCAGAGTTAATGTTAGAGATGGAGAGAAACAAGCGTGAGTCTAACCACTTGTTGGCACGTATTGAGGAGAACACCGCACATCAGTGCAAGGAGTCAACAACCATCCATGACTTCATTGGTCTGAAACTACCCACCTTCCATCATCCCATTGAGCGACTTGATGCAGATGACTGGCTCCGTAGTATCACACACAACCTGCGTTCCGCGAACGTAGCCGAAGGTGACAAGGTCACCTATGCCACATATCACCTGGAAGGTCCTGCTAGTCTTTGGTGGCAGAACTATGAGGCCATGATTCCAGCAGGCCAGATTCCTACCTAGAGAGAAGAGTTATGTAGTCTTACCCAGGCTAAGATGGCTATTGATGCTTATAGTAGAGAGTTTGAGAACCTCGCCTGCTATGCTACAAAGGAGGTGTCCACAGACGACAAGAAGCAGGCTAGGTTTCGGAAGGGTCTCAACCCCAAGTTGCGTCGTGATCTCCACTTTCATCATTGTAATACATTCCAAGCTCTTGTGAACAAGGCCATTAGCGCAGAGACAACTTAGCTCACTTACGGAGTCTCGTAAGCACACCCTTGATTTGGGATCTTCCTCCGGTTCTAGTTCCCAGAAGCGTCGAATTTGGGTTCCGAACTCTGTTCTTCCACCCGGTTATACACCGAGGCCATCTTATGTGGTACCTCATCCAGTTCAGCAGTATGCTCTACCCAGGCCTATTGGTGGACCGTCTGCCAATGCGGGTCCACGTCCTACCTCCAGGATTTGTTACAAGTGCGGAGAGCCAGGCCACATTGCCCGTAATTGCACTCAGACCCGTGTTGCTCCACCCCAGTCCGAGAAATCTGTTGGCCGTGATAAGCCATCACGCAAGATGATCAGTGTCAAGTCAGTTCCCACTGAACATGGACGTGTGCATCACGTCTCAGCCAAAAACGCTCATGATGATCCAGATGTCGTTCTTGGTACACTCCTTGTCAATTGTCATCCGACATCCGTTCTGTTCGATACTGGAGCATCTCATTCTTTCATTTCCGAAAGTTATGCCCGCTTGCATGACATGTCATTGTGTGATATGCCCTCCCCACTACTGATTCAAACTCCTGGATCCAAATGGCAAACTTCTAGTGTAAGCCATGGTAATGAAATCCTTTTTGACAGACTTGTGTTCCTTGCATCACTTGTAGCCCTCAAGTCTTCAGATATTAATATCATCTTGGGTATGGACTGGATGACAGCTCATCATGCCAAGATAGATTGGTACACTAGGTATGTTCAGCTTACACACCCATCTGGCAAGATAGTCACTGTCACCACTAGAGTTGCAAAGCGTCAACTCTATTCCCTTAATGCCAGCCCTGTCCCAGACCTTGAAGATATCCCGATAGTCCGAGACTTTCTGGACGTCTTTCCAGAGGAACTGCCAGGTGTTCCACCTGACAGAGATGTAGAGTTTGTTATAGATCTTATCCCAGGAACCGCTCCAATCTCTAGGATACCTTACAAGATGGCACCCTTAGAACTAGCTGAGCTTAAGAAACAACTTGATGAGTCCTTGCAAAAGGGTTTCATTCTTGGGCTTGCCCCGTACTCTTCGTCAAGAAGAAGGATGGTACGGATCGGATGGTTGTAGATCATTGTCCCGTTAATTTGGTCACGTTAAAGAACAAGTATCCGCTTCCCAGGATCAACGACCTGTATGATCAGCTCGCTAGATCCTCAGTCTTGTCCAAGATGGATTTGAGGTTAGGCTACCATCAAATCAAGATTAGAAATGGGGACATTCCTAAGACGGCTTTTGTGACTCGTTATGGCCAGTATGAGAACACCGTCATGTCCTTTGGTCTAACAAATGCTCCAGCCACTTTCTCCCGCTTGATGAACTCGATCTTCATGGAGTACTAAGATAAGTTCGTTGTGGTTTACCTCGATGATATTCTTATTTACTCGAAGAACGAGGAAGAGCATGCCGAACATCTTAGACTTGTGTTAGAAAAACTCAGAGAGCACCGCCTTTATGCCAAGTTCTCCAAGTGCGAATTTTGGTTGCCAGAAGTGACCTATCTCGGCCACGTAATCTCTGGTAAGGGCATTGCTGTCAATCCCGAGAGAGTTTAGGCCGTTCTTGATTGGACTCCACCTGAAATAGTTAAACAAGTTAGGAGTTTCCTTGGTCTAGCCAGTTATTGTTGCCGCTTTGTTGAGAACTTCTCTAAAGTGGCCAAACCTCTCATGGAACTTCTCAAGAAAGATAAAAAATTTGAGTGGTCCTCATAGTGTGAGCACAGTTTTAAGGAACTGAAAAGACGCCTGACTTTTGCTCCCATACTTGTGCCACCGGATTTCACTAAGGACTTTGTTATCTATTGTGATGCCTCAAGACAGGGACTAGGTTGCATTCTTATGCAGGATCGTTATGTGATTGCCTATGCATCTCGACAGTTGCATCCACATGAGGAAAATTATCTTACACATGATCTAGAGTTTGCAGCCGTAGTCTATGCACTAAAGACCTGGGGACATTACCTTCTTGGTAAACGTTGCGAGATCTACACCGATCACCAGAGTCTCAAGTATATCTTCACCCAACCAGATTTGAACCTTAGGGAAAGACGTTGGTTGGAGTTGATTTCAGATTACGACTTAGGGATTACTTACACCCCAGGCAAGGCCAATGTCATGGCTGATGTATTGAGTCGTGAGTCCTATTGCAACAATCTCATTTTGCAGCAGGGCCAACCACTTCTCCATGAGGAATTATGTAAGCTTAACCTTCACATTGCTCCTCACGGATTCCTTTCTACCTTGGTGGCAAAACCTACTCTTGTGGATGATATCATAGAAGCCCAGAAGCATGATACAGGGATTGCCCGGATCAACAGAAACATTAAGAAGGGAGTTGGTGGATGTTTCTCTATAGATGATCGAGGTGTTGTTCTCTTCCAGAACCGCCTGGTGGTTTTCAAGAAGCAACATCTTCGGCAATTGATCCTTCAGGAGGCTCATGAATCACCTCTCACGATCCATCCTGGTAGTACAAAGATGTATCAAGACCTACGCCAGAGGTTCTTTTTGACTAGGATGAAGAGAGAAATCACTCAGTTCATTACTAACTATGACGTTTGTCGTCGCGTTAAGGCAGAGCATCAAAGACCTGTTGGCACCCTTCAGCCTCTATCTATTCCTGAGTGGAAATGGGATAAAGTTGGTATGGACTTCATCACTCGCTTTCCCAGGACCAAGAGAGGGAATAATTCTATGTTCGTAGTCATTGATCGTCTCTCCAAAGTGGCTCACTTCCTACATGTTCGAGAGAGTATCACTGCTAGTCAGCTCGCTGACTTGTATATTTCTCGAATAGTGTCACTTCATGGTGTTCCACTAGAGATCAATTCAGACCGTGGTAGTCTTTTCACTTCTCATTTCTGGGAGAGTTTCCAAACTGCCATGGGCACCCATCTTTCCTTCAGTACCACTTTCCACCCTCAGTCAAGTGGTCAGGTGGAACGGGTCAACCAAATTCTTGAAGACATGCTTAGAGCTTGCGTTATCTCGTTCGGTATGGATTGGGAGAAATGTCTTCCTTTTGCCGAGTTTGCTTATAACAATAGCTACCAATCCAGTCTCAAGAAAGCTCCTTTTGAGATTCTTTATGGACGAAGATGTCGAACACCCTTGAACTGGTCAGAAACCGGTGAAAGACAATTCTTTGGACCGGACATGATCCAAGAGGCAGGAGAGCAAGTTCGCATCATTTATGAGAATTTGAAAACAGCCCAGTCTCATCAAAAGAGCCACTATGATCGTCATCATAAGGAAGTGGCTTATGAGGTTGGCAACAAAGCTTACCTTCGGGTTACTCCTTTGAAGGGTACCCATCGTTTCGGTATCAAGGGCAAGTTGTCTCCTTGTTACATTGGTCCTTTTCGCATTCTCGCTAAACGAGCAGAGGTGCCTACCAGTTGGAACTACCCCCACATCTTTCTCGAGTTCATGATGTCTTCCACGTCTCTCAACTCAGGCGTTGCTTCTCGGATCCCATCCGTTGAGTGGACCACGAAACGCTTGATCTCCAAGATAACCTCACATATCGGGAGTACCCCGTTCGCATTCTGGATCAAGCAGAGCGTGTCACTTGACGTCATAACATCAAATTTCTCAAGGTTCAGTGGTCTCATCATTCCGAGAGAGAAGCTACTTGGGAGCGAGAAGATCGTCTCCGACTGGAGTACCCCACTTTCTTTCCGCCGACTCCTGAATCTCGGGACGAGATTCTTTTGAGTGGGGGCGAGTTGTCACAACCCTAGTTCTGGTATGCACTAGGCTAGCTTTGGTGTTTGCATCATGTTTAAATTTTCAAATGAAATTGAAATGGGGACGTGAGAAAGCCTCAGGAATCTTTTTGAAAATGATCCAGATAAAATTTGCTCGAAAAGGGTCCAAGAAAATGTTCATGTTTTTCTCTAAAAATATTGGTGAGAGGTAAAATTCAAACCGATATTTTTAGGAGCTCATAAATATTTATTTTGGGCATTTGGAATTAATGCAATAATTATTTGCATTGGATATATATTTATTATATTTTTAATATATGTCCAATAATTCTGGAAACTTGTGAGGGGCTTGGATTAATTCCTTAGGTCCCTCCAAATTGTGAGAAGAATTTAAATGATTTAGTTTAAATCAAAACAAATGTTAGAAATTGAAAATAAAATAAAAAAGGAGAGAGTTTTTACTTGGGCCTTACCTGGTGGCCACCTGGCCCAACCGTTGTGCGGCACAGCCGGACCAGCCCACCAGCGCCGTCGTCCTCCTGGCGCCAGTGGCGTGTGGTCGACGCACGCGCACGGCGAGACCGCCACGCCACCAGCTGCCTGCATGCGTCCCCGGGACAGCACGACGCCGCGATCCTTCTCTTCGGTGCCGTCCGGATCAAGCTCTCCCCCTCACTCACCCTGCCTCCCTCTCCCTCGCTCTCTCTCTCTATCTCTCACGGCCGAACACTGTCGTCGCCACCGTTCGTCGTTACTGCGCCCACAGCCACAGCCTCGCCCCTCCGACTAGTCCACCAGCTCCGCCACATCGCCCGCTACCTACCCGTCGAGCTGTGCGTCGCCGGACACCCCGTGGAGTCCTGACCGCCGTCGTCTTCATCACCAGCCGCCGGAGATCCCCTCCGCCGCCCTGCTCGCTCCGGCCCTCCTCTGAGCTCGCCGCCTGCACCGCTGCATCCGTTGTGAGCTTCCGCGTTGAACCCCCCTTATTTCCCCCTTGTTTGCGCTCTCCAGCTCTGCTCCCTGCCATGGCCGTAGCTCCTTGCCACCGGCCATGTCGCCGCCGTGGCTAGAGCCACCATAGCTCACTCCCGAGCACGTGACCGTGTTCGCCACATCGCCAGGAGCCCGTTGAGCCCCTCGGCTAGCCCCCTGTGCCCCGTAGACTTGTGCCCGCTCGAGCCGTGCTTCGGCGGCCGCCGCGAGCTCTGCTCCGCGAGCCATGACCACCCCATGGCCTCCCACGAGTTCCTTTGGATGCGCACGAGCCTGGGCGTTGCTCCGGTGGTCTCCGCCGTCCGAATGGTCGCCGGAGCGGCGTTTCCGAACCCCTCCGCCATGTCTGTGGACGTCGGCATCGAGCCGCCGGTAGGTCAACCCCGTGTGACCAGGGGTTTGACCTCCCGTGGCTCACAGACGCGTGGGCCCGGCCTGCCAGGTGATTAGCTTAAGGCTAATCACCAGCTAACTAACCCCCTGAGACACTGACAATGGGCCCCAGCGCCACTAACCCTTTTAATTAGTTTAGTTTTAAACCTCTGTTAGCCCTCTTTCACTGACGTGTGGACCCCACACATCAGCTTTGACTTTAGTGAGCGCTGCTGACTTGCTGACGCAGGCATGATGCAGTGCTGATGCAATAAATGATTTTCTGGGATTATTTAACTCAGGAAATTCCAGAAAATTGTTTAAACTTGAAAAAATCACAGAATTTCAACCGTAGCTGAGATTGAAATATTTTATATATGGAAAATTATCAGAACGATTCAATCTATCCATCTGTACTAGTTTCATGGATGACAAAAGAAGTTATACGTATTGAATATTTGAAAACACATAAATGGAATTTTTAAATGCTTAAGTTTGGAATTGCATTTGAACCCTTGGTTCAAATGGACTTCACCCAAATGTATGCTAGTTGCTTTAGCTCAAACAACATCACATATTCATGCCATGTTCATGCATCATATTGTTGCATATGCTTGTGTTTGATTGTCGGCGCCGTCCTTCTCGATAGGTCCAGCTCCGAAGACCGTTCCAGAGTACCTGTCAGAGGAGCAGTGCTCTACCGTTGTTCTACCAGGCAAGAAAACCCCCTTGTTCATTCCGATACAGTCCCTCTCTCGCTCCTGCTCTCTGTTATTGCATTGGGACAACAACGACTCAACTGCTACTTTTTGCTGCGTTAGTTGAACCCATTCCTCTGCATGACCTGTCATTGCCACAGTAAATAGTTGAAACCCACTAGCAATGTAGGAGTTGATTGAGCCATGTTGTGTTCCTACCATGCCATGCCTGCTATTGCTTAGAGTGTGTCAGGTCTGATTCATTGGGAATGAATTGGAGTGCAATGCTATGTTCTGATGCTGAGAGTCAAGTGTGTGAACAAGATTTGGTAAAGGTAGCGGTGAGAGGCCATGTAGGAGTACATGGTGGGTTGTCTCACTGGAAGTGTCCTTAAGAACCGAGTTCTGTGTATGTTGTCCAATGACTAGCTACTACCACACATTGGGTTCCGGTAACTCGACCCCTCTCGACTTATTAATCAACATGATCTCTGTCCAGGAGTTGTTACTAGTTTTTGTTGTTTGTAGGTAGTGCTAGTAGTCTACCAAGTGTCACCCGGCCAGGTGGGATGGGGATAGACTAGGCACCGTGGCACGGTGTACCAAGCGTAGATCCATCCGACGAGGTGGGCTTGGGAACCCCGCGCGCATCGTTTGGGGTCGTGAGCGACACCCCGGCCGGATCTCCTTGCGGATGGAACCCGAATAGGCGATAAACCTGGACTAGAGTCTTGTGTGGTTAGTCAGGTCGTGGCCGACACCCTCGCTAGGCTTCCGCTTGAAGGTTGCAGAGATACACGACGTGTACATGGTGGTAAGTGGCGAGAGCGTGTGTGAAGAAGTACACCCCTGCAGGGTTAACATGATCTATTCGAATAGCCGGGTCCAGGGTTATGGACTTCTTGGATGCTTACGTGGTACATAGACAACCTGAAGTGGATACTCTAAAATACTCAATACAAGTATGAGTGCTATGGATGGCCTTCTCATAGGGAGACGGGGATGAATCCATAGTGGTGTATTGTGTGGTGATTAGTGGACTCGTGTGCGCCACCTAAAAGAGTTACCAGCAGCCGTAGTACAGGATAGCCACTGAGTCAAAGCTGGCTTGCTGCAACTAAACCCCACTTTGCCTTCTTGATACAAGTGCATGTATGATAGGATCTGATGTAAGTCTTGCTGAGTACCTTTGTACTCATGTTTGCTTAATTTATGTTTTGCAGATGAGACTTTTGTCTCACTAGTAGTTCCGCTTGGACTTCGACAAGTAGTTTGTTACCTCAGCTACGATCTTGTACGAGTGTTGTAGATAGTCAGGCTCTTCAGCCTTTTTCATTTGTAGTTGTCTGTACTTAGACATGTTATGCTTCCGCATGTTGCTTGTATGCTCTGAATGTTGGGTCATGAGACCCATGTTTGTAATATCTGGCTCCTCAGAGCCTAATGAATAGATACTTTGTTTCATAGAGTCTTGTTGTGATGCCATGTTGTATTTACACATATTGAGCATATTGTGTGTATGTTGTTGAAATGCTTGATATGTGTGGGATCCGACAACCTAGTTGTTTCCTCTTGGTAGCCTCTCTTATGGGGAAATGTCTCCTAGTGCTTCCACTGAGCCATGGTAGCTTGGTACTGCTCCGGAACACTTAGGCTGGCCGGCATGTGTCGTTCTTCGTTCCTGTGTCTGTCCCTTTGGGGAAATGTCACGCGTTGTTCCTTTAAGTCCTTGTAGCTTGCTACGACTTGGGTTCATACGTTGATGACCGACACGTTTGTTGTTGGGTCATGTATGCCTGTCCATGTAAGTTAGTGCCACCTTGGGTTTATAACTAGTCATATCGGCCGGATTCTCTGTCATATGGATGCTAGTGACACTATCATATACGTGAGCCAAAATGCGCAAATTGTCCCGGGCCTGGTAAGGTGGCACCCGTGGGGATACCATGTGTGTGGCCGCAAAGTGATATGATGTGTGACATGCTAGACCGGTGTGACTTAGGATCAGGGTCCCGATAATGAAGGTCCCACTCCAGGCCATGGCCCCATTCCCCGTCATCGGGGCCGCCGCTGCGACACCGCCATCCTCATCGAGCACGACAGTCGTTGCCTGGGGCCGAAGCAACCAGCCTATCCATGATGACGGACGCTGATCTTGATGAAGAGCTTCTGCACCTCCTGGCCCCACTCAACTAAGGGGTGGAAGAGGCCGACAACTCTTCCTCCGCTGCCATGGACTCAGCTTTCATGGAATCCATAGCGGTGGGTGTGAAGGAGATGCAGGCCCGACACCACCAGAGGTGGAAGGCGCTCAAGGAGCGGCATGATTCTGCCACCAAGGTGGACCAAAAGCTGGGGGACAAGTGCATGAAGCTGTGCGGGTGGAACGACAAGCAGCTTAATGTAATCATAAGGCAGCAGTAGATGCTCCAGATGACCAGAAAAGATGCCATGGCCCACGAGGTGCGTCTGGCGGACAACAACGCATCCTTGGATGCCAGGGAGCGGGAGATCTCTCTCTGGGAGGAAAATCTCGAGGGCACTCTCCGTGCCAAGGATGAATGTCTGGAAACTCTTGTGCAGCAGCAAACCAAGGAGTTGGAGGACAAGCATAGGGCTGCACTGGATGCTCTTGCCGACAACTATGCTGCCCAACTAAAGAAGCTTACTCATGAGCAGGTTGTTGTGTTTGACGCCAAGGATGAGCTTGATAAGCGGGTGGCGAAGTTGGGTGAGGATCTCACCGGCAGCATCAAAGAGGCGAAGGTGCTTAAAGAGAAAACTCAGCAGGCCGAGACCCTCTTGGCTGATGTACAGTCGCAGCTCTCCTCTAGGACACAGAGCCTTGAAAGTGCCAATCTCAGCATCTCAGACTTGAAGGCAAGGATTGGCACACTGGAGCATTCAATGGAATCACTTGAGTCCCGCCAGCAGTTGCTGTCCAAGGATTTGGAGGCCGCCCAACTGTTGGGTTCTACCATAGGGTGCGTCGACTGCAAATTAAAATTTACCTACGCGGAGAACATCAAGGAACCTGCTAAGGGAGATGGATCACAGATCGTTACCACTAGACGCGTAGTGCCGTGCACCAGAAGTAGAGTTGGGGCAGCGTGTCTTTGGAGTCATCTTCTCCTCGTCGATCTCCCACGTAGCCGATCGGATCCCTCGAACAGGTTCGCCGGAGCGGTGCAAGTGAACCGCCTCTAATGGTATCCGCGCGTGCAGGAGGAACGTCGTGCGGCGGACTACTAGGTCCGAACACACATCCGGCGGTGAGTGGAGGTGGCTAGTTGCAACTCATGCAAAGCCCTAATAACGGCACGGAAGCGATCAACCAAATGAGTGTGCCGCACCTCCACTATATATAGGCATCTGTCGCGAGCTCAACACTTGGGCCTCGCACGGGCCCTAAAGCCCAAAGTATGTTCGGTCGGTATCCGAGTCCGAGTAGGACCAAGTCTGACTCGTGGAATCGGATCCAACCTCATAGGTTCCTTCCCTTAAGCGCGCGACCCCTTAGGTTCAAGTCGACTTGGTCGCAGGTCGGATCACCTTCGACCTATACGGTTGGTAGCGGCCTCTAGCAAGGCATGCCGACCACCAAGCGGACTATGAAGCTTGCTAGCGAACCTGTACAACATGTCACACTTCCATTCCCTTTGCCACATGATATATGTTGTCGGGCTCAAGGCGAGTCTGTCATCCTTGTCCTAGCCCAACCTCTTTCTTATTCTAGTGATGCCGACCCAAACCGGATTATCTCATAATACTTGTTGCATGGTCATGCTTATCCTGGCCGGATCACACGAGGGGCCCAGAGTATATCTCTCCTCATCGGAGGGGCAAATCCCATCTTACTCGACCACGTCATGCAGCATGGGTCTGGACAAGCCCAAAACTTACCTTTGTAACAACCCAATCATGGAGTAGCGTTTGGTCAGCCCAAAGCAAGTCTGTCACCATCCCGAGTACATGCATCATCACAGGTCTTAGGTCATAGAACGTATGTTGTACTAGAGACTCACATATGACATATCGTTGCGTCTCATAGTTGGGTCTGTCTGCCTCGGAGCTTATCTCGACTCGGATCCGACCACGTCGAATCCGACCAGACCTTTTCAAGTCCATATTATCCGGTTAGCATCCAATTCCACATGGCTAGTGAGACCGAGCCATCCACCATTTCATATGCTACTCTAGTCCGACGTGTGCCCACAGGTCACTTATGGCTAGGGACCATTTAGGATGTATCATACAACACAAGATCTCACAGACAAGTCACGTACTTTCCAACAAGTATCATAGATTACATCCAAGGACTATCGTTATTCATAAACACATAGGAAATATCATAATACATGATTGCCTCTAGGGCATATCTCCAACAGTCTCCCACTTGCACTAGAGTCAATCAAATAGACAACGTATGCCCATAGCTCTAACGTGCCTCTCATGCTTGGGTTGTGGAAGCCGCTTAGTTAATGGATCTACAACATTTGCATCTGTGTGAATTTTGCATAACTCTATATCGCCACTCTTTACAATCTTCCGTATCAGGTGATATTTCCGATCTATGTGTGTGGTCTTGTGGTGGTTCCTCGGCTCCTTGGCTTGTGGGATGGCACCAGAAGTATCACAATAAAGGTCCAACGGTTTCACCAAGGCTGGGAAAATGCCAAGATCATCCAGAAAGTTCTGTATCCAAACACCTTCCTTTGAAGCTTCACAAGCCGCAATGTATTCGGCTTTTGTGGTAGAATCAGCCACCGTATCTTGCTTGGAACTCGTCCAGCTCATTGCTCCTACGTTCATGACATACACGAATCCAGACTGTGATCGGCAATCATCTCTATCAGTTTGGAAACTAGCATCGGCCAAACCCTTTATGACGAGAAAATCCTCACCTCCATAAACTAGGAACATCTCTTTAGTCCTTTTCAGGTACTTTAGAATAGTCGTTACCGCCGCCCAGTGACTCTCACCTGGGTTCGCCTGGTGTCTACTTGTTAGGCTTATTGCAAAAGCTACATCAGGCCATGTACATATCATGGCATACATGATGGATCTGATTGCCGAAGCATACGAAATACTACTCATCCTGCTTCACTCATCAGATGTCGAAGGACTCTGAGTCTCGCTTAGCCTTATACCATGCGAGACAGGCAAGAACCCTTTCTTGGCCTCACTCATGTTGAACCACTTCAACACTTTATCAATGTACGTGCATTGGCTCAAGCCGAGCAGCCTCCTCGATCTATCTCTATAGATCTTAATGTCCAATATGTAAACCGATTCACCGATGTCCTTCATCGAAAACTTTCCATTCAATGATTCCTTGACCGAGTTCAGCATCGAAACATCATTTGCGATTAGCAAAATGTCATCCACATAATATCAAAAACACTATCGAGCTCCCACTCAACTGCTTGTATAAACAAGCATCCTCTTCGCTTTTGGTAAAACCGAGACCAGTGACGACCTCATCAAAATGAATGTTTCAACTCCGAGATGCTTATCTCAACCCATAAATGGATCTCTTGAGCTTTCATACCTTACTAGTGCTAGTCGGATCAACAAAACCCTCGGGATGTATCATATACACGTCCTCAATTAAATTTACGTGAAGGAAAGTCATTTTGACATCCATCTGCCATATCTCATAATTGAAATATGCAGCTATAGCTAGTATGATCCTCACCGACTTCAGCATCGCTACCAGCGAGTAAGTCTCATCATAGTAAATTCCTTGAACTTCTCCACAACCTTTAGTGACAAGCCGTCCTTTGTGGATCTGAACATTTCCATCCACATCGGTTTTCATCTTAAAGACCCATTTGCAACCTATGGCTTTTACGCCAGGTGGTGGATCAACCAAGTCCCAAACTTGATTTTCATCCAGGGACTTTAATTTGGACCTCATGGCCTCTAGCCATGCCTCAGAATCCGGGCTTACCATCGCTTCCGCATACATAGCCGGCTCGTCGCTTCCTAGCAACAACACATCACGTACTCTGTGCAATCTTTCTGACCTCCATGGTTCCGGTGCCGCTTCCACCTTGGGTTCCTTGACAGACTCCGGTGTGATCACATCACCCACCGAGTTGTCCCCAAGTGGTGCTCGAACTTCTTCGAGTTTGCACCTGCCTCCCACTAGCCTCTCGCCCGAGAAACTCTTTCTCAAGGAAGACCCTGTTTCGAGCAACAAACACTTTGTTCTCTTCGCGGTTGTAGAAGCTATATCCCAAGGTTTCCCTCGGATATCCCACGAATATGTATTTATCCAACTTAGGTGTAAGCTTATCTGACATAAGTCGTTTGACAAATGCTTCACAACCCCAAATCTTCAGAAAAGGCAAACTAGGACTTTTCCTAGTCCACATCTCATGTGGTGTCTTATCTACGAATTTAGATGGTACTCTGTTGAGTGTAAAAGCTGCAGTTTCTAGAGCGTATCCCTAGAATGACAAGGGTAAATCCGATTTGCTCATCATAGATCGAACCATGTCCAACAAGGTACGATTCCTCCGTTTCGACACGCCATTTCTCTGTGGTGTACCCAGAGGTGTGAGCTGAGGTACTATACCTCGACTTTTCAGATGATCATCAAACTCCTGGCTCATGTACTCACATCCACGGTCAGATCATAGAAGCTTTATAGTCTTGCCGAGCTGATTCTCTACCTCGTTCTGAAACTCTTTGAACTTTTCAAAAGTTTCCGACTTGTGCCTCATCAAGTGTAGCCACATCTACTCAAGTCATCGGTGAAAGTCACGAAGTACTAATAGCTACTTCTAGCAGTTGTCCTCATTGGACCACACACATTGCTATGTATAAGCTCCAACAGCTCAGACACCCTCTTGCAACTCTTTCAAAAAGGAGGCTTAGTCATCTTGCCGAACAACCATGATTCGCATGTCTTGAACGACTCGAAGTCGGAAAAAGTTAGGAGCCCATCACTATGGAGCTTCTTCATGCATTTAAGACTAATGTGTCCAAGCAGGCAATGCCATAAGTATGTCGGATTTATCTCATTAGGCTTATGCCTCTTGACATTCATATTATGGATAGGTTCCATTTCTAGATTCAAAATAAAAAGCACATCAATAATGGGTGAATAGCCGTGGAACAAAGCATTCAAAAATATCGAACAACCATTGTCCTTTAAATTGAATTAATAACCATGACTCATAAAACATGAGGCAGAAATAATGATTCCACTAAGTGCAGGAATGTAATAACAATTATTCAATTCCATAATGAATCCGGAAGGAAGCTGGAGCTGCATCGTGCTGACCTCCAACGTAGCAACTCTTGCTTTGTTGCCAACCCTGATGTCAATCTCCCCTTATGCCACACGCCCCTGCATCGGTTTGCAAATATGAACAACCGATCCGGTATCAAATACCCAAGAGCCACTAGGTATGTCAGCAAGCTAAATGTCTATAACATATGAAACAAGTGTACCTTTGCCAGAAGCAGCATTTTCGGCCTTCTTGCCATGCTCTGCAAGCCACCTGCTACAGTTCTTCTTCCAGTGACCGGTCTCCTTGTAGTGATAGCAAACGGTCTATGAGTTTGGTCCATACTTTGGCACTTCGGCGGAGATTGCCTTATCCGTGCCCTTTGCCTTAGCCTTTTTCTTAGACCAACTCTTCTTGAACTTAGTCGAGTTCTGCACCATCAACACTTGACGCATGCCTTTCTTTATATCAAGTTCTGCCACCTTAAGCATACCATGCAATTTAGTGAGCTTCTTAACCATGCCATGCATATGATAGTTCGAGATGAACGTCACATAGCTGGGCAGAAGAGAACCCAGAATTGCATTTGTCGCCAGCTCATCCAAGAATGGGAAGCCTAACCGATCCAAAGCTTGCACATATCCGATCATCTTGATCACATGTGGGCTCAGCGGATCACCTTCCTTCAACTTACAATCCATCAAGGATCGCCAGACGTTGAACCTTTCGGTCCTAGCCTTAACCCGAAACATGCTCTTGAGACTCTCGATCATATTGAGAGCCCCTACATCTTCAAAATGTTGTTGCAAATCGGGCTCCATACAGGCCAGCATGAGGCAGCTGATCTTGTTTGATTCATCAACGAGTTTCAGGTAGGCATTCCTGGTTGTGGCATTAGAAGTGTCAGCTGGTTCATCTGGAATTGGATCATCTAGAATATATTCCTTCTTATCATGCTTGAGAGCAATTCTCAAATTTCTATACCAGGTGGTAAAGTTTGTTCCAATAAGTTTATCATTTTCCAAGATTGATTTCAATGCAAAGTTGGGTTGAGCAGGTGGTGCCATTGATCTACAACAGAAAATATGGAATCACTAAGCAATGTGTTTATGTATAGTAATTAAAGCCTTAAACAGAAATACTCCCACTTAATTTAGCATCCCTCCGCAAACTCCCAGTGATTCAGGATCCGACTAGCACATGCGACTAGTGAGCTTTAGCATCACTGCTAGCCAACATGACTATCCAGTAAGCAACTCCTTGCTAATCGTATCTCTATACGACTCCTATTGGTCGAGTAGGTATCTCATACCCCGGCCCCGACCTCTTTTTCCACAAGGCCCAACACAGTTTTTATAGCCTTGTCAAGTTAACCTGATGCAGTGCATGCCCGTGTCCGACACGAACCCTTCAGTTCAAGGACACCTAGCAGCACCCCAATTTTATGAGCCCACTACTAGGCGTACTTGACGTTCGAAGGTGCAACATTGGGAATGTCAATTTACTTGATATTCACGAGGGATCTATCTACCATTCTCACATGCATAGAAAGTAAGAAGCATAACAATCACAAATAAACATATTTTGTGAAATAGTATGGCTCCTTCATGGATGTTCTTCAAGGTCAGCTCCAACTCTGATGACCGTCTTGGAACTCCATCTTGTTTGTCACGCCGGGACGCGAAGCCACCAACCTGATCTCTATTATGCAACTACTACATCTATTAATGAATTTACATAGAGTCACAAGTCAACATGCAGGTTGTTATACTCCTGTCGGCCGACAAACATGACGCACAGGCCATGTATAAATTACACACATGCATCACATACACATGAGCCATACTATTCACATCAGACCTGCAAAACAAAATCATGCATAGAATTGAATTCTACTAGTTTGTGTGTCGGGTACGAAATACACGGCGCAACGCACACAATGGTCCCGCTGGCGGATAACCGACCGGTAGGGGTAGGTTGTGTCACGACCTCATCGATCCTGATTAACAGAAAATATAGCCACATCAATCCGCATGTGCAGTTGATCTCATCAACCGTGCGCATAGCCGAACTCATAAATGACAATAGATCTCATCTGTCGCCTCCACATATCTCATACGCATACGATCTGAATTCAAATCCTATAGTAGAGGCTCTAATACCACTGTTGGGTTCTACCGTAGGGTGCGTCGACTGCAAATTAAAATTTTCCTACGTCAAGAACATACAGGAACAAGCAAAGCGAGATGGATCACAGATCGTTACCACTAGATGCGCAGTGTCGTGCAGCGGAAGTAGAGTTGGGGCAGCGCATCTCTAGAGTAGTCTTCTCCTCGTCGATCTCCCACGTAGCCGATCGGATCCCTCGAAAAGGTTCACCGGAGCGGCGCAAGTGCACCGCCTCTAACGGTATCCTCGCGTGCAGGAGGAACGTCGTGTTCTGGACTGCTAGGTCCGATCACACAACCGGCGGCGAGTGGAGGTGGCTAGTTGCAACACATGCAAAGCCCTAATGACGGCACCGAGGTGATCAACCAAATGAATGTGCCACACCTCCACTATATATAGGCATCTGTCGCGGGCTCAACACTTGGGCCTCACACGGGCCCTAAAGCCCAATGTCTATTCGGTCGGTATCCGAGTCCGAGTAGGACCCAGTCTGACTCGTGGAGTTGGATCCAACCTAGGTTCCTACCCTTAAGCGCACGACCCCTTAGGTTCAAGTCGACATGGTCGCAGGTCGGATCACCTCCGACCTGTACAGTTGGTAGCGGCCTCTAGCAAGGCGTGCCAACCACCAAGTAGACTATGAAGCTGGCTGGCGAACTTGTACAACATGTCACGCTTCCATTCCCTTTGCCACATGATATATGTTGTCGGGATCAAGGCGAGTCTGTCATCCTTCTGCTAGCCCAACCTATTTCTCGTTCTAGTGATGCCGACCCAAACCGGATTATCTCATAATCCTTGTCGCATGGCCATGCTTATCCTGGTCGGATCACACGAGGGCCCCAGAGTATATCTCTCCTCATCGGAGGGGCAAATCCCATCTTACTCGACCACGTCTCGCAGCATGGGTCTGGACAAGCATGAAACCTACCTTTGTAACTACCCAGTCACTGAGTACCCTTTGGTCGGCCCAAAGCTAGTCTGTCACCATCCCCAGTACATGCGTCAGCTCAGGTCTTAGGACATAGAATGTATGTTGTACTAGAGACTCACACATGACATATCGATGCGTCTCATAGTTGGGTCTGTCTGACTCGGACCTTATCTTTACTCGGATCCAACCACATTGAATCCGACCAGACCTTTCCAAGTCCATATTATCCGGTTAGCATCCAGTGCCCCATGGCTAGTGAGACCGAGCCATCCACCGTGTCATATGCTAGTCTAGTTCGACGTGTGCCCACACATCACTTACGACTAGGGACCATTTAGGATGTATCATACAACATAAGGTCTCACTGACAAGTCACGTACTTGCCAACAAGTATCAATGATTACATACAAGGACTGTCGTTATTCATAAACACATAGGAAATATCATCATACTTGATTGCCTCCGGCAAGATTTAGAGGGCAGGCTGAAGAATCATGCTGACACGGTCAAGCTCTAGACCAAGAGCTTGATCGACGTGGCCAAGCGCCTTGGTGACCAGGCTAAGCTAATGGGTATGGATGGCCCAGTCTTCTCGACCGGAAGGCACGAGGTCCCCAGCGCCAAGCTGGGACTCTTCTTAAACGAGATGATCGAGAAGCTCGAGGCGCATGAAGAGGGGAGGGCGGGGCGCTTTGCGACCGAGTCTCGAAGGCTTGCCCACGACACCCTCTTCATGGTCCTGAGCAATTTCGCTTTCTGCCATCCGGATCTCGACCTTGATAATGGATTCGGGGCGCCGCCAGTGGGTGTTGACATTGCGGTCGCCAAGGAGAAAGTCGCGCCCCGAGATGACAAGGTTCTTCAAGTCTGAACTGCTCCACTGGGCCGACAGTCCAATTATCGTCCGCTGCTACCTTGTAATGAATCAAAACATACATTTTGCGTTTGGTCACTTTATCTCTCATATTTGAGTGGAACTGATTTCTGTAGTTGGATTCTGAATGTGTGTTTATTCCTTTGAGCTCTGTATGCTTGCGTTCATATGATTGATCCCCGTGTATGCTTTGGATGCCTGCCGGTATCATATTGCCATGATAGTCGTAAGGGTCCAGCCCTTAGCAGTCATCTTGGCATGGATGCGTCCTGGCAGGTTTTTCCCGGGTAGTTGTCGTTGCAGCCTCTCGTCCTGCGAGCATGGCTCTGGACAGAACGATGGTGCGATCAAAGAAACTATCATAGGTTCCATCGCATGAGGGTGGTCACAACACGAACGCTCACGAGAGAGAAGGGATAAACGACTACAAAATTCTAAAAGGCGACAATAGGGCGAGGTATCAAAAACTTAGCTTTCATTTGACCTTCCCTTCATCCTCTGCCGGGACATGCATCGGACTTCTCCGCACGGCACGAAAGAGTGATCAGGTGGTCTTTCCTTCCCGACAGGAACTAGTATGATTCTCTAATGATTAGCGGGCACTAAGGGTGTTGCGTCGGGCTTCTTTGGTCCCCCTCCCGCTTCTCTCCCTTCCTTGCGAATCGTCTTAGCGGTTGTCCTTGCAAGGAGTGTGCCAGTGAAAGGAGCCTCGCCAAGGTATACTTTGGTGGTGTATCTGTGAACGGACTCGTACCAGCGCTTTGCTAGGTATTACCCAACGTGGGAGGAAATACTTGGTCCGAGCACCGCGCTATAATCGTCGATGTTGATGGTGCCGGGGCTAAAGTAACTTGACTATCGATGAAGGGAAGGGGCGGAGAGGAGGAAATTCATGCCCACGCACCAGGTATCTTTCTCCGAGTGGCGTCCGAATGACGGTCATGCCACACGGTCTGCCGGGGCAGATTCATCGCCGCCGGTGATGATCTTCGTCGTGACCGAGGCCGCCGCAAGGTGCTAAAATCGATAACGGGACATGGGGACAGCCCCTCGTAGCTTCAGCGTCTTCGTGGGTGCCACTGTCGATGGTGCTATTGAAGATGGAGATGATGATGATTAAGATGACGTGTTGCTCATGCTTTCAGGTTTGCACGAGCAAGCCCCATACCTGGCACGCCAAAGATGTCGCGGGATATCCGCATCCACCTATGGGACCGGGAGGCCCCTTGCTAGTTTGGCAGGGGGACGTCGCGTCGCACAAAGAGCAGACCAGCGCACGACAGCATGGCGGGGCAGCACACAAGCAATTTACCTAGGTTCAGGCCACCGCGAGGCATAAGACTCTACCCCTGCTTTGGTGGATTGATGATGGAATGGTGGTGGTGGAGCGTAGTACACTTGCCCGGCAAGGGTTTCCCTTGGGCAGTAGTGACTACGCGCGTATGGAGGTGTGGGTTTCTCTAGTCTCCAATCCTTTTCTATGGTTGCCATGGGCCTCCTTTTATAGATCAAGGGGCGACCACAGTGGCAAAGTAGTCATTATGCACTAACATGATAGCAAATAGTGCTATCATACCTAACTCTGTGGGCTGACAGGGTGCATTAAATAAACCGCTTAGTGTTGTCGGTGTCCTAGGAACGGGGGTACCCAGACTTGCCTGCCTGCGGCCCGTGACGTGGCTCCATCAGCGGCCTGGTACAACTCAACTTCAGCAACCACAACTCAAGACCCTCGCAAGTGGCCAAGCCTCACGAGGCGAGCGACAGCAAGACCTCCCTGGGGCAGTCTCTCTAGGCTGGCTCCCGAGGAGTGGAGATATCTATGCAAGGTGCACCTCGCGAGGTTCATGTGATGTGAGCCATGATGACCAAGGCCAGGTGGGCGCAGTGTACCAGTTTCCTCTTTGGTGCTAAGAAGGCAAGCGCAGGAGCGGAGTCCCAAGGGATCAGGCAAAGGTTTCCATATTGGTGCAACAAGACCAAGGACCACCAGGGCTGCAGAATGGAGGTCATCATGGAGCTCGGCGCGGCGTCACCACCAGAGCCTTTGGCAGGCGGAGACTACTTTTGTTAGGATAAATTGTACTAGCTGTTCCCCTTCAAATTTGGCCATTGTGGGATCCCTTCCCACCAATATTTGGGAAGAGGACCAAGGACACTATAAATAGGACCTTGCCACCAACATAGAGAGGATCTGATTGATTCCACCCTGAACATACCACAAGATCATCCGAGCCCAAGAACAACTCTCCTCTGGAGGCTGTTCACCACTTGTTCTAGTTCGTCCTCAGCCATACAAGGCAATCCACCACCCACACTGGAGTAGGGTATTACACCTCAAGGTGGCTCGACCTTGTATAATCCTCTGTGTCCCTTGTTCTTCGAGTTTGTCGAGCTAGGCTGTGGAATCATAGGGCAAGCGCGCTGGGGAGAGAGTGTTCTTCGTGTGCACCCCAGAGTTCGAACCTCTCAAGGGTTTGCGAAACCCGAAATCCGACATTTGGCGCGCCAGGTAGGGGTGTGTGGAAACCTCTCTTCCGTAGATCGACATGTCACCGTTCCACCGCTTCCATGGCTGACGCTCGCCTTGCTAGTGCTGAGAGACGGGCTGTCCTCGCTGCCCGCGTCGCTCAGATAGCTCCCGTCGGTGGACCTCCTCTTCATTCTCCATCGCCCGCCGCCAACGCAGCCACCGAGACAGCACGGCACGAGCAGCGGGCCTCGTCGCTTGATCCCTCGGTGCGGCGGGATGGACGCACCGCAACCCCGTCGTTGACCCCCGCTGGATCGTCGTCCCATGGCCTTCGTGGACCCGCGGACGCGCAGGCTGCACTGCTCATGGCGTGCGAGCTCCTGCGCTACCACCCCATGGAAGACCTCTACAAAGACTGGCTCGACCGCATCGTCGAGCTCGTCAGCGCTGCTGGGGGCTCCCCTGCCCCTTCCCTTCCACTACCTTGCCAGCATCCCCTTGCGGGCGACGTGGCCCATGAAGCGCCTCCGCCACCTCCGCATCAAGGCATCGTCCATGATCCAAGGCACGCGGCCCCACGACGCGTCCCACCGCGCGGGGTGCCCGTGCACGAAGAAGGAAGCTTCCAAGAGATCCAATGGCCTCAGGGAGGGGCTCCCACGCTCCTTCTGTCGCCGCGTCGAGACCGTGCGCCCCCACAATGGCGGCGCGCGGAAACCAAGACCAAGCTCCGCCTCCACGACAGGCTCCGGTGTCAACACCGGGCTGCAAGGACCTCACCCGTGAGCTGCGCAACGTCAACTGGCCCGGGAAGTTCAAGCCCAGCTTGCCTCCAAGATAAGATGGCACCCCCGACCCTGCTAAGTTCCTGCAGCTCTACGAGCTGAGCATCAAGGCGTCCAACAACGACGAGAAGTGAAGGAAATACGCCCTAGAGGCAATAATAAAGTTGTTATTTATATTTCCTTATATCATGATAAATGTTTATTATTCATGCTAGAATTGCATTAACCGGAAACTTAGTACATGTGCGAATACATAGACCAAAACAGATTTTCCCTAGTAAGCCTCTACTAGACTAGCTCGTTAATCAAAGATGGTTATGTATCCTAACCATAGACATGAGTTGTCATTTGATCAACAGTATCACATCATTAGGAGAATGATGTGATGGACAAGACCCATCCGTTAGCTTAGCAACTTGATCGTTCAATTTTACTGCTATTGCTTTCTTCATGACTTATACATGTTCCTATGACTATGAGATTATGCAACTCTCGAATACCGGAGGAACACCTTGTGTGCTATCAAACGTCACAACGTAACTGGGTGATTATAAATATGCTCTATAGGTGTCTCCAAAAGTGTTTGTGGTGTTGGCATAGATCGAGAATAGGATTTATCACTCCGAGTGTCGGAGAGGTATCTCTGGGCCCTCTCGGTAATACACATCATAATAAGCCTTGCAAGCAAATGACTAATGAGATAGTCACGAGATGATGTATTACGGAATGAGTAAAGAGACTTGCCGGTAACGAGATTGAACTAGGTATGATGATACCGACGATCGAATCTCGGGCAAGTAACATACCGATGACAAAGGGAACAATGTATGTTGTTATGCGGTTTGACCGATAAAGATCTTCGTAGAATACGTAGGAACCAATATGAGCATCCAGGTTCCGCTATTGGTTATTGACAAGAGAAGTGTCTCGGTCATTACTACATAGTTCTCGAACCCGTTGGGTCCGCACGCTTAACGTTTAATGACGATTAGTATTATGAGTTATGTGATTTGATGCCCGACTTTGTTTGGAGTCCCGGATGAGATCACGGACATGACGAACAGTCTCGAAATGGTCGAGACATAAAGATCAATATATTGGAAGGCTATATTCAGACATCGGAAAGGTTCCGCGTGATTCGGGTATTTTTCGGAGTACCGGAGAGTTACGGGAATTCGTATTGGGCCTTAATGGGCCATAAGGGAAAGGAGAGAAAAGCCTCAAGGGTGGCTGCGTCCCTTCCACATGGACTGGTCCGAATTGGACTAGGGAAAGGGGGCGCCCCCTTCCTTCCTTCTCCTTCTCCCGTCCCCTTTTCCTATTCCATATGGGAGGAGGAATCCTACTAGGACTAGGGAGTCCTAGTAGGACTCCTCACTTTGGCGCGCCCTATGAGGGCCGGCCTACTCCTCCCTCCTTCCTTTATATACATGGTCAGGGGGCACCCCATGGACACACAAGTTAATTTTAGCCGTGTGCGGTGCCCCTCCCCAAAGATACACACCTCGATCATATCGTTGCAATGCTTTGGCGAAGCCCTGTGCTGGTAGCTTAATCATCACCGTCACCACGCCGTCGTGTTGTAGAAACTCTCCCGTGAAGCTCAACTAGATCAAGAGCTCGTGGGACGTCATCGAGCTGATCGTGTGCTGAATGAGGAGGTGCCCTACGTTCGGTGCTTGGATCGGTTGGATCGCGAAGATGTTCGACTACATCAACCGCGTCACTAGACGCTTCCGCTTTCGGTCTACGAGGGTACGTAGACACACTCTTCCCTCTCGTTTCTATGCTTCTAGTAGATAGATCTTGCGTGATCGTAGGAAAATTTTGAAATACTACGTTCCCCAACAGTGGCATCATGAGCCAATTCTATGCGTAGATCATATGCACGAGTAGAACACAATGAGTTGTGGGCGATAATAGTCATACTGCTTACCAACATGTCATACTTTGATTCGGCGATATTGTTGGATGAACCAGCGCGGACCGACATTACGCGTACGCTTACGCGAGACTGGTTCTACCGACGTGTTTCGCACACAGGTGGCTAGCGGGTGTTAGTTTCTCCAACTTTAGTTGAATCGAGTGTGGCTACGCCCGGTCCTTGTGAAGGTTAAAACAACACACTTGACGAAATATCGTTGTGGTTTTTTGTATGCGTAGGTAAGAACGGTTCTTACTAAGCCTGTAGCAGCCACGTATAACTTGCAACAACAACGTAGAGGACGTCTAACTTATTTTTTCAGGGCATGTTGTGATGTGATATGGTCAAGACGTGATGAGTTATACGTTATTGTATGAGATGATCATGTTTTGTAAATTATCGACAACTCACAGGAGCCTTATGGTTGTCTCTTTATTGTATGAATTGCAAAGTCCATGTAATTGCTTTACTTCATCACGATGGAGATCATGGTATCTAGCCGGTGACGATGGAGATCATGACGATGCTTTGGAGATGGAGATCAAAAGCACAATATGATGATGGCCATATCAGGTCACATATTCTGATTGCATGTGATGTTTATCTTATTATGCTTAGTACAGCGGTACCATTATTAGATGATCCCTTACAAAATTTCAAGGTACAAGTGTTCTCCCTGAGTATGCACCGTTGCGAAAGTTCTTCGTACTGAGACACCACATGATGATCGGGTGTGATAGGTTCTACGTTCACATACAACGGGTGCAAGATAGTTTTGCACGTGCGGAATACTCGGGTTAAACTTGACGAGCCTAGCATGTACAGACATGGATTCGGAACACTGGAGACCAAAAGGTCGAGCGTGAATCATATAGTAGATATGATCAACATAAGATGTTCACCATTGAAAACTACTCCCTCTAACATGATGGTCGGACATGGTTTAGTTGATTTGGATCACTTGATCATTTAAATGACTAGAGGGATGTCTATCTAAGTGGGAGTTCTTTAGTAATATGATTAATTGAACTTTAATTTATCATGAACTTAATCCTGGTAGTATTAGCATATCTATGTTGTAGGCCAATAGCTCGCGATGTAGCTCCCCGTTTATTTTTATATGTTCCTAGAGAAATATAAGTTGAAAGATGTTAGTAGCAATGATGCGGACTAGGTCTGTGATCTGAGGATTATCCTCATTGTTGCACAGAAGTATTATGTCCTTGATGCACCGCTAGGTGACAGATTTATTGCAGGAGCAGATGCAAACGTTATGAACGTTTGGCAAAGCCAAATATGATGTCTACTTAATAGTTTAGTGCACCATGCTTTACGGCTTAGAACCGGGACTTCAAAAATGTTTTGAACACCAAAGAGCATATAAGATCTTCCAAGAGTTGAAATTAGTATTTCATACTCATACCCGTGTCGAGAGGTATGAGACCTCTCACTGTACTTTGCCTACAAGATGGAGGAGAATAGCTCAACCAGTGAGCATGTGCTCAAATTGTCTGGGTACTACAATTGCATGAATCAAGTGGGAATTAATCTTCCAGATAAGATAGTAATTGACAAATTTCTCTAGTCACTATCACCAAGTCAGTAGAACTTTGTCATGAACTATAATATGCAAGGGATGACGAAAGTAATTCCCGAGCTCTTCGCGATGCTAAAATCGACGAAGGTAGAAATCAATAAAGAGCATCAAGTGTTGATGGTTAACAAGACCACTTGTTTCAAGTAAAGGGCAAAGGTATAGAAGGGGAACTTCAAGAAGAATGACAAGCAAGTTGTCACTCCCGTGAAGAAACCCAAAGATAAACTCAAACCTGAAACTAAGTGCTTCTACTGCAAAGGAAATGTCACTGGAAGTGGAACTGCCCTAGATACTTGGTGGATAAGAAGGATGGCAAAGTGAACAAAGGTATATTTGATATATAGATTATTGATGTGTACTTTACTAGTGTTCATAGCAACCCATGGGTATTTGATACCAGTTCAGTTGCTAAAGTTAGTAACTCGAAACAAGAGTTGCAGAATGAACAGAGACTAGTTAAAGGTGAAGTGACGATGTGTGTTGGAAGTGGTTCCCAGATTGATATGATCATCATCGCACACTCCCTATACTTTCGGGGTTAGTGTAGAAGCTAAATAAATGTTATTTGGCATTTGCGTTGAGCATGAATATGATTTGATCATGTTTGTTGCAATACGGTTATTCATTTAAAGTCATAGAATAATTGTTATTCTGTTTACATGAATAAAACCTTCGATGGTCATACACCCAATGAAAATAGTTTGTTGGATATCGATCGTAGTAATACACATATTCATTATATTGAAGCCAAAAGATGCAAAGTTGATAATGATAGTACAACTTATTTGTGACACTGCCGTTTAGGTCATATTGGTGTAAATTGCATGAAGAAACTCCATGCTGATGGGCTTTTGGAATCACTTGATTATGAATCACATGGTGCTTGTGAACCATGCCTCATGGGAAAGATGACTAAAACTCCGTTCTCTGGAACAAT
This sequence comes from Secale cereale, assembly GCA_902687465.1. Taxonomy (NCBI): domain Eukaryota; kingdom Viridiplantae; phylum Streptophyta; class Magnoliopsida; order Poales; family Poaceae; genus Secale; species Secale cereale. The sequence goes on from LR738712.1 coordinate 282,592,645, forward strand.
GGAGCGAGCAACTGATTTGTTTTAAATCATACATACCGATATATGTGGACCGATGAGTGTTGAGGCTCGTGACGGGTATCGTTATTTTCTCACCTTCACTGATGATTTGAGCAGATATGGGTATATCTACGTGATGAAGCACAATTCCGAAACATTTGAAAAGTTCAAAGAATTTCAGAGTGAGGTAGAGAATCATCGTAACAATAAAATTAAGTTTCTACGATCTGATCGCGGAGGCGAATATTCGAGTTACGAGTTTGGTCTTCATCTAAAACAATGTGGATTAGTTTCACAGCTCACGCCACCCGGAACACCACAGCGTAATGGTGTGTCCGAACGTCGTAACCATTCTTTATTAGATATGGTGCGATCTATGATGTCTCTTACCGATTTATCACTATCGTTTTGGGTTATGTAGTAGAGACAGTTGCATTCAAGTTAAATAAGGGCACCATCTAAATCCATTGAGACGGCGCCTTATGAACTGTGGTTTGGCAAGAAACCAAAGTTGTTGTTTCTTAAAGTTTGGGGCTGCGATGCTTATGGCAAAAATCTTCAACCTGATAAGCTCGAGCCCAAGTCGGAGAAATGTGTCTTCATAGGATACCCAAAGGAAACTGTTGGGTACACCTTCTATCACAGATCCGAAGGCAAGATATTCGTTGCTAAGAATGGATCCTTTCTAGAGAAGGAGTTTCTCTCGAAAGAAGTGAGTGGGAGGAAAGTGGAACTTGATGAGGTAATTATACCTTCTCCCAAATTGGAAACTAGTACATCACAGAAACTGATTCCAGTGATTCCTACACCAATCAGCGAGGAAGCTAATCATGATGATCATGAAACTTCAGATCAAGTTACTACTGAACCTCGTAGGTCAACCAGAGTGCGTTCCGGGCCAGAGTGGTACGGTAACCCGGTTCCGGAAGTCATGTTATTAAACCATGATGAACCTACCAACTATGAGGAAGCGGTGATGAGCCCATATTCCATAAAATGGCTTAAGGCCATGAAATCTAAGATGGGATCCATGTATGAGAACAAAGTGTGGACTTTGGTTTACTTGCCCGATGATCGGCAAGCCATTGAAAATACATGGATCTTTAAGAGGAAGACTGGCGCCGCTGGTAATGTTACTATCTACAAAGCTCGACTTGTTGTGAAATGTTTTCGACAAGTTCAAGGAGTTTACTACGATGAGATTTTCTCACTCATAGCGATGCTTAAGTCTGTCCAAATCATGTTAGCAATTGCCACATTTTATGATTATGAAATCTGGCAAATGGATGTGAAAACTTCATTCCTTAATGGATATCTTAAAGAAGAGTTGTATATGATGCAACCAGAAGGTTTTTGTCGATCCTAATGGAGCTAACAAAATGTGCAAGCTCTAGCGATCCATCTATGGACTGGTACAAGCATCTCGGAGTTGGAATATACGCTTTGATAAGTTCGTCAAATCATATAGTTTTATACAGACTTGCGGTGAATCATATAAAAGTGAGTGGGAGTACTACAACCTTTTTGATAAGTATACGTGAATGACATATTGTCGATCGGAAATGATGTAGAATTTTCTGGAAAGCATAAATGAGTGTTTGAAAGGAAGTTTTCAAAGAAAGACCTCGGTGAAGCTGCTTACATATTGAGCATCAAGATCTATAGAGATAGATCAAGACGCTTGATAAATTTTTTCAATGAGTACATACCTTGACAAGTTTTTGAAGTAGTTCAAAATGGAACAGTCAAAGAAAGAGATGTTGCCTGTGTTGCAAGGTATGAAGTTGAGTAAGACTCAAAACCCGACCACGGCAGAAGGTAGAGAAAGAATGAAAGTCATTCCCTATGCCTCAGCCATAGGTTCTATAAAGTATGCCCTGCTGTGTACCAAACCTGTTGTGTACCTTGCCATGAGTTTGGCAAGGAGGTACAAAAGTGATCCAGGAGTGGATCACTGGACAATGGTCAAAATTATCCTTAGTTACTGGATGACTAAGGAAATGTTTCTCAGTTATGGAGGTGATAAAGAGTTAGTTGTAAAGAGTTACACCGATGCAAGCTTTGACACTAATCCAGATGACTCTACGTATCAATCTGAATACGTATGGAAAGTGGGAGCAATTAGCTAGAGTAGCTCCATGCAGAACATTGTAGACATAGAAATTTGCGAAATACATACGGATCTGAATGTAACAGACCCGCTGACTAAACTTCTCTCACGAAGCAAAACATGATCGCATCTTAGTACTCTTTGGGTGTTAATCACATGGCGATGTGAACTAGATTATTGACTCTAGTAAACCCTTTGGGTGTTGGTCACATGGCGATGTGAACTATGGGTGTTATTCACATAACGATGTGAACTATCGATATTAAATCACATGGCGATGTGAACTAGAATATTGACTCTAGTGCAACTGGGAGACTGAAGGAAATATGCCCTAGAGGCAATAATAAAGTTGTTATTTATATTTCCTTATATCATGATAAATGTTTATTATTCATGCTAGAATAGTATTAACCGGAAACTTAGTACATCTGTGAATACAAAGACCAAAACAGAGTGTCCCTAGTATGCCTCTACTAGACTAGCTCGTTAATCAAAGATGGTTATGTTTCCTAACCAAAACATGAGTTGTCATTTGATCAACAGGATCATAGAATGATGTCATGGACAACAAGACCCATCCGTTAGCTTAGCAACTTGATCGTTTAGTTTTACTACAATTGTTTTCTTCATGACTTATACATGTTCCTATGACTATGAGATTATGCAACTCCCGAATACCGGAGGAACACCTTGTGTGCTATCAAACGTCACAACGTAAGTAGGTGATTATAAAGATGCTCTACATGTGTCTTCGAAGGTGTTTGTGGTGTTGGCATAGATCGAGAATAGGATTTGTCACTCCAAGTGTCGGAGAGGTATGTCTGGGCCCTCTCGGTAATACACATCGTAATAAGCCAGGCAAGCAAATGACTAATGAGTTAGTCATGAGCTGATGTATTACGGAACGAGTAAAGAGACTTGTCGATAACTAGATTGAACAAGGTATGATGATACCGACGATCGAATCTAGGGAAAGTAACATATCGATGACAAAGGGAACAACGTATGTTGTTGTGCGGTTTAATCGATAAAGATCTTCATAGAATATGTGGGAACCAATATGAGCATCCAGGTTCCACTATTGGTTATTGACCAGAAAAGTGTCTCGGTCATGTCTACATAGTTCTCGAACCCATAGGGTCCGCACGCTTAACGTTCAATGACGATTTGTATTATGAGTTATGTGATTTGATGACTGACGTTTGTCCGGAGTCCCGGATGAGATCACGGACATGATGAACAGTCTCGAAATGGTCGATACGTAAAGATCAATATATTTGAAAGCTATACTCTGACATCGGAAAGGTTCCGAGTGATTCGGGTGTTTTTCGGAGTACCGGAGAGTTACGGGAATTCGTATTGGGCATTAATGGGTCATATGGGAAAGGAGAGAAAGGCCTCATGGGTGGCCGCGCCCCTTCGCCATGGACTAGTCTCACTTGGACTAAGGAAAGGGGGCACCCCCTTGCTTCCTTCTCCTTCTCCCTTCCCCTTTTCCTATTCCATATGGGAGAAGGAATCCTACTAGGACTAGGGAGTCCTAGTAGGACTCCACACTTTGGCGCGCCCTATGAGGGCCGGCCTACACCTCCCTCCATCCTTTATATACGTGGCCAGGGGGCACCCCATGGACACACAAGTTAATTTTAGCCGTGTGTTGTGCCCATCCCCACAGATACACACCTTGGTCATTTCGTTGCAGTGCTTAGGCGAAGCCCTACGCCGGTAGCTTCATCATCACCGTCACCACGCCGTCGTGCTGTTGAAACTCTCCCGTGAAGCTCAACTGGATCAAGAGCTCGTGTGTGACGCCCGAAGACCGACGTCCCAGAAGATTCCAGATGTTCCGGGTTCTCCCGTGTGTTTCTTTTGTGCTTGTGTTATTTATTTTGCTTTGCATCATGTCATCATGCCATCATGTCATTAATCTTTTGCATCTCAACCTAAATAAATTGTGTGGACCTTCGGTCCATTTAAATCGAGGGAAGGATGACTTCTCTTTATAACATATCCTCCTTATATATGGAGCTATATAATTATTCCATTTGTTTGGAATTAACCCAACACACGTGCATAATTTTCCCCATGCCTTTTCTACTTCAAGTTTCACCATCAAAACCTTGTCTATAATTCTTTTCCGTTGTATCGAGGTTCCTCCAAAAATTCGAACATTTTTGGACACTTCAAAAACCAAGTCCTAGTTCAAACCCATTTGAATAAAAATCAAATGTGTTTGAATTTACATCTTTCTTGCATGCCCACTTATAATTTTCTTGGATCATGCTCATTTTTATGAGTCCGGGAATTAACCCTGTGCCCAAACTCTATCCCAAACACTTCCTCTTTTGTCCTTGTCTTCTTTGCCTTTTCTCTTCTTTTCTGTTTTAGAAAAGAAGGAGAAGAGAAGAGAGGGATGTAGAGAGAAGAGCCCAACCGAACTAGGCCGTTCAGGCCCATCTGCAGCCCAACCTCCCCTAAGCCCGCCTAATCTTCTAAACCCTAGCCCGCACCCAGTCCCCATCTCACCCGATCCCCTCGTCCATCTCCCCTCGTCCTCCTCCCGATCGAGCAGCCCCGCACCCTAGCTCTCCCTCGATCCTCCCTGCGGGTCCTCCTCCCGCTCGCCCCGCTCGTCCCAGCCGCCGTCGCCATCTGCTCCGCGCACCCCCCTCTCGTGCCTCGGTGCTCCGTCGCCGCCTGACATCCTCCTCGTGGTGCTGCCGCCGAGCCTCCCTGTCATCCTCATCAGTGACCAGCCAAGCCCCATTGCCGAGTGCCAAGGACTCCACCTCACAGTCAACCAAAGCTAGAAGGGGCCCCATGGCCGCTGCCAGTTGTGCAACCGCCACCGCTTGGAGCCTGCCTCGCGCCGCTCGGGTCCATCGACCTCGCTGGATCTCATCAGCTCGCCGGAGCAGCCAACCATTGCCGCTGGTCCATCCGATAGGACCCCTGCCTCGCGCCCTCTTGGTCAGCGTCCCTCGTTTGGACACCGGCATCCCATCTTCCGCCTCGCCCGGTTCATCTCCGCCAGCGCTGCTCCTCTGCATCGACCCAGGGCGCTCGAACCTGCTACTGCGGGCACCATGTATGCAAACCTTGTTGTCGTTGTTTGCGACCAGTTTGTTCTTTCCTGTTGAACACTGTCAACCGAGGCCTTTTTGGTGTTGTTCTGGATCTCGCCAAGACCCACCTAGATTTCGGCAAGTAGCATGAGGACCGAGGACTCGGAGCAAACGGTCCGTCAAGTTTATCGGAGACCAGATGGACGCCAAGTACCACGACATCGACGACCCTTCAAGTTCGACTACGCCAAGTACAACGATGCGCCAAGTACCTCGACGCCCGAGTGACTACTTCCTCTCCGATGATGTGTACCTCTACTCCCGTGATGAGACGTATACGGCTACAAAACGAGAACAACTACTTCCCTCTACGTGCATGTACCACTACCGTCGCCCCGGAAACGATGGCTTCGTCAAGTACCTCTCCGAAACGGAATGTGAACGACTACTCGTTGACGACCTCGTGAACAACTACTTCCTCGACGAACGGAACGACTACTTCCCTCTACGAACGTGTACCACGACTCGCGAGAACGACTACTTCCACTACGTCCCTCGACGACTCGAACCCCTCCGAAACGAACGCTTCGAAGGTATAACCCCGAGACGATGACCTATGGACGAACGCATGTGTTGTATGAGATGTTTTCCTTGTGTGCACCATGCCCGTTTCGTCTTTTGTCATGCTCCTCGGTTGCCTCGTCGCTGACTCGTGGGAACCCGGTGACGGGATCACCCCACCTTTCCTCTTGTTCCACTCGCTCACTCCACCTTGCTTTTGCACCGGACTCTCAACGAGTTACCGGAACCGAGATGTTGCTGTTGCATCATTTTCGGATCGTTGCCGTGGCGCCCTTTCTTTCCACCACGGTGACATATACTCCTTATCTCTTCATGCCAACTTTTAATAAACATTGCATAAACTTGATCACGTCATCCGCATCATGTTAACAACATTATATGTGTGATTGTTGTTGCTTAAAATTGCTAAACATGCATATGGGGATTTTCCCGGAATTGTTGTTGGTATTTCCGGCCTCATTTAAATTGCCTAGATAGGTAGTTTACTTTTGTTTCACCTCTTGCTATGTTAAAAACATTTAATCTTGTCTTGTAAATAAACGAGAGTCAGCTAAATAAATAACATGTGGTGTTTCGTCAATATGCAACTCATTGCATATTGAGCTCCACTTAACTTGTAGTTTTGTTTGTGCACCTTGCCATGCCATGCATATTTAAACCGGACATGCATCATACTTGGATGTGCATCGTATGCCATGGTTATGATTGTGTGTTTACCGTGTTGTTTGCTTCTTTCCGGTTGCTTCTCTTGTTAGCTTCGGTTTCATTCCGGAGTTGTGAGGATTCGCTCAACTTTGTTGCTCCGTCTACTTCCTGGACACGTTCTTCTCCCTTGCGGAATCCCAGGCAAGATGATCATACCCTTGGATACCTTTACTACCATTGCCATGCTTAGTTATCTCGATGCTATCGTTACATGTCGCACTACCCATCTTTTATGTCAGCCTCTCCTTGTTGCCATGAAACCTCTAACCTTTGAAACCTTCCTAGCAAAACCACTGTTTGGCTATGTTACCCGCTTGCTCAGCTCCTCTTATAGCGTTGTTAGTTGCAGGTGAAGATGAAGTTCGTTCCAGGAGGGAACTTGTTGTTGGAATATCACAATATGTTATATTATTATTAACACACCTATATACTGGGCATGGGTGGAAGGCTTGGCCTTTTGCTCGGTGTTTTTTTCCACTCATGACACCTTAGACGCCGATAAACCGACATTATGTTCCTTGATTTTGCGTTCCTTACACGATGGGTGGATGGGGACCCCTTGACAGTTCGACTTTGAATAAAACTCCTCCAGCAAGGCCCAACATTGGTTTTAATTTTCTCATAATAACAACTTAATTAATTAATTAAATTTCATAGATAGTGAGCGCTACCCGAGGATTCTTTCTACATAGCAGGGGGGCCAGTGCTGATGGTGTTGGTCCCAAACGGGGAGACTGCGGGGCCACCACGGGGAAACTCGAGGATTGGCTCCCGTAGGATCACCTATCCGGATGTGGCCTGAGACGAGATACGCGTGGCTACTATCAGGGTGTCGACACACCGGGAGGTCTTGCTGGACTTGTTTTACCATTGTCGAAATGTCTTGTGCACCGGGAAGCCGAGCCTGATCGGATTTCTCTAAGAAAAGGGGTGATGATATTATATTTATCACTTCAGCTAATCGTGAGAGCTTGTGATGGGCTAAGTTGGGACACCCCTGCAGGGTTATGATCTTTCGAAAGCCGTGCCCGCGGTTATGTGGCAGATTGGAATTTGTTAATGTCCGGTTGTAGAAAACTTGACAGAGGATCCGAAGTAAAACACACCACCGCGTGAGTAATCGTGACTGTCTCTTTTTACTTTGAGAAGAGAACACGGTGGGGTTATGTTTGACTCGTATGTAGTTCAGGATCTTTAGCGACCACTACTAGTTGCGACCGTTTGCGTAGAAGCTCATCTTATTCATGTACTCGTAAGTTAGCCACCATATTATGCTTAGCCGCTGCTGCAACCTCACCACTTTACCTCTTCCTACCCATAAAGCTTTGCTAGTCTTGATACCCATGGTTATGGGATTGTCGAGTCCTCGTGGCTCACAGATACGACAACACCAGATGCAGGTTCAGCCGAGAATGAAGCAGGAGCTGGTTCAGAGCTTCACTGGGAGCCCGATGAAGAGAGTGGCCGTATGCATGTGACGTTTTCGACGATCAGTAGTGGTTTCTATTAGGGGCGATTCAGACCTGTGGCTTTATGTTTTGGTATCTTTCTTTTGGATCTTCGCCCGTAGTCGGGTTGTGATGTTTTGAATGATGTTTTGCTTATGTAATGTATTGCGTGAAGTGGCGAGTGTAAGCCAACTATCTCCTTTTTGCAATTTCATCCCTATTTTTACATGAGTCGTGCAAAGATACCAAACTTGAGATCATTCCAGAATGGGCTTATACCTTTAAGTCGTGCCTCGACACGTAGGAGGTATAGTCCCATCCTGGGCATTACAAGTTGGTATTCAGAGCCTTCTCCGACCTAGAAGCCCCCACTGATTGATCGAATCGTTGACGGTTGAGTCTAGGCACACACTGAAAATGTTTTGAGTCCTATTTATATATCGGAGAGTAGGATTTCTTTTGCCCCTCATCTCTTTTCATTCTGGTGAGGACTCCTGACGACTACTCTTGCCTCTTCCACTTTCAAAAATTGCACCAATTTTTTTTTAGGAATCTCGCGAGTATTGTTTGGATTGTTCCGATGTCTTTGTGACGAGAACATTGTTCTCAATGCCTCCTGTCATTTAGGGGTTGTGGCAGTGTCCCGGGGAGTTGAGCTCCGAGGTGTTGTCGTCACAAATATATCGCATCAGTTCTAGAATACTTAAGACGGCCGACATCGAAAACTCTCCTATGCGGTTAGTGGCAAGATAACCCCGACATCACCCAGTACTGGGGAGGTAGTTCGGGAGTATTGCCATAGCTTGTATAGTAGATGTGTTGAAGGATGGATACAGCTGGATGTAGGATTAGAGTTGATTGCGCGATGCTTCCCCTGTATCCCCAACACCTGATTGCATAACTAGAAACTTTCGGAAATTAATAGGTGTGTTCATCTAGTAGCTCGTAGGCATTCTTCCAACGAATGCATGATATGAAGTTCGGGGTTATATATTGAGTGAAGTGGTTTTATGGGCTTGTTCCGATCGGGAGTTGCATCTTAAAGGGTCCTTGGCTATGCTGATCCGAGGATTGCAAAACCCTTTTGTAACACGTTCCATGAGCTTTCAGCACGAATATGTCGAATGAAGCTTCTATCTTGTATTTGTTCTATCTGCTCCTTGTTTTTTTATTTACATTTTGTTCTTCCAAGTGGCTTCTCGACAAGCTGATGTATCTACGGAATTCATTCGTGCAATTCTCGGTTCGAATGATATTGTGAAGATCATGTTGCAACATATCTATCCTTTGTTTCGTCTTGATTCTGGTATTCGAGTTGCTTCGATGTCGAATGTTGATTCCATACCTTCCTAGTCGGTGTTCTCATATTTCTATGGAGTGCTAATCCTTTTGATCATCCGGATTGCTATGTTAAATCCTTTTCAACCGGTGTGCCTTCTCTTCAAGTTATTCCATACGGACGCCGTTGAGAAATCCGACGATTTGTCTGTTTCATTCATCCCAAGTTGTCTGTGTTTCCCCACCCTCCCTCCCTTTTTTCTTCTTGGAGCCAGAGTCCCTAATGAAATATCCATTTTATTCTTGTGATGTTTCTTCATTCTTTTCCTTCAATGTTCTTATCCGGTGATTTATCGTGAAGATGCTCAGGAAACTCCAAGTTCATCATTCTTTTGTTCTCAAATTCTGCCGGTGGATGTAATTCAAGATTTCGGTGTTGATCTTATCCTTTTCCTCATTTCACAATGCTTTCTTATTCCGGTGCCCCAATTAATCATTCTCCTCTTGCTATTCATACCCGGAGTGCTGAAGATTCATAATTCCATTCTTAATCCGTTCAAACTATTTTGAGGATTGTCATCTTACTCAAGCCATTTAATTTAACCGGTGCTATATCTCTTATGCAATCTATTTCAACGGTGATTTCTTTGAGTGGGCCCTAACCCACATGTCTTTTCCAGGATCTTACCTGACTCTTTTTTTCTGGAGTTATACTCAAATTCTTTTCAAAGTGTGACGTAAGAATGATTTCGATCAGTCATATACCTTCTCCAAGATCGCTTTCAAATTCTTTTCATCGTTGTTTCAACCTTTTTAATTCTTCATTCCGAAGTGCTCAACAATTTTTATGGCATTTCTCGTCTTCATTTTCAACATTTGAAGACCCGAAGACGAGTTCCTCTTGAATCCTTACCCGTTCTTCCAAGATTCGTGGTTCTAGCTTCATACCATCCTCATTATTATTCCGATTGTGAAGAATTTTTTTTATAACCATCTGAAGCATTTCTTGAATTCTTTTCTTTGTGATCCTCCGAAGGCCATCATTTCAGAATATTTCTTTGTTCTCAGTTTTCAACTTTGTCCTCCAAATATTCTTCATTGATGCCTCTTTGTTCGTCTCCATATTTTTACGGTGGCTCGTTCAAGATTACTCTTCCTTGTTATCATATCAATTCATTTGTTCTTTTCATAATCCTACCGGTGAGTCGTTCAAGATTATTCTCAAGTTTCGCCATATCTCTCTCCAATCCTTTTTCAAGAAGAATAAGTAGTATGCCAAATCCTTTGGTTGTCATCAATTTAAATTGGTGAAGGAGATGCATGACATAATTCTTATTCTTATTCCTTCAAGGTGATTTAATTCTTTGTCTGGAGCTTGTTCATCATATCATATCCTTGGTTCTAAGTTGTTCATCTTGTTTTCTGGAGTTCCAAGTTATTTCTATTATATCATTTCAAGCTCTATCTAATTCATCGCAGGTCTTGAATCTTATTCTTTTCATCTTTCATTTCTCATGCTTTCATTACCCGAGTTCTCTTGGTGGTTCATCAAGATTTAATTCATCATCGAAATTTTCAGCAAGATTCTTGTTGGAGCTCAAGCATTCTTCATCATGCATTCCAATTGCAATCCTTTCTACCTTATCTTTTCAGATGGTGTTATGTCATTCTTGACGATTCCTTCATGAATTATGATTCACGACTTATCAAGAATGAGATATTTAAAACCATCATTTTCCTTGTTCAGGAGATCTTTCCAACCCTTCAATTATTCGTTGGAGTTATCTTGGGTTATAATTGACCTAAAAGCTTTCCCTAAGGATTGTTGCTAATTATGGTGCTCATAAATGACCCAAGTTCTTCATTTATCATTCCGGTGAAATAAGTTTATCGTCTCCTTGTTGATCTCAATACAATCAAATATTTTCGTCAGTGGATGGTTGTCACCTCTTAATTTTGAGATGTTTCCCATAAGCCCACATCAAGCATATTCTTTTTCGTTGCTGAATTTCCAACAACTCTTTTCAATCCATAGTTGTAAGGTTGCTTTTTCAAATTCAATTTTTGGAGAAGTTGTCATTTTCTTCTCCGTTCTTTCTTCCCAACGATCTTGCATCTATTCTTTCATTCCGAAGGCTTTGTGATATTGCTCTCGTTGACCATCATCTCATTTTTCATCAAGATCATATTCTCCCTTGCTTGTCTAGTTAATCGGAGTGTTGTATTCTTCATTCAAGTTCCCTCATCTTATCAAGTTTGCCTCTCTTTTCAATCGGAGTGCTATCTGAAATCTTTCTTACCCCTTGTGCCATTCTTTCAATTGTTTCAGAGGCTGTGTGTTGTTGTTTTCATCAAGTATCACTCCATCTCCTCAAGTTCTTGTTAATTCCTTCCATTTTCAGACGGAGTGCTGTCCAAATTCTATCATTCTTATTCCTTGGCTATACCATTGCGGTTTCATATTCTTTTGGTTCTTAAGCTCTTGTTTCATGTCTTTCAACCTGCAAGGTTCTCGTAATGTTCCTTGTTCATCTTGTCTAACGGAGAGATTCAATTTCTTTCTTTCTTCTCCGTCATGTCTTTTCTTCAAGTTTTCAACCTCTCAAGTTCGTGGTTTCACTCGTTTGTCAAAGAAGCAACTTTGTTTTACCTCTTCCTCTTCCATTTTTACCCGGTGCCATCTCTAGGATCTCGGGTCGAGATCCTCTGTTAGTGTGGGAGAGTTGTGACGCCCGAAGACCGACGTCCCAGAAGATTCCAGATGTTCCGGGTTCTCCCGTGTGTTTCTTTTGTGCTTGTGTTATTTATTTTGCTTTGCATCATGTCATCATGCCATCATGTCATTAATCCTTTGCATCTCAACCTAAATAAATTGTGTGGACCTTCGGTCCATTTAAATCGAGGGAAGGATGACTTCTTTTATAACATATCCTCCTAATATATGGAGCTATATAATTATTCCATTTGTTTGGAATTAACCCAACACACGTGCATAATTTTCCCCATGCCTTTTCTACTTCAAGTTTCACCATCAAAACCTTGTCTATAATTCTTTTCTGTTGTATCGAGGTTCCTCCAAAAATTCGAACATTTTTGGACACTTCAAAAACCAAGTCCTAGTTCAAACCCATTTGAATAAAAATCAAATGTGTTTGAATTTACATCTTTCTTTCATGCCCACTTATAATTTTCTTGGATCATGCTCATTTTTATTAGTCCGGGAATTAACCCTGTGCCCAAACACAATCCCAAACACATCCTCTTTTCTCCTTGTCTTCTTTGCTTTTTCTTTTCTTTTCTGTTTTAGAAAAGAAGGAGAAGAGAAGAGAGGGATGTAGAGAGAAGAGCCCAACCGAACTAGGCCGTTCAGGCCCATCTGCAGCCCAACCTCCCCTAAGCCCACCTAATCTTCTAAACCCTAGCCCGCACCCAGTCCCCATCTCACCCGATCCCCTCGTCCATCTCCCCTCGTCCTCCTCCCGATCGAGCAGCCCCGCACCCTAGCTCTCCCTCGATCCTCCCTGCGGGTCCTCCTCCCGCTCGCCCCGCTCGTCCCCACTGCCGTCGCCATCTGCTCCGCGCGCCCCCCTCTCGTGCCTCGGTGCTCCGTCGCCGCCTGACCTCCTCCTCGTGGTGCCGCCGCCGAGCCTCCCTGTCATCCTTGTCAGTGACCAGCCAAGCCGCATTGCCGAGTGCCACGGACTCCACCTCACCGTCAACCAAAGCTAGAAGGGGCCCCATGGCCACTGCCAGTTGTGCAACCGCCACCGCTTGGAGCCTGCCTCGCGCCGCTCGGGTCCATCGACCTCGCTGGATCTCATCAGCTCGCCGGAGCAGCCAACCATTGCCGCCGGTCCATCCGATAGGACCCCTGCCTCGCGCCCTCCTGGTCAGCGTCCCTCGTTTGGACACCGGCATCCCATCTTCCGCCTCTCCCGGTTCATCTCCGCCAGCGCTTCTCCTCTGCATCGACCCAGGGTGCTCGAACCTGCTACTGCGGGCACCATGTCTGCAAACCCTGTTGTCGTTGTTTGCGACCAGTTTGTTCTTTCCTGTTGAACACTATCAACCGAGGCCTTTTTGGTGTTGTTCTGGATCTCGCCAAGACCCACCTAGATTTCAGCAAGTAGCATGAGGACCAAGGACTCGGAGCAACCGGTCCGTCAAGTTTATCGGAGACCACATGGACGCCAAGTACCACGACATCGACGACCCTTCAAGTTCGACTACGCCAAGTTCAACGATGCGCCAAGTACCTCGACGCCCGAGTGACTACTTCCTCTCCGATGATGTGTACCTCTACTCCCATGATGAGACGTATACGGCTACAAAACGAGAACAACTACTTCCCTCTACGTGCATGTACCACTACCGTCGCCCCGGAAACGATGGCTTCGTCAAGTACCTCTCCGAAATGGAATGTGAACGACTACTCGTTGACGACCTCGTGAACAACTACTTCCTCGACGAACGGAACGACTACTTCCCTCTACGAACATGTACCACGACTCGCGAGAACGACTACTACCACTACGTCTCTCGATGACTCGAACCCCTCCGAAATGAACGCTTCGAAGGTATAACCCCGAGATGATGACCCGTGGACGAATGCATGTGTTGTATGAGATGTTTTCCTTGTGTGCACCGTGCCCGTTTTGTCTTTTGTCATGCTCCTCGGTTGCCTCGTCGCCGACTCATGGGAACCCGGTGACGGGATCACCCCACCTTTCATCTTGTTCCACTCGCTCACTCCACCTTGCTTTTGCACCGGACTCTCAACGAGTTACCGGAACCGAGATGTTGCCGTTGCATCATTTTCGGATCATTGCCGTGGCACTCTTTCTTTCCACCACGGTGACATATACTCCTTATCTCTTCATGTCAACTTTTAATAAACATTGCATAAACTTGATCACGTCATCCACATCATGTTAACAACATTATATGTGTGATTGCTGTTGCTTAAAATTGCTAAACATGCATATGGGGATTTTCCCGGAATTGTTGTTGGTATTTCCGGCCTCATTTAAATTGCCTGGATAGGTAGTTTGCTTTTGTTTCACCTCTTGCTATGTTAAAAACATTTAATCTTGTCTTGTAAATAAACGAGAGTGAGCTAAATAAATAACTTGTGGTGTTTCGTCAATATGCAACTCGTTGCATATTGAGCTCCACTTAACTTGTAGTTTTGTTTGTGCACCTTGCCATGCCATGCATATTTAAACCGGACATGCATCGTACTTGGATGTGCATCGTATGCCATGGTTATGATTGTGTGTTTACCGTGTTGTTTGCTTCTTTCCGGTTGCTTCTCTTGTTAGCTTCAGTTTTGTTCCGGAGTTGTGAGGATTCGCTCGACTTTGTTGCTCCGTCTACTTCCTGGACCCGTTCTTCTCCCTTGCGGAATCCCAGGCAAGATGATCATACCCTTGGATACCTTTACTACCATTGCCATGCTTAGTTGTCTCGATGCTATCGTTACATGTCGCGCTACCCATCTTTTTTGTCAGCCTCTCCTTGTTGCCATGAAACCTCTAACCTTTGAAACCTTCCTAGCAAAACCACTGTTTGGCTATGTTACCCGCTTGCTCAGCACCTCTTATAGCGTTGTTAGTTGCAGGTGAAGATGAAGTTCGTTCCAGGAGGGAACTTGTTGTTGGAATATCACAATATGTTATATTATTATTAACACACCTATATACTGGGCATGGGTGGAAGGCTTGGCCTTTTGCTCGGTGTTTTGTTCCACTCATGCCACCTTAGGCGCCGATAAACCGGCATTATGTTCCTTGATTTTGCGTTCCTTACACGATGGGTGGATGGGGACCCCTTGACAGTTCGACTTTGAATAAAACTCCTCCAGCAAGGCCCAACATTGGTTTTAATTTTCTCATAATAACAACTTAATTAATTAATTAAATTGCATAGGGAGTTAGCGCTACCCGAGGATTCTTTCTACATAGCAGGGGGGGCCAGTGCTGATGGTGTTGGTCCCAAACGGGGAGACTGCGGGGCCACCATGGGGAAACTCGAGGATTGGCTCCCATAGGATCACCTATCCAGATGTGGCCTGAGACGAGATACGCGCGGCTACTATCAGGGTGTCGACACACCGGGAGGTCTTGCTGGACTTGTTTTACCATTATCAAAATGTGTTGTGCACCGGGAAGCCGAGCCTGATCGGATTTCCCTAAGATAAGGGGTGATGATATTATATTTATCACTTCAGCTAATCGTGAGAGCTTGTGATGGGCTAAGTTGGGACACCCCTGCAGGGTTATGATCTTTCGAAAGCCGTGCCCGCAGTTATGTGGCAGATTGGAATTTGTTAATGTCCGGTTGTAGAAAACTTGACAGAGGATCCGAAGTAAAACACACCACCGCGTGAGTAACCGTGACTGTCTCTTTTTACTTTGAGAAGAGAACACGGTGGGGTTATGTTTGACTCGTATGTTGTTCAGGATCTTTAGCGATCACTACTAGTTGCGACCATTTGCGTAGAAGCTCATCTTATTCTTGTACTCGTAAGTTAGCCACCATATTATGCTTAGCCGCTGCTGCAACCTCACCACTTTACCTCTTCCTACCCATAAAGCTTTGCTAGTCTTGATACCCATGGTTATGGGATTGCCGAGTCCTCGTGGCTCACAGATACTACAACACCAGATGCAGGTTCAGCCGAGAATGAAGCAGGAGCTGGTTCAGAGCTTCACTGGGAGCCCGATGAAGAGAGTGGCCGTATGCGTGTGACGTTTTCGACGATTAGTAGTGGTTTCTACTAGGGGCGATTCAGACCTGTGGCTTTATGTTTTGGTATCTTTCTTTTGGATCTTCGCCTGTAGTCGGGTTGTGATGTTTTGAATGATGTTTTGCTTATGTAATGTATTGCGTGAAGTGGCGAGTGTAAGCCAACTATCTCCTTTTTGCAATTTCATCCCTATTTTTACATGAGTCGTGCAAAGATACCAAACTTGAGATCATTCCAGAATGGGCTTATACCTTTAAGTCGTGCCTCGACACGTAGGAGGTATAGTCCCATCCTGGGCATTACATCATGGGACGTCATCGAGCTGAATGTGTGCGGAACGTGGAGGTGTCGTACGTTCGGTGCTTGGATCGGTTGGATCGCGAAGACGTTCGACTACAGCAACCGCGTCACTAGACGCTTCCGCTTTGGATCTACGAGGGTACGTAGACACACTCTCCCCTCTCGTTGCTATGCTTCTAGTAGATAGATCTTGCGTGATCATAGGAAAAAATTTAAATACTACGTTCCCCAACAAGAAGATCATGGCTTATTGGTTCCCATGGCGCTCAAGGACGGCACACGCTCGTGGTTCTGGAACCTGCCCGCAGGATCGATCTCCTCCTACGGTGAGATGAGCGAGCGTTTCATTGCCAATTTCCAGGGCACCCACGACCGCCCGCCAGCCGCTGGTGACCTGCGGCGCGTCAAGCAACAACTTGGGGAAACCCTGCATAAGTACATCCAATGTTTCAACGGCGTCCGCCTCAAGATCCCCAAGGTCACGGACGAGGCCATCATCTCAGCCTTCTCCGATGGCGTCCGCGATGTCAAGATGAAGGAGGAGCTCGACATTCACGAAGAGCTGTGCACAGCCCTGGAATTGTTCAACCTCGCGTCCAAGTGCCCCAGAGCTGAGGAGGGGCGCCTTTCCCTCGTCGAGCTCCCCGCTGCTGACCCTGAAGACAAGAAGGCCAAGGCTAAAGACGTGAAGGCGAGGGGGTGGCTGCGCTCGCGACCGAACCAGAGATGAAGCATGGCCGCGACCACCTACAATCATCCAAGAATAGCCGCCCATTCTGCACCTACCACAACGTGCACAGCCACAACACCAATGACTACCAGGAGCTCAGGGAAATCCAAGACGGGCGCATCGGTCGATGCCCCGAGCGCAATGACCAGGGCTACGGCCGTGGCGGAAGCCGGACTGGGGGGCGCTGGGATGACCGTGGCCCCCGACAGGAGTGGCGTGATTACCCTCATGAGGATCGCTGGCACGATCAGCCTCATGAGGATGCCTGGAGGGACCAGCCTCACGAGGGTGCCTGGAGGGACCAGCCTCGTGAGGGCCGTCCTCAGGGTAAGGCCTGCCTCCCTCCGCTGCCACCACCAAGGAGGAATAACGACCAAAACGAACGAGCTGGGGGCTTCCAAGATTCTCCCGCCATCGCTTGCATCTTGGGCGGTGCGCAGGCTCCAGCATCTCAGCATATCTTCAAGCAGTTCGCTCGAGAAGTAAACATAGCTCTCCCCAAGATAGAGGCCACGCGGTCGGTTAAGTGGTCCAAGTGCGCCATCACCCTCTGCTCCACTGACCAGCTCAAGTGTGCGGCGACCGCCGGCGCTCTCCCAATGCTCTGCTCACCTGTCATCAGCAACGTCCAAGTCACCAAGACCCTCATTGATGGCGGTGCAGGGCTCAAGGTTCTTTGCGTCGACATGTTGGACCGTCTCCAAGTGCCTTATGACCAGCTGCAACCCACCAGGCCTTTCTCGGGAGTGACTGGCGGCTCCACCACCCCTATCGTACAGATTCGGCTCCACGTTACCTTCGGCACCCGCGACAACTAACACATCGAGCTCATCGACTTCGACATCGCCCACATCCACCTCCCGTACAATGCCATCCTTGGGTGCCCATCCCTGGCCAAGTTCATGGCCGTAACTCACCATGGCTACAACATCCTCAAGATGCTAGAGAGCCGAGACATCATCACCGTCGCTTGCGAAGAAAATGACAACGTGTGCTCCCTCGAGCGTGCTTACCAGGCTGCAGCATATGAAGAACCCGACAACGAAGACACCATCTACCCCCTTGAAGTTATCCAGAGGAAGAAGAAGCAGCTGCTCGCCCTGGAGCCTCATGAAGATGCAGCACCTGGCGGTCGTGCCTCAGGATACGCGCCCATGGACGGGGCGCCACCCTCCCTCGCATAGGATGGTGCGCCTGGCTCCCCCCTCAGGCTGGGCTTGGGGGCTCTCCTTTGGAGAACCTCCAACCTAGCCAGTGTCTCAAGGGAGGCGCTCGAGCACCATGTGGAAGCGTGCTTCGCTGCACGTTTCCCTCAAGAGAGCTCAAGGCGCGAGGCGCCAAGCGCTCAGGAGTTCATCAACCAAACCATCGAAGACTTGCAGGTACCAAGGGCGATGCGGGGCGAGCGCCGCCCGGCACCGAGGAATGCAGCTGTCGCCCCAAGCTCGGGCGACGGGCTGTTCGTCTGCGTCAATGTCCCAGGACTCAACAGGATCATGTCTCAGGAGCTCTATTGGACATCTCAGATGGGTCGGTGCGAGTGCCCTCCTGAAAGCTACGTTTGCATGCCCTTCGGCTTGCCGAACCAAGCGGCTATGCATCAGCGCCACATGCGGGAAATCCTGGCGGCTCACGAGGCCAGGCATCAAGAGATCTTGCCGGAAATGGAGTCGGTTCTTCACGAGCCATCAGAAACTCAGGAGCCTCGTGAGGCACCGGAGTCGGGCGGCACGTGAGAGACAACATCTGCAGCGAGCGTATTCATCTACACCAACATCACTCCAGCATCGGTGCCAGGTGACTCTGTTTCAGTTTGTTCAATTGGGGGCGCCCCTCGGGCTACATCATCCCCAAGTCGCACGGGCTTGCCCCTGCGACGTGTATCCCTTTTTGCACCATTAGCTTACTCTGTTGGGGATGCCCCTCATGCTGCATTGTCCCCAGGCCGCACGGGTCTGTCCATGTGGCATGTATCGCATTTTGCATCGCCTGAACTAGCTCATTTCCTCTTATGGATTACCTTATGATCATCACTTGCTCACTCACCACCTCTTTTGGCCTCCCTCGCTGACCGAACGGGCTTCTCCTCATCCCGCAACGGGGGCTTCACACGTTAGCATGGCGCTTGTGCTCGGGTCCGTCCCTGCAATGCTATCAAAATCCAAGAGATCGAGCTCTGACTCGCGGCCCGCCTCGCGCACGTCACCTCACCAAGTCCTCAGTGCCTTCGTATTGCTACGGAAAGATCAATGGCCCAGTGGTAGGCGCAATTTTAAGTTGTGCTGTTTCGACGGACTAACCCGCAGGAATCTCAGGAGCTCAGCGACAGGTGGCCTTGCTGGTTTCTCCTTCTCACGCAATCCGCTTGCGCGTTAAATGGGGGCTTCTGAGCATCGCATCTCTGGAGCTCCGACTGACTCTCCAGCCCTCACCCCCTGGCCTTGACCACGGCATC
Organism: Secale cereale; assembly: GCA_902687465.1. NCBI lineage: Eukaryota > Viridiplantae > Streptophyta > Magnoliopsida > Poales > Poaceae > Secale > Secale cereale. The sequence continues at coordinate 282,612,063 of LR738712.1, forward strand.
GCAACCTGGCATACCAGCGGCGGCTGAGCTCCGCTCGAGGGTCGGGACCCGAGGACGCAGAGCACCTCAAAGAGCGGGAGAAGGGGAGGCCGGCTCGAAGCGCTAAGGTCTGTTCGTACGTCAAGGGGAACCCTTGAGCATCGCGTCTCAGGGGCTTAACTAGCCACATAGCCCCTCACTCCCTGGTCTCGTCCTAGCAGTCTGGACGAGCCAGCGGCGACTGAGGTATGCGCGGGGCTGGGCCCTACTGATGTCTACACACGCTTCTACTCTTGTAGACTATGTTGGGCCTCCAAGCGCAGAGGTTTGTAGGACAGCAGCAATTTCCCTCAAGTGGATGACCTAAGGTTTATCGAACTCAGGGAAGTAGAGGTTGAAGATGGTCTCTCTCAAGCAACCCTGCAACTAAGATACAAGAAGTCTCTTGTGTCCCCAACACACCTAATACACTTGTTAGATGTATAGGTGCACTAGTTCGGCGAAGAGATGTTAAATGGCAAGTGATATGGATGGCAAAACAAGGTAATATAAATCTGTAATAAAAAGTGCAACAAGCAAACAAGTGGTAAACGTGAGCAAAAATGGTATTGCAATGGTGGAAACGAGGCCTAGGGATCATACTTTCACTAGTGGCAACTCCCAACAACATTAACATAATCGAATCACATGATATTTCCCATAAAACATGCAATGGAGACGCACCCGGAGGTCATTCCTTCATGGTCAAGAGAGGACGAGAATTATGTAGGGCTACAAAAGCACACCTCAAAGTTCGTAGTTCTCAATCTAAGGATTTCCCAATGTCACCGCGGCCATCCAAAGAGAGTCCCACAATCACCACAACATATCTAAAGGATAGTCAATGACAAGCACCATGAGACTCTCAATCTTCAATCAACACACAAGAGAGGAAATCACTCATGAAAATATTTTTCTAATCCATGTCCAATAGACCGCTGTCACCTTGGTCTCGGGGATTATACTAGATAAAGAAAGGTGTGTACATCAATACAATACATAGAGGAAGGGGAAATATCATGGGATCACCCTAGATTAACATAGCCTATGATCACAACGAAGATCACATCATGGGAGAGAGAATTGACCACATAGCTACTGGTAGAAACCTCGGCCCCGAGGAGGAACTACTCCCGCATCATGGAGGGAGAAAGCAACGTCGATGGAGATGAATCCGGGGGCACTTCCCCGTCCCGGCAGGGTGCCGGCATAGGAATTCTGGTCCCCCGAAACTTGATGGCGATGGCGGCGGAGATCGGAATCGCGTCTGGAGAAAAGGGGTCTGGAATCAGGGTTTCTGCGACGCGGTGTAAATATATGCCAAAGGGGGTCGCCAGGGGAGCTAAGGGGGGCCCAGGCGCCCCCCCAGCGCGGCCTGGAGGGGGGCCGCGTGGACAGGCGCCTGCAGCCCTGGTGGCCCCCCTCCTGCCCTACTTTGGCCGCAAGGAAGCTTCCGGAACGCTGATTTTTTATATAATTTTTCCGGAATTTTTTTGGCAGTTTACGTAATGGGAAAACCTGAAATACAAAAACAGCAGAAAACAGAAACTGGCACTGGGGTGCACTGAGTTAATATGTTAGTCCAAATATGATCAAAAGTGTATGGAAGTGTATAAATATCATAGCAATATCACCCAAAAGAGGCATGGAGCAAGCAGAAATTATAGATACGTTTTGGACGTATCAACATCCCCAAGCTTAATTCTTGCTCGTCCTCGAGTAGGTAAATGATAACAAGCATAATTTCTGTGGTGACATGCTATTAACCATATAAGAACTTTTCATAGTCACATGACAAGTGCTTACTGAGACAATGAATCTGTAGTAATTAAGTTGCCTCATGAGAAAATCACAAAGAACTGAAAGTTTTACAATATGATACTGAAATACTCAAAAGATTTGTAATGAGCATGGTGTGCAAATATGATAAAGTGATATCTCGCTTGCCCCCTTTAGTGAAGCAAAATATAAATGCAGGGGCACCTCCAAGGTTTAAGTGACGACTAGATACAATGATTTCACAATAAACGATATCATAATCATGCAGAAGACAATGGTACTTTGGGACAATGCACATTACACTCAGAATGACAATCATGCTCTCAATAGTTGGTGCTTTAAAGAAAGAAGGTGGAGACTCTCGAACCGTGGCTTTTGTTGGCAAAGTTGAAAATCCGTGATCGGAAACAAAAACTAAACATGTACCAGAGCTCTTGGTTTTAAAAACAGAGGTAATAATTTTATTTTATTTTGGAATATGCATATTTCGTCAACGAATGCTAGCAGATAACTCAATTACTTCTCGAGTTGGACAAGTTTCGAGGTACGGCTCCCGAATGAGGACGATCACATCCTCTTAATCTCCTTTGTTTATCACTGCCAAAGTTTTCTGATTTCTCATGAACAAAGCGTGAAGGAGGGTTTGTTTATTGTATAATTTTTAATGAGCCGGGCGCACTCTATGCCAGTTCCTTCTCGTATTATGGGTTTGCACATTAGACATGCAATCCCGGGGTGAAGCTTATCCAACTTAAAAAGATCATGAATTAACTACTACTTCCTCATGAGCTAAAACAGAGGCACAAAAGAGAAATGCTTTTTTTGAATAGTTTCGAGATGGTACATGAAAGTCTTCGTTAGGAATGGCAGGTAAATACCATGTATAGGAAGGTATGGTGGACTCATATGGCATAACTGGTTTAAAGGATTTTGGATGCACAAGCAGTCAGTCCTCTTAGTACAGGCGAAGGTTAGCAAAAGACAGGGAGCGACCAACTAAGAGAGCAATGACGGCCATAATCATGTAGAGCGACAAAGCAACATTGAATCGGGCATGGAATTTATATCGCTACTCAGAAATTAAAGATCATCAAGGCTTGATAGACTTTCTTTACAGTCTTAAATATGCGTGAGCATATGCCAAGTCAATCAAAATAAATTCTTGGAGGAAGATATCACTAAACCATACCATATCATAGGCAAACAAATCATGTTGGTACTTCAATAACACATTAAGAACCCCCCAGCTATTTGAGACTAACCATAAGAAAACATGAACTACTAAGCAGCATTATGCACATATCATTTCTATCATAGACATATCAACCAGTGCAACAGAAGCCAACTCTCTTAATAAGATAAGCATGATAACTAAAGAGAGTTCCAGCGACCAACTAAACAAAAGCTCTTCAAAAAGTAAAGCATGAAAACTAAGAGCTGAACATGATAGTAGCTATTGAAAGACAAAGAACACACACATCAAGGATAGACATGAAAATTCTATGTTATGTTCTAGGTTGAAGTGGAGCGTGTTTCTCTCCCACACAAAGAAAGCTGAGTTCCAACTCGTTATGAACAGCAAGCAAAGCTAAAGAAAACTAAAAAGGAAACTAAAAGCAAGACGCTCCAAGCATAGCACATAACACATGAAGTGATAAAAATATAGTGGAACGAAAGACGAACTGATAATTGTCGATGGAGAAGGGGATGCACGGGGGCATCCCCAAGCTTAGACGCTTGAGTCTTCTTGAATATTTCTTGGGGGTGCATAGGGGCATCCCCAAGCTTGAGCGTTTGACACTCCTGAATCTTTTTATCATCTTCCCTCGCACACTTGAAAACTCCCTTCATACATAACTCATCATAATCTGATTAGCGAGGTTAGTACCCATAATAAAATAATTGTTCCTTGCTGGAAATAAGGATATTCTTGAAGGTCTACAGTTTCTCAAGATTGCCAAAAGGTTTTTGAAAAGAAAAGGCAAGCTCAAGGTTTGCAAAATGAAGGAAAGGCAAAACAGGACAGAATCTGTGAAAAACAGACCAGCAGGTAGTAAATGATTTTTTCGGGGCACTTCTGTAACTCAAATCAAAAAACTCAGAACAGAAGCCCGAAAGCCAATTGTATAGAGCACGCTGTAGAAACAATTCAGACCAAAAAGATGATCTGGTGATTTTATACGAATTTTTCTGTCCAAGGACAGAATCTGTTTCCTGGACAGCACGTCACAACTTTTGAACTTTCTTGCAATCGGAGGCTAAACTTGGCACAAAGCTGAAAAATAAAGATACAATGATGTTGCTACAGTAGTAAAAAACATCAAGACCACTAAAAACTGAAAGAACAAACTGAAAGCAAAGATAACAAGGGTTGTCTCCCTAGAGCTCTTTCTTTATAGCCATAAAGATAGGCTTAAGACTTTAATGATGCTCTCGTAGGAATAAGAGTTGAAGAACAAAAGAGAGCATCAAGAAGCAAATACCAAACACATTTAAGCCTAACATGCTTCCTATGCATAGGAATATTGCAATAGAATAATTCATTGAAGCACAAAGTAATAAGCATATGAAGACAAAACAAGTGCAGCTTCAAAACCTTCAACATACAGAGAGGGAACTTAATATTATTGAAATATCTATAAGCATATGTTCCCCTCTCATAATAATTTTTAGTGGGATCACGAATAAACTCAACAATATAAGCATCACATAAAGCATTGTTACCATGATCCACATGCAAAAAGGTACTCTTACTCTCCACATAAGCATAATCTTTCTCATTGGTAATAGTGGGAGTAGGACTATCATAAACAACTTGAACACTATAGATTAATTGTGTATTAGGAAGATGGTGTTCAACAAGGGAGTAATTCCCTCCATGATTATGACAAGTTTCATAAGGATAATTTTTCCTTATGTCATAGGTACCTTTATAATCACTATAGATTGGAGTTATAACATCATCATAGTAGAGAAGAGCATTATCATTGCTAGCAACTATATTTATAAACATGTTGTCTTTATTCTTACTAGCAAAAGAATTATCAATTGTCACATCACTAGTGGGTAAAGGATTTGCAATCCTATCATCCCCAAGCTTAGAGCTTTCCATATCATCACTTTCAGAGTTGGTACCAAAAAGATTTTCAAGATCATAAGTAGCATTATCATCATTTTCCCAATCACAATAAGTAACATCCATATCATAATCAAAATCATCTTCAATAATACCTACGGACGTATCATCAAGATGATAATTAAGGCAATAAACTTCACCTTCTTCTTTAAACTTACAACCGTTAGGATAAAAGTTGATGGGAGGAATATGCTCAGGCCAGGTTGATACCCATTCTTCTTCCTTCTTGCTCCTCTTCCTCCTCCTCTTCTTTTTCTTCTTATTCACCTTAGGAGGGGGTGGTTGGAGATGAAGCTTCTCCACATATCCTGGTTTATCATTAGAAACAATAGGGGAAACTTGGGAGAAACTCTCCTTTTTATTAGCAGAAATATAAGAGACATTTTTATACTTTGGTAAAGTTCCCTCCTTTCTAATCTTACTTATGTAATCATTTTCATGGCAATTAAAAACACAATAGAGATGACAATTTTGCAAAGTGTTTTTTATTCCTATGGCATTAACATCCAGCCAAGAAGTCTTTTCTGATAACTCTTCACACATCAAAAATAACATAAGCTCATCATAAAGATCAGAGGTGATCATGTTATCACACAACTGGTTAACAGTTATGTTTTGAAAGTGCATGCATTGAAAATTAAAGTGACCCTCTATACGGCAAAGTTCACAAGTAAAAGGATAAAGGTCACACAATTCTCTAACAATTTCATTTAAATCTCTGACCCAAGTGATTGTTCTTTCATGCTTATGTTGCTTACAATACTTCTCTTCTTCAATCATAGGCCTTTCACAAGGTCTATCCACTCCACAAAAATTAACATGCTTATATAAAACTTCATTTTTAGGAATTGGAGCATGCATGTTGCAATCATCATGAACAATTTCATTTTCTTTGCAAATCTCTTTAAAAGGTTTATGATGCTTGATCCAATCCTCCTTAGGCATATTAAGATGTGAAGCAAAAGATTTGAGGAAATCAACAAGGAGTTGAGAATCAAGCCCAAACTTAGCACTAAACTTATTAAAACTTGTAGTTTCAACAAAGGACTTAATGCAATCATACTCATAAGTTATACCTGACTCTTTACCTTTGTCGATCTCCCAATCTTCAGTGTTGCATTGAATTCTTTCAAGGAGTTCCCATTTAGCATCAATCTTTTCGTTTGTGAAAGAACCCATAGAGGAAGCATCGAGCAAGTCTTTATCTTGTCGAGAAAGCCTCGCATAGAAATTAGTAATAATCATATCTTTGGGGAGCCCATGGTTAGGACATTTTAGCATTAACGTTTTCAGTCTCCCCCAAGCTTGAGTTATGCTCTCTCCGTCATGAGGGTAGAAATTATAAACATAATTCCTATTCTCATGGACTTCATGAAGAGGATAAAACTTGGAGTAAAAGAGAGACTGGATCTCTTCCCAATCCAGCAGGTGAGAGTCATCGAGAAGCTTATACCAATCTGAAGCTTTATCTATAAGTGATACGGCGAACAATTTCCTCATGACAAACTCCCTTGATACACCTGCAAGCTTAAATAATGAACATAGTTGTGACAGATATAGCAAGTGTTCACCGGGATGTCTGTCTCCTGCATAATGATTAGCCAAAACATAATCGATAATACCAGCTGGTATTTTATAGGGCACAATTTCAGTAGGGGGAGGAGCAACCACCACAGGTGTGGGGCGTCTTCCCACAAGCAGCGAACTAAGAATGCGATTTTCCATAAACTTAACTAGTGAAATAAAAATAGGAAACAAAAAGATTTAATTGCAAGATCTAAAGATATACCTTCAAGCACTCACTTCCCCGGCAACGGCGCCAGAAATAGCTTGATGTCTACACACGCTTCTACTCTTGTAGACTATGTTGGGCCTCCAAGCGCAGAGGTTTGTAGGACAGCAGCAATTTCCCTCAAGTGGATGACCTAAGGTTTATCGAACTCAGGGAAGTAGAGGTTGAAGATGGTCTCTCTCAAGCAACCCTGCAACTAAGATACAAGAAGTCTCTTGTGTCCCCAACACACCTAATACACTTGTTAGATGTATAGGTGCACTAGCTCGGCGAAGAGATCTTAAATGGCAAGTGATATGGATGGCAAAACAAGGTAATATAAATCTGTAATAAAAAGTGCAGCAAGCAAACTAGTGGTAAAGGTGAGCACAAATGGTATTGCAATGGTGGAAACAAGGCCTAGGGATCATACTTTCACTAGTGGCAACTCCCAACAACATTAACATAATCGAATCACATGATATTTCCCATAAAACATGCAATGGAGACGCACCCGGAGGTCATTCCTTCGTGGTCAAGAGAGGACGAGAATTATGTAGGGCTACAAAAGCACACCTCAAAGTTCGTAGTTCTCAATCTAAGGATTTCCCAATGTCACCGCGGCCATCCAAAGAGAGTCCCACAATCACCACAACATATCTAAAGGATAGTCAAAGACAAGCACCAAGAGACTCTCAATCTTCAATCAACACACAAGAGAGGAAATCACTCATGAAAACATTTTTCTAATCCATGTCCAATAGACCGCTGTCACCTTGGTCTTGGGGATTATACTAGATAAAGACAAGTGAGTACATCAATCCAATACATAGAGGAAGGGGAAATATCATGGGATCACCCTAGATTAACATAGCCTATGATCACAACGAAGATCACATCATGGGAGAGAGAATTGGCCACATAGCTACTGGTAGAAACCTCGGCCCCGAGGAGGAACTACTCCCGCATCATGGAGGGAGGAAGCTACGTCGATGGAGATGAATCCGGGGGCACTTCCCCGTCCCGGCAGGGTGCCGGCACAGGAATTCTGGTCCCCCGAAACTTGATGGCGATGGCGGCGGAGATCGGAATCGCGTCTGGAGAAAAGGGGTCTGGAATCAGGGTTTCTGCGACGCGGTGTAAATATATGCCAAAGGGGGTCGCCAGGGGAGCTAAGGGGGGCCCAGGCGCCCCCCCGGCGCGGCCTAGAGGGGGGCCGCGTGGCCAGGGCGCCTGGAGCCCTGGTGGCCCCCCGCCAGCCCTACTTTGGCCGCAAGGAAGCTTCCGGAACGCTGATTTTTTATATAATTTTTCCGGAATTTTTCTGGCAGTTTACGTAATGGGAAAACCTGAAATACAAAAACAGCAGAAAACAGAAACTGGCACTGGGGTGCACTGAGTTAATAGGTTAGTCCAAATATGATCAAAAGTGTATGGAAGTGTATAAATATCGTAGCAATATCACCCAAAAGAGGCATGGAGCAAGCAGAAATTATAGATACGTTTTGGACGTATCACCTACCGACACAGAACACCAAGGCTTAGTCCAGCATTTCCTTCCGGAGGGATGTTCGCACGTCAAGGGGGCCTCCTAAGCATCGTGACTCAGGAGCCTAACTGGTCACGTAGCCCCTCACCACCTGGTCTTGTCCAGGCGATCCGGACGAGCCAGCGGCGGCTGAGGAATGTGCAGGGCCGGGCTCTGTCGACGCAAAACGCTAAGCAAGCGGGAGGGGGATCGCGAAAGCTCAGCGGCGCTGCCGCAGGAACAGATCAGGTGCACCGCATGGAGGATCGCCTCAGGACTGTCAAGATAAGTCATGCATCCAAATCGGCATGACGCCACTACCCGACAAGTTTGGTTGTTGTAGTCATGCTCTGGCAATGCCGCCTCCCTTTTTAGCCTCCGGAAGCTGCTTGCATGCCAAGGGGGCCTCTTGAGCATCGCGCCAAAGGAGCTCTTACCTGACCCCGGGCCGCTCACCTCCTGGCCTTGACCACGGCATCGCGACCTGGCATATCAGCGATGGTTGAAGCTTGCCTTGGGACTAGGACCTGCCGGCGTAGAGCACAAAGCTACTAAAAGGATAAAAAGGAGGGACACTGCCGAAGCAAGACTTGTAAACGCAGTTTTATAGCAAAACTAATATGCATCAGAGAAAAAGCATTACAGGTTCTTTATATGCCCCAACGGGGTTCGCTTTGATTCCTCGCAGGGAGCAAAAGAAACAGATTCCAGGAGATCCTAACTATAGCTACCACCGCCGACGCCATCATCGATAGTGGGCCACGAGAGGTAGCCTCCAACTCCGCTCAAGTCACCATCGGTGACGAGCTCGTGCAGCTACCTCGCGCTCCAGGGACGGCTTGAGCTTGGAGGCGCGTAGCTGTCGTAGCTCTTCTATGGAGACTCGTCAGGCTCGGGATAGCTTCTGGACTCCCAAGGGCCATCGCTGCTTCTAGGAGAGCTAACGGCGGGACCGAGAGCAGGCACGGCGCCCGTCGTTGTGCCTCCTTGGCGGCTCCCACCAGGGCAGCACTCCTGGTGGCATCCTTCTTCTTCAAAGACCATGAAGAACAACGTGGAGGCACCATCGAACTCGAAGTGAACGACGGAGGCTCTATCAGGACGGCACACGCGGGCGACTACGCCCCATCCTCGAGTCATGAAGACACCAGCCGGGGGGACGCCTCAACCTTTGCCTCTGAAGCTTGGCTGCAGCACCCAGCGTGCTGCAACCGCAGGTTGGCAGGACCCCTCGCCAGCATCATCTCGGCAAAGAACCTCGGGAGTTGGATCCAAGAAGACGGTCTGTCACACCCTGCATTTTGTAACATGTCATTTGTATCATTAGAGCATGAAAATTTGGACTAACAATTTTTTTTGGCATTATTTGGCTTTTATTTGGAATTAAGTTTTTCTCCCTATGTTTTTCAAGTGCTCTTTAAAGTCAACTACTCCCTCTTGTAGATTTCATCTCCTTACCCAAAACTTCTGCCCAATGATCATACCAAGTGTTTATAGCAGTATAGTATTTTCTTATAAAATTAATTTGGCCAAAATGTATTTTCAAAAATTAGTTCTCCAAAAACCCCCTGAATCGAGGTTTGCAGTGCAAGTGCTTGATTTAGGGTGAGAAAATTATTTCAAAAAGTATATTTAAACCTAGTAGTTATAGGACTCCCATAAACCACAAAAGTATATTTTTAAAAGTTATTTTTCCTATTTTATTTAAAAGCTTTTTCTTAAGGCCAAAAATGGTCTTTAATAGGGAAAAATTATTGAATTATTTCAAAAATATTTGCCAAAATTCAGGGAGACTCATAGGACATATATTGTCCATATATAAGAGTTTCAACACTTGGTCATGTTCAAATATTGGTCAAATCCCTCAGAAACCCTTTCTGGATATTTCAAGCTTTTGAAATATTTACAAAGGAAATATTCTCTAAAAATTCCAGGGAAATTCTATCATGTCATATATGACATATTTGATGATCTTGCCAAGCCCCATGCCTTGGGAAGCAAGAAAACATCATCAAAACCCCTCAAAACCATTCTGTCCATATCTGAAGTTTGAGCAACTTTACATTGCCAAACTTGTCCAAATGCTCTCAAACTTGGTACACATGCTAGAATGGTCTAATAAGGCACCTAGACCAAATGGCACGAGCTTTGGAGAAGGGTAACTTGATCAGAGTACCCCAAAACCATTTCTGTTCAAATTCAAATTTGAACAACTTTACATTACCAACTTTTTTACTTGGGGCTTCAAGCTTTGTGGGCATGATCACAACCCCAAATGATGACACTACACCAAGTGGTGCATCAAGGGGGGATGATTAGCTTGACTCAAACATGGTGAAACCATTTCTGTTGATTTCTAGGGTTCACCAAAGTTACATTGGCAAGTTTCTTCAAATAAGCCCAAACTTGGTGAAACACCCTATTTCCATATGCCATTTAATCTTGTTAAGTGTTATGGCTAGTGGACATCATTTGACTGCTCTAAACCACATCAAACACCTTCTGGTGATTTCCCAAAGTTACCATTTTCACCTCTTCTCCTGTTCTCCTTGAGCCCAACTTTCTACCAGAGCTTCCACAGGTCCCCTTGCACCTCCAGTAACTTCCCCATGGCCAGAGCTCAATAATAGAGGGGTGAAAACCCCATTTTACTCAGCTGGACAGCCCAGTTTTCACCTTCCCTCAACCTCCCTCTTCTTCCATTGGGTAACCAAGGCATCCAAGGCCACAACCCACTTGTTTACTCCATACCCGACACCCCAGACAAGGTGGCCGCGTCCAGCAAGCCAAAGGCATGCCGTGGCATGCAATAGGCGTGCTCCAGAGCGCGCTACAGTGCACACCCGCATTGTAGCCTCCTCCAATCAGCCGCCCCCGACCACCTCTTGGGGCTTCAAAATTTGTGGGCATGATCACAACCCCAAATGCTGACACTACACCAAGTGGTGCATCAAGGGGGGATGATTAGCTTGACTCAAACATGGTGAAACCATTTCTGTTGATTTCTAGGGTTCACCAAAGTTACATTGGCAAGTTTCTTCCAATAAGCCCAAACTTGGTGAAACACCCTATTACCATATGCCATTTAATCCTATTAAGTGCTATGGCTAGTGGAGATCATTTGACTGTTCTAAACCACATCAAACACCTTCTGGTGATTTCCCAAAGTTACCATTTTCACCTCTTCTCCTGTTCTCCTTGAGCCCAACTTTCTACCACAGCTTCCCCAGGTCCCCTTGCACCTCCAGTAACTTCCCCATGGCCAGAGCTCAATAATAGAGGGGTGAAAACCCCATTTTACTCTACTGGACAGCCCAGTTTTCACCTTCCCTCAACCTCCCTTTTCTTCCATTGGGTAACCAAGTCATCCAAGGCCACAGCCCACTTGTTTACTCCATACCTGACCCCCCCAGACAAGGTGGCCGCGTCCAGCAAGCCAAAGGCATGCCCTGGCATGCAATAGGCGTGCTCCAAAGTGCGCTACAGTGCACACCCGCACTGTAGCCTCCTCCAATCAGCCGCCCCCGACCACCTCTTGCTTCCCCCTCGCGCCACTCGATGCGCCTCGACGTCTGCAACACCCCCCGGCGCTGTCCCCCTCCTGCTTCTCCCTCCTGCGGCTGCCCTCGCACGCGCGCCGGCCGCCCGCGAGCTCCAATCATCTGCCTCACACGTGCGCTGCTCTGGAAGCTTCCCCCGCTCTCTCTCTTCCTCTCCCCGGCCCTGGACCGCATCCAGCAACTCCGGAGACACCACCCTAGCTCCTCCCGAGCCCTGTGGCAACAGGCAGAAGCTCGCCGGCGCACAGGTCCACGGCACCTCGCTGTTCGCCTATAAAAGGACCCCCCGAGCTCCTCCTCTCTTCACCAATCGCTCTATCACCCACCTAATCTCCCCCCTATGCCACACACTCCACTCCACACAGGCCCGAGCTCGAGATCGAGCTCGAGCTCCACCGCGGCCGCTCGCCGTCGTTCGCTCGGTACAGGCCATCCCAGCCGCTCCTCTCGCTCGATCTAGAACCATAGACCCTCACTGATCCTTTTCCCCCTCTTCTCCCTCTCTGCAGCTACCGGAAACGACCGGAGCAACCTTCACCCGACGCCCCTCCATCGCGTGACCTCGCCACCGGCGAACCAGGCCACTCCGGCGACTCACTCCACCTCCACCAGATCGGCGACACCTCACTGATTCCGTCCCTGCCCTTAGCTCGCCCTGTCGTGCCCCGAGTCGTCGCCGGTGAGCTCGCCGGCCCTCTGCCGGAGGGTTAGGGATGACATGCGGGCCCCGCCTGTCAGCCTCCCCTCGCCCTCGCCTCTCTCTCCTCTCACTGGCGCCGGGCCCCACCTGTCAGATTTGAAACCTGGAGCACGCGCTGGCGCCCGTGCAGTGGGCTGATTCGCCCTGGGCCAGCTGCACTGTGGCCGTTCTGGCCCAGTTGCACAGGACCATTTTTATTTTTCTTTTCTGTGGGATTTTCAAATAATTCCACAGGATTAAATATTTACCCAAATGAATTAATTACAGTTCCTAAAAACTTGTAAAAATCAACCTATTTAATGATGTCACTTTCACCCATATCCATGGACCTTTTATGTTATGTTCAAATTTAAATCCATATTTGAACACTAAAACCTCTGTTCGAAAAGTCATGTACCCCATTCTGTCACTCCAAATCTCAAACTAAGAATTTTTGCCATCTTAGTTTTCCCTCTAGTATTTGATAAAAATAAGTTGACATTTTTCTAAGCACTTTGGTTTTTCTGTTTTTATTATAGTCTTATTTTCCCGTTGTTTATTGCGATGATTAGATACCGTGTTTGACGAGGTTGCTGAAGAAGAAGGAGGGGAAGGATTTGAAAACCTTGAAGACCAAGCCAATCCAGGCAAGCAGCCCTTTGACCATGATACCCTTGTGTTCCTCGGAACCCTTTTTACTTCCAAATGCATGCTGATAAGAGTGACGGTGGTGACCTAGTTGAAAGCCACCACATGATGCATGACTTACTCATGATCTTGCTATATGCTTAGATGCAATGCAAATGATTAGTAGTGATGCTTAGTGATGCATGTGTGCCATGAATCCTTCGTGGTTGCATTCTTTTCGAAAACCCCATCGGGTGCCCCTAATGCCCGAGGGTGATGTTGAGTTAGGTCATCCCTTGAGGAAGAAGTGGTGTGCCAAGAAACATCTTGTATGTGGGTGAAATGATGGATTAGATTTATGTGTGACTACCGTCCCAACCAAACATGTGCAACCACTCTACCCCTTATGGGATGGGGCATTATCGATTACTTAGGCTGTACTAGCATGGTGCCCACATCACTAGTGACGGGGAAGACTTGAGGTCACTCCCGGGACGAGGTCGTGCTTGGATAGATGACCATGACTGTTTTTATAGGGCACCGGACGCACCGTTGGTCCCTTCGTGTACGCGTGACATTGAAAATAGGGCAAGTCCCATGATCTATTGTTTGTACTCGAGGGCCGTGCACCAACGAGTGGACCCTATGCTAGTGTCGTCTAGAGAAAGATAATGACCGGGTGCTTCCCCCGAGTACTTGAGGTACTGCGGGATCGTGGGTGACACGAAAGCTTCCCGGATCTTGTGGGTAAAGTGCGCAACCTCTGTAGAGTGTAAGACTATTCGAATAGCCGTGTCCAGGGTCATGGACAGTTGGGTGGTGCTACTTAAACTTTGTCCAGAATTTTACAATCTCGGTGATAGTATGTGTGTGTGTTGATTCAAGGTGGTGACTTGACTCGTTGAGGAAGAATTGAACTCTATTCATGTTGATATCTGTAACCTGTCTTTGAGGTTACCCAAATTTACTGATGCATGTTACATGGTGGTAGAATAGTTAATCTAGCTTGTAGCTAGGCTGCTCGTTGTTGTATATTTGCATTGTTACCTTGAACCAAATCATGGGTTGCTTGCGAGTACATTCAAAGTACTCATTGGCTTGTCACTGGTTATTTAATTGGCCAGGCATGGAGGAGCAGGAATTTGAAGAAGAATTCTATGGAGACTACATGCGAACTAGGACGCTTTCCCAGTCAGAATGCCTGTAGGGTTAAGGCAGATGGCATGGGTTCTACTTATCTACGAAGACTTCCGCTATTCAAGTTTATTTGCTATTCAGTCCTTGAGGCTTTATCTATGTAAGACTTGGCCATAATGGTCATAATTTGTGTAAGACGGTATGTATGGATGTAAGACTCTTGTTATTCAGCTTATGTGTGTTCAGTGAGCATTGATCTCTGGGATCACTGTACACGTGCATTCGGTGATCTCGAGTCTTACGTCGGGGTCCCCACAGAGCTGGTATCAGAGCCATCCTGACTATAGAAAGCCTTATTTAGCACGGGCGTTAGTTAGATGAGACCCTTTTCAAAACCTTCTGAACCTCTCTTCTTTTCTAAACCTTACCAACCTGAGATATCACCGGCTTATTAACCTCTCCTATTTAACCTTTGTAGATGGCTGCTGTACCTGAAGAGCACCTGACCACTGGGGTTCCCTTGCTTCTCAAGGATAGCCTCTAGGAGTTCCAGTTCCATCGAGCACCCATTCTCACCTACCATGAGCATTGGGTTAACGACACTGAGGTGGAATACCATGTGGAAGTGATCGTAAAGGCAAACGATCCTCCCACAAGTTGGTTCTTCGAGGGACCCCAGAAGGCAACACTACCTCTCGCTGTCGAGGCTACTGCACTCAAGGCACTAACCCGTCTCGGCGAGCTTCTTCCGGAGATGGCAGCCAAGATGACAACCCACTTCTTGCCTTACCGGATGGAAGGTGAAGATGAAAGCAGCGCACAAGCCCCTCCACTGAAGGAAGGACTTCCACTTCGATTCCAGACCTACTTCAGCCTATGTGCCGACAGCTTGGCATAAGATTTGGCCTCGGAATCGATGAAGCTCCGAGAAGAACTTCACAAGACCAAGGCACTTCTTCGTCGAGCACAAGAGAAGACGTATAGGATCAAGAAGGAAGTTGCGCCTCCCGGACAGTCCGCTATCGCGTACCGAGGCGGAAGGCCCTCAGGAGATGTATCTTCCAAGGATGAAGAACCACCCCGGCGACGCCGTATGACGGCAAGGGAATATCGCAAGCTTTTCCCTGCACCACCGACAAAACACCGCCGTATCCAACTCCTCCACTCCCCCCACACCCGTGATAAGGGGGCCCAGACAGATGAAGACAAGGAGGAAGACCCAGAATACACGACCGAGCATTCCGCCGCTTAGGCATTATTCGCAACTCGGATATGCCAGTTCGTGACTTCTACGGTAGGATAGGTCGTGTAAGCCCTATGTGAAGTCGAGTCCTTGTATGGTTCATATGAAGCCATCTAGTATTTGCTTTTGTTGTGTTTGGATGTACGTCGTATTCTCCCTTCAGGAATATGTAAACGACTGCATCACCCATTTGGATTTTAATGAATGTGTTTGGCCCTTTCGGCCCTTGCATGATTTGATTAGTGTCACACCCACCCCCTTACTAGGCACCCATCTTTATTGCTTTCCCTCTTCCATATCATGAGACCTTTTACCGCTCCAACAGGATGCCTGTTGTAACTCGTACTCGTACCTCTACCCAGCAGGCTGAAGCCGGAGCATCCGCCCAATCAGAGACCGGCCACGACCAAACCAACGACCAAGCTCCACCACCACCACCTCCTCCGAACATGGACATGGCTCAGCTTCTCCAAGCTTTTCGAGAGGAACACCAAGCCAACACCGCATCCCTTCAGATGATTGCTCAAGCTGTCACCAACAACCGCCAGCCGGTGGGGAATGGCAATGGACGTTCCACGTTGGCAGAGTTCAAGAAGCATGCACCGCCAACTTTCATCGAGACTGCTGAACCTTTGGATGTAGATGGCTGGGTCCACACCATTGAGGACTTGCTGGAACTAGTCGGATGCACCGAAGACCGCGAGAAGGTGGCTTATGCTGCCCACTGCCTCGAGGGGACTGCTAGAGCTTGGTGGGATGGATTCAAGGTCATGCATGCTGGGCAAGACATCACTTGGGACAACTTCAAGGCAGAATTACGCAAGGCCCATATACCTTCCGGAATCATGGCTATCAAAAAGCGTGAGTTTCGAGCCCTGAAGCAAGGAAGTGGCACTGTCAAGGAGTACATGCAGAAGTTCAGTGTTCTATCAAGGTATGCTCCTGAAGAGGTCAGGACTGATGCCGCAAAAAGGGAGCGCTTCATGGAAGGCCTCAATCAGACTCTGCAGTACTCGCTTGTCGTATGCGACTGCCCAACCTTCCCTAACATGGTGAACAAAGCACTCATACTTGAAGACAAGCGGCATGCTCTGGAAGACACTCGCAAGCGCAAGATGGTCAGCAAGGGAAGTTCCAGCAACCAGAAGCCTCGCCCGTGGCAGCCAGCCCCGGTCAAGCCAACCTACCAGCAACCAAGAGCTCCTGCACCTCGCACCAACTATCAGCCTCAGCAGTATGCCAACCCAAGACCAGCATTCAACCCCAATAACAGTGGTGGCAACAAGATCAATAATCCAAACCAAGTCACTTGCTTTGGATGTGGTCAGTCAGGACACATCTCAAGGGTGTGCCCCAACAAGAAGCCTGATGCCCCGCGCCCCAATGCGCAGAACCCAGGACAAGGCTGCGGGATGCCACCAAGGAACCAAGCTCCTCGCAACCCGCCTAACCATGGGAAGGGGCGTGTGAATCACGTCACTGCTGAAGAAGCCCAGGAAGACCCGGCCGTCGTGCTGGGTACGTTCCTTGTCAACTCAGCACCTGCAACTGTCTTGTTTGATTCTGGAGCCACGCATTCATTTGTCACTCAAAGATTTGCATTAAAAAGTGGCATGACCCCTACACCCCTGGATAACCCCATGGTGGTACAAACCCCCGGAGCGGAGATGAGAGCCAAGATAGGCTGTAAGGGAGTCAGTATTACCATTAACGGGGTAGATTTCCTAGCAGACCTTATCGTCCTGAGATCACAAGGCTTGGATGTGATCCTAGGCATGAATTGGCTCAGCAAGCACCAAGGCTTATTAGACTGTGCCAATCGGACTGTCTCTGTGACCAATGACCAAGGAGTCAAAGTTAAGTTTGCTTCCAACTCCTCTTCTGCTCAAGCCGCTCAAGTCAACTGTCTGTCTGAAGTTGGACTGGAGCAAGTACCGGTAGTATGCGAGTATCCCGATGTCTTTTCAGATGAGCTACCGGGAATGCCCCCTGACCGTGACATTGAGTTCATCATCGAGCTCGTGCCTGGGGCAGGACCCATCTATAAGAAGCCTTATAGAATGGGGACGAAAGAATTAGCCGAGTTGAAGAAGCAGCTGGAAGAGCAGTTGAGGAAGGGATTTATCCGCCCAAGTGCCTCCCCTTGGGGATCACCTGTTCTGTTTGTGGCAAAAAGGGATGGTACCATCCGCTTATGCATTGACTATCATTCCCTCAATGAGGTTACAATCAAGAACAAGTATCCACTTCCCAAGATTGAAGATCTGTTTGATCAACTCAGCGGAGCCAATGTGTTCTCCAAGATCGACCTCAGATCTGGGTACTACCAGCTGAAGATCAGACCCCAAGATATTCCGAAGACAGCATTTGTAACCAGATATGGCCTGTACGAGTGCACGGTCATGTCCTTTGGGTTAACCAATGCCCCAGCTTACTTCATGTATCTCATGAATAAAGTCTTCATGGAATATTTGGACAAGTTTGTTGTTTCCTTCATCAATGACATTCTTGTCTTCTCGAAGACAGAGGGAGAGCACGAGCAACATTTGAGGTTGGTCCTAGACAAGCTTCGAGAGCACCAACTATACGCCAAATTCAGCAAGTGTGAGTTTTGGCTACATAATGTTGGATTCTTAGGTCATGTCTTGACCGAATAAGGATTGTCAGTTGATCCCGCGAAGATCAAAGCTGTGACCCAATGGCAATCTCCAACGACCATCAAGGAAGTCAGAAGCTTCCTCGGACTTGCGGGCTATTACCGCAAATTCGTGGAAGGATTCTCTAGCATTGCCCGGCCAATGACTCAGCTCCTCAAAAAGGACAAGAAGTTCGAATGGACGCCAAAATGCGAAGAGAGCTTTCAAGAGCTCAAGAAGAGGTTGACCACCGCCCCAGTTCTGGCAACACCTGATATTCACAAGGAGTTCGTGATATATTGTGATGCCTCTCGAACCGGACTGGGAAGCGTTCTGATGCAAGAAGGCCGAGTCATAGCTTACCTCTCCAGGTAGCTACGACCTCATGACGAGAACTACGCTACTCACGATCTTGAGTTAGCAGCAGTGGTTCATGCCTTGAAGACATGGCGACATTACCTCCTAGGGAAACGGTGTGAGATATACACAGACCACAAAAGTCTGAAGTACATTTTCACCCATAAGGAGTTGAACATGAGGCAACGGAGATGGTTGGTACTAATCAAAGATTATGACCTTAGTGTTCAATATCACCCCGGGAAGGCTAACGTGGTAGCCGATGCCTTGAGCAGAAAGGCTTGCTCCCTGAATGCCATAATTCAAAAGAGGTAGCCAGCCCTGTTTAAGGAGCTGGAACAATTCAGTTTGGAATTTTTCACCCCTGGATTTCTAGATCATCTGGAAGTCAAACCAACCCTGATGGACAAAGTTAAGAAGGCGCAAGGTGGGCACGCAAGCATTCAAGGCATCAAGAAGAAGATGAAGCTAGGCAAGGCCCCAGGATTCTCCGAGGACGAGCACGGGATTGTTTGGTACAAAGGCCGCATCTGCGTACCAAACAAGATGGAGCTGAAGAACCTGATCCGGCAAGAAGCCCACGACACTCCGTATTCCATCCACCCTGGAGGAACCAAGATGTACCAAGACTTGAAGGAAAGATTCTGGTGGCACGGGATGAAAAGAAAGATTGCAACCTATGTTGCAAAGTGTGATGTGTGCCAAAGGGTCAAGGCCGAATATCAGCGACCCGCTGGATTGCTCCAACCACTCAAGGTTCCTGAGTGGAAGTGGGATAAAGTCGGAATGGACTTCATCACTGGGTTACCGAGGTCGAATAGAGGACATGACTCCATCTGGGTCATAGTCGACCATTTGACCAAGGTAGCCCATTTCATTCCTGTCAAGACTACTTATGATGGCAACCGGCTAGCAGCTCTCTACATCGACAGAATCGTAAGCCTTCATGGTGTTCCCAAGGAGATTGTGTCAGATCGAGGAACCTAGTTCACCTCAAGGTTCTGGAAGAAGTTCCAAGAAGCCTTGGGAACCAAGTTGTCTTTCAGCACGGCTTTTCACCCGCAGACCGGAGGTCAGACAAAATGAGTAAATAAAATTCTCGAAGACATGCTCCGAGCCTGTGTTTTGGCATATGGAGCCAAGTGGGAAGATTGCCTCCCTTTTGCCGAGTTCTCCTATAACAACAGTTATCAGTCGAGCCTTCAGATGGCACCATTTGAGGTGTTGTACAGACGCAAATGTCGCACACCCCTCAACTGGTCAGAGACTGGAGAAGGGCTACTCTTTGGACCAGATATTCTCCGCGAAGCAGAAGATCAAGTCCAACTAGTCAGAGAACGTTTGAAGGCAGCCAAGTCAAGGCAGAAGAGCTATGCTGACACTCACCGCCGGGATATGAGTTTCCGTGTCGGAGACCATGTGTACCTGCGGGTAACTCCTCTAAAGGGAACCAAGCGTTTCCATGTTAAGGGGAAGCTCGCACCAAGGTTCATTGGACCCTTTGAGATCACTACACGACGAGGAGAAGTGGCTTACCAGTTGGATCTACCACCTGAGTTATCCGATGTGCACAACGTATTCCACGTGTCACAACTCAGGAAGTGTCTCCAAGTTCCAAACAAGCCTGATCTCAAGGATGTTGATCACCAAGCTATTGATCTTCAACCTGATTTGACCTACCATGAGAAGCCCATTCGCATTCTGGATGAAGTAGAACGACGGACGCGAAGCCGCACCATTAAGTACTTCAAGGTCCAGTGGAGCAACCACACGGAAGCAGAAGCAACCTGGGAGCGTGAAGACTATCTTAGATCCGAGTATCCCGATCTCTTTTAAGACCTAGTTTAGGAATCTCGGGGACGAGATTCTTGTAAGGGGGGTAGGTCTGTCACACCCTGCATTTTGTAACATGTCATTTGTATCATTAGAGCATGAAAATTTGGACTAGCAATATTTTTTGGCATCATTTGGCTTTTATTTGGAATTAAGTTTTTCTCCCTGTGTTTTTCAAGTGCTCTTTAAAGTCAACTACTCCCTCTTGTAGATTTCATCTCCTTACCCAAAACTTCTACCGAATGATCATACCAAGTGTTTATAGCAGTATAGTATTTACTTATAAAATTAATTTGGCCAAAATGTATTTTCAAAATTTAGTTCTCAAAAAACCCCCTGAATTGAGGTTTGCACCGCAAGTGCTTGATTTAGGGTGAGAAAATTATTTCAAAAAGTATATTTGAAATCTAGTAGTTATAGGACTCCCATAAACCACAAAAGTATATTTTTAAAACTTATTTTCCTATTTTATTTAAAAGCTTTTTCTTCAGGCCAGAAATGGTCTTTAATAGGGAAAAATTATTGAATTATTTCAAAAATATTTGCCAAAATTCAGGGAGACTCATAGGACATATATTGTCCATATATAAGAGTTTCAACACTTGGTCATGTTCAAATATTGGTCAAATCCCTCAGAAACCCTTTCTGGATATTTCAAGCTTTTGATATATTTACAAAGGAAATATTCTCTAAAAATTCCAGGGAAATTCTATCATGTCATATATGACATATTTGATGATCTTGCCAAGCCCCATGCCTTGGGAAGCAAGAAAACATCATCAAAACCCCTCAAAACCATTCTGTCCATATCTGAAGTTTTAGCAACTTTACACTGCCAAACTTGTCCAAATGCTCTCAAACTTGGTACACATGCTAGAATTGTCTAATAAGGCACCTAGACCAAATGGCACGAGCTTTGGAGAAGGGTAACTTGATCAGAGTACCCTAAAACCATTTATGTTCAAATTCAAATTTGAACAACTTTACATTACCAACTTTTTTACTTGGGGCTTCAAGCTTTGTGGGCATGATCACAACCCCAAATGATGACACTACACCAAGTGGTGCATCAAGGGGGGATGATTAGCTTGACTCAAACATGGTGAAACCATTTCTGTTGATTTCTAGGGTTCACCAAAGTTACACTGGCAAGTTTCTTCAAATAAGCCCAAACTTGGTGAATCACCCTATTTCCATATGCCATTTAATCTTGTTAAGTGTTATGGCTAGTGGACATCATTTGACTGCTCTAAACCACATCAAACACCTTCTGGTGATTTCCCAAAGTTACCATTTTCACCTCTTCTCCTGTTCTCCTTGAGCCCAACTTTCTACCAGAGCTTCCACAGGTCCCCTTGCACCTCCAGTAACTTCCCCATGGCCAGAGCTCAATAATAGAGGGGTGAAAACCCCATTTTACTCAGCTGGACAGCCCAGTTTTCACCTTCCCTCAACCTCCCTCTTCTTCCATTGGGTAACCAAGGCATCCAAGGCCACAACCCACTTGTTTACTCCATAACTGACACCCCAGACAAGGTGGCCGCGTCCAGCAAGCCAAAGGCATGCCGTGGCATGCAATAGGCGTGCTCCAGAGCGCGCTACAATGCACACCCGCATTGTAGCCTCCTCCAATCAGCCGCCCCCGACCACCTCGTGCTTCCCCCTCGCGCCACTCGATGCACCTCGACGTCCGCAACACCCCCCGGTGCTGTCCCCCTCCTCCTTCTCCCTCCTGTGGCTGCCCTCGCACGCGCGTCGGCCGCCCGCGAGCTCCAATCCTCTGCCTCACACGTGCGCTGCTCTGGAAGCTTCCCCCGCTCTCTCTCTCTTCCTCTCCCTGGCCCTGGACCACATCCAGCAACTCCGCAGACACCACCCCAGCTCCTCCCGAGCCCTGTGGCAGCAGGCAGAAGCTCGCCGGCGCACAGGTCCACGGCACCTCGCCGTTCGCCTATAAACGGACCCCCCGAGCTCCTCCTCTCCTCACCAATCGCTCTAGCACCCACCTAATCTCCCCCCTACGCCACACACTCCACTCCAGACAGGCCCGAGCTCGAGATCGAGCTCAAGCTCCGCCGCGGTGGCTCGCCGTCGTCCGCTCGGTACAGGCCGTCCCAGCCGCTCCTCTTGCTTGATCTAGAACCACACACCCTCACTGATCCTTTTCCCCCTCTTTTCCCTCACTGCAACTACCGGAAATGATCGGAGCAACCTTCACCCGACGGCCCTCCGCCGCGTGACCTCGCCGACGGCGAACCAGGCCACTCCGACGACTCACTCCACCTCCACCAGATCGGCGACACCTTGCTGATTCCGTCCCTGCCCTTAGCTCGCCCTGCCGTGCCCCGAGTCATCACCGGTGAGCTCGCCAGCCCTCTGTCGGAGTGTTAGGGATGACAGGCGGGCCCCGCTTGTCAGCCTCCCCTCGCCCTCGCCTCTCTCTCCTCTCACTGGCACCGGGCCCCGTGCAGTGGGCTAATTCGCCCTGGGCCTGCTGCACTGTGGCCGTTCTGGCCCAGTTGCACAGGACCATTTATCTTTTTCTTTTCTGTGGGATTTTCAAATAATTCCACAGGATTAAATATTTATCCAAATGAATTAATTCCAGTACCTAAAAACTTGTAAAAGTCCAACCTATTTAATGATGTCACTTTCACCCATATCCATGGACCTTTTTCTGTTCTGTTCAAATTTAAATCCATATTTGAACACTAAAACCTCTGTTCAAAAATTCATGTACCCCATTCTGTCACTCCAAATCTCAAACTAAGAATTTTTGCCATCTTAGTTTTCCCTCTAGTATTTGATAAAAATAAGTTGACATTTTTTTGAGCACTTTTGTTTTTCTGTTTTTATTATAGTGTTATTTTCCCGTTGTTTATTGCGACGATTTGATACCGTGTTTGACGAGGTTGCTGAAGAAGAAGGAGGGGAAGAATTTGAAGACCTTGAAGACCAAGCCAATCCAGGCAAGCAGCCCTTTGACCATGATACCCTTGTGTTCCTCGGAACCCTTTTTACTTCCGAATGCATGATGATAAGAGTGAAGGTGGTGACCTAGTTGAGTGCCACCACATGATGCATGCCTTACTCATGATCTTGCTATATGCTTAGATGCAATGCAAATGATTAGTAGTGATGCTTAGTGATGCATGTGTGCCATGAATCCTTCGTGGTTGCATTCTTTTCGAAAACCCCATCGGGTGCCCCTAATGCCCGAGGGTGATGTTGAGTTAGGTCATCACTTGAGGAAGAAGTGGTGTGCCAAGAAAGATCTTGTGTGTGGGTGAAATGATGGATTAGATTTATGTGTGACTACCGTCCCAACCAAACATGTGCAACCACTCTACCCCTTATGGGATGGGGCATTATCGATTACTTAGGCTGATACTAGCATGGTGCCCACATCACTAGTGACGGGGAAGACTTGAGGTCACTCCCGGGACGGGGTCGTGCTTGGATAGACGACCATGACTGTATTTACAGGGAACCGGACACACCATTGGTCCCTTCGTGTACGCGTGACATTGAAAATAGGGCAAGTCCCATGATCTATTGTTTGTACTCGAGGGCCGTGCACCAATGAGTGGACCCTATGCTAGTGTCGTCTAGGGAAAGATAATGACCGGGTGCTTCCCCCGAGTACTTGAGGTACTGCGGGATCGTGGGTGACATGAAAGCTTCCCGGATCTTGTGGGTAAAGTGCGCAACCTCTGCAGAGTGTAAAACTATTCAAATAGCCGTGTCCACGGTCATGGACAGTTGGGTGGTGCTACTTAAACTATGTCCAGAATTTTACAATCTCGGTGATAGTATGTGTGTGTGTTGAGTCAAGGTGGTGACTTGACTCGTTCAGGAAGAATTGAACTCTAATCATGTTGATATCTGTAACCTGTCTTCGAGGTTACCCAAATTTATTGATGCATGTTACATGGTGGTAGAATATTTAATCTAGCTTGTAGCTAGGTTGCTCGTTGTTGTATATTTGCATTGTTACCTTGAACCAAATCATGGGTTGCTTGCGATTACATTCAAAGTACTCATTGGCTTGTCACTGGTTATTTAATTGGCCGGGCATGGAGGTGCGGGAATTTGAAGAAGAATTCTATGGAGACGAACATGCAAACTAGGACGCTTTCCCAGTCAGAATGCCTATAGGGTTAAGGCAGATGGCATGGGTTCTACTTATCTACGAAGACTTCCGCTATTCGAGTTTATTTGCTATTCAGCCCTTGAGGCTTTATCTATGTAAGACTTGGCCATAATGGTCATAATTTGTGTAAGACGGTATGTATGGATGTAAGAATCTTGTTATTCAGCTTCTGTGTGTTCAATGAGCATTGATCTCTGGGATCACTGTACACGTGCATTCGGTGATCTCGACTCTTTAGTCGGGGTCCCCACACGGTGGCATCGCTGTTAACACCACGAACTCTCACGAGGAGCCCTCGGCATGAGTTTGGGGACCGGCAGCCCTAGCGGCCCCACCAAGATGACCTCGACCACGACACAGGCGACATGGGGCGCGACCCCTTGCCCCTGGGCGTACAAGGATAGAGGGTAGCCAGGAGGGGGCCGCTCGCACCAAGGCCTCGTCACCTCCCGCCTCTCATCAGCGCCGCCGGGGCGGCAGAACCTCTTCTCCGACGGAAGTGGTCCCCGCTCCTCACAAGGAGTCTTCCCTTTTTCAGCAGCACATAATCTCCTTATCGGCGCCATGGGTGCCACCATAAAATAGAGCGGCGAGGAGGAAGAAGAAGAGGAGGGCAACAAGGAGAAGGAGATGAGCAACGGGGGCTTCACACCCTCCCCACTTATAGCCTGGAGCAGGCCAACCGTCGGCCTCCACGATCTCACGTAATGATGGTTTTCCGTGCATGCAGCTGGGTCTCGTCAAATAGGGTAGTTGCCGAGGCAGCATGGGGAAACGGAGACACCCACCTACAATCAAGTCGCCACGCGTCGACCAAGGCCGCAGGCGTTTGGGGCCCGTGGAGCTTCGCCCTTGCCCCTTTGGCTTCGCCTCGAAGCCAAATCCGTGCACGCCTTGGGCCCGGGGGCTACTGCCAGCGTCCTGGAAATGGGGGTACCCAGACTTGCCTGCCTGCGGACCGTGATGTGGCTCCATCAGCGGCCTAGTATGGCCCAACTTCAGCAACCACAACTCAAGACGCTTGCGAGGGACCAAGCCTCACGAGGCGGGCGACAACAAGACCTCCCTGGGGGCAGTCTCTCTAGACTAGCTCCCGAGGAGCGGAGATATCTATGCAAGGTGCACCTCGCGAGGTTCATGTGACGTGAGCCATGACGACCATGGCCAGGCGGGCGCCAGCGAGCGGAGTGTACCAGTTTCCTCTTTGGTGCTAAGAGGGTAAGCGCAAGCGCAGAGTCTCGAGGGATCAGGAAAAGGTTTCTAGATCGGTGCAACAAGACCAAGGACCATCAGGGCTATAGAATGGAGGTCATCGTGGAGCCCGGTGCAGCGTCACCACCAGAGCCTTTGGAAGGCGGAGAATACTTTTGTCAGGATAACTTGTACTAGTTGTTCCCCTTCAAATTTGGCTATTGTGGGATCCCTTCCTGCCAATATTTGGGAAGAGGACCAAGGCCACTATAAATAGGACCTAGCCACCACCATAGAGGGGATCAGATCGATTCCACCCTGACCATACCACAAGCTCATCCGAGCCCAAGAACACCTCTCCTCCGGAGGCTGTTCACCCCTTGTTCTAGTTTGTCACCAGCCATACAAGGCAATCCACCACACACACTGGAGTAGGGTATTACACCTCAAGGTGGCCCGAACCAGTATAAACATCTATATCCCTTGTTCTTCGAGTTTGTCGAGCTAGGCTGTGGAAGCTTAGGGCGAGCGCACTGGGGAGAGAGTGTTCTTCGTGCGGAACCCGAAATCCGATGAGTGTCAAATAAATGGCTGCCTGGCAAGGCCTGCAGGGCTTATTTGCCAGCTCCGTGCTTGTCTTCAGGACACGTCACAGGACGGGTGTCGTCTGTGGGTTCTTGTTGTAGGAACCGATTGCCATTTGGCTAATGGCTACCATTTAATCATCTTGAGGCATGACACCGCATTGATTGGCGACGTGGGTCGCGCTTGGGTGCTTGGTGAGGCGGTTTGGCCTCTATGAGCCCCCGGCAGTCCCTGCCGGGTTGTTTCTGCTATCTGCTTTCGGGGGTGGCCTCGCCCCTTGCCGGGCTCGCCTGCCCGGCAAGGGATACCCTTCTCTTGGCGATATCTTGCTCCTCTGGCTTGGCCTCGGTTTCTCTAGTCTGAGCTGGTACTCTAGATCTCCTGGTTTCTTTTTCATCTTGGCTTGGCCTTGGATTGTCCGTGCACGAGTCAGGGGAAAACACATACCCCTATATATTTTCCCCGACACCTTAGCTAGGCATAAAACGCAACTAGAACTAGGTATTATCATCTTTGGTATGCAATCCATAAGTAGTTCTCATAATAGATTCATAAGGCAATTTCATTTTCTTTCTTGGAAAGTGTTCCATGCCCTTCCTTAGTGGAAATTGAGATCTAATGTTTCCTTCTTTCATATCAATAATTGCACCAATCGTTCTAAGGAAAGGTCTACCAAGAATAATAGGACATGTAGGATTGCAATCTATGCCAAGAATAATGAAATCTACGGGCACATAATTCATGTTTGCAACAATAAGAACATCATTGATCCTTCCCATAGGTTTTTTAATAGTGGAATCCGCAAGATGCAAATTTAAAGAACACTCATCAAATTCACGGAAACCTAACACATGACATAAAGTTTTTGGAATCGTAGAAACTATAGCACCCAAATAACACAAAGCATGGCACTCATAATCTTTAGTCTTGATCTTAGTAGTAGGTTCCCACTCATCATAAAGTTTTCTAGGGATAGAAACTTCCAATTCAAGCTTTTCTTCAAAAGATTACATCATAGCATCAACGATATGTTTGGTAAAAGCTTCATTTTCATTACAATCATGAGGAGAATTCAACATGGATTGCAACAAGGAAATACAATATATTAAAGAACAATTATGATAATTAAATTCCTTGAAATCCAAAATAGTGGGTTCATTGCTACTTAAAGTTTTAACCTCACCAATCCGACTTTTATAAATTTTTGCATCAAGATCTAAAAACTCCGAATAATGGGACACCTTTTAGCTAAAGTTGACTCATCTCCAGTCCCATCTTTATCAAGATTCATATTGGAAAACAAAGATTCAATAGGAGTGCCATCAATCACTTTAAGATCTTCATCATTATTTTCACGAAAGCTAGAAGAACATGTTTCTATAAACCAAACTTTTTTAGCACACATCTTAGCGATTCTTTCTTTGCACTCATTAATGGAAATTCTCATAGCTTTGAGAGACTCATTGATATCATGCTTGGGTGGCATAGATATAAGTTTCAAAGAATCAACATCAAGAGAAATTATATCCACGTTCCTAGACAAATCATCAATCTTAAGCAATTTTTCTTCAATCAAAGTATTAAAATTCTTGTGAGCACTCATAAATTCTTTAATACTATTCTCAAAATCAGAGGGCATCTTATTATAATTTCCATAAGAACTGTTATAGGAATTACCATAATTGTTAGAGGAATTACTAGGGAAAGGCCTAGGGTTATAATTTCCTCTATATGCGTTGTTACCAAAATTGTTCCTACCAAAAAAATCACATCCATAGATTCATTATTATTATCAATCAAAGTGGACAAGGGCATATCATTAGGATCAACGTGAATACTCTTGCTAGCAAATAATTTCATAAGATCATCCATCTTTTCACTCAAAACATTAATCTCTTCAATTGCATGCACTTTTTTACTAATGGAAGATCTTTCGGTATGCCATCGAGAATAGTTAACCATTGTATTATCTAGGAGTTTAGTAGCTTCTCCTAAAGTGATTTCCACAAAAGTACCTCCCGCGACCGAATCTAAAAGATTTCTAGATGCAAAATTTAATCCGGCATAAAAAAATTGTATAATCATCCATAAATTCAAACCATGCGTAGGGCAGTTTTTTATCATAAGTTTCATCCTCTCCCAAGATCGCGCGACATGCTCATGAACAAGTTGTTTAAAATTCATAATATTGTTCCTAAGGGAGATGACTTTAGCGGGAGGGAAATACTTGGCAATAAAAGAGTCTTTACTATTATTCCATGAATCGATACTATTTTTAGGCAAAGATGAAAACCAAGTTTCAGCCCGATGTTGTAGTGAGAACGGAAATAGCATCAATTTAACAAGATCATTATCCACATATCTTTTCTTTTGCATATCGCACAAATCAATGAAATTATTCAGATGGGATGCGGCATCTTCACTAGGAAGGCCAGAAAATTGATCTTTCATAACAAGATTCAATAAAGTAGCATAGATTTCACAAGATTCTGCATTAGTACCAGGAGCAATTGAAGTACTGATAAAATCATTATTATTGGTGCTGGAAAAGTCACATAATTTGGTATTTTCTTGAGCCATCGTGACAAAGGAAGCAATCCAACATACAAGCACACAAGAAGCAACCGAACAAGATGAACGGAAGAAGGGCGAAGAAATGGCAATAGAAATCGAAAATCATTTTAGAAGTGGGGGAGAGTAAAATGAGAGGCGAATGGGAAATAATGTAAATTCAAGAGATGATATTTTTATGAAGGGTACTTGGTATGTCTTGATTTGGCGTAGATCTCCCGGCAACGGCGCAAGAAATTCTTCCTGCTACCTCTTGAGCTTGCGTTGGTTTTTCCCTTGAAGAGGAGAGGGTGATGCAGCAAAGTAGAGTAATTAATTCCCTAAGTTTGAGAACCAAGGTATCAATCTAGTAGGAGACAACACACAAATCGCCAAATACCTGCACAAAAAATCAAACAAGTTGCACCCAATGCAATAAAGGGGTTCTCAATCCCTTCACGGTTATTTGCAAAAGTGAGATCTGATAGAGATGGATAAACTGTAAAGCAAATATTTTTGGTTTATAGATTGGAAAGTAAAAGATTTCAAAATAGTAGATTGGAAACTTATAAGATGGAAAATAGACCTGGGGGCCATAGGTTTCACTAGAGGCTTCTCTCATGATAGCAAATATTATGGTTGGTAAACAAATTACTGCCAAGAAATTGAAAAGCGCAAAGTTATGACGATATCTAAGGCAATGATCATGAATATAGGCATCACGTATGTGTCACGTAGACCGACTCCTGCCTGCATCTACTACTACTACTCCACACATCGACCGAAGTGATTCTGCATCTAGAGTATTAAGTTCATAAAGAACACAGTAACACATAAAGTAAGCTGACATGATGTAGCAGAATTAACTCAAGCAATATGATGAAAACCCCATCTTGTTATCCTCGATGGCAACAATAAAATACGTGTCATGTCCCTTTCTGTCACTGGGATTGAGCACTGCAAGATTGAACCCAAAGCAAAGCACTTCTCCCATTGCAAGAAAAAATAATCCAGTTGGCCAAACCAAACTGATAGTTCGAAGAGAATTACTAAGATATCATATCATGCATATAGGAATTCAGAAAAGATTCAAATAATATTCATAGATAATCTGATCATAAATGCACAATTCATGAGATCATGGCAAACACACCGCAAAATAAGATTGCATCGGATAGATCTCCAAGAACATCGAGGAGAGCATGGTATTGAGAATCAAAGAGAGAGAAGAATCCATCTAGCTTCTAGCTATGGACACGTAGGTCTGTGGTAAACTACTCACACTTCATCGGAAGGGCACTAGGGTTGATGTAGATGCCCTCCGTGGTCAAATCCCTGTCCGGCAGAGTACCGCAAAAGGCCTCCAGATGGGATCTTGCGAAAACAGAAGGTTACGGCGGGGGAAGGTGGTTTCGATGCCCCCTCTAGGGTTTCTGGAAGAAATATGTCGGTGGAGCAGTAGGGGGGCCACAAGGGTGAGGGCGCTCCCTACCCC
>LR738712.1:282642529-282664347 GCA_902687465.1 Secale cereale
CCCCCCCCCCCCCCCCCCCTAGGCGCGCCCTCCGTCCTCATGGCTGCCTCGCAGCTCCCCTGACGTGCACTCCAAGTTCTCTGTTTGTCTTCTGGTCCAAGAAAAATCATCGTAAAGTTTTATTCCGTATGGACTCCGTTTGATATTCATTTTCTGCGAAACTCAAAAACAAGGAAAAAAACAGAAACTGGCATTGCGCTCTAGGTTAATAGGTTAGTCCCAAAAATAGTAGAAAATAGCATATTAATGCATATAAAACATCCAAAACAGATAATATAATAGCATGGAACAATAAAAAATTATAGATACGTTGGAGACGTATCACCTAACATATTTATCAATGTAATCTTGTTTATTGTGGCATGAATGTTCAGATCCATAAGATTCAAAACAAGAGTTCAATATTGACATAAAAAAAGCCATACTTGTAACGCCCCCGGATAGACCCGCCACTACTGGCGGGATCAAGACTGGCCCCACAGATCAATACTAGTCTTTTCTGCGCACTTTGTCCTCACTCATGCGCACCCGGGAGCAACTTTCCGGTCGGTCACCCATCCTGAAACTACTCCAAGGTGAGCATGCTTAACATTGGAGTTCTATCCGAATGGGCTCCCGGAAAAGAAGGAATTCCTTATTGACATCCCTAATAAGCCAGGCTATCACATACACCCACACTCAGAGGAACCGGCGTCCTCGTCGGGCCACATGAAAGTTCCCTCTTGGCACAAACGTCTCTGCATCCAGTCCGATACATGTGCCATGTCGTGTGCCACGACGGGTCACAAACGTCATGAACAACATGACCGAGCATCTGTCCGCAAACATCCGTGTAACCGCGAGGGTCGGCTCTGATACCAACTTGTCACGCCCAAGATGCGATTATATCCCGATCATGTAAACACCTCGTGATTGGGGCACAACCGCATTTCGGGCGCTTAGCAAGATGGATATCATTACATTGTACCATTACATAAATAGATGGGGATACATACAAGTCATACAACTCCACATGAATACAACACATTATACACAAGACATCCGACTACGGATGGAAACATGAAAAGCACAACAACATCCATCCTGCTATCCCAGGATGCCGACCAGGAACATATTCCAAGACCGATGAAAAAGAAGAAGAAAGAACTCTGTCGGGGGAAACTGTCCGCCACGAACACCTATGGGACCGGAGCCCCTTGTCTGTGCGGTACGAGGGCGGAGGGAGCACAAAGAGCAGATCGAAGCAAACACGCGGGCAGTTTTACCCAGGTTCGGGCCGCACGGATGCGTAAAACCCTACTCCTGCTTGGTTGTGTATTGAGTTGAGTGCTCGGGAGCTTGAAGAAGCAGCTACACCGTGCGTGAGAGTAATCTAGGTTTCGAACCCCCTCCACGTTGTGCATGGGCCTCCTTTTATAGTGCAAGGGGTCACCGACAGGTGTCAACGTAGGAGAAAGGGGTAAAAATGTAAAAGAGGTGGTAGTTGTAACAGTGCGGGAACAGTGGAGCTACAGTACCGAACAGTGGCCTATACCTACTTTAACAGTGGGAGACAAGGGCATTTAATGCCCGTCGCCGTCGACCCCAAAAGCTCCCGCCTTAGCGTCTCCGTCCGCCACGGCGACGGATTTATCGCCGTGGAGTGCCACCGTGTACCCCAGGCTGCACAGCCATCCGCCACGCGTCCCTGGATAGGCCCCAGGGCGACGCGTGGGCCGATGAGCTGGAGCGCGGGCACACAGCGCAGCCTTCCCGGCAAGCACCTTGCCGGGGCCTTGATCTTGCCGGGCCCGGGAACTTGCCGCTCCCCGGGCCCCTTGCCGGGGCGCGCATGGCGCCGAGGCGATGTCTTCTAGTCTTCCTGGCAAGCTCCTCTTGCCAGGGTCTTGTGTTAGTGGAACAGTCTTGAGCCTGGTACGGCCTTCCCGGCAAGCTCCTCTTGCCGGGGTCTCGGTCTTATGTCTTGTATACTTTGTTTTTGAATGGTTTAATAAGGAGCAGGAAGGTCTCCGGCGAGCCCGCAGTAAACCTTGCCGCGGGAAACTGCAACTGCCCGTGCACAAGTTGGGGTACTGAGGCACCCCTACCTTAGTACACCGACAGGAGCCCCCGGGCCTGGGCCACACACGGTGCCGAGCGCTGTTGGGCCAGGCCCAAAACAGTGCACGGGCACCCGCGGCCCGCGGCGCGCCGAATCCACTTCCATATCCGCCGCACCCCACGGTAACGGCACGCGTCGATTGCGGCGCCGTGGGATGGGACGTGCCCACGATCTCTTAATGGAAAGGGCGAAACGCCCCCCACTCCCCCATAAAAGCAGAGGTAGCAGGCGCGGTTCCCCTCCCTGCGCTCTCATTACGTCGTCTTCCACCTGCAAAAGATTCCTTCTTGCGCTCCGCCTCCACACCTCCGCCGCCGCCGAGCTCTTCGTCCCCTTCCTCCCGCCGCGTCCGCCATGGCCCCAAAGACCGACAAGGCGAAGGCGGAGAAATCCAAGAAGGAGAAATCCGAGCAAGCGGCCAAGCTCATCGCTTACCGGAAGCGGCACGTCGTCTTCCCGCCGAAGCTCGGCGTGCAGGAACTCTGGAACAAGTACTACTTGTTCTGGTCCAAAGGAACCGATGCGCATCCCCGCACGCGAGCATACCCGGCCGCCGCCAAGGACAGCTATCCCGGCGGGTATCACTTCTTTGCTGCCTTTTTCCATTGTGGTCTCTGTCCTCCTTTTTCTAACTTCTTCTGTGATATCATGAACACATACGGCTTCCATCTGCTTGATTTCACCCCCAACGCCATTCTCACCATGGCTGTTTTCGCACATATGTGCGAAAACTTCATAGGAGTCCACCCCAACGTAGCCCTCTTTAGACACTTTTTCACTCCTAGAGCCGAGGCCGATGCCCCCCTCTCCGGAGGAATTTCTTGGGTCTTCCGTCTTAATAAGAAAGGGGCGTACTTGCCGGGGGAGCTCCGCGGCAAGTGGGAGGAATGGCGAGCGGAGTGGTGCTGGATTGTAGAAGACCAGCCGCAAGCCTTCACTGCGCCGCGCACAACGCCTATCGTGCGCGGCAGGGATTGGAGTGATCTAGACTCCGACGACGTCAAGCTCGACATCGCCCTCGTCCGGATTCTTCGTCTTCGGATGGCCCGGCTGTCAGTTGCCGAGGTGGGCGCGGATTTCCTCCGCCGGCGCATCGCCCCTCTCCAAGACCGGAAGAGGCCGGCCTGGGAGTACGGCGGCCCGGCAGACATCATGAGGCTGCGCCCCGGGCTTAATTTCAACTTCACCACTCTAGAGCTGCGCGGAATGGTACGGGAACTCTTCAAGTACGACCCGACGCACCCCGAGTGGTTCAGGACTCCCCGGGAAGTGGTGCCGCTCTGCAACAACGCCGCGAGGGACCGGATCCTTGCCATGATGCCGATGTGCGACTCGCATGGCTTGGACCGCTCGTGGATCGCCCCGAAGCCCATCGACGTCCTCAACTTCTACGACAACCTCGCCGAGGTGGCGAGTAACAAGGAGGACCTCAAGCTGCACACGCGGGACACCACCGACCAGGAAATCGCCTACATAGCTTCTCGGGCTGAGGAGGCCGCCGCAGCCGCGGCGGCAGGAGTCTTCGGGTTCTCGCCGGAGGAGGCGGAGGCCGAGGAGGCGTCCACCCAGGCGGAGGAGGCGGAGATCCGCCGGTTGTTGAACCTCCCACCCGACGCGCTCGCCGGGGTCCCCTCGTTGAGGCACTCCGGGATCCATGGGATCGCGGCGGAGGCTGCGGCAATGGAGGGCACCGCCGGAGGGAGCAGAGGCGCCGCGAGGGGCGGAGGCGCCAAGGGAAAGAGGGCCGCAGCACTGGATGCTGGGCCCAGCGAGCCGGCCGGGGCAGAGGAGGAGGAGGAGGAGGAGGCCGAAGACTCCGGCGGATCCACGGAGTTATACGCCGACGACCTCTCCTCGTCGGAGAGCTCCCCGCCCCCGGCAAGCCCGAAGCAGTCCCCGGCAAAGCGCCTCCGCAAGGCGGCGACGGGGGAGAGGGCGCAGGCGCCCCGGCAATAGCCACCTCGGCGGGCGGCTCCCCGGGGGAGTCAAGCCGCGCCAAGGCCGTCCGGCGCACCGGCCGCAGCGGAGGCGGCCCGTGCGCGGACCACGACGGAGGCGCCCCGCAGGCTGGCAGCGAGCCGGCAGGGGTCTTCTCGGAGCGGAGCGGCGGCTCCGCCCGCTCCTCGGGCGTCGGCAGCCACAGGGGCTGGGTCCTCGCAGCCCCCAGCCCCGGTGAACACCAAGCGCGCAAGGGAGTCTTCATCTTCCGCTCCTCGCGCCGACGCGCCCACGGTGGAGTATGACTTCTCCGCCCTGAGCGAGGACGACGAGGAGGACCAAGAGTAAGGATTCGGGACCTCATATCTTCTTGATTTCTGTCTTGATTCTTCTGTTGATGCTGACTCTGTTTACTGTTTTGATTTCAGGACCCTGGCCCACCGCGCAGCGAAGAAGGCCAAGGCGCCCGAGGCTGAGGTCGCGGAAGGCTCAGCGGCAGCGGCAACAGAGGGCGTGCCGGAGCCAAGCCTGCCGGACTCGAGCACTGCTCCGATGAGCAGCCCCCAGCGCAGCCCGCAGCGCAGCCCCCAGCGTAAGTCTGGGTTTTTCTCTTTTCGCTTTGGGGAACGCCTGAGGATTTGACTTTGTCTTCGCGTGTTGACATTTCTTGTCTTGTTCCGTGCAGAGGAGGAGCCGCAGCGGGAAGAGCGCCCGGAGGCCACAGCTGAGGAGCCGCAGGCCCCGCCATCCCCGCCAAGGCAGAACTCTCCGGCAAGGGAGAGTGCTCCGTCAAGGGCGGGTACTCCGCCAAGGCAGAGTACCCCGCCAAGGACGAGCAGCCCGGCAAGGGCGGCCACCCCGCCAAGGCCAAGTTCCCCGGCGAGGACGACTACTCCGACGAGGCCGAGCTCCCCGGCGAGGGAGCCCGCCGCTGAGGACGTCTGCCAAGGTAATCTTTGTAACTTGTCTTCTTGGCTTGTCTCTTTTTTGGATATTTGCTTGAGTCTTGAATTTCTTTCTCTTCTTCTTCTTTCTAGATCTCCCTCCTCCTGTGCTCATGGAGACGGAGGTAATTGTCCTCGAGGAGGAGGACGCGCAGGGCGGCGGCGGCGACGCTCCAGTCGTCGAGGAGGTAACCGAGGCCGCCGAGCCGGCCGCGCAAGAGACTGCTCCGGCTGCGGACGCAGCGGCCGGGGAGGGGGTCGGTGGCCGCACCGCCGACCCGGAGGCGGCGGGAGCATCTGATGCTGCACCGGCCACCGGTCCCTCCGCCGGCGAAGAGCAGAGGTTCTATCTCGAGGCCCCCAATGGCGTCTTCATTCAGATGCCGTGGGGGTCTTCGTCGCGAGCTCCTGCGGAGGGCGAGGCGTTCGACGGAGAAGTCCTCGCCTCCGCAGGCCTGAAGATCGTCCAGGCGCCCGGTGGAGGTGAGGGGCCCGAGGAGGAGCGGTTGCTTCATCAGCTCCTGGCCCTTTACCGGGCCAGGCAAGCAAAGCTCGCTTCCCGGGAGGCTCTTGCCGCCAAGGCTGCGGCAGAGATGGAGAAGCGTGCGGCGGAGCTCAGCGCCGCCAATCAGGCTGCCCTCCGCCAGGTGGCGGAGGAGCGTGAGCGCCTCGCCGGCGAGTACCAAGAGTGGGTGCTCGAGAAGGCTGAAGCCGACGAACAGCAGCGTCTCGCCGGGGTGGAGATGTCCCGGCGAGAGGGAGAGCTCGCGCAGCGGAAGGTTGAGCTGGACTCTCATGAAGAAGACCTTGCCGCTCGCGAGGCTGCCCTTGGCGGGGAGCTGAAGGAGGCGAAGGCCGCCGCGGTTGCCGCGGAGGACGCCAAGAAAGAGCTCGCCGCCAAGGTCGAACAACTGGAGAAGGCGATGAAGGTGAGCGCCGAGAAGGTCGCCGCGCTCATCCTGGAGTGCGAGAAGGATGCTCACACAAACTCAGAGCTTCAGGTGAGTTTATCCAAGAGGGGTGACGAGCTGAAGGCCGCCAAGGACTCCATTGAGGACCTGGAGCTGAAGGTCACCACCCTGAAGGAATCGCTCGATGCTGCCCGGGCTCAGGAGACCAAGTTGAAGGATGAGCTCCGCAAGGAGCGGACCTTGGTGGAGAGCGTCAACAAGGCATCCGAGCTCTTCCGGCAGACTATCGAAGTGTGGACCGAAGAGCTGGTTTCTTCTGCGTCCAATATTGATCAAGAGCTGCTAGCGCTGAAGGTTGAACACCTTATCTACTCGCCGGATCCAGATCTCCCGCACAGCGCCAAGCTCAGCCTCTTCTTCAGAGGCGTCGCTCCGGCTCTTGCAGGTCTCCGGAACCGCATCCCCGCGCAGCTGGCCGAGGAGTCGCGCCGGCTCTGCGCGGGAACTCTGGAGCGGGTGTTGACGAAGATCGTGTACCGCAACCCGGGAATCAACCTCACGAACGTTCTTCGCACCCTGCCGGCAGATGCAGACACGGAGGCCCTGAAGGAGCAGGTCGGCCACATCATCGCCAAGGTGGCAAAGCTTGGCAGGAAGGAAGGCGACCGCGTAGACTAGGGCTCCATTTATCTTTATCTTTTTATCGCTGCACATTATGTTATGAACTCATTAGTCCATTGCGACAAGTTATCCTTGTAAGATATTTGCTTTACTTCAATCAATCAGTGCAATGTTATCTTCCTTGTTTCAATCTTTGAGTTTGTATGTTTTTCACCCTACGCTCCCGGGGAGCTTGCCGGCAAGGGGCCCTTGCCGCGAGCGCTGAGTGCCGGACTCTGAGCAGCCTGCTGGCCAAGGTCCTCGCCGGTAAGCAACCTCGCCGCAGCTAGTCGCAACGCACTTAACTTGCTGAGCGTACTCGGAAACGAGGCAAGGGCGCGACACTTGTCGCAGCTCACTTAAATCGTTGAGTGAACTCGAAAACAAGATAAGGGTGCGGCAAGCTACGGGTAGGTTCCTCCGTGCACAGGTTTTCCATACAAAGTGTGATCGTTCAAGGAAGACAACCAAAATTTAAAATTTGAACTGGTCAAATTCTAACAACTTATCTTTCATATGCTGCTTGCTCATATTGCTTGCTTCCCGGTAAGGCTTCTCTTTCTTGAACAGCACTTGGTTCTTCCTCCACCTCCTTCCCCCCCGGCAAACTTGTGCGCGAGGACCGTTCCTTCTGTTTAAGAGGAAAGAGAAAGGGAGAGGGAAACAAGTATCTGGCCTTTCGGCATAATAGTGCTTACCGTATATCTGAGTGTTGCATCAAATGCCAAACAGAACATGCAAATAGCAAAGAGAAGCATGCAAAAGGCAATCGATGCGAAAAACACGAAAGCTTTACTGATGCACGGGGTCTGCGCCCGGCTTTGTACAAAGGGTTACATGCAACAGCGGCAAAGCTTGTACAAAAGGTGGTTGCCGGAGCGGATCACGGCAACCGCGCCTTAGGGGTGAAACTTGCGAAGATGCTCTATGTTCCAGGAGTTGCTCACCGGTAAGCCTTCTTCGGTCTCGAGGCGGACAGCACCGGGCCTCGTAACTTGTCTCACCCGATAAGGGCCTTCCCACTTCGGCGTCAACTTGTTGGAATTCTTGGCGGACTGAACACGCCGAAGAACAAGGTCGCCTTCCTCGAGACTCCTGGCCTTGACTTTGCGGCTATGGTAGCGGCGCAAAGCTTGCTGGTATCGAGCAGCTCGTACAGCAGCCTGGAGACGTCCCTCCTCAAGGAGCAATGCGTCATCTTGCCGCAGTTGCTCTTGCTCGAGCTCATCATAAGCGAGTACTCGAGGAGATCCGTATACGAGTTCCGTGGGGAGAACTGCCTCTGCTCCATAGACTAGAGCAAAAGGTGTCTGTCCGGTGGCTCGACTTGGTGTCGTTCTGATTGACCAAAGAGCCGCCAGGAGCTCCTCTATCCAATTCCTTCCGCACTTGCGCAGCCTGTCGAAGGTCCTTGTCTTGAGTCCGCGCAGCACTTCAGCATTTGCCCTCTCCGCTTGGCCGTTGCTCCTCGGGTGAGCAACAGAAGCGAAACAGACCTTGGCGCCAAGGTCTTGGACGTATTGCATGAAGGTGCGACTAGTGAATTGCGTACCGTTGTCGGTGATGATCCTGTTAGGGATCCCGAAACGGCAAACAATCGACCTGAAGAACCTGACTGCTGACTGTGCTGTCACCTTTCTCACTGGCTCCACTTCTGGCCACTTTGTGAACTTGTCGATTGCAACGTACAAGTACTCAAAGCCCCCGACAGCACGAGGGAAAGGGCCGAGGATATCGAGCCCCCAGACCGAGAAGGGCCATGATAAAGGGATTGTTTGGAGAGCTTGAGCTGGCTGATGGATTTGCTTTGCATGGAACTGGCACGCTTCACACTTGGTTACTAGTGCAGTTGCATCTTGGAGGGCTTCTTGCCAAAAGAACCCTTGCCGGAAAGCTTTCCCGGCAAGTGCCCTTGCGCCAATGTGGTGGCCGCATATGCCTCCGTGTATTTCTGCCAACAGCTTCTGTCCATCTTCTCTGGAGATGCATTTCAACCTGACACCATTGAGTCTTCTTCTGTATAGCTCGTTATCCACGAACTGATACATACTTGACTGCCTGGTTATCTTCTCTATCTCTTGAGGGTCGTCGGGAAGTTCTCCAGTTTGCAGAAAACGGACAATCTGCTGCGCCCATGCTGGAGCCCGAGGCTCGACGGCAAGGACTAAAGGCTCGAGGGCCGCTGCGGGAACCTCAGCTTCTTCGGCAAAGACCTCTGGTCCTGCCGGAGCTGACGGTCCCCCGGCAAGCTCGCCGGGGCGAGGCTTGTCGGGAACACTTGCTTCAACTGCACAAGCCCGAGGGCTTGCAGGAGCAAACTGTCCCTCAGCGTTGTTGTTGATCTTGGGAACTTTGGCGGCGGGTTCAGGAAGATCCGCCGGCAAGTAGTCACCGGAGACCAACTTTCTCTTCTTGGACTGCCCAATTGACGGTGTAACTGATGGCTGAGTCAGCTTGAGCAAAAAGGTCCCTGGTTCCACAGGTAGCTTCATCGCGGCGCACTTTGAAAGGCCATCTGCAATCTCATTTTGAGCTCTTGGGACGTGCTCCATCTGCAGACCTTCAAAGTGCTCTTCAAGCTTCCTCACTTCATCGACATATGCTTCCATCAAAGGGCTCTGGTAGCTCTTGTTAACTTGTCGGACCACCAACTGAGAATCGCCCCGCACAATCAGCTTTCTGATCCCAAGTTCGGCCGCAATCCTGAGGCCGGCAAGCAAGCCTTCATATTCTGCAGTGTTGTTTGTCGCTTGCTCCCTGGGAAAGTGCATCTGGATAACATATTTGAGGTGCTCTCCGGTGGGCGCGATGAGTACCACGCCGGCACCGGCGCCTTGCAGCGAGAAGGCACCGTCAAAATACATTACCCATTCACTTGTCGCTTCTTGTACGGGTACACTTGTTTCTTGAACTTCATCTTCCGGTGTTGGGGTCCATTCGGCAATGAATTCTGCCAAGGCTCGGCTCTGTATGGTTGAAGTACTTTCAAACTTGAGTCCAAAGCTTGACAGCTCCAGTGCCCACTCGACGATCCTGCCTGTTGCCTCTGGATTGTGCAATATCCTCTTCAACGGAAAGCGAGTGACCACTGTTATCTCATGGGCTTGGAAATAGTGGCGCAGCTTTCTTGAGGCCATGAGGAGGCCGAAAAGCAATTTTTGCACACCAGAGTACCTTGATCTAGCCCCCTGGAGAAGGGAACTTACAAAATACACTGGGCGCTGCACCATCTTCTTCCGCACCTCTCCTTGTTCCTGCGCAGAGTCTTCCTTGTCGGGGCCAGAGCTCGTCGGGACAGCCCCCTGCTTGTCGCTAGATTCGCTCGCCGGTGATGCTGACTCCTCGTCGGACTCCCTCTCCGCCACTAACGCAGCACTAACCACCTGGTTGGTTGCCGCTAAGTATAGCAACAACTTTTCCTGTGGTCTAGGTGCGACAAGTGTAGGAGTGGAGGACAGGTACCGTTTCAAATCCTGCAACGCTGCCTCCGCTTCCGGAGTCCACTTCATGGGACCTGCCTTCTTCAAGATTTTGAAGAAAGGTAGGGCGCGTTCTGCGGATTTTGAAATGAACCTACTGAGGGCAGCAACACAACCTGCAAGCCTTCTGACATCCTTGACGCGCTTCGGGGCCTCTATCTGCTCAATGGCTTTAATCTTGTCGGGGTTGGCTTCAATCCCCCTCTGTGATACAAAGAACCCGAGAAGCTTGCCGGAGGGGACTCCAAAGACGCACTTCTCGGGGTTCAACTTGAGCTGTATCCTGCGCAGGTTCTGAAACGTTTCTTCCAAGTCTTGAATCAGGGTTTCTTTGCTCTTGCTCTTCACCACGATGTCATCCATGTAAGCTTCTACATTTCTGTGGATCTGTGGCTCAAAAGCAGTGTATACTACCCTTGCAAAGGTTGAGCCTGCATTCTTCAGTCCAAATGGCATGCGGATAAAGCAATAAGTGCCACATGGAGTGATAAACGCAGTCTTCTCTTCATCTTCCTTGGCCATGAAAATCTGATGATAGCCTGAGTATGCATCAAGAAAACAGAGTAGCTCACATCCGGCGGTGGAGTCAACGATCTGGTCAATGCGCGGCAAAGGGAAGGGATCCTTGGGACATGCTTTGTTGACATCGGTGAAGTCTATACACAGTCTCCACTTCCCGTTGGCTTTGCGCACGACGACTGGGTTTGCCAACCACGTCGGATGGATCACACCTCTAACTAGACATGCTGCCTCTAGTTTCTTGATCTCCTCATTGATGAACTCTTGGCGCTCCACGGCTTGCTTCCTCACTTTCTGCTTGATGGGCCGCGCATGAGGACAGACAGCAAGCTTGTGCTCAATCACCTTCCTGGGAACACCGGGGATGTCAGACGGTTGCCAAGCAAACACATCGACATTCGCCCGCAGGAAGGCGACGAGCGCGCTTTCCTATTTGCTGTCAAGGGTGGCACTGATGGTGAAGGTACCACCAGTGCCATCCTCCTTTGCGGACACTTTCTTGGTTGCCGGAGGAGCAGCCATTCCTTTCTTGCTCTTGCCGGTGGAGCTCGATGGAACGTCCTCGACGGCAGCGCAGCACTCCGAAGAGGTGCGGTTGCCGGAGTGGGTCCCAGAGCACTTGCCGGACTTGGTCTTCGTCTTCTTCCACAAGGTCGCCTTCCTCAAGACTCCTGGCCTTGACTTTGCGGCTATGGTAGCGGCGCAAAGCTTGCTGGTATCGAGCAGCTCGTACAGCAGCCTGGAGACGTCCCTCCTCAAGGAGCAATGCGTCATCTTGCCGCAGTTGCTCTTGCTCGAGCTCATCATAAGCGAGTACTCGAGGAGATCCGTATACGAGTTCCGTGGGGAGAACTGCCTCTGCTCCATAGACTAGAGCAAAAGGTGTCTGTCCGGTGGCTCGACTTGGTGTCGTTCTGATTGACCAAAGAGCCGCCGGGAGCTCCTCTATCCAATTCCTTCCGCACTTGCGCAGCCTGTCAAAGGTCCTTGTCTTGAGTCCGCGCAGCACTTCAGCATTTGCCCTCTCCGCTTGGCCGTTGCTCCTCGGGTGAGCAACAGAAGCGAAACAGACCTTGGCGCCAAGGTCTTGGACGTACTGCATGAAGGTGCGACTAGTGAATTGCGTACCGTTGTCGGTGATAATCCTGTTCGGGATCCCGAAACGGCAAACAATCGACCTGAAGAACCTGACTGCTGACTGTGCTGTCACCTTTCTCACTGGCTCCACTTCTGGCCACTTTGTGAACTTGTCGATTGCAACGTACAAGTACTCAAAGCCCCCGACAGCGCGAGGGAAAGGGCCGAGGATATCGAGCCCCCAGACCGAGAAGGGCCATGACAAAGGGATTGTTTGGAGAGCTTGAGCTGGCTGATGAATTTGCTTTGCATGGAACTGGCACGCTTCACACTTGGTTACTAGTGCAGTTGCATCTTGGAGGGCTTCTTGCCAAAAGAACCCTTGCCGGAAAGCTTTCCCGGCAAGTGCCCTTGCGCCAATGTGGTGGCCGCATATGCCTCCGTGTATTTCTGCCAACAGCTTCTGTCCATCTTCTCTGGAAATGCATTTCAACCTGACACCGTTGAGTCTTCTTCTGTACAGCTCGTTATCCACAAACTGATACATACTTGACTGCCTGGTTATCTTCTCTATCTCTTGAGGGTCGTCGGGAAGTTCTCCAGTTTGCAGAAAATGGACGATCTGCTGTGCCCATGCCGGAGCTCGAGGCTCGACGGCAAGGACTAAAGGCTCGAGGGCCGCTGCGGGAACCCCAGCTTCTACGGCGAAGACCTCTGGTCCTGTCGGAGCTGACGGTCCCCCGGCAAGCTCGCCGGAGCGAGGCTTGTCGGGAACACTTGCTTCAACTGGACAAGCCCGAGGGCTCGCAGGAGCAAACTGTTCCTCAGCGTTGTTGTTGATCTTGGGAACTTTGGCGGCGGGTTCAGGAAGATCCGCCGGCAAGTAGTCGCCAGAGACCAACTTTCTCTTCTTGGACTGCCCAATTGATG
This sequence comes from Secale cereale, assembly GCA_902687465.1. NCBI lineage: Eukaryota > Viridiplantae > Streptophyta > Magnoliopsida > Poales > Poaceae > Secale > Secale cereale. The sequence continues at coordinate 282,655,089 of LR738712.1, forward strand.
GCGTAACTGATGGCTGAGTCAACTTGAGCAAAAAGGTCCCTGGTTCCACAGGTAACTTCATCGCGGCGCACTTTGAAAGGCCATCTGCAATCTCATTTTGGGCTCTTGGGACGTGCTCCATCTGCAAACCTTCAAAGTGCTCTTCAAGCTTTCTCACTTCATCGACATATGCTTCCATCAAAGGGCTCTGATAGGTCTTGTTAACTTGTCGGACCACCAACTGAGAATCTCCCCGAACAATCAGCTTCCTGATCCCAAGTTCGGCCGCAATCCTGAGGCCGGCAAGCAAGCCTTCATATTCTGCAGTGTTGTTTGTCGCTTGCTCCCTGGGAAAGTGCATCTGGATAACATATTTGAGGTGCTCTCCGGTGGGCGCAATGAGTACCACGCCGGCACCGGCGCCTTGCAGCGAGAAGGCACCGTCAAAATACATTACCCATTCACTTGTCGCTTCTTGCACGGGTACACTTGTTTCTTGAACTTCATCTTCTGGTGTTGGGGTCCACTCAGCAATGAATTCTGCCAAGGCTCGGCTCTGTATGGTTGAAGTACTTTCAAACTTGAGTCCAAAGCTTGACAGCTCCAGTGCCCACTCGACAATCCTGCCTGTTGCTTCTGGATTGTGCAATATCCTCTTCAACGGAAAGCGAGTGACCACTGTTATCTCATGGGCTTGGAAGTAGTGGCGCAGCTTCCTCGAGGCCATGAGGAGGCCGAAAAGCAATTTTTGCACACCGGAGTACCTTGATCTAGCTCCCTGGAGAAGGGAACTTACAAAATACACTGGGCGCTGCACCATCTTCTTCCGCACCTCTCCTTGTTCCTGCGCAGAGTCTTCCTTGTCGGGGCCAGAGCTTGTCGGGACAGCCCCCTGCTTGTCGCTAGATTCGCTTGCCGGTGATGCTGACTCCTCGTCGGACTCCCTCTCCGCTACTAACGCAGCACTAACCACCTGGTTGGTTGCCGCTAAGTATAGCAACAACTTTTCCTGTGGTTTAGGTGCGACAAGTGTAGGAGTGGAGGACAGGTACCGTTTCAAATCCTGCAACGCCGCCTCCGCTTCCGGAGTCCACTTCATGGGACCTGCCTTCTTCAAGATTTTGAAGAAAGGTAGGGCGCGTTCTGCGGATTTTGAAATGAACCTACTGAGGGCAGCAACGCAACCTGCAAGCCTTCTGACATCTTTGACGCGCTTTGGAGCTTCTATCTGCTCGATGGCTTTGATCTTGTCGGGGTTGGCTTCAATCCCCCTCTGTGATACAAAGAACCCGAGAAGCTTGCCGGAGGGAACTCCAAAGACGCACTTCTCGGGGTTCAGCTTGAGTTGTATCCTGCGCAGGTTCTGAAATGTTTCTTCCAAGTCTTGAATCAGTGTTTCTTTGCTCTTGCTCTTCACCACGATATCATCCATGTAGGCTTCTACATTCCTGTGGATCTGTGGCTCAAAAGCAGTGTACACTACCCTTGCAAAAGTTGAGCCTGCATTCTTCAGTCCAAATGGCATGCGGATAAAGCAATAGGTGCCACATGGAGTGATAAATGCAGTCTTCTCTTCATCTTCCTTAGCCATGAAAATCTGGTGATAGCCTGAGTATGCATCAAGAAAACAGAGTAGCTCACATCCGGCAGTGGAGTCAACGATCTGGTCAATGCGCGGCAAAGGGAAGGGGTCCTTGGGACATGCTTTATTGACATCAGTGAAGTCTATACACAGTCTCCACTTCCCGTTGGCTTTGCGCACGACGACTGGGTTTGCCAACCACGTCGGATGGATCACACCTCTAACTAGGCCTGCTGCCTCTAGTTTCTTGATCTCCTCGTTGATGAACTCTTGGCGCTCCACGGCTTGCTTCCTCACTTTTTGCTTGATGGGCCGCGCATGGGGGCAGACAGCAAGCTTGTGCTCAATCACCTTCCTGGGAACACCGGGGATGTCAGATGGTTGCCAAGCAAACACATCGACATTCGCCGCGGATGCCTCCAGCCAGGCGGATAAGGAGGAGATTCGCAAGCTGCTAGAGCTCCCTCCCGACGCGCTCGCCGGGGTCCCCTCGCTGAGGCACTCCGGGATCAGTGGGATCGCGACGGAGGCCGCGGCAATGGAGGGCACAGCCGGAGGAAGCAGGGGCGCCGCGAGGGGCGGAGGCGCCAAGGGGAAGAGGGCCGCATCGTCGGATGCTGGGCCCAGCGAGCCGGCCGAGGCAGAGGAGGAGGAGGAGGAGGAGGCCGAAGACTCTGGCGGATCGACAGAGTTGTACGCCGACGACCTCTCCTCGTCGGAGAGCTCCCCGCCCCCGGCAAGCCGGAAGCAGTCCCCATTGAAGCGTCTCCGCAAGGCGGCGACGGGGGAGCAGGCGCGAGCGCCCCGGCAACAGCCAGCTCGCCGGGCAGCTCCCCGGCCGAGCCAAGCCGTGCCAAGGGCGACCGGCGTGCCGGCCACGGCAGAGGCCCCGCGCGCGCGGACCACGACAGAGGCGTCCCGCAGGCCGGCACCGAGCCGGCAAGGATCTTCTCGGAGCGGAGCAGCTGCTCCGCCCACTTCTCGGGCGCCGGCCACCACAGGGGCTGGGCCTACGCAGCCCCCAGCCCCGGTGGCTCCGAAACGCGCGAGGGAATCTTCATCCTCCGCTCCTCGCGTCGACGCGCCCACCGTGGAGTTTGACTTCTCCGCGCTGAGCGAGGACGACGAGGAGGACCAAGAGTAAGGACCCGAGACCTTACTCCTTCTTGATTTTTATATCTCGATTGTTGCTGACGCTTGACTTTGCTTGTTGCTTGTGATTGCAGGACCTTGGAGCAGCGCGCGAAGAGGGTTAAGGTGCCCACAGTTGAGGTCGTGGGAGACCCATCCGTCGCGGAAGCAGGGATCGCGCCGGAGCCGAGCTTGCCGGACCCGAGCGCCGCTCCGGGGAGCGGCCCCCAGCGCAGCCCCCAGCGTAAGTTAGAGGTTTACTGTTTTTGCTCGTCGGGGCGCGCTTAGGGCTTTGATCTCTGAATGTCTTAGTTCTTCTATCTTCTCTTGTGCAGAGGTGGAGCCGCAGCGGGAAGAGCGCCCGGAGACCGTCACCGAGGAGCCACAGGCCCCGCCGTCCCCGGCAAGGGAGAATTCTCCGGCAAGGGAGAGCGCTCCGCCAAGGGCGGGTACTCCGCCAAGGCAGAGTACCCCGCCAAGGGCGAGCAGCCCGGCGAGGACGGCCACTCCGCCAAGGCCGAGCCCCCCGGCAAGGGAGCCCGCCGCAGAGGGCGTCCGCCAAGGTATGTTCTGTACTTGGTTTTCTTGACTTTGCTTCTTTTTGGATCTTTGCTTGATTTTGAACTTCTTTTTCTTCTTCTTCTAGATCTTCCTCCTCCTCCTCCTGCGCCGATGGAGACCGAGGTCATCAATATCGAGGATGAGGAGGGCGCGCAGGGCGGTGGCGATGACGTTCCCGTCGTCGTGGAGATGGTCGAGGCCACCGAGGAGGCGACCAAGGCCACCGAGCCGGCCGCGCAAGAGGACGCTCCGGCCGCTGACGCCGCGACCGGGGAGGGGGACGGCGACCGCACCGCCGACCCGGAGGTGGCGGGAGCACCGGATGCTACACCGGCCGCCGGCCCCTCCACTAGCGAGAAGCAGGCGTACTATCTTCGTGCCCCCAATGGCGTCTTTATCCAAGTGCCTTGGGGGTCTTCATCAAGAGCTCCCGCGGAGGGCGAGGCGTTTGACGGAGAAGTCCTCGCCTCCGCGGGTCTGACAGTCGTCGAGGCGCCCGGCGAAGGAGATGGGCCCGAGGAGGAGAAGCTTCTCCACCGACTCCTGGCCCTTTACCGGGCCAGGCAGGCGAAGCTTGCCTCCCGGGAAGCCCTTGCTGCCCAGGCCGCCGCCGAAATGGAGAAGCGTGCGGCGGAGCTCAGCGCTGCCCACAAGGCGGGCCTCCGCGAGGTGGCGGAGGAGCGTGAGCGTCTCGCCGGCGAGTATCAGGAGTGGGTACTTGAGAAAGCCGAAGCCGACGAACAGCAACGGCTCGCCGGGGTAGAGATGTCCCGGCGAGAAGGAGAGCTCGCGCAGCGGAAGGTGGATCTCGACTCCCACGAGGAGGACCTTGCCGCTCGCGAGGCTGCCCTTGGCGGGGAGCTGAAGGAGGCGAAGGCCGCTGCTGCTGCCGCGGAAGACGCCAAGAAGGAGCTTGCCGCCAAGGTTGTTCAACTAGAAGCGGCGATGAAGGTGAGCACCGAGAAGGTTGCCGCGCTCATTACTGAGCGCGAGAAGGACGCCCACACCAACGCGGAGCTCCAAGTGAATCTGTCCAAGAGGGGCGATGAGCTTAAGGCCGCCAAGGACTCCATCGAGGACTTGGAGCTGAAAGTCTCAACTCTGAGGGATTCAATTGACGCCGCCAAGCTTCGAGAAGATAAGCTGAAGGAGGAGCTCCGCAAGGAGCGGGCCTTGGTGGACAGCACCAACAAGGCATCCGAGCTCTTCCGCAAGAACATTGAGCTGTGGACCGAAGAGCTGGTTTCTTCGGCATCCATCATTGACCAGGAGCTGCTTGCCTTGAAGGTCGAACCCCTTATCTACTCGCCGGATCCAGACCTCCCGCACAGCGCCAAGCTCAGCCTCTTCTTCAGAGGCGTCGCTCCGGCCCTTGCAGGTCTCCGGAACCGCATCCCCGCGCAGCTGGCCGAGGAGTCGCGCCGTCTCTGCGCAGGAACTCTGGAGCGGGTCTTGACGAAGATTGTGTTCCGCAACCCGGGGATCAACCTCACGAACGTTCTTCGCAGCTTGCCGGCGGATGCAGACACGGAGGCCCTGAAGGAGCAGGTCGGCCATATCATCGCCAAGGTGGCAAAGCTCGGCAGGAAGGAGGGCGACCGTGTAGACTAGGGCCCCATCTATCTTTATCTTTTCGTTGCTGCACATTATGTTACGAACTCATTAGTCCATTGCGACAAGTTGTCCTTGTAAGATGTTTGCTTTACTTCAATCAATCAGTGCAATGTTATCTTCCCTGTTCCAATCTTTGACTTTGTATGTTTTTCACCCTACGCTCCCGGGGAGCTTGCCGGAAAGGGGCCCTTGCCGCGAGCGCTGAGTGCTGGACTCTGAGCGGCCTGCTGGCCAAGGTCCTTGCCGGCAAGCAACCTTGCCGCAGCAGGTCGCAACGCACTTAGCTTGCTGAGTGTACTCGGAAACGAAGCAAGGGCGCGACACTTGTCGCAGCTCACTTAAATCGTTGAGTGGACTCGAAGACAAGATAAGGGTGCGGCAAGCTACGGATAGGTTCCTCTGCGCACAGGTTTTCCATACAAAGTGTGATCGTTCAAGGAAGACAACCAGAATTTAAAATTTGAACTGGTCAAATTCTAACAACTTATCTTTCATATGCTGCTTGCTCATGTTGTTTGCTTTCCGGTAAGGCTCTTCTTACTTGAACGGCATTTAGTTCCTCCTCCATCCCCCCCGGCAAACTTGTGCGCGAGGAACGTTCCTTCTGCTTAAGAGAAAAAGGAAAAGGAGAGGGAAACAAGCATGTCGCCTTTCGGCGTAATAGTGCTTACCGAATGTCTAAGTGTTGCATCAAATGCCAAATAAAACATGCGAATAGCAAAGAGAAGCATGCGAAAGGCAATTGATGCGAAAACACGAAATCTTTACTGATGCACGGGGTCTGCGCCCGGCTTTGTACAAAGGGTTACATGCAACAGCGGCAAGGCTTGTACAAAAGGTGGTTGCCGGAACGGATCACGGCAACCGCGCCTTAGGGGTGAAACTTGCGAAGATGCTCTATGTTCCAGGAGTTGCTCACCGGTAAGCCTTCTTCGGTCTCGAGGCGGACAGCGCCGGGCCTCGTAACTTGTCTCACCCGATAAGGGCCTTCCCACTTCGGCGTCAACTTGTTGGAATTCTTGGCGGACTGAACACGCCGAAGAACAAGGTCGCCTTCCTCGAGACTCCTGGCCTTGACTTTGCGGCTATGGTAGCGGCGCAAAGCTTGCTGGTATCGAGCAGCTCGTACAGCAGCCTGGAGACGTCCCTCCTCAAGGAGCAATGCGTCATCTTGCCGCAGTTGCTCTTGCTCGAGCTCATCATAAGCGAGTACTCGAGGAGATCCGTATACGAGTTCCGTGGGGAGAACTGCCTCTGCTCCATAGACTAGAGCAAAAGGTGTCTGTCCGGTGGCTCGACTTGGTGTCGTTCTGATTGACCAAAGAGCCGCCAGGAGCTCCTCTATCCAATTCCTTCCGCACTTGCGCAGCCTGTCAAAGGTCCTTGTCTTGAGTCCGCGCAGCACTTCAGCATTTGCCCTCTCCGCTTGGCCGTTGCTCCTCGGGTGAGCAACAGAAGCGAAACAGACCTTGGCGCCAAGGTCTTGGACGTACTGCATGAAGGTGCGACTAGTAAATTGCGTACCGTTGTCGGTGATGATCCTGTTAGGTATCCCGAAACGGCAAACAATCGACCTGAAGAATCTGACTGCTGACTGTGCTGTCACCTTTCTCACTGGCTCCACTTCTGGCCACTTTGTGAACTTGTCGATTGCAACGTACAAGTACTCAAAGCCACCGACAGCTCGAGGGAAAGGGCCGAGGATGTCGAGCCCCCAGACCGAGAAGGGCCATGATAAAGGGATTGTTTGGAGAGCTTGAGCTGGCTGATGAATTTGCTTTGCATGGAACTGGCACGCTTCACACTTGGTTACTAGTGCAGTTGCATCTTGGAGGGCTTCTTGCCAAAAGAACCCTTGCCGGAAAGCTTTCTCGGCAAGCGCCCTTGCGCCAATGTGGTGGCCGCATATGCCTCCGTGTATTTCTGCCAACAGCTTCTGTCCATCTTCTCTGGAGATGCACTTCAACCTGACACCGTTGAGTCTTCTTCTGTATAGCTCGTTATCCACGAACTGATACATACTTGACTGCCTGGTTATCTTCTCTATCTCTTGAGGGTCGTCGGGAAGTTCTCCAGTTTGCAGAAAACGGACGATCTGCTGCGCCCATGCTGGAGCCCGAGGCTCGACGGCAAGGACTAAAGGCTCGAGGGCCGCTGCGGGAACCTCAGCTTCTACGGCAAAGACCTCTGATCCTGCCGGAGCTGACGGTCCCCCGGCAAGCTCGCCGGGGCGAGGCTTGTCGGGAACACTTGCTTCAACTGCACAAGCCCGAGGGCTTGCAGGAGCAAACTGTTCCTCAGCGTTGTTGTTGATCTTGGGAACTTTGGCGGCGGGTTCAGGGAGATCCGCCGGCAAGTAGTCGCCGGAGACCAACTTTCTCTTCTTGGACTGCCCAATTGATGGTGTAAGTGATGGCTGAGTCAGCTTGAGTAAGAAGATCCCTGGTTCCACAGGTAACTTCATCGCGGCGCACTTTGAAAGGCCATCTGCAATTTCATTTTGAGCTCTTGGGACGTGCTCCATCTGCAGACCTTCAAAGTGCTCTTCAAGCTTTCTCACTTCATCGACATAAGCTTCCATCAAAGGGCTCTGATAGCTCTTGTTAACTTGTCGGACCACCAACTGAGAATCGCCCCGCACAATCAGCTTTCTGATCCCAAGTTCGGCCGCAATCCTGAGGCCGGCAAGCAAGCCTTCATATTCTGCAGTGTTATTTGTCGCTTGCTCCCTGGGAAAGTGCATCTGGATAACATATTTGAGGTGCTCTCCGGTGGGCGCGATGAGTACCACGCCGGCACCGGCGCCTTGCAGCGAGAAGGCACCGTCAAAATACATTACCCATTCACTTGTCGCTTCTTGCACGGGTGCGCTTGTTTCTTGAACTTCATCTTCTGGTGTTGGGGTCCATTCGGCAATGAATTCTGCCAAGGCTCGGCTCTGTATGGTTGAAGTACTTTCAAACTTGAGTCCAAAGCTTGACAGCTCCAGTGCCCACTCGACGATCCTGCCTGTTGCCTCTGGATTGTGCAATATCCTCTTCAACGGAAAGCGAGTGACCACTGTTATCTCATGGGCTTGGAAGTAGTGGCGCAGCTTTCTTGAGGCCATGAGGAGGCCGAAAAGCAATTTTTGCACACCAGAGTACCTTGATCTAGCCCCCTGGAGAAGGGAACTTACAAAATACACTGGGCGCTGCACCATCTTCTTCCGCACCTCTCCTTGTTCCTGTGCAGAGTCTTCCTTGTCGGGGCCAGAGCTCGTCGGGACAGCCCCCTGCTTGTCGCTAGATTCGCTCGCCGGTGATGCTGACTCCTCGTCGGACTCCCTCTCCGCCACTAACGCAGCACTAACCACCTGGTTGGTTGCCGCTAAGTATAGCAACAACTTTTCCTGTGGTCTAGGTGCGACAAGTGTAGGAGTGGAGGACAGGTACCGTTTCAAATCCTGCAACGCTGCCTCCGCTTCCGGAGTCCACTTCATGGGACCTGCCTTCTTCAAGATTTTGAAGAAAGGTAGGGCGCGTTCTGCGGATTTTGAAATGAACCTACTGAGGGCAGCAACACAACCTGCAAGCCTTCTGACATCCTTGACGCGCTTCGGGGCCTCTATCTGCTCAATGGCTTTGATCTTGTCGGGGTTGGCTTCAATCCCCCTCTGTGATACAAAGAACCCGAGAAGCTTGCCGGAGGGGACTCCAAAGACGCACTTCTCGGGGTTCAACTTGAGCTGTATCCTGCGCAGGTTCTGAAACGTTTCTTCCAAGTCTTGAATCAGGGTTTCCTTGCTTTTGCTCTTCACCACGATGTCATCCATGTAAGCTTCTACATTTCTGTGGATCTGTGGCTCAAAAGCAGTGTACACTACCCTTGCAAAGGTTGAGCCTGCATTCTTCAATCCAAATGGCATGCGGATAAAGCAATAAGTGCCACATGGAGTGATAAACGTAGTCTTCTCTTCATCTTCCTTGGCCATGAAAATCTGATGATAGCCTGAGTATGCATCAAGAAAACAGAGTAGCTCACATCCGGCGGTGGAGTCAACGATCTGGTCAATGCGCGGCAAAGGGAAGGGATCCTTGGGACATGCTTTATTGACATCGGTGAAGTCTATACACAGTCTCCACTTCCCGTTGGCTTTGCGCACGACGACTGGGTTTGCCAACCACGTCGGATGGATCACACCTCTAACTAGACCTGCTGCCTCTAGTTTCTTGATCTCCTCATTGATGAACTCTTGGCGCTCCACGGCTTGCTTCCTCACTTTCTGCTTGATGGGCCGCGCATGAGGACAGACAGCAAGCTTGTGCTCAATCACCTTCCTGGGAACACCGGGGATGTCAGACGGTTGCCAAGCAAACACATCGACATTCGCCCGCAGGAAGGCGACGAGCG